>OY787673.1:13758619-14384593 GCA_963678985.1 Spisula subtruncata | reverse complement strand
CTCCACAAGGAACCCAAGGATTTAAGTCAAAGTTACAGTTTAATCCATCTTGTCCGAACCCTTTCGTTAGTCCATAAGACTTATGTTGTACACGGCTATATATCCTACTTGTATATAGGTGATAGTTTGTGAATATTGAATTAAGTGCATCGTTGTTTGTCAACTCACGTCTCTGTTGAATACTAGTAGTTAGAATTAGTCAGTTGTAGCTATATTCTCTGGCATTAGTGTTTATTATTATTAGTGGACCCTGCACGTTACATTAGGAACAACGATCAAGTGCAACAGGGCAAACATTGCCGGCAATATTTAGTACTCACAAACACCATGCACATACTCGTATATTCCTGATCATAGTAGTCACTCGTAACCCCGCGTCTAATCCGATTCACAAAACGAGCAGGTTAGTCAATCCCTGCTCTTGTCGATCTTATATAACATATTGGATTCATATCTAATATTGGGTTTACACCGAAATAGTGGACGCGGCCGGTGCGTCACTCTATTCTTATCCTAATTGGACTGTAGGTTTGGAAACAGACTAATTGTGTCAAGTAGTGTTAACTAGAATAAAGTGGTGATCATAACTGGACGTACGTGCAAGTACGTAGTGTCTGTGTGCATAGACGCAGGTGACACGTAGGAATGCGTACGTGGTCAGTACGACCGCCGTACGTTTTTAGAGCACGCAGAAACGACGCAGTCCTTTTCGTGTATGCAGATCTTTCGCTGCGTTCGACCTGCGTTCTCTCTACGTACATGCGAAGTGCGTGCAACATGCGCATCACTTACTGCCAACATATAACGCACAACACACGTGAGCAGTAAGTGCACGAACGTTTTCTGTACCATAACTTGATAATCGTACGCAGTGCGCACATTGTAAGTACGTGCAACTTACTTATCTAGTGCGCAACGCTCGATGTACGCATGCTATTACGGTCAGGAAGAGCCGTATTTCATCTACGCGTTTGGAGAATAAAACGTAACGACCACAGCCTTTCAAACAAGTGCGTCGGGTTGTGACCATGTCATAAGTGACTATATTCGTGTTCTATTGCTCTTATTATCAATAAAAGTTCAGGTCATTTTCAACGAACATGGTGACTATTCAATGGCTACATTGCACAGAGTAAACACAAGTACTTTTGATTTCGGGATGACGTCAAGTTCACATGTTGTAGATTTTGGGCTATAAACCAGTTTGGAAATATCATTTTCCGACGATAATTTGAATTCTGAGAATGTGTGATATCTGGAGTATTTGAACTAGACTTACAATAATTGTCGTTTTTAAACTTCTTATTTTGTATTTATAAAGAATATAGTCCATTACAAAATAAGTAAATTGTGCGTTTGGATTATGCAAAATTTTGCTATCACATGTGTTGTATAGCAATGTTCTTCGATTTGTTATCACATGGAATATCTCGGTGTTTGTGTGATAAATACCAGTTGTCTCAGTCCAGTATTTATAACATGTTGTGATCACAAGCAGACATTAAATAGGGTTCAGATCGAAAAGCCAGATCTTTAACCGTTACCAAATATACTGCATATAATATAAGAAAGATACTTACCAGGAGTAGAAAGAGCCATTTCTGAAAAAAATGAAAAATAAACAAACAATAGTCAGGTTGTATGTGAACGCATCATTAAAAAAATTAGGAAATTACACCGATGATAGATTTCATGGAAATGATACAAAAGTAATGTGCAGCTTCGTCCCAATTTCCTCTCATGCATATCAGTGTCTGGAATCATTACTTAGGTATGATTTTAAGACTGATAATTGCATTCAATGGAGAAAATGCGATTTTACAATGCATGCTTAAATTTCAAAACACAATTAACGTCTAGATATTAATAAACATAATCATTTGAGCATGTAAACTAGTCCAGAAATATCTAATAATACAATTAACTGTAAAAGTTTGGTGATTGGTCTTAAAAATTGAGAATAATTATCCAAAAGTCATCGCACTTGAATAAAACAGTTTTCTTACATCTTGCTATGTCTAATGCATTATTATGTCTCTTAACAGGTGTATATGTATTCAAACTTGTGTTAAATGAATGAAATATTGACTTCGGTGATATAAATCAACACAACTTTAATTTTTAGTACGGATACCCCACACTTGAGCAAACCGACCGATTTTTCGGAGTCTTCCTTTGACATACGCACCGAGTTTTCTACAAGTTATTTTGTTTTTCCGACTATTCCATCCACATGCGAGCAAATCTCTAACCGCCCATAATCACGCGCGAAAATGCGGTATAAGGCTATTCCTCTATAAACGAGTGATTCTTAAAGTATTTTCACGGAAAAAGCTGAAATCTGTAGATAATATATATCGAAGAGAGCACACAAAATTTCAAGTTTATACGTTAACGGATTACGGAAATATTCAAGTTTAAACAGTGTTGCGTTTACATTGCCGCTCAGTGAATGTAATCAAGTCCCTAATTGACACTTGTTTGACACGTGTATCGATATATTACAGCTGTATAATCTGAATAAACAGTATGACACGTGCGTCGAAATACAACCGCATTTTAGACACCCGAAACGCTTGTATTTCGTCTGTATTCACCCGAATGTTGCAGGCTAAATTAATTAACCTACAGATGTGTGGGATTCTTTTAATTCGGACGTTTCATCCTCTGTATAATTAGCTGGTTGCACAGACGAATAAAGTTGGAGTTGTCGGTAAAAGTGTCGACACATTGTACGCAGTAACATACCAGATTTTCAAAACTGCGGAGTCGTGTATACTTATGCCGTCATTATAAGAATAACGAAACAATAAAACATAGTAAAACTGTATTCACGAGCCCCTGAATCCGGCAAGGTAAAGAAACACGTGCCGACTTGTAGACCAAAAACATGTGTATTACTTCCCAATCAAGTTGAATGTATACCAACGGTTCAAAAAGCAATATCAAGTTAACGAATTTCGTAACTTTACGTAAGAGTGGAACAAAAGGGAGGAGATAAAATGAACGAATACATTGACATCGATAACCAAACGAATATTCGAATATATTCGTATAATGAATTTCGAATATTCGAATACTGATTTTGGTATTCGTCCCATCTCTAAAATTTATGTATGTGGATATACGTGTATTTCACGGATATCACATCAAGCTAAAGGGCAACTATGGTCTTAACAAAGGTTTTACTGTATTTTAATAGGAACTGATGTAAATGATATTTAGGTAAGGAAATATCAATTGTATTAGGCAGAGCGACCCGGTCTTCAACAACAACCTCACACAAATATTTATCAAAACATAGTGTAATGTTACTAAAGGTGCGTATACACAGTACGTTTTGGTGTATATGTCCGATGTTGTACATTTTACAAGATGTACACCATGCCCATATATTTCCCTCTGACCGCTTGGTAATAATGAAGGTGTACATCTCGAGAAAATGTATGGTAGATGCGTATTACACGTAACTACACAGTACAGCTTGACTAATAGGACATGATGCATACATCAAAACTTACTGTGTGTACGCACCTTAAGCTTATACGTGGTATACGTCAACGGTTCTAAATTGATAAATCAGCGGATGCATATAATACGTATGCGGAACGCAGATACGGAATGTGCACCCGGACCACGGACGCGTGCACATGGAATACCAGCCTACCCTGACAGTTTTTCCACATTTCACTTTGGTTGTAAATGTCTAATGCATTGATAACGGGTACAAAGGTGTGTTTAGTGAATAAACTTACAACAGAGTGCGCTTACGGACTTTGCTGAATCTCAGTTTAATCTTGACAGACATAACAGGTTGAAAATTATATACAAGTGTAACAATACGAAACTACATTGTCCGAGTTTAACAGAACATCACTCATATTTTAAAAAGGAAAAATAGCACTCACTTGTTGATACTTGATAGCGATCGCTCTCTATAAACTACCACGATGTTCAAAACATTCAACTTCCTGGGAACATGTGAATCAAGCGAGGACATACATTAAACAGTCACTTTTCCATTTGTCTTTCGACACCTGTGTAATATATAATTCACATGCCGATTATACCAATAAATCTGTTAAAACTGTATAATAAGTACCACATTTATCTTTGAATTATAAATACGTGTAAAGTTAGAATATTGTTTAATCTTTTTTTGCATTTGTTATCTTTAAGTCGTATATAAGCCTGAAGTACGTAAGTTTGAAAGCACCATATATCATTATCACCTTATCATCAAAACACTTAACTCATCTTGACCGATATTCAAAGCTGCACGTACTTGAACATAGTGCGGTCGTTAAATAATTTTGTTGCGTGCATACCTTTTAGTTTTTGAACCACAATGTTTGACACATGTAACAAAAATACCTATATTTGGGCACTGCGCCAACCAAATTTGGTCATAGTTTTCTCAGCATGTGGTTCCTGATATTTAAGATACCTGGCAATAAAGTACCCTATTTTGAAATATTAGGTAACATTGCACAGCATGATAATTAGTTAACAAGAGGCCCTGGACAGGAAGTTATATAATGTGTGTGTAGCTGAAATCAATATACTCATATTTATATCTTTGTAGAGTCATTTAACAATGTGCTTAATATATTTCATGACAAAAAATTCGGAACACATGCAGATACACACTATGATGTGCGTAGTAACTTGGCTATTTTACATTGGAACGAAAATGTAACGCAGTAGAAATTCAGATGTATTTACCACTGCCGTGTATATTTATCGCTGTCCATTCAGTAAATATCAAATGTCCAACCAATTAGAAGAAGTCGATACTATAATATATCAGGGTACAAATGAAGATAGAAAAATGAAGCGATTGTCAACATCGGTCAACACATACATTAATCAAAATGTTATGGAATGTATACTTTAGCGAAATTACTAAATCGTATGCATAATTAAATTGCCTCTAAATTTTGGCAAGGCACTGATATTTGTTGACCAGAATTGGTGTCTATAAAACATTCATACGGTGTCATCATGTTTACGTGCTTGTATCGAAATTGACGCTGACATTCGTAGGTGTATAATACAATACAATATTGATTTTAAGTCTGATAACATTTACAACAATATAAAATTAGCTACGTATAGCTATTGTCAGACATTTACAACAAACATAAAGGATTAACAAAAATAGACATACCTGTAAAATAATTATTTAGCATTCAAATATTAAAATATATCAATATATTACTTTATCTATACTCGTATATATACATTATATTAAATTAAATCTGCATTTAAAACATCATGCTGCTCAACATTAATGCTACATGTATTAAGGTATGCATACAGCATTATAATAGTCGCATGCGTATTTCAGATAAGATACACATAAGCAAATTAAAAGGCAGTTACAACATTATAGATCTACAACGACCTTCGAAATATGACCCCTGGACGAGTCCATATGCCAAGGTTAAAACGATATTTACCGTTATTTTATGAAAAAATATGAACACTTTTGAGAAAAACACAGTTTACTTCAAGCTGGCAACGTGGCTTAGTGGATAAACTCTTCTCTTGGCAGAAACATACTTTATATATAGGCTGTGGGTTCGAGTCCGCTGCTATACTCTTTTTCAATAATTACATTTCTATTTCAATAGTTTTTATCGTATTACGTGTATATTTTATAAATTCACGTTTTATAACTAATAAAAAATATTTTGTTTCCATTACATTGATTTCGTCTTGATATTGTATTTATTTCTCAATTTTTATCTTCATGCTCAGGTGATAATTGGATATAATTACTAATAACTCGAGTCATTGGCTTCGCTGCAATCACCATTTTTAGAATTTGCAGTAGAACGCCAGAATTAGCTAATGGTGTATGTTGTCAGTTGTCTGTGTGGTGCAGTGGTCATAGTACAACGCTTACAATCGCTTATTTTATTCTTTCCAGTGTGAGTTCGGACCCACTAACGAACAGTTCTTTTTATATTTAATAAAATAATACTTACATGTAATGCTTTATGCATTCATTGTATTACCCGATTATGATCACATATCATTATATTTTTTTCTATTCATATTTTGCGCTATTCTTTGTTCCTATATTAATTATATCAATTATACAATGTGTCAGAATCAGTGTTAGTATCAATTGAGTAACAAGTTTCAACGCTGAGACAACCTTATATGCAGTCTTTATGCTAGCTCTTGTCAGTCCGACAGCCCTCTGTCACACACTGTTAATTAAGTTCTATTTCCTTCTCCTCCATACAAAACCTAGTATGTACGTTCTCGATGAGATCGTTCGCGCCGTCGCTATCATCCGTGTACCAGCTATGACATATGTGCTTCCTACTTACTGAAACTTTTATAAGTATGCATATCTGTGTAATTAGACAAGCACGATACATGTTTGCTGAGCAAAATTAAAACAAATATATAGCTGACTGCGATTCGAACTCATTCGTTCAGTTTTGAAGTACTCGTATTTATAGTAGCTTAGCCGACTGCGCTATGCGCATTACTTGATAAGTGAATTCTTAATGCATGCTCTATCGGTAAATACACCCCTATAACCTGGATTACTCAAATGTTAAAAGTACAGTTACGCCCGAGTGCTTGTTGTAGATCTATACAAGTACAAGAACACAAAGAAATCACAAAAAATAAATGAATAAGTATAATATGTAAATTAATAAAAATAATTAACAACTTAATTAGTTATTGGCATATTATTTTTAATCAAGCGAAATTTTTTAATTCATTAAAAATATTACTAACTATAGATATAAGCAGTTCAGAAATACATCTAGTTTAACATTAACATGATGTATTTGTACTTTCTAAAATATTGAAACTCTTGATAGATGCATTTTGATTATACAGTGAAAAGTGGGTTAATTGCATTATGTCACGCAAATTTCTATTTCAATAAGAAAACAATTATGTTCTAGTTTAAAACGGATGTATCAAATAAAAACATCGATACTTAAATTACTAAAATACTTTCATGGTAACATATATTACTCTATATTATGTGTAGTTTTCAATTTGGTAACATATCACAGGCTTAGAATGAGAAGGTCGTAACTACAAAATCGATATATTGAGAAAACAAGAGAAACGGTCTGTAACTTACTGTTTACTTATGGTAAAACAAAAGTTTTAAAGTTCATTTTTGTCAATATGACAATTTCAGATTTTCATGAAAATAGGGTCACAAGAAGCGCCTTGTGAAGCATATTTCAAATATGTATGAGTCTTATAAGGTCGTAAGTAGTTGTTACGACCTTCTTATTCTAAGCCATCGATATGGTCACATAACTCACAGTTTGAGTAAGAAGTTAAACTACATGTAGGTGTCTACCAAAGGTAAAACATCGATCACGTCGGTTTGATACATGTAGTCCAGAACGATTAGGAAACATAGAAAACTATACTTTTACATGTTCTACATGCAACGATGTCTTGTACAGTAATTTAATGCTGATTATTACTTAAAATGTTTTAAAACATAATTGATTGTAAAGTTTATGTTTGATATGACATAAAACAGTGATCAGTACTGAGTGCTGTTGTATTTTA
Organism: Spisula subtruncata; assembly: GCA_963678985.1. Classification (NCBI taxonomy): domain Eukaryota; kingdom Metazoa; phylum Mollusca; class Bivalvia; order Venerida; family Mactridae; genus Spisula; species Spisula subtruncata. The sequence goes on along the minus strand of OY787673.1, from coordinate 14,377,024 downwards.
TTTATTTGGTTACGTATTGTCACGTAAATTACACATTATCTGTTGGTTTAATTATTTGTTGAAAGCCAGCCAATGTAGACAGTTCCTTTATAAATCATGTATTTTCCAGTTCAATATGAACAGACATGTGCTGGTATTTTGACAGCAGTATTAATGTTCTATAAGATTATTTAAGTTCGCCATTTTGGAGGCCATTTTTAACCCCTCCCCGATACAAAAAAGGTTTCCCAATGATGCCATAGTGGCATCTTCTTCTTGAACGAATTTGAGATCTTCGATATACCTTGACAACTTAGATCAGCAATAAATGAACTTACAGAGGATCTTACATGAGTGACCTTTCATATTGAATTTATTAAATGAGTTTAATAATTTTAATATGTAAAGACACGAATGTAAGATTCTTTTTATCACATAAACAAAATAGGCCGTTTAAATGAAAAAAGAAAACACACTAAAAATAGTAGACTCGCTTCCCCTTAGGAGAGAATAAGATTGAGGTGAGTAATGCGGTTAACAATAAATGAAAATCTAAACATAGTGCAACACAATGTCTATATTTCAATTACATTTAATTCAGTGTAGAAAACGAAGACAAGCCGAGACGGGTATGCATAGAAATCATGTCACGGACCTTTTTTATTCTTTGTAGGCCCTTAGGTAATCCTGTCTTGAAATAATATGTTTGGTAAGGGGAAAAAACTCATTCTAAAACGAGAAACGTCACGTGTACTTTGTGACGCTATGTATATGTTTTGACGTCATATCAACCTAGGATTTCCGGAATGAGATAAGTGAATCTTAAAGAGATGCGATTTTTAAACTCAAAATGCATAAATTTATGGACATTGTGTGCTATGTTTAAATGAAGGTTTGTGTTAATTATATTTGATTTGAAGCGTTGAAGCAATTTTCATTCGGGTTGTCAGATTCGCATTTTCTGTCAATCTAAACTGACGATTGACGACGATAAAATCACGGCCAGCCATTGTTTATTTCTAAATATATTTTTGCCAGCGCGTACGCATACATAAATAAAGTGATCATCCGCCCCATTTGTATAGTTAATATATTCCTGAGTAGTATATTATCGTTTTTATTAAATGGGCTTTATTAAACTATAGCACCGTGTTTTATGTGGCAAGGTCAAGAGAGAAATCCCAAATCCTCATATTTACTATAGTGGTTTTGTTTGTGCGTCATAGTGTCAACCATGTAAAAGACATAAGTGTTGAGTAATGTATTAAATTGTAATATTTGTTCGTGGAAAATACTATCAAGCCTACGACCATAGTCATATTTAATTGGCTTATACTCCCAACAAATTTTAAATAAAATAAATATACAAAATATACAACCCCAAGAATAATGGGGTTACACCATCGGTTAAGTGTACTACAAAATGCCAATGTTTCGCAATTTATGTTCAGTGTTATGGGAATTACTGACGACAATACCAATCTTAAGCAAATATACCAATATTACGCAGATATTTAACAGTTGTATCTTTGTAATATAAACAAGAGGGTCATGATGGCCCAATTCGCTCACCTGATTATACATAAAACCCTGCACAGTTTTCACCCAAGTGAATAATTTGAACATCTTGGAAGAAAACCACAAGATGATGCTACATACCGATTATCAAAACTCTAGGCAGTGGGGTTTTAGGCAAGAAGATTTCAATATGTTTTCCTTATATATGTCTATGTAAAACGGTGACCCCCGGGGGCGGGGCCAATTTTGACCCCAGGGGCCTTATTTGAGCAATTTTGGTAGGGGACCACTAGCTGATGCTTCATACCAAATATCAAAGCTCTAGGTATTGTATTTTTTAACAAGAAGATTTTTATATGTTTTCCTTATATAAGTATAATTATGTCAAACAGTGATCCCCGGGGCTGGGCCAATTTTGACCACAGGGACATAATTTGCACAATTTTGGTAGGGGGGCACTAGATGATACTACATACCATTTATCAAAACTCTAGGCAGTGTAGTTTTAGGCAAGAAGATTTTAGTATATTTTCCTTATATATGTCTATGTAAAACGGTGACCTCCGGGGCGGGGTTTATTTTGACCCCAGGGGCAGTATTTGAGCAATCGTGGTAGGGGACCACTAGATGATGCTTCGTGCCAAATATCATAGCCCTAGGCAGTGTAGTTTTTGACAAGAAGATTTCTTTATATGTTTTCCCTATATAAGTCTTTTTAAAACGGTGACCCAGGACCGGGGCCAATTATGATCCCAGAGGCATAATTTGAACAATCTTGGTAGGGGACCACTAGATGATGCTTCATACCAAATATCAAAGCTCTAGGTATTGTAGTTTTTGACAAGAAGATTTTTATATGTTTTCCTTATATAAGTTTACAGATGTAAAATGGTGACCCCCAGGGCGGGGCCAATTTTGACTCGATGGGAATAATTTAAACAACCTATGTAGAGGACCTCTAGCTTATTCTACATACCAAATATGAAAGCCATGGGCCTAGCAGTTTCGGAGAAGAAGATTTTTTAAGGTTTTCTCTGTATAACTCTATGTAAAACTAAGGGCCCCCGGGGCGGGGCCAATTTTGACCCCAGGGACATAATTTGAACAATCTTTGTAGAGGACCTCAATGTGATGCTACATACCAAATATGAAAGCTTTAGGTCTTACGGTTTCAGTGAAGAATATTTTTGAAGTTTCATTTTTGAAAATCTATTTTTAGCCCATGTGGCCTAGTTATTTTTAACAACTTCGGTAGAGGTACACCCGCGGATCATACTTGTAAAGTTTTATCAAATTTAGCCAAGCGGTTTAGGAGGAGAAGTTGTTTGAAGAAATTGTTGACAGACGCACGACGCACGATGCACGATGCACGACGGACATCTCGGTTTGACAAAACCTCACCATGACCACTTCGTGGTCAAGTGAGCTAAAAAACGGGCATAGCCTTGTTCAAACATTTTATGACTCCCTATCGCATTTAATGACATAAATGAACATAAAACAATAAATCGTTTTAACATGTAAGAAGAACATGTGCCGATAAATGTCTCCATATTGATCAAAGTATAATGATTATAATGTTGACTGTGCGATTTCCAACCGCTTGATGAAATATTGATTTTTGGGAAACCCATATTTAGTTCAGAGCACATATTTGTTTGACAAAAATTGCGAAAACTATGGGTGTTCTGTAACATACTAAAATGTAGGTCCTAACATGTTTGTGAAAGTCTATTATTTTGGGGTAAAACCTTACAAAATATAAAAGCTAATCATGATTATTTGGAATCAGTAAACCACGTCACCATTTACAGTTTTATGGGATACAATTATATTGTGATAGGTATGTTATTACTTGTAGTTTACGATATTAGAAATCATTTTTCATACCGTTTCTTAAAATCCGATATTTTGGGGCAAAGCCTTTCAAAATCTAACCAAAAGCGAGAATTTTGGGAATCAGTTGATTACAATGTCATCAAAAATTATATTTGATTTTTTTTTTTAATTGTGGTATGTACATAGTGCCTTGCAGTTGAAAATATCAAAATTTTAGTGCCAGAATAGTTTGTTAAATGATAGTATTTTTGGGGCAAAATACAGTCCACTCTCATTTTCTCGACTTCTCTTGAGTCGATATACTCGATGTGTCGATATCAAATGAAAGTCCCAACTTTTTTCCTTCATTATCTATATAAACTAGCTCCGTTTAACTCGATTTTCATTGAATTGATATTTTCGCTAAGTCGATATAAATCCAAAGTCCCGATATCGATTTTTAGTACAATAAGTCGATGTTTATCTCGATATGATATTTAACCAAAGTTTTTCACACCTTCGCTCGATACCGTTGATATAATTAGCATTGTATAATGGTCATGTAAAATGTTTTATAAACATGTCATAATTGTTTGTATCAGCTTCGGTGATCAATGACAGCGTGTGAAAACTTAACAACCTTTACTTTAAAACATCCAAGCTCGCATAGAATTATGGCTTTTGTTTGTCAAACATGACAGAAATAAGTGATCTATCGTGGGTTTAAATAACTTCGACTCTAAAGATCGACACTCAAATTGAGAAATATATACTGATAGATACATAGAACGAACAAGAACCAGAAAATACAACAAGTGAATACACTCAAAAAGAACAAAATGGTGTAAAAGCAGGAGGGCTAATAATTATTTTAATAATAAACATAAAAAAATAATGTTCATCTGTTCACTATCAATACAACCAAACACATCAAGTAACTATCACGATTTGTAGTTATCATAACACCGTCGTAGAAAACGAAAGTAAAACATTTTAATGTACTGGTAAATAAGATCGATCTTTTGTCGATTTTTATCTCGATTTTTCGTTGTGTCGATATAATTTTCTCAGTCCGAAAAACATCGAGATAACGAGAGTGGACTGTAGTGTAAAACATGAGAATTTTGAGAATTGGTTAATTGTTTTGTGGTGTTTACTCAAAAAATCAAATATATAATTAGTTTACAATACATCCTTGATGTGTCATGATGTGTCATGATCCAACACATTTAATATGTGTATTTTATTTCCTTTTTCTTATTGGGCGCTTATAAAAGGACTTGTACTAAGTATATGACGTTACCATATGTGTTTATTTTTTGTGACGTCAATGACGTCATTTTGAACGTTCGTTGTAATCTCATGTCTCTAGTTTTCATTTTGACATAGCATGTTACTAAGTTGGACAATTTTGAAAAGGTATACCTTTTTGGAATCCTTAAACATTAGTCTACATAATCCTGCCAAAATGTGAAGATGTGAAATTTTGACATCAGGTTGGAAATCGCTCAGCAGAGCTCAAATACTAAATCGCTTCCAGTTATTTATTCGACAACAACAACTTCATGGAAACCACGGAAAGCTATGATTAAAATCCATACGTACATTGTTTAACGCAAAGGAAGGAAGGAGATAAAAAATACGACATTGTAGATTTGCTTTGTTTTACAAGCATATAATCTCAACGAAATAAATATCGTGTTCTATTTTGTCTTGATCATTTCGAATATCATGTAATAAATTTATTTACACCAAATAATAATTGCAAAACGAGTATGTATTTGTTATTTACTTTTTAGTCGATGTTATCCTTTTCGTACAACAAATGGCTTTCCTGTTTTAACCATACAGTACTAAAAACGTAGCATTTGGCGACTCAATCCACTCGTTATAGAAATATATTTTTATTATTTTTTGACAACTGTTGGGAGTATTTGGTGTTATTGTGTTATTTGTAGCATTCATAATTCTGATTAATGTCGAATATGTTTTAAATCAATTTGAACGGTCGAAATTATAGGGTGTGCCTTTTTAAACCCTCATTGTTTTTTGCCACGCCCTACATGTGAAATAGAATAGACTGTCAATTTTGTTGTTTGTTTAGCGCGTGTCAATTAGGTTATAAGACTAAAATGGTCACTGAGAGTGTCAGTTAATTCTTTTCTTTCATGAAAGCAATGTATATAATTTATGCACATTTATTTTAAATGTTTAGTAAAATTCTAATTGATAAAAAATAATGGAATTTAGTTGAAGTAATGTTGATTGAACGACATGAAATCAAAATTATTTTTTTAAATATAATTCAAAGACTGAACGGAGTTATATTCATGTAATTGAACGGTAGCATATTATATCTTACAAACGTATGATGGGTCAAATATCTTAAACATGTATTTATCTACATTGTCAAATGCTGGAAAAAAATTGTCTTTATACAAATAAAACCAAATAAAAACAACACTCACCTTTAAATTATACTGCAAGTCAAACGCTCAATGTTCTGTCTCTATTTTCCCTTTCCATTCGTCTGTCCATTGATTATAATAAATTAAGATATTTCGTTTATCTATTTTGTATATGTTATCTTCCAATAAAGTCGTTTAAATCTGCTGCGTGCTGGTTAAATAGCATCTATAAATCATCGTCTCCATTTTATGTAATCAATACTGCACGTTATAAAACATAGTATGTTGTAAATAAAGAATATTTGTTTATTTTGGCGTTAGATCGACTTTTACGAGAGGTGTCCCACTTATATTTAAACAGTAGTGAATATCAAATAGTTCGATGCTTATAATCTGTAATCAAAATATTTTTATATCATCGTGCAAAATAACGTGATAAGAAACACATACAGCCATTGATTATTACTTAATTACTTAGTTTGCACTCAAATCTACAATTTGTCAGGGGGTAAGGTGTTTGGCTTTTTAAGACCGAATAATCCATTCGATGCTGTTTGCATTTCTCGCCTGTAGTTAACGCTGTAATATTCCCTAGAATAAAGGTTTTGTGGGTATATGTTCATTAAACGTTGGCCTTTACTAATCTTGCGTAATATACTTCAAATACGTTCTCTTAAGGTACATAATGTTGTTTTTGTGGAGGGAGGCATTCTCATAAATCAGTGGTTAGTCAAGTACCTAATTGAAAAAACACACGCTGGTTGAACGAGAATGGGGGGAGGTGAAGTTCCGTGTTGACAAAACACCATGCTTCCCATATGGTCTCCTGGAAAGATGTTTGGCAAAAATTATGACTAGATATGATACGGAACCTATTGTACACAGCAATGTGCATTCATCTTTGACTTTTTACTTTTTAGGAATAAATTTGTATTCCATTAAGCCAATATAGCAAGCAATATAATACTTTATGCAAACTTTCGGTAACTTGTGATGCTTAATGAATGTCAATTTATGGGTAGCCTCATCAACATTTATCATACAGTAGGCTGTTCATGGTATATTTCTCAACGATAAAGAAATGTCTATACGGAGGTGACACAGTAAACTGTTGTGGAATGTACGGTTCCGTTGAAGCATACACAGCGTTAAAGAACTGTGTCTCCCTTTTGTTGTTTTATGTGGTATCGAACTGGTACACACCGATTTTATCCCGAGTTCGGCATATATACTTATCTAAATGAACATATCGAAAGTTCGAATGGATACTCCTAACGTCGCTGAAGTCACTATTTTGGTTTTTAGATTTGCCTTAAATATCAAATTACCAAAGTATAAGATTTTGGTAGGTATCATCACTTTTTGTTAGTTTATAATATTTTGCGCAATTTCGTTAAAAAAAACAACAAAGCGCAAAACATCATTTCTGTGACAAAAAGTGCACATTGTCTTCACATAAATGGAATATACATGCTCAACCAGCAACTTTTAAGGGCTTTTATTGCAGTGGCTGACCTTCAAAAAGTAAAACACCACACCCTCTACAAAAGTGTTGTTTTTGGTTCTTTCTATATTTCAAACAAATCAACCAGTTAGTGTACATGTAAATGTCACCTAACACATATGTTTACACAGTACAAAACAGATATTTGATTTATACCATATTTCCCTGAAAATAGTTTATGTTCAACACTGTTCAAATATAAGTAGGGCACCTCTCGTATTACACCAATATATCACAGTAATGCCTTTTGCATTACAGTATTTCTATCTGCTCCAAGTTACTTTGCTCTTTGATCGTTTGCATACCAAGCTGTTTATATGCAAACCAAAAAAGCAAGTATCGTGCTTTTTTGCTTAGGAGCGTCACATTGCCACTGTCCCCAGACTTTATTGATGTCAAAATCTGTAACAGTATATAACAAATGGCGGTTTTGTAACTTGAGCCACATCAACTGCTTGTCGTATGTCTTTGTTTCGAGCTTGTTTTACCATTATTTAGTCTTTAGAATCATTTAGTATTTGGTCGGATACCTCTTTTTTGTCCTTGTTTAGCACTTTTAAGTAATGAAATGCCGAAAGGAATGTTGTCTGAGATTTTACTTGTTTACATTTATTACTTTTATCTTGCTTTTATCTTGCTTTTATCTTGCTTTTATCTTGCTTTATCTTGCTTTTATCTTGCTTTTGGCTCTTGGCTCTTGGCAATTGTCACACAGTTGGTTGAGGCTACCTGTTCTGTGGCATCAGTCTCCTCCAAGCTGTGATTCACGTTTCCCATATATCAACCAGTCGTTGTTAGGCCTAGATCACACAGATATACTCATTCTTCACATAGTTGGTTGATGTGCACATGGCCTCTGTAATTAGGTTATCCTACTTCAAGCTGTGAAACACGCGCCTGGTACCAGTGGATTTAGCAATTTTTGTCATATTCGAGAATATCTTTTATTGATTGCCGATTCTTACAACACCACGTTACACAGTTTAGAGAAGTTTATCTATCTAGACAAAGTTTCCATAAAATAATACAATTCCGAAATATAACAGTCAAGTTTTTGGCCACAATATCCACGGTCAACATATTGTGTGCCTGCAAATCTGGCTGCAGTTGACCACGTTTTAAATATGTTAATATGCCAACGATACTCATTGTAAATACTAAAACGCTGTAACACACATTTGAACCAGATATTGTATCTGAGGCGATTTTCTCACGCATGATACATTCAAGCGAAGCTTTTCGCTAAGCTCTAAATTCGTTATTAATACAAAACGTTACTTTGAGCACTATCAATGGATTAGCGAGATGTTTCATTGAAAATAACAGTGAAAATATTTTGTCATCATGTGTATGAATACTTAGTTTTTTCCACATATTCTATCAGGTACAGTCAATCTTGCTTGGTTCAACTGGACCGGTGATTATAAACATTTCTCATTCTCATACTCATACTCAAACTCCATACTCCATTCTCCAACTTGGAAAAAAAGCTTTTTAGAGTTTTTTTATTCAACTGGTAGCATTTGAGCTAACTAAGAAAATGAACCCCATGTCATATGCTTCCATTAAGTAATAAAGAAACTACAGCAGTTTTTGTAACTAAGAACTGCTCCAATTGGAGTACGGAGTATGAGTTGGAGCATGGAGTACGTTCTCCAATGTTTATAATCACTGGGCCTGGGCATTTTAAACATCCACACGGCACAGCCATTTCTTGTCTTATTGACTACTCACCACTATTTGCAAAATTATTATCTCATACTGTTGGTACAACAGCCAACAGAATAACCTTCGGATCTATTGACTATATATGTACATGTATACTCTTCTGCACATTGTAACGTCATTCTTGGAATTCTTGGGTACTTTTGGGACATCCATTATTATATGTTTTCATAATTGGTTGGTACTTACGACCCCCTGTCTGTTCCTATAGGACATTAAGCAATTACTATATATTGACATTGCTGGTCATTTTGGGTACATAACCACTAGTTACTAATCCATTCCTAGTCATGGTGAGTACCCATCACCACCCAGCTTATGCATAACTGGTTTTTGGTGGAACTCACAACTACTTTGTTCCTGGTTTTGTTCGGTGAATATAACCACAAGGTTCATATACTGATTGTCCATTTTGGTATTAAAAACCGCAATGTTCAGACATTTCTGGTCGTATTGTGTATTCATAAGGAATAGGTACATATATTCCCAGTCCTAGGTGGTACTTACGACCACCATGAACTGACATAAGTAGTATGATTGAGTACTCAATTCAACTATATACCTATGTTCCATTCAATTATGGGGATTCAAAACCTTTGATTTTGTATCACCAGTAGGTACATTCGGTCTTAGTCCTAGTTGGGACTCGAACCACCAGGTATATGCATGCCTTATTCTAGTTGTGGTCCAAAACCTCCATGTACAGACAGTAGTAGTCTGCTTGGGAATACACAACTACTTGTGGCGATCTATTGTTGTCCTATGGGGTACTCAGAACCCCCATATATAGACAACATTGGTCCTATTATATAATCATAACGAACTGGATACATACATTCCTAGACCTAATGGGATCCCAAATCTAACAGGTTATGTATTTCCGATGCATGTGATACTTGAATCTCCATCATGTTCAAACTCTAGTTGTTAGGTTACGTATGTACTCAAAACCACTTGGTGTGGTCATTTGTTTACCTAATGGGTCTTCACTTTCACCATGTACATACATTCCTGGTCTTATTTGGTACTGATAACACCAAATGCAGTCGTTTTCTTTCCTAGGGGGTCCTCAATACCACTGTGTACAGTAAGTCCTTATCTTATAAGGTAATACTACTAGGAACATACGTTCCCAGCTCCAGTGGGTATTTACCACCACCATGTTTAGGCAATCCGGATCCTACTTGGTACTGACAACCACCATTTACAGACATTAGTGGTCCGATATAGTACTCGCAGACACTATACAGCCATTTTTTGTCCTTGAGGTTTTCACTACCACCATAAAAGTATTGTACATGGATATATTCCTGGTCATATTGTGTACTCATAACCACCAAATCCAGACATTTCCATCAGCATGTACAATGACTGCTGGTCAAAATGAACACTCTCGTCCACATGATAAATACATTACTGGTTTCATTCACTACGAACAACTACTAGCAACATCCATTGCTCGTCGTATTGACTATTCCGTTATAACAAGTAACGATATCACTGAACTTTATTGGCATCTCAAGTACTAGGTACTAACATTTCTAATGCTTACGACCACCATGTTCATATATTCCTGGTCCTTTTAGGTACTCGTTGTTATGTTCATCAAACCTAGTGCTAATGTGTTCCCACAATCACAATTTACATTGGTTCCTATCTGTAAATAGTTCCCATAGCACTAGGTGCATCAGTTTGTAGATTTACTAAAGAGATAATAAACACCAGAAAGTAAGAAAATCCTTGCGTGTTCATACTGACACTCGCCATGAACTTGAATTCGTGGTATTGTATACTCACAACTATTAGGGCATACAGTCGTCATCGTAAGGGTTGCGCGCAATCATGAGGTGAATTATTTGTTATTCTCAGTATGCTCACAACAACACGTTTAATACTTCCCTTGGCATATTGAATACTCACATCCATCCAATACGACCCTGCCTGCCATACCCATCATTTACAGCTACTTAGCATTTTCCAGTACATGCCCCATCTAAAACCTTTATCGCTACTCATAACCGACAGGTACACCCATTTCTAGTTCTATCAAGTTCTCGCAAATATTGATTGATTTCTTTTGTCTTACCTTGGGCCAGGCATGTCTGAATTAACTAGTACTGAGCCCGAAATGAATTTGATGCAGCAGGACTTTGTATGTTAAAAGAATGTATTGTTTTATAGAATAAACCCCTGTTATTATGTTAAAGCTGAAGAAATAATAATGCATGTATACAATATTTCTAAGAATTATTGACTCATATATACAGGAATATATTATTTATATAATTTTTATTATATAGAGTGGAACTTTTATATCTTTTGTTTGACATTGGTCTTTAAAAGATCCTTTTTGTTTTCATCAATTCGTTTATCAACAAGATATTTTGTAAAACAAGTATGCTCCCATGACAACTGGAAAAATGGTAAAGGTCACGGTAACATTGACCTTTGAGATACTGACCTCAACGAAAATTCTAGGTTAATTCGAAATATATTTAAGACTAACATGTAGTATGATCATAACACGAACATTAATATGTATTCAAATGCATTGCTTAGTAATATCATCAATGAGTACCGAACGCCCATTGCATAGTCTTAAAAGCAGTAATATTCATGTTTCTATTGAATGAAATATGTTTATTCGTACATTTTGTATAATACGGTATTATGGAGTAAAGTACATGTATATGACAATAGTAATACGTGTTGTGCTTTCAAAAAAGAACAAAACGGATAAATATACTCATTCCTTAAGAAACAATTTTGAGGATGACCTTGATCTTAGACCTACTAACATTAAAATCATTAGGGATTATCTACTGTTGCTGGGTAATCTCCATCAAAGTTTGAAGATCCTAGGACAAAGCATTCTTAAGTTATTGAGCGAAAACCATTAGGTCTTCCGATCGACCAACAGACAGACCACCTTGTGCAAAGCAGTATACATCCTCTTTAAAGTTGGGGATGGGCATAATAAATTACTTACCATAGTGTTGTTGTATAAAGAAGCTTATCATCAAGTTATGACATAAACATGCTATTTTGCATTGAAAAAGCAAAATACAATGTTTAATTATTGCATATTTAGAGACATATTTGGAGTTTTTATGTATGTGACCTTCGACCGTTTTACGTTAAACATGTCACACTTGACCTTGACCTTTATACGTTAAACGTTGCACCATGAAGAGGGCATGTAATGTTTGTACCCATTGAGCATTAACTATCTGTCTAAAGTGATACGTAAATGAGTGGTAGATATTAGCGTAACCATGCCCTCGACAAAGTAGCAATTTTGTGATGCTACCAGAATGATAAAAAAATCGATAACCAAATATTTATTTTTTATGAATAAAGTATGCCTAAAGGAAAAAAAATATTTAATTTCAAGAATCGTCGATTTTTAAATAAAAAAATGAACGGACAAGATTTAATTAATATGATGGATTTTAAAAGTTCATTGACCTTTGACCCCAATTTAGTTCCTATTTCACTTGCGCTTCTTTGATTGTTAAGTTTTATCATATGCCCCTATATATACACTTACGCACACTCCTAACGCAACACCTATAGTTTTCATGATTTCTCAAATATGCATGAAGGGATTGGTTAAAACTTGGAGAACAAATAAAGCAATCCTTTACAAATGCCTCATATATTTTTTATTTCACAAAACGGCACCATGTAAAATGACAACAAGGAGAAAAAATCCTCTTAACAGTTTATCACAACTAACCGATCACAGAATATCACACCCGTCTTGAGGTAAAGTATTTCGTGTTCCGACCCCTTGCTCTTATCACATGTTCACCCCGGGGTTAAACCCCGGACTTATCGATCTTGAAACGCGCGCCCTGCCTCTAGGCCACCTCTCCCCACAAATATTGATCATAGTTTAGTTTGTTTTCTTATTATCAGCGAAATATAAATAACAGTTGATAATTCAATGTTTTGTAAAAATCTTTTATAAGAGTATGTAGTAAAGTGCAGCGCGTACCTGTCTAATGGATTGACTAGCCTGTAACCTTCCAATCGCGCGGCCACGCTCTTCGATAGTCATCCGAGCCATTTTTTATACAAATCTGTTTTTTCAGTCGGACTGTCACCACAGAGAAACTTAATGACAAAGAATATCGATTTTTCCGCCTACTACGATTTTCACGTGCAGCACGAAGAAATCGCCACCGCGCTACGCTCAGAACTGACAAAGCGTCACAGATGAACGATTTTAACATTTCTGTATCGATAATGACTTAAAACAGCATTGTTTATAAGCGCAACTTCATATCTTCAACAGTTTTTGGGAAATTAGAATTATAAAAGTGTTGCGTTAGGAGTGTGCGCAAGTGTATACTCTACCTATTTCGCAAAACTTTTCACATTTAAGTATATTTTTGTCTGATCTGTATTCATAAGCACAACCCTAACCCCTCAGCAAATGCAAATCTTTTTCATTGACATCAGGGTATACATGTAAAATAGCTCGAAAAACATTGATAGTCACGGCTTTGACACTTTGAAATCGATTTTCTAATATGGTATGAACTAGTCTTTCAAAATATGTGCAAACATCTTTTGGCCTCCTTCGTTGCAATAAAAAGTCGATGTGCTTTCGGACTTAAATGTGAAGATTTGAAATTTTGACATCAGGTTGGAAATTCCACAGCTCAAACAATCTGTATTTATTTAACAACCATGCTATGTTCAAACATGCAGTATTGATTATAACAGATAATGAAAGACGAGTATTAATAAATTGCAGTATAAACTAGAACACATCAGATTTATAGGGAGATAATATAAATATTGTGCAAAATATATCAACGAAATATTCAATCAAACAGTTTTGCACTTTAATACCAATATTTCAAGTACTAAAGGGGATTAGGAATAAAATAAATGCAATAAATGTTTCAAAAGTGGGTGGGGTAATTTCTATTACGCAAAAGAAACGTCTTCAAATTCATATTATTCTACAGAATCGGTATATTTCTATTGAGCTTGATCTAGTGCAAACTCCCATACGCAAATTCATGTGTTTTAGCATCATTTGTACATTTTATGACATTTGATTCCTAAAACACACCCATTTTTGGTACTTTTTTGGCAAATTGACCTTAAAATGGCCTTGACCTTGACATTTTTGGACTTAAAATTGTAATTGAAATTTGACAATTGGTCATAATGCATCGAATTCATGGAACTATTTTGCTATTATATGTAAGTGTAGTGTATTAGTAAAGTTTAAGTAAACTAGGGCATGGTTCTTAATTGTTAAGTCCATTTGACCTTGACCTTGAATTTTTCAAACTTTCGACCAAAGGGCGGCAATTTTTCAGTATAGAACAGTTACACTCAAGGTCTTCGGAACATTTTGGTATATGACACAGCCTGCTACTATTTTTTGCAAACTTTTTTCAGTTTAGCTGTTTTTTATAAACTGGAATTACATAAATCATTTAAAATAAATGTGCATAAATAATATACATTGCTTTGATAAAGGGAAAGAATTAACTGCCGCCTTCAGGAACCATTTTAGTTTTGCAACCTAATAAATTGACAACACATTGTATTGTATAACACTGACGGTTTAAACACAGGCCTAAGCAATAACATGTACTAGTATATCACAAACTACAGTTTTTACTTCTCAAATTTCTCATTCCTCCAATATAAGATATATTTGACAGGTTTGCAACGCTCGGGTTGGACTACATTGTCCAACCGAACTATACGCTATAGACAATAGCCTGTACCATTCACTGTTAGTCCGCAATAGATTATAACAGCCACTTTAGAACAGATGCGAAATATATCGCAGTTATGGTTGTGTTTTAAGCAAACATCGTTACTGCAATTAACGTTGACGAATATCAAAACAACGTGACAATGGCGTCCAACCTAAAACGGCTAATTGTCGAAAGTACAAAATGTAACTGATATTATAACTTCAACACGACAAAATGTTTATATATTGATTGTTTTGTGCGATCGTGACATGCCTATAAGGTGACATCTATGATAAAGAGAAACATGAAAAACATTTATAGAAGGTATCAAGAAAAACTAGACCTCAGGCTTTCTTTGAAAAATCATTTTTTGACTTATCTTCACATCTTCTGAGTTAACTTCTGAGTTAGCCTCCGACAGAAGGTAACTCAAATCGACTTAACCTCCGGCAGAAGTTAAATCAAATAGACATAGCTTCTGAGTTAATAGCTTACCTTCATGTACATTTTTGTACCTTGAAATGGCTCGTATTTAGTGGCAGTATAAAAACTATCTATTTTATCAAGCAGATTCGTACTTTATTACTGTTTATTAATTAGGAATGAAAGAACTACAGTAGTAGTAGTAGTTATTTAAACCTTTCGGTCAAGGATAACCCATGAAAGTGCAAGCACTTATTTCCACTGCGGTCCTGTGTTTTGCTGCAGAGATACATTGTTTCTTTAACGTGTCCGGTGTATATACACGCAAGACTACCTCTGGGTTGCTAACCAGTTTATCTACCGATGGTAGGGAAACACAGAAAAGCGTTTCAGAAATGATCAAGTGCCCCAGCCGAAGATCGAACGCGGAACCTCTCGATCAGCAGTCAAGCAGGCTCTCCGCTCGACCACCGAGTCACAGTGAATTAGTTGAAAGGGAACGGGGTAATTATGAAATACGCTAGATCTAAATAACCTTTTCAAACTCTTAATGTATTCTTCCAATTAAACATAGTACATATATACGACCCCAATGATGAACGAGTGTTTTAATTTAATATAGATGAAGTAAAAAACTCGTACATGAGATTTAACAAATAATTTATTACAATGTACAGTGCTGTCGGGTAATTCTGCGCACATAACCGGTAGTGACTTTCTACATTTGAGATTATCGTATTTTTAGAATAAATTATGGAGTAGTTTGGATATAAACAACATTCATTGACAAATGTAAACAATTCAAAACACCACACCTTTGCTAAACTAGGTCAAATGTCGTCACAAAACAAGACAGCTGCCGGTTTTCATGATGTTAAGTTTTTCGGCTAATTCTGTGCAGGTAGAATTCTTATGTTTGTAGTATGTTTCAAACATTTGTATCATTAGCAATAAATCACACTATCGAAATCATCAGTCATTAAGACAATGTTGACAAAAATGGGAAAGTCATTCATCCATTACAACGAAAATCGCAGTTAACACTAATTTTTGTCAATTTTTCGTAGAAATACTTTTCCGATTTCGTTAATGTGATTATAAAACTTTACATAAGTAACAGACATCTACAAAATCACTTCAGGACCTAGGGCAAACGACCTAGAAAAGTATGTTAGAAATAGAAAGTTAAGGTGCGCAGAATTACCGGATGCCGAATGGGTCGAAGGTAACGAGAACAACACCGCGTACTTTGCTAATCTGGAAAAAAGAGAGCCTCCGAAAACTCTATCGAATGCATACAAAACAATAAGGGCAAAACAATTACAGAAGATAAGAACATTTTAAATGAAATAACCACATTTTCCGAAAGTCTATACAATAAAGAAAATACATTAGAACACGCTTCTTCAACCTTTGACTTGGTAGATAGAAAACTTTCAAGCGGTCAAAAAGATCAAACGGCAGGTGCAAAACAGAATATGAGTGCCGAAAGGCAATATAAGAAATGAATAATAATAAATCTTCAGGTCCAGATGGGATATCAGTTGAATTTTACAAACTCTTTTCGAACGATATAAAATATTATCTTGTAAGATCCCTAAACCACTCATACCAAAATGGCAAACTTATTTCGTTACAAACTCAAAGCTTGAAATCGATTCAGAAATAACATACATTAAATGAGAATTATTATTGCTTAAAGTCCTCAAATCTTCAACAAAAAGCTCCCATCAAATACCGAGAAAAAATGAAAATATATTTCGGTAACGAGCCAAAATAGTCACGAGTTCCCTTCGACCACATAATAATAAATCGCTGGAAGCGATAAATTATTATTGGTGATTTAAATTATATTATATGTTTGACATCATAGAGACATATTTACGCATGTCGAGATTTTTAACATAGAGAAAGGAGTTAGACAAGGATGTCCATTATCCCACTACCTATTTATTATTTGTATCGAAATTATGTCTATAATGAGTAATAACAATGCCGATATCGAAGGAATTACAATAAACGGAATCGAAACAAAACAATCTGACGATGCTATAGTTCGATTTCGAGCCTTGAGCCATGACTGCACTTTTAAAGTTTAATTAATTCGCCGATAAAGCTTGTTGCGGGATTGACTAACTGCGCTAAATTGCTAATTGATAAATTACACATATTAGTAAGTATCATATCTTTAAACCATGACTATTGAAATCAATAAATCACGGGTTACTCGCCCAAATAGACTCGTCTTTAGAAAAGGTCATGGCTCAGGGTTCAAAATTGAACTATAGTGTTCCACTTGACGGTTCGAAACACTTGTTTGAAAGCCTAATCAAAACACTGGAATCATTTGCAAAAATAGCAGGACTGCAATTAAATACTGCTAAATGTAACGTATTGCGCATAGGATAATTAATGCACCGAAACACAACATTTTGTAAGAAAAAACAATTCAACTGGACACCCACAGCATTATGAATAACATTCAGCAAAAGCAAACAAAATATGCTCATTAACAATATCGGTCCTAAGATCGATGCCTTTAATCACTGCTCGAAATCCTGGAGTAAATGAAATATTACGATGATAGGTAAAATAACGGTCCTAAAAACATTAGCTATTCCAAAATTGATATACTTACTCACCGTTCTAGAAAGTCCCTCAAATGAGATTCAAAAAGAAATTGAAACAACGATGTTAAGCTTTTTGTGGAATGAAAAAACCAAGATAAAATACATTGAAAACAAATTATTCAAGATTATAAGGATGGGGGTTTAAAAATTACTGATATATGGTCACTAAACAAGGCACTTAAGGCAAGTTAGGTAAAACATATACTAAATATGGACTCTAAACTAAGAAAGATTTATTTACAAATCGAACCTTAAAATATGGCAAAGAATTAATAGTTACATGAAACATTGATCCCAACGATACGGAATGCTTAAACATAGAATCACAATTCCATAAAAAGTACTAAGTGGTTGGTTTAGCATGAATTACAACACAAATTCTAAACAACTACCAAAAGAAATACTTTGGATGAATTCAAAAATTAAAATAAAAAACAAGAAGCGTCTCTGTTACAAAAAAATGGTATGACAAAAGAGTCTTATTTTTAGAACATAGAATTGACTTCAGAACTACATGTAAGAGACTTTACACTTTCGATTATATTAATTTAAAATGGTTTTATGATTTACTTGATACAGAATGTCTGAACTATCAAACACTTATAAGATATATTATTATATACATGTATATAAACAAGATGACATGAAAACGAAATTGAAACAAGAACCAGTATCATACACACAACCTACATACCATATTTCAGTCATAGACACAGACCAAAAAGTTAGTAAGATGGTTGACAAAAGTCTTATTAAATTAAAAACAATAAGCCAACCACTTTAAATAAAGCATAGATAGAATGAGAGAATACTTTAACAGTCCACACATCCAATGGATTCGTATCTTTCAATGTTCGGTTAGATTAACAAATGACACAAAACTAACAGCATTTCAAGATACATGTCTTTTGAGAATATTACCAGGTAATTCATTCCCTCATAAATGTTGTTTAATACCATCAAGTTTTAGTGATTTCTGCTCTATGTACGTATAATGACTCGATTCCATACATGTTCTGGGAATGTCATTATATCGCTATGTTTTGGAGAGACGTTGGATTGTCTATTGACAAAACATGTAATACAAAAGTCAAACTAAGTTTCGAAGCTCTCTCTTTTCGCAACTACCACTTTTCAAATAAAAATTAAAGCATAACTAGTAACTTCCTTTTACTTTTGGCTAAATATTTTGTCTTCAAATGCAAATGAAATACCGAACATTTTATATTTCAAAAATGTGATATCCAAGAGAAAGAGATTAGGAGAAATGATAGCTATTGCGAAGAATGAAGTTGATAAGCACATTGAGAAATGGACCTTTTTGTATTTTTTTTTTCATTATTTTTTTATTCTAAGCACTCTTAATTCTGGATTTTTTTCTTCAAAATTTCCCTATACATTATAATCCCGTATTATATGCAGTCATTTTATATGTACATTTATATTTACTTTGTGGAAATATCAAATTTGTCATTCTGAAAAGCTGTATGTTAAATATGTATGTTCAGTATATTGTTACTTTATGTATAATGTAAATAAAAGTTAAATCCCAAAAAAATTAATCGATGCGCAGAATTACCCAAAACGACTGCATATGTGGTGTTTATTGCCATTGGATGACTTTCACTTTTGTTTAAAACTCTTATCAGTTTATATAAAAATATAATAATATTGTTAACGGTTTTTAAAACGCGACACTCGGATAGTTCGATAGTTACCAAAAATATGAAATAATATTTTTCATTATCATGCATGGTCTTGCAGTTGAACTTAATACCGATATTTGGATACGCAAATATCTGAAATCAGATAAGTAATAACGGAATTATTATACTAATAGAACATTAGCTCAGAAAATGAAAGTCACAGGATTATTGAGAAAATTAGATCAACGCTCAGTTTTATTAACATGTCTTTATGCCGAATATTTTGTAAAAAAGCGAAATAAATCATGTTACCATAATTTCAATAGTAAACTGTGTAAAACACATGGCTTCATACATGCTTTCAATATCACAGTAACACAATAAAGTAACATTACTTCTTCGCATTAGCCGAAGCCTGCATCAGTTTGGTAAGTTGTTCTACGCTAACAACAACGAATTGGCAAAAAAGTGTTACTTTCGTTTTTTGATGCGACGTTTTCCTTATTCATTATTTTATTCAATACTGGTCGGATTTTTATAGTCTGGGTACTTAAATGTCGACACATGGTTCACCTTTACGATGATACATATTGATATATTGACATATTTTCTTTGAATAAATCTACATAATCCCACTGTCGCGTTTTCAAATCGGGTTAATTATAAAAACACTTATCCGTTGCCATTGTCTCGGGTGATTTATATGAGACGACTTGGTATCGACAGGACAGGTGAACCCCTTCTGAGGAAACAATCAAACCTGAGACGATTTATTGGTATATAATAATTTAAGCTGAAAAATATAGTTAACCTCAAACTAATTGCAATACACAGATTCTGTTACAGTTTTATATTTTACAAACTGTTATACACCCTAGACTCAAAGTTGTATAGACAGATTCTTGGGGGAACTTTCAAAACTAATCAACAAGTTTAAGTCCATTTTCGGTAGCAAGTTTATTATGTTCCTTGTTTCATACTACGTGGGGCATTTTAAGTCCTGATAAATCCTCTCTAAGTCGTTAAATATTTACTTAATGTGTATAAAAGTGCATATTGTATGAAAGATAAAACCTTACTCTAGCGAATGCAAATAATGATATCATCATCAGATAATTCATGTCTACAGGGTGTTTCATAATATCTGTCCTCATTACGAACTAATGCGATGAATAAAAAACGTGATCTCAACAGATATCTTTATATACCAATTGAAAGCCTACATTTCAATACATTATTAAGTATGTACATCACAATGATACTATCAATGCAACATAGGAATTAAGATCCCCCTGAAAAAGTCACTGTTTCAATAAATGTCTAAATGACGTCCATATTTAATGTGTTTCCCAAGTTGAATAATAAGGATCGTAAAGTATTGCATGATATAACCAGTTTTAAAGGATTTAAAAACAAATATATTATATCGGTTTGAAAGTTCAATTTGTAACAAACTAAAAGCTTATGAGCGACACAGTTGTTTATTACTTGCTCGCTTTTATACCAAGTAAGCTGTTCTTTGCTTGTTGCGCCAATATAGTGCACTGAGTGTTTTTAAGTCACATTATACGAGGACAGTCTCGCTAACTTTCTTTTTTAATGATGTGCTTGTGATGTTACCATCAGCAAATGCAAAAACACATATATAATCATATGTATACACATACGAATATAATATCCGCATAGCTTAAGGCCGAATATCAATTAAAATCAATCGAATAATCTCTTTGTTAGTTACACTCCTACAAAGTTCGGTATTCGACTTCTTATCGAGGTGAATATCGAACCCGCTGCTGGCAGAAGATTCGAACCTAATTCGGTATTCGACCTCTTTTCGATTTGAATATCGAACCAGCTGCTGGCATAAATTCCAGCTTCAGATCTTTCTTCAAACAAGGTATATTTAAACAAAATTTTAAATAAAATTGTGATTTTTTTGGAATCGGCACACTGTTATGTTAAAGTGTATAGAGCTATATCTAGCGGTCATTTAAATGTCGAAATAATTACTTGCATCGTTTTTAGTATGATACTAGACTACCTTAATTGCAAATTAAAACTTTGGACGGGTTTCGTGTACTTTGATTCAATCGTCGAAAAAATAGACAATTCTTACAATTTCATAGGATGTTCTAGAACACTTTCGTACGCAAACGGATAATTTACATGTCCAAATAAATCACAGAGAGTTTCTGTTAAAGCTGAAGCGAAAAATGATCTAATGGATATGAAAGCGTAATTGTTTTTTTCAGTTTGTGAACATTTTTTTTAAATATCGTCAGATATAGCTCTATACACTTTAATAATAATGTTATTTGATGATTAATCAATGAGAAAGATGCATGGTAACTTACAGATTTATATAAGACAAACTCAATGTTACGCTATACTTTGAAGTGTACAATTTTGGGGATAAAATAACAAACTATGAAATAAAATCGTATGAATAATGAATGAAACATGATCATTACTCGTATATTTTTGCATATTTATTAATTTGAGTAAATGGTTGCTATGGCAACAGGAGCCCCGAAAATGGTAATAACACTACAAATGTATCAGTCACAAATGGTATATGTCGTACATTGAGAAATACTTCTGAAACAGAAAAAATGGATGGAAACACAGATTATTGCATATTTAGTAAAAGTAAAAAATGGTTGCCATGGAAACAAGAACTAACTTTTTTAAAAATAAAAGGTAGAAATCGTAATATTCAAGTACATGACTTCCAGTGATTATTTTGTCGTTCATATTAGAAGAAAAACACAGATTATTGCATATTTGAGTAATAAGAATCCGGTTGCCATGGCAACATACAGGGTACAGAAATAATTAAAAATACAAAATCTTTTATCAATGGAAATTTCATCAAAATCGGGTATTGGGCGAAAAAACACCCCCTAGAGTACCTGCTCCTTTCAGATTTTTTACTGTCTAATTAATGTTGGGTCTAATGTATTATTTTTGGTATTAAATCAACAATTCGACAGGGAGTAAAATAAGCTATAACGATCAGCTAGTTAGAATAATGCTAATCTTGTGATTGTAATGATCGTTTGAACAACAGAAAAACAATGTACAATATTTCTACAAACTTCAATTTGGAATATCAATTGTTTATTCCGTAACGATTCATGTCATACAAAATTAACCATTTTACAAATACAACCGAAGTTTAAATAAAACTACGGCACACGTCTACTTTTAACGTCTATTTGACCGTGACATTTTCGAACGTTTACGTTTAGTACAATAAACCTAAATGTCTCAGGAGCATTTTTAATCAAAGCGCTGAAGGCACTGAATTTGTTTGGGTTTGAAATTTAGAAAATGTCAATTAACTGCAGAACTTTCTCAATCACTAACCGTTTACTTCAGTCTCCTGCTTCCAATGCGGATGTTCTAACCACTCGGTTGTGGTCTAAGTATATGCCCAAATTATATATAATTAATATGCTCTTTATTTTGATACTAAGTAATGTAACTTTGTGACTATAGAAACACGACATGAATGAAAGTGTGTATGCTTTAATCACTACGGGAGTTGCACAGTACTGTTTTATCAATAGGTTAATTTATTAAGTTCGTCTGAACAGACAATAGCCTTACTGAACCAATTATCGACATGTACCAATTATCGACACTTTTGTACATTTTGCCTACTTTATACTTCATACTTTGAAACAGAAAAAAGTTTACTCGCGCATAAACAGGCAATTGACAAGTTTGTCCGAAATAGGTCAGTAACAAATATTAAGCCTCTTATTCAAACAGAGAACAGCAGACGATCGCTTTCAAATAATTCCGCATGTGGTCTACATGCCTTAATATATTGCAAAATTTACCACAAAATATTTGTTTCCATCGTATTTTTCTAAACACTAAAAGTAACTCATGTATCTAAAACAGTTCTTGTTTTTATTCTCCCAAACTTGAAACGTAAATAACTGTTGAAAATGTAAACAACAATCGGCGATTCTCGGGGTTTGTGCTGAACTTGATTCATTTTCAAAATGAACAGTTCTCAAAATTATATAATTATGCTCTTTTTTTATACTAAGATTTTTTTTAAACTTTGTGACTATAGAAACAACTCATGAATGACAGTGTGAATGCTTTAGTCACTAAGGGAGTTACAAAGTACTGTATCAATAGCTTAATTTAATTGTCTGAACAGGCAATACTATTTTTTGTGTGACTCTATATATACAAGTCAATAATTCCATTATAGTACCATGTAAAAGACCACAGTGACTATGATCTTTATATGAGGGTCAGTCAAGAAAAACTGAGAGTTGGTGTATAATGATCAGGAGAATAAGTGTTCTTATATTGTCTATACATTATCGTGAAATATGGTATCTCATCGATGTAATGGCGAATACCAATTTTGGGTATGAACATTTTATTCTTGTTGTCAAGCAACCGAAGAAGACAACTTGAAGGCATGCCTTCGCGCTGTCTGTAGAACACAATTGTGCGTTGCTATGGCAACATAAAGTTAAATCGAACATTTTAAACTTATTTTTTATTTTGTTATACATTAATCTATCAGTGAGCACCCGTCCGTGTCCGGCCCAACGTTGAGCGCTGCACCCTTTCATGAGTCTTGGCGGTGAGCCCCAGTCCGAGCCTTAGTTGGCGGTGACCTCTGGGTTGCCGTTGGCGGGCTGTTCATGTCCATACTGCGGAACTGGTCTCTGGTCGCGCTTGATCTGGCTCTTTGTAGATGGTTTTCCTGTCCGTGGACTTGCACTTGCCCTTGTTTGCACACCTTGGCACTGTTTTACTAACAATGCGTAAATGTCGCGTATATTTACGCATAGATATCTATCTTACGCAAACTCGTAAGTGTGTTTTACTAAACGATCGCAAGTACTCGCATACATTTACGCAAAAAATATTGAAGATTGAACGTAATTCGGGACACAATATAACCAATATAACAAATATAACGGGTACCAGAATGAATAAATATGCGACAAGATTTGATGATTAATCACGCCTAAAACAACAAGTGACGGTCCAAAACAACAAACGACGGTCTAAGATAACATGCGACGGTCAAAAATCACCAGTGCGTGTTAAAAACTCTTCACTTACGTTCATATTTGCCATTTAGGATTGCCAAGCCTTGGCGTAGAAATAAGCTAAAACTTATGACAGAATGTGAACTAAAATATCTTTGTAAAACGCATTTACGCAAATATTATTGACGTACGCAATATTTTAGGAAATCTTAGGTTTACGCTAGCGTAAATGCTTTGATAAAACAGTACCCTTATACCAACCAGACTGCATTTTAAAAACTAAGATAATTTTTTATCTGCTTCAGGCACACTTTGACACCACAGTGCCGCTAAATTTCTATGTCTCCTGGTGGTCTTGATTGTAAATCAGTTCGAAAGAGCTACTTCTAAGACCACAGGGACGCAACTCACTTCAATATAGGACAAGTAAGAGTAAATACAAATGCTCTAGATCTCATTGGTCGATTTTTGTATTTACATTAAATAACGCAAAAACTAAACGTCCCGCTAACGCTTGCAGATAAATTATCTGCAAGACAAATTTACCCTATCTCGAACTTTTTAACTTTCTTGGCATAAAGGGGTTCATGCCGGGGTCCTATAAAAAATCCAGATTACCGAAAGGTATGGGACGATACGAGGACCTTATAAAATCATATCAAATCAAATCAAATCAAAAATCTATCAGATAGACTTAATTATGGTTGATTTGTTTCTCAAATATAGAAAATAGACTTGATGGAACTATCAATTTTCACTTTACTTGTTGGCATTGAGACCACCCAAAAGAACGCATGCTAATTTTCAAAAGCAAAGTTATATTTTTATTTCTATTACGGTCACTGGACTCCATTAGATAAATTCATATTCCTTCTGAGCAGAACTTGTGAGTTCCGTGATTAGTTTTAGACTACCATGGCAACGTAAAGAACACATGCCGAGAAAATCGATAAAATACGGGTAAAATTGTTGCTAGGCAACTAAACAAACCAGCAGTAGTGACAATTCTGTAACAAATGCCCATTATTATTTGATATATACGATTCTACTAGATACGCATGTTAGTTGTACTAAATTACGCTATATAAAGCCGAAATAAACGTTCGAATTGACACCAAAATCAGTCTCCCAGTCGCTGGCGCGAACAAATACCCTTTAGTGATGTTCTTTGGTTGCTTGGCAACTTTATTTATAAGCCTATATCCGATCACAGAATTCATCAGAATATCCGCAATGGATAATATATGCCGATAAATGGTAGAAAATATAATTGTAGTAGTTCAAATTACGCTGAGCACATAAATTACATTGACTTCTTTAATCCAACAGCAGTTCATCAATCAAGTTAGTTTTAAACGATTGTTCAATTAAAATGCGCGTTAAATAAAGGACGTATTTATGTAGTCGTTAGTGGACGGACCAACTTCTTTAGTTTGGACCCAATAATGAATTAGTTGTACATTGATGTTATGAAGGAATGGGCACTTTATAACATAATAAATTACTGTAGTCAGTTAACACATTATTGACAATTACACCTCCTGTTGGTAAGAAAGTCAGTGGGCAGAATCACGTGAGCAAATGATTTGAAATGATTAACGTTAGCACTCAAAACATTTGCGATTTCGATCGTGCGCTTTATATGAATACAGCCTAAAGAACACCTCATTTATACAGGAACACATTACAATTACCACTTTTGATCTAGAGCGAAATCGGTATTTGCCGGGTAATCTTACAAAGACGGGGTATTCTTTAGGCAATAAAATATAGCCATATTAAATGCACGATCGTTAGCAGCGCTAGCAGACGAAAACGTAATTGTTTTGAGTAAGAACGTAATTCATTTTATCAAGACAGTTAGAAGAAACGATTAGATTGTACCGTCGATTTTCGTACTCGAGTACATGAACAATTAATGAGTTTACAGTGAGTCTGTGCATTAGTTATACTGACATTAGGTAACCGAGACAGAATGAACTGTAATCGGCACCGCGTTACCAGTATTTGTCCTAAAGGGACTGCACCGCGTTTATGTGTACTATAAAACTATTCACTTAATTAATTTTGTCATAGACGCCTGTATATCCCACGAACCAGCAAACTGACACTAAATACATGATTATATAACTTGTGGAACATACTTGACATTGCATAAGTATTCAGTACTTTCCTCTCAAAATGCAATAGGTTATTTTTACCCTATATAGAATTTAACTATTTTCACTTAAATTGCCTGAAATGTGTTGGTATTCGTTGAACACTAATTAACAAACGAATCAAAATCTTCATATCTATGTTTATGGTGAAGTTTATTCATGTTTCATCGATCATGTCAATGACATATCGCATGTCATGCTTGAAGTAAAAGCTGCACTATTTCGAAAGGAAACGAATAAATAGCATGCAATATCGAAAGTTTGTTCAGTCGATTACACGATTATGTATTGCAATATTGTTTTCTTAATACACATATCTGTTAAAATACGTGCTTAATTAAAACATGGATCGTATATACTTTGTCTATCTAACTCCATGATTATAACAACAGTCAGCATGTTTCTATATTATAAATAACGTGGTTTGGTAGGATACATGTAAGTCCACCGTACACAAATTTAAACTCCATCTGTGAGGCGATGCCTTTTATATCCAGCTTAGAACTCCAGGCGTGAGAACATACACAATGTATTACGCAACCAACTCCGGTATTTATGAATGGGTTTATAAGTAACATTATTTGAGAATCTAGCGAAAGAATATTGTATGTCGATAAAACAAGTTTATTAACAAGCTTTGCTTTCTACTCGAAACTTGATTTGTAGAATAAAAATGAATGTTTGTATTATTTGATGTATTTCGTTTATACTTTTGCATTTAACGTGTCTATTATTAGTTCTTGATATCTGGAACTACATTATGACGGACTATTTGTCAATAACGTAACTAAGGGAGAGTGGTTTCTGAAAAGTGGTATATATATTTGTTTGGTCTGACGACCCAAACAAATGAAAATCACTCGGCTTGCTAATTTTCTTAAAACATTCACTCTAATTTGAGTCCGATTTGCTGTTCTACTCATATTTCAAATCGATCTGAATTTCATTAAATACTAGTAGTTTTATGCTTATTAAGACAAAATCTGACAAGGAAGGGCAGCCCTAAACCTATTAACCAGAAGTCCTTATGTTATGACGCAGTACTGTAGCATTCGCATGTAACAACAGCCAACTAAACTAAGACTTTAAAGAAAGACTTTGTTACATTTCTTTCAAATTAAATTTTCTTATTTATTTAGTATGTTTGTCAATGGTTTCTTTTGATTATTACAAAATGTACATTTCATATGCGATAAGGCACGTTCCTTTCGTAGTCTACTGTTTAACTTGAGATAAACAAGATTTGCAAAATTACCTAGATGTCTTGATAAATGCTATAATAATCAAGATGATAAATATTCAATGCAAAAGTATACCTCAAGTACATGCACAATCTTTATCTGTGCACTAATGTTCGGATATATAAACTCGTTCAAAGTGCACCCAGGGTTATTTAAATCGATTTCACAAACCTTTTGTGTTTTTTAAAATATATTCCTGACTTATCAATGTGATGAATCACGTGATCAAATCAATAACGTTTACACTCAAAACAATTGTCATTTGGTCAGCTGACGCTGAGTTTTTCTCAATTATAACAATCGTGCATTTAATATTATATTTGTATAATATCATATTGACCATTTGCGGTCAGGGTCAATAGGCGCTTGCATGGTCTGTGTGGGATTTCAAAAACAAGAACAACTATACGAACTAAGTAATTATTGTGCCTCTGTAGCTCAGATGGTAAAGCTTTGGTTCTACAAGTTACGGGTGCTGGTTCGAGTCTCATTCACTTACTCCGTTTATTATTTTAATTTGGTAATGACAATGACTTCTTTAGCTACTAGTATAATGAGTGTTTTAAATCACATTATACGATCATAGACTCGTTATCTTTAATTTTTGTTAATACGCTTCTGACGTTACTACAGTAACGCCGACGTGTTTGTCCTCCGTGCAACCGTTTTACACGGGTGTAGCTCGCGTTGTAGCGTGGAGCCTTGCAGGAATGTATAGTCAACTGCGCATGCGTACCGTGTATCTGTGTATACGGAAATGTCGAGTACGCATGCGTACCGTGTATCCGTATAGACGAGAAATGTCGAGTGCGCGTGCGTGCCGTTTAAACGTGTAGGCGGAAATATCGAGTGCGCATGCGTACCGTGTATCCGTATAGACGAGAAATATCGAGTGCGTATGCGTACCATGTATCCGTGTTTACATTTAGATGTGTTCGATTCGTTTTCAATTGATTTATTTTCAATATCGCAATTGTGCTAAATAACGATCGAAGTAATATTTTTAATCGAGGGTTCGGTTGATAATTCATATTAGCCTCATGATGGGTCTTATTCTTAATCTCTTTGTACTGCCTCGAGTCTGAAATTACTTATCGAATGCTAAAATGAACTCGGCCGAAAATGAAAGGATAAATGTAAAACCCGGAACATCCGTTAATTATCTCTTAGTTGAATTTGTTTTTGCATATATTTCATTTTTTAGACTCATATAACCTTTTTCTGAAATAGTTGACTAAAAATCGATGTATATATATGTATATATACCTGGGAGTCTGGAAAGAACGTAGTCATTGACACCCAAGAAGACATGGATTCAGATGTCAACGAAATAGATACTGTATCGTTCAACGAAATAGACACTGAATTTTCCACTAACACTGTATCTGTCAACGAATTAGACACTGTATCGGTCAACGAAATAGACACTGAATCTACCACTAACACTGTATCTGTCAACGAAATAGACACTGAATCTTCCACTAACACTGTATCTGTCAACGAAATAGACACTGAATCTTCCACTAACACTGTATCTGTCAACGAATCAGACTCTGTATCGGTCAACGAAATAGACACAGAATCTTCCACTAACACTGTATCTGTCAACGAAATAGACACTGAATCTTCCACTAACACTGTATCTGTCAACGAAATAGACACCGAATCTTCCACTAACACTGTATCTGTCAACGAATTAGACACTGTATCGGTCAACGAAATAGACACTGAACCTACCACCAACACTGTATCTGTCAACGAAATAGACACTGAAAGACACAAAAAGAAAAAGCTAGATTAATGCTGAAATGGTTTGCAGACGCTACCGTGGCTGCCTCCTGCATCGACTCCGGACATACGGTTACTGAAACGGAAGTAGAACCATGTCCGGAAAAATACATATGGCGGCTACTGAAGCGGAATTGCAGCTGATACGAAAATATTTCGATATTGATGCTTGGAAATTACTGGAGGGTGTTGTTAAACCTGCCAAAGAAAGAAAATGGACATGTGGTGTTTGCAACGACCACTTAGACACCCGTTGCGTGGGATGTGATGCTTGCCTAGGCTGGTTTCATTACCATTGTGCCGCTATAGTTAGTGCACCAAAAACCAAATACTGGTTCTGCATCCAATGTTGATAAATTAATCAAGACCAAAGTGGCACCTTTCAGGTAACCGGTCTAAATATACCTCATGCTACTCCGCGTTTGTTATACATTAAGTGAACTCCCGAGGAAATGACCAAAGTGGCACCTTTCAGGTAGCCGGTCTAAATATACCTCATGCTACTCCGCGTTTGTTATACATTAAGTGAACTCCCGAGGAAATGACCAAAGTGACACCTTTCAGGTAGCCGGTCTAAATATACCTCATGCTACTCCGCGTTTGTTGTACATTAAGTGAACTCCCGAGGAAATGACCAAAGTGACACCTTTCAGGTAGCCGGTCTTGAGTTATATTACACAGAACAACGTCAAACATGTATATAATATCTTTATTTCTGTCCTTTGCACATACAGGGTGTCTCAAAATACATGTCCGCTTGTTGAGGACGTATCACTCCGTAGCGTATTGCTTTACATATCTGATTTATATGAATTATCAAAGGGCATTCAAATCAATGTAGAAATTACGAAACAATTATCCAAAACAATGCATACAAAATCTATAGATTGTATTTTGAGTTGTTAACCCCAATTCGGTAAAAACCTGTGTTTGACGATTTTAATGACGTTCACACACCTTTGAGTCGGATGTGATGTTCCCACACATTGATATTTTGAGTTTCGAGGTAGTTACATATCTTGAACTATATAATCTAACTTTCAAATAGTATAAGAAGAAATAAATATTTAGGATGTTTTAGATACTTTTTCCTGATTTCAATAAACCAAATTCATTCTCCTACCAAGGCAGTTTTTGGTGATTGATACTTCATTAAGTACTATTTTATACTTTCAAGTTACATTATATGACTATGTTTGGACTGTTGGAGATAAACTAGACATACAGCTATACATTCAATCCAGTACGTTCATTCGAGGCGAGTTGTGCATCTTTTATGAAAACGATATGCCTAGAAATGTTTGAATATCAAATTTTCAGTCCTAATTGTTTTTAAAATGTGTTCCTCCCTTAAATATGTCCGATTTCATTTTCTAATGACCCCTGATCAGTTTCTCAGCCAGTGTGTGCATAGTAGGGTACGACTGAGTATTACTTGGTATTACTTTGCCCACATATTATATAAAATTTACCCATGTTACCGTACAAACTATGTTATCTGCCTCTTCGGACATTTTAGAACGTCCGTTGCTTATGACGTTAGTATAACGTATATGACGTCATCAACTGTTCGAGTATTGACACATGATATAATTCACCTCGCAAGTTTTAAATTTAGCTTTCATATGAGACTGTGGTTATCAATTTATTAACTAATTTGGCAAAGTTATGACCCTTCAACAAGCGGACATGTATTTTGAGACACCCTGTATATGTTTACCATTGAATATTGACTGAACTGAATTGTTAAAAGATTTAACTTTGATCTACAAAAAAATGTAACTTGTATTAATATATAAATAGTCCATGTTCAATGGTTTCTAATAATATCGCACAGTAAAGTTCAACTAATAAAATCCTTACTTAGCAAATATATTGTTCTAAATTACCCAAAAAACATTTTTGGCAACTTGATACAAAGAATTGTTATTTCAAACTGTTTCATTGGGATATTTTTATATGTTTTTTATTAGCAGAACTTACCTGTATCCATGTAATAATTATGTATAAAAAATACAAAAAAAATGTTAACACACGAAAAGATGCATTAAGCACACAAGAAAATGCATGATCCACAAAAAAGATGCGTTTTTGCACAACTGTAAAAAGATGCCCAAGTTATAATTATTACACCTTCATTATGCTTTATGTATTATATCACATGATATGTTCAGGCATTATGCAATATTATATACCACAATAGTACATGTATATATACACTTATGTTACTTGTAAATAACTTATCTATTATCATTGTATGCTCATGCATGATACAATATTTATACCTTTATAGTACTTGCGTATACTTTTATCTTACTTGTAAATAACGTATCTATTATCATTTGTTATTAATTATGGGCCATGATTGAGAGCGCCTCCTCATGGTGAGGCCTGGATGCATTTCAACTGCAACTAAACGCTCTCTCATATGCTGTTTTATTCATTTATTCATTTATCAAATCGTATATTAAATATCACAGTAAATAATCAACACATAAATTAATAATATAATGTTTGACTACACCGACTTCATTATAAAAGTGCATATAATGCGTGACCACAACGATAAATATCGTCGCTATTCGTCAATGTTTTATCTCGCACTCGGAATACTTCTGTTTTCTTCATCTGTAAATAGAGAAGTATCGGCAAAGTAACATTCGAGTAAACATGTTATTTTGTTGATGCTTTGTCATTAAATATACCAATATTTGTATAAATTCGTGAATAATGATAACAACTTGCAATAAATGCGACCTGCACGCTTAATTACACTCGATATAAAAACTTCCAGAATCCTAGACAGCCCTTGCAAGGACTCGCTAGGATTACGGAACTTCCGTAATTCTAGCCTGTGGGTCTAGGATTACGGTGACCGTAATCCTAGCCACTGCCAAATATAAAACTATCCACGCATGTATACACAGATACATGAACTATCGTAGAAAATTCAAGTATTGGTCATGTAACTATATAATCACATCAGATTTAGACTGAATTTTAATTTAAGAAAAATGTGATTTCATCTAAAAGCAAACCGAAAGTCGAAAAGCTCACACTGACTCACTGAGATGAGGTTTAGATTACATCGTCTAATTTGAAATTGTCAGAACCAGAAAATAAGCTTTTTGCATTTCGAAAATGACAGATGTCATAACCTACTTATTCGCTAGAAACCTGCGTGGCTTCAATATATAGTCTGAGTGACGACTACTTAAGAACTGGTAAGTAAAAGTTACGACCACGGAACGATAACTTTGATATCTGCCTAAACACCCTTCAAAGGCTGAATAATAAATGTCAATGCACACAATTATTAAAAAGTACAAAACGTAATTTACCTGCATTCCGCACATGATGCTCTGTAGTGATTGTCCTTTCCAAAATTGAAATGTGTATGAATCATAAGTAAAACAGATTCTAAAATTTCATGCGAGCCGCCATTTTGTTGTGGCCTACTTGATGATTCTTTTTAAGTTCGGACTTTCTTGAGAACATAATTCTAGATAATTTGACCTGTTAAATTGTGTTCATCTTCACCGCTCATGGTTTACAATTGTTTAAGCTACCAACGTTGTTTTTCAATGCTTAAAATATATAATTTCTATTGCAATAATGATTTAAATGAGAAGGTCTGATTTTATAAATCGGCAACTTTTAACCGAATTAATTTACATGCGACGATTTTCATTGGCGCACAAGGTTAGCTAGCAATCCGATTGGCTACACGGTTAGCTAGCAATCTGATTGAACACACGGCTACGCGGATACACGTTTAAATTCCAGCGAATTCCTAATACCTGCGAAGCTTATCATTGGCTACACGGTTAGACTAACGATTTGATTGGCTACACGGTTCCAAAGATTAATCGTTCGTGTGCCGTGTTGCGTGCGTTTAAACCCACGGGAAAACGCGCCAAACACATCGGCGTTACTGTAACATTTCTGAAAATCTATTCATTAGATTTTGGTAAAAAAATTACACATAACGTTAGAACTTATGAACAAAAACTTTAAAGCTCATATCTGGTGATGCTGAAATTTCAGTGTTTATTAGGTTGATACATATCATTTATTCGTGCAAAATGTCATACTTGTAGGTGTAGTAATTACAGGGAAATGTTTAAAAAACACGACTTTTCTATCGCAAACTAGCTATACTTTGTAAGAGATATTCGAAACAACGAAAACACTTACAGGCACTTAGTTTTAACGAAAACGCTCCAACATATAATATAGAGGATATTCATTGATTTTGGTGTAAGAGAGAATTTTATTTCACTTAGGGATTACACAAACATACACGATCGAGTAGCTCACCAACGAGTGAAAATATAGTTTTTTGTGATCACAAATTAAATATAATTCTATGATACTAGTACGATCTTTCACAAAAATCCCGAATTAATTTGTTTATTATATGTTTCAAATTTGTTATCGTATAATGACACATTGATTAACTAAATATCAAATCTAATAGATTTTGATAAAAGGAACATGCATTCCTCATGCAGCACATGGTGAAAATGAAAACTTGATTGCATGGCTGACTATGCACACTTTGGCACTTGAGTTTGATGTTTTCATTATTTCATTATTTGTTGTAATACAGATATATTATAACGTAAATATGCAAAATTTGAAAAATATCTCTGTATTTTGGCTTGGTATCAGTTTACTGTTTCACCAAATTGTATGTACATGTATTTATAATCTGTTCTATGTTCGAGAATCCGAGATGGATATCCTTACATTTACACATCGAGCAAGAGAGGCAATGCAACATGGAATTGACTGCTTGAAAAACTCGGACAATGACGAGGAGAAAGAAAAGGACTTGGAGACAAAATTCCAAAGCCAAATTGAACGCCTTAACTTGGTTGAAGATCTGATGGAGGAAAAAACTAAGCTTCGAACTGCACAACTGGCTTTAAACTCTGCAGCCTTTAGTGTATGTGTGTGGTTATTTATACGGAGATCAAAAATATATTTGCTTTGTCATGTACCTGCGCCGTATTCTGGTTAAAAGACCGTCATATTTGTCGATTGCTTAGCTTAAATCAACATAAATATCGAAATTTATATAGTAGAAGTTTGATATCAATCGCTTGTGTTGTTGAGTACGCACCGCTTCTGTACTCGATGTTCATTTTACATCCTAACTTAAGGTCATACACACAGTTTGGTGCAACATGTCAATACATTTCCCTCATACCACTTGGTAACAATGAAGGTGTACATCTCGAGAACATGTATGGTAGACGTAACTAGACAATACATCTTGACATATAGGTCAAGATGTATACATCAAAACTTATTGTGTGTACGCAGCTTTAAGCATAATAGTATGAGTTTTCATTACATAATTCGATGGCTTAGAATTAGAAGGTCGTAAGTGACCTTCTAAGATTCATAAATATTTAGAATAAGCATCACAAGGCGCTTCTTATGAGCCCATTTTCATAAAGATCTGAAGTTGTCATGTTGATCAAAATGAAGTTGTAAAAGGTAGTTTTACCATAAGTAAAGAGTAAATGTCAGACAGTTTTTACGTGTTTTCTCAAAATATCGATTGGGTAGTCACGACCTTCTAATTCTAAGCCATCGAATTGTTGACTATGTATTCGTAACAGATAAAGACAGCCAGGCAGATAATTACATCACTAATCACTCAGACAAAGGATACATTAGCACGAGAAAATACAACGACCTCACACCAATATAAGACGAAGCGTGAAAGAGAGAGGGTGTATGAAGACTTACAAAAGAAGGCTAAAGGCTATGCAAATGTCGAAAAGTTATTAATCAACCTCGAGGAAACAATTACATTTCAAAAGAAACATACTGACGAGGCAATTCGAGAAGCGAGCGAACAGGTAGGGCATCATACACTCAATAAATCCTAATCAGTCTATGCGTATATCGTATTGCTATTTTGTAAGCAATGAATTTATTTACACAGGACTGTTTCAATATGAAATTTAAACAGTGATGTTGCGGACCCATTGGCAGTGTTAGGCGTATTTACAATTTAGGTAATGGGCATCAACGTGCAACGGGCCAATCTTACATACTAAGTTTTTACATTTTAATATCAAAATATGATGTTTTGATGGCAAAAGTTATATTTCGTAATGCATGTTTCCTTTCACATTGTTTATAATTCATAATTCAGGCCTCATATCTCTATTAAGTTTGTACTGTGTATTATGAGCTATTGTTTCTACGAGTATATAGCATAATAAACTAGGAAGTCATTACCGAACTTTCGAAATAGTTTAATATAAAAATCGAATTCTTAATATCAAATATCATTTTAGTTAGCACAAAGAAGTCTATCTAAATTGACGTATGTTATATAGTGCGGCTGAGATATGATGGCACAATAAAATTGACAATACGTCAACAATTGAGGTACGCACTCTGGACGTCCTAATGGGATGTGTGCAAGGGGGTTCTGCTCGAAAATATAAGAACCTTTTTGAAAATGACTTTACGAAAATTGTCTTCTAGATAAGTGTATTAAATGTTTGTTCCATGAGCTAAACAAACAAAACAATTTTTTTAGTATTGGAATTTTCGGAAGATAACGTTCCATAAGTGATCGACGCCAATAAGAGTTCAAAACACAGGTTTTGGTGAGCAATTGTCATATGTGACATCAAAAGGTTCAATATCATTTCTGTTGGTAAAATCGTTACATCTGACTATAGTGAGGATACAGGTAACTGTATCGTTGAAAACGAAAAAAAAATTGATTTTTTGAAAATTTATATTTTATTTGTTCTAGATGAACCAGAATTTCAATCAATTAAAAAACAAAATTTGACTATCAATATCTCCATAAACTAATTAATAATATTCATATACAGCAATGTTTAAAGTACTTATATGCCAGATCTTATAAGAATTGATCGAATAGTTAAAAAGTTATACTATAAAATGTAGATACTGTTTCACAGCCGATTCATATGGTGCAATCAACAAAAATCCATATAGCCGTCCCTTACAATGCGTTACATGTACACCAGCGACAGTTAAAGTATACCTTTAAGCAATGGATTTTATGGTATGAAGTTAATTTTTGGCTTACATTCATCCCATAACATTGTTTGTGTAAACACACATCCTTTTATAGATAATTGTTATGCATAAATCAGTTTGTTTATTAAAAACAAACTGCAACTCTCGAACAGGCTCGTGGATTTCTATACAAATTGACCTTGATAGAAATATATAATTTTAAAAAAAAATGGTTTTTCGTTTTTGTTTTCTTTTTCAACGATACAGTTACTGTGAGTGAGGACTAATACTTTCGAAATACCGCTAAAATTTCCCTGACCAGAAGAGGTTACCATGGTGATATTAAAAATATGCGCCTCATCCGGTACCAAAATTGGGCTGATTTTGTGCAGAATGTTGCCTGTTACGTACTCCTGCCAGTACCCGGTAACACATTTGTGATACTGTTTACCACCTTATACACAAAGATGAAAGACCAGACAACTCACTCGACCGAAATCAAATTGAAAACCTCATGAGTATAATGGACTCTCACATTTGCAAAGATCGAGTACCTAAAACTGTAAAGTCATTTTGACGTCTTGCACATTTTGCGTCGTCAGGTGAGACTTTCAAACCCATGCATATCTCATACATCACATGTCAGATCGACTTAACTAAGATTAAAACAAAGGAGGTCATTGTAGTTACTAATGTGTCAGAAAAATGTGAAAATGTTATTTGAAAATGACAGATAAGATTAAAATGTCTACGAACTTTTTTAACACCCTGTAGTGTAGTGGATACACCAAGGACTTTAATACAGACGATCCTGCCTTACGTTCATTAACGAAAACGTCCGCCGCAAGAATTAGTTCGTCACGCGAACTACTTATTGAACGATTATAATCATTCGCCGCAAACAATTTCAAGATGGCGGAGATATAGACGATTAAATAGCCTTACTTGTTCTATTAGACTTTCAGCCGTAGATTGAAAATTAGGAACTCAGTAATACTTCTCTCGTGTTCTATTTATTCAGCTTCGGTAAACACGCTGTATTACAAATGCAAAACACATACAATCTATAATTAATATTTAAATCGCTACGATTATGATAAATTAAATCAAATATTTATCTATCCGCCATCTGTGTACGCTTGGCGAGCTTTGGTGGCAGGGGATATATTGGGGTGATCGGGGTCCCTCAAAATATCAAATCTTTAGTGTAGGGCTTATTTATGGGCACCAAAAATTAAATTGGTATTTTAAAGACCCAATTCTGTATTTATTTTGTACAAAGAAGGTGTTTAATATTTTGAAAAATCATAGAAACTAAATATCAGTTGGCTCTAAAGGATTTGTAGCTCTTCAAAATGGAGGTTACCACCACTGGGGGAAGTTCAAATTTAGCGTCGTTAGAAACCGCGAAAAACTTTGACAGCAAATAGCAAAAAATCGACAGGTATGGGCTACACTTTTCATGCTGAATAAACCTAGCTCAGACATGATATTTATGTAAAATAGGACCAAAAATAGGATTGCATTGGGTTTAAAAATACTGTGTATGGGGTGAAGTTTGTCACTTTTGTATTTTTTTGACTAAAATTTGTAGGGGTAGGGCAAAAACAAAGGGCCATAACTCCACAACCCTAGGGGTTAGCCTTGCAATTTGATGTTATTTTCTATTTATGCTGCATAGGCCCTGAGACTGACACATAAATACTTTCTTGTCTTATTTGCTGTTTTCAAGAAATCCGCTTGACTGTTTGCGGCCTGTTGGAACCTCAAAATTGGCCAATACTATATCCCCTGCCCCCTTAATAGAAAACGGCTTGTTATCAAAGTTCTTGGATCATACAGTTTTGCATTAATTTTGATATGTACATCTCTTAGAAATCCAGTGCTGGCAATTTCAGGCATTTTTTGACAAATTGTGTTGTCAATTTCCTTTGAAACAAGGGAGGTAATCCAAAATGTGAGAAAATGCCAAATCTGAGATTTGCCCTCTCCACCCTTTTTCAGCACTAAAAGCTGTTTATTTGTATTCTATTTGTATGAATTTTGTTACATATGTATTAGAATTGCCATATGTATCCAAAAAATGCATTTAGATTGCTGTATTGTCTAGAAATTTGAATATTTTGGTGCGGTTTGGGGTATTTTCTTGATTTCCGCCTTGTCGCAAGGGGTTCAGTAACAGTTTGAGTACATAAGTGTGCCTGATATTGAACAGAAAGTGTTATTTGGTGTTGAAAAGAATGTACCGTCTTCATTCAGGTGAAATAATTGAGTAAAAATGTTGAAAAACTTGAAAATAGACCAATATAACACATGGACATTTAATGGGCTGAACTGAGTTACCTCCCTTGCTGCATATACTCACTGTTTTTTCTGATTTCTGGTCCATCCTGTGTCATATTTGCTGACTGGTGTGATAAAATATAGTAAAACAATGTTTATTGAGTACATTTACACTGCAGAAACACATTTAGAGCTAAATTTTTACTTTTATTTTGTGATTATGGAACAATGGTCACCATTTTTTATTCAACAATTTTGTTTCTCATACAGCCCGGTGGACCAATATTCCCGGATAAGTGTTCCGAATGCTTGATTTGGTGAAAACAAGCCTGCGCGTGACATCAGAGAGTCATTATGTGCATATTTCATATAATATTTCCCTTAAAAACAGGAATTTGGACTAGCTATGACCATGGGTAGCTTGTAATGAAGAATGAAATTGAAATTTGGCAAAACTTAAGGATGTATGTGGAGAAGTAAACTGCATGTAAATCACTAAACTCATGATGGAGATCATATTCATGGGTGAGGTTTTACTCAAAATTCATCCCAGAACAAGATGTGCATATACAATTTGGTTTCAAAACAGATCTGAAAACTTAAGGTGACAGGGGATATATTGGGGTGATGGGGGTCCCTCAAAATATTAAATCTTTAGTGTAGGGCTTATTTATGGGCACCAAAAATTAAATTGGTATTTTAAAGACCCAATTCTGTATTTATTTTGTACTAAGAAGGTGTTTAATATTTTGAAAAATTATAGAAACTAAATATCAGTTGGCTCTAAAGGATTTGTAGCTCTTCAAGATGGAGGTTACCACCACTGGGGGAAGTTCAAATTTAGCGTCGTTAGAAACCGCGAAAACTTTGACAGCAAATAGCAAAAAATCGTCAGGTATGGGCTACACTTTTCATGCAGAATTAACCTAGCTCAGACATATTTTTTTACTAAAATTTGGAGGGGTAGGGGCAAAAACAAAGGGCCATAACTCCACAACCCTAGGGGTTAGCCTTGCAATTTGATGTTATTTTCTATTAATGCTGCATAGGCCCTGAGACTGACACATAAATACTTTCTCGTCTGATTTGCTGTTTTCAAGAA
The DNA here is from genome assembly GCA_963678985.1 of Spisula subtruncata. Taxonomy (NCBI): domain Eukaryota; kingdom Metazoa; phylum Mollusca; class Bivalvia; order Venerida; family Mactridae; genus Spisula; species Spisula subtruncata. The sequence continues at coordinate 14,337,012 of OY787673.1, read as the reverse complement.
ATCCGCTTGACTGTTTGCGGCCTGTTGGAACCTCAAAATTGGCCAATAATATATCCCCTGCCCCCTTTATGTGTAAAGGTCGTTCGTGATTGGCTAACATGTTCATGGCGAACTTATCGTTCATTAAAGCGAACTCACGTATTGTTTGCGAACGTTGGCGAGCGTTTTCGTTAATGAACGCACTGCTGGTTCCAATCTCGGCAGATAAGTTTTTTTTCTTTTTAGTAGACAGGGGGGGGGGCTCATCCAGACCACTCGGTGATCCCGGTCATTTTTACTCTATTTGTATTTAAAGCGGTCGTCTTTGATAGATTGTAAAAATGAGGGACTTTATGCAAACCGGATCTATCCAGTTGGGTGCAGTCAGTGTAGCAGACGACAGAGTCCACCATACTCGTTCCATTACATAACGCGTTGTTGAGCGGGAAAGTACACCAGAATTTTGAGGGAGTTTTCAGGAGTCTCTCTTGCGTAACCGGATCGCGTGCGTACCTCTCTAACATAACAGACGATAGTTTTAAACCTACCCACCAAAACCCGCATTCTTTCATATTGTAAACAGACGATATATTTAAACCCAATTACTATCTGACCAACGATTTTTGACAGTGACGTCATTTTGTAAACAATCTATAAATAAGCAGGGTATATCCCAAAAGGATTGAGGATCATACTATATAGAAGTATATCTATATAAATCAATATACTTCAAGCAATTCGTGGTTCTGTTGATGTGTTTGTTGACTCACACTCAGGCGATCTAAGTTCAAAGCGTCTGATAGCCATAGAGCTATAACATTTTTTCTTGTATGATATACGAGAATTGTATACCCTCGGATTATTTCATAAAATATTTATTTTGAAAATAAAGTTTTTGCCTTATCATTCTTAAATTAAAACCCGTGGAATTGGTATAATTGGTATAACACCTTAAGGATAGCTATTGTTTCCCTTAGTTCTCCAAAGACTCCCAACTATTAATTAGAATTAGTTCTTGGCCATTTGAAGGTGAGTAAAATGAAAAAGGTGTTTTTATTTACCCAAGCAGCATTCTGTACACATACTTTGTATGCGATTGCGAAATATAAAAGTAAAAGTAAAATGTTCTGCTAACGGGGTTCGAACTCGGTATGTTTTAACTACTAATATTGCACCGTTATCCTCTCGGCCACGATTTCATGCAGATTACAGGTAAAGAAATGTACTGATAATCCACATTTTTGCAGACGATTATATAAAGTAAACATTGATTGTAAACACAACTTGACGTCACTGTCAGGTATCCCTGGTCGGACTTTTTTTGTACTCCCATATTGTAAATAGACGATATTTTTATAGATAAACCATGCTTTTTGAGCCTTGACTAATTCATGCAGGGAGGTTTATTTGCCCTCAAGGGACGTATAGGTATAGGATATGCATTAAGACTTAAGGTGATTCAACTGTATTAGATTTTTCTGTACAAGCTATATAAACCTGTTATATTTATAAAAAAATCATTTACAACAATCATTCTGGGAAATCCCAACAGTTTTGCTCGGCTAGTTTTTAAGGTATTCTTGGATTTTGGGGACAACCCCTAAAAAATGAAAATTGTAATTTACCGAAAAAGTTTTAATTCAATCCTCGTAAAATTATGTATACATAAAATTTCGTATATAAGGAACCAAACAGTAAAGTTTATGTTATACTGTGCAAGTTATATTTTTTTTAAATAATATTTTAAAATATGTAAACTTTCGTTTTTGATTTTTTAAATAGTATTTTAAAATGGGTAATTTTTCGTTTCGGACTTTAACGTGAAAAATCGTTGAACAACATACTGATTTGATGCATGCAACAAGTAGGGTGACAAAAATTGAAGTTTAATGCAAAATTTCAAGACGATTGATTGGCTAGTTTATTTTACTTGCACTTTAAGTGATTTCAGAAACGCTGAAAACAGGTGAGGTGACAACATTAATCAACGTTTTGCATCCGTTGTATTCGAATTTTTGCGATAATTCTATTTTCAAAAATAGTGCACACTTCAACGTGCTTACAGTTTTAATTCGGGTACTTCTGCGTGTATTAGTTCATATTATTCAGGAATAAATGCAAAAGCACCGTCTACTAAAATGCTCGGGATACTGTTGTTTAAAACTATTGAATAATTTTGATATGGGCGCATAGAACTGCGTTTAACTACGTTGTAACCAATTCGCTAGATTAGGTGTTTTATATCGTTTGGAATAAATCATCCGTAGGGATTGAGCTAAGTGTGATTCTGTATTTTCATTGAAAGTAATAACGATTCACTACAATCTGTTTGCTAATATAAGACAGTTAAGACGTTCCATACATGGCGTTTAACCAGGTATATTCACATACCATGACTGCAAAATGTGATATTCTGTCACGGCTCAAAAAACATGATTTATCTATAAACCAAATTTATAAGGTCTATTGAGGTCAACAGCGAAGATTGTATCATGTGGTTTAAACCTGTTCACGCATGTTTATAATATCATTGGACAGGTCATAGAGCTTTATAAACGTAACATTGTTTTCAGTATGTTTTATTGTACCTGTAGCAGACGACATATTTCAATTTCTCTTAAACCTTGTACAATTGTAAGGAAAGCAGACGACATAATTCAACTACCTGTTTGTTTAAACCTGTCAGCACCCCTAACAGCAGTGCGTTCATTAACGAAAACGCTCACCAACGTTCGCGAACAATACGTGAGTTCGCGTTAATGAACGATAAGTTCGCCACGAACATGTTAGCCAATCGCGAACGACCTTAACACATAGCTCGCCAAGCGAACAAAGATGGCGGATAGATAAATATTTGATTTAATTTATTATAATCTTAGCGATTTAAACATTGTTTGTAGATTGTATGTGTTTTGCATTTGTGATATAGTGTGGATACCAAAGCTGAATAAATAGAACACTAAAGAAGTATTATTACTGAGTTCCTAATTTTCAATCTACGGCTGAAAATCTAATAGAACAAGTAAGGCCATTAAATCGTCTGTCTCCGCCTTCTTGAAATTGTTTGCGGCGAACGATTATAATCGTTCAATAAGTAGTTCATGTGACGAACTAATTCTCGCAGCGGACGTTTTCGTTAATGAACGTAAGGCAGTTGTAGTATACACCCAGTATGCGTAACCAGCAGATGACCCATTAAAAGCGATACAGTGTCACATCGTCCCCTTTATTCAACAGTCAATCAGATTGTTGTAGTGTGATTTGATTTTACATTTTTCTATAGCAATGGTTTAAATCGATTTAAGCTTATGGTTATATTATTAATAACATAAATTGTTTAATGGGTATCTTTGTAGTGTAGCGGTAATACTACTGGCTCAGAAAGCGAGATGTCCCTAGTTCGAATCCTGCCGTAGCAGGTCCATAAAACAATTTGGTTCCACTCGGATTTCTCCGTTGGTCAAATAAGAATTAATAATATGGGTTCTCATTTGTGGTAAGACGGATAAAATAATTAAATTAAAATAGGGGGAAAACACGTTTATCTCTTAATGTAGTCAAAACCACACTAAATGTGAAACTTATTTGGGATGGTCCAATAATAGGAGTGTACTAGAATTGAAAGAAAAATCGGGTCGTGTATGATTGCATATAATTTATATGATTGTTCTATAAACTTCCCTCATGTATAATGGACTGATTACATGCAATAAAAAGCCCATTTCAGAGCGCATATCTAACACTTCAGAATTTCATTTGAGGTGAAAGCACGTCCAAACATATTGGAATGTACATGGTAAGTATAATGTGCTGAAAATGGTAGAACATATTTAAATTGGACTACTGAAAGTATGGATGTGTCGTTAGACCGACTTAATGCTACAGTGAGGTGAAGCACTGTTGTAGCATAAAGAACCGCTTTCAGTTCATTACGAAACGTTATAAGCATGGAAAAGTAGGAATCTCCCCGTTCAGTAATTAGGATCTGGCCCTAAAATGTCCGCTACAGTTACTAGATCGGGTATACAAAACCAGTAATGTATGCCATAAGGGTGCCAACTTATGACAAGCTTCTCTCGTTATCCTTGTAGACTGCTTTACCGACAAGCATTGGTCTGAGTCTCAGCACATAATAACTACACCTTTCAATGGTGTAATATTCAAACATTTGAAGACTAAAAATAACAAAACGATAATAGCAGTATATACATTTTTATTTTACATCGTTTATTTACAGATACTTTTAAAACATTAAATGACAAGATACAAAAAAGGAAAAGTACATCAATTTATGTCCAACTGTTAAACTTTATGGGATAATATTTCCATGAGACAATGCTATATTTGTAGTTATTTATTGAAAACCGGTCATTGTGGTACTAACAATAATTATTAAAATCAGAATGGATGAAAGCATTTCGATTCACACTGCATCGAGCAGTTAGTTTTGCGTTGGTCCCCTGTCAGGTTAAGCCTATTTTCGAAAGTACAGACCTACAGCTCTGTTTAGATAAGTTAGACCTAATTCTTTAAAAAACAATGTCTATTTTCTTTACTTAAGGACATTCGTTCCATTACAGTTGAGCGGAAGTTTAAAAATCAATGTCCTTTAGACGTATCTCAAGCGTCTAACTACCATGATCAAAACGTTCGCAAAAGTTTAAAATTGATGTTGTAGTACATTTTCATGTCTTAAAATCGCGATAATTCTGAATGTTAAATACTAATTTACAGTATTGATACAAATATCGAAGAAATTACTGATGAGGCCTAACGAATGATTTATTCCAAATAGTTTTAAACACCAAACCTCAAGAGTTGGTTACAACGTTTGTAAAACGTAGTACTATGCGCTCGATCATATCAAAACTAGCTAATATTTTATAACCGCACCCCAAACTATCTAAAAGAAGGTTCGTTTGTGTTTATTTCTAAAGGGTAGTGACAAGCAAATGCAGGAGAAACAACCCTTAAACTGTTAACACATTTGATTATTAACATTTATTAAATGCGTATTATCGCGAAATCTATAGACAACGGATGCAAAACGTTGATTCGTTTTGTAACCTCCCCTGATTTAAGCATTTTTGAAATCACAATAATTTCAATTAAAAAAAATCTAGCCGGGCAATCGTCATGAAATTTGCTATGAAACTTCTATAATTGTTACTGTATGTGTTGCATATACGAAAACCGTATGTTGTTCAACGATTTTTCACGTAAAACATATTTTTTTAAAAATACAGATTTTTAAATATTATTAAAAAATACAAATAACTTACGAAGTATATAATAAACTTTACTGCTTGATTCCTCACATGCGTTATTTCATGTATGCCAAGTTTTATGCCTTTTGAACCAAAACTTTTTCGGTAAAATACATTTTTCAGTTTTTAGGGGTTGTCCCTAAATCTAAGAATATCTTAAAAACTAGCCGAGCAAAACTGTTGGAAATGTCTAAATGATTAGCATTGATCTGATCTTCATAAAAATAACAGGTTTTATATACCTTGTACAGAAAATTTCAAAAGGAACGAATGTCCTTAAATAAGATAATTTTCTGACATCAATAATTTTATTTCTTTATATCAAGCCGAGGCAATAGTATACTCTTGAGATAGGAACCTGTGGTTTTGAATGACATGGAGATCAATATTCATGCCAAATATAAGACAGGTTTGAACTCAAATTGTGACATTGATCTTTGACATATATCTATCTTTCTATCTATTTATCTAACAATCTATAGGCACTCGTTTGCATGAAATAACTACATACTCTTGATTTAATTACTACTCATCCAAACTCGTGTCTATATTTTATTACGCAACAAAGCACAGCGTATTCATTATTTCTTAAATAACACACATACGATAAAATTCTATAATGTAATATACAAATATGTACTTAAAGTTAGGGTTTTGAGATAAAACATAATACATTCGTCTTTATTTATTGCAATAAATGTACATCAAATCAAAGTCCTCCATTAAATAGAAGGATATAGATATGTCCTTTGCCAAACATGTTCAGCGTAATCCTTAAATGAAATTGAAAAAAAACATTATTATACAATATATAATCCACTAGTACTGTGTATACTTCCAGCCTAGACAAGTGGTAAAGACAAACGACAGGACTACTAAGTCACGTCAACAGAAAGAAGTGAAGGATGAAGCACAATCAAGTATGGAACTAAAAGCCACCAAGCCTAAATATGAGGCGTGGGAGAAAGAACACAAAGTTACAAATGAACTAGCGTACTCTAAGTTAGAGAACAGCGAAGAGTTCATCAAGGCTCAAACAAGATTAAACGGCATACTAGCGGCCACGAAAAAGGCAAGTGATGACCTTAAAAAACTGCAGGAAAGAATATCGCAATTGGAGTCTGAGTTTGAAGAACTACAAAAGGTTAAATCACTGCATTGTCGATAGTCCAATGAGGAAGTTCGGTGTTGAAAAAAGAAAGAAATGTGAAGGATCTATAAGATGTTGGGAGTTGGAGGCGAGAGTGTGTGTGAAGAATTCCACAAACTCAAAGAAATACAAGCAAAGTACTTACAATTGCATAAAAAACCATCAAAATTAAATAAACCGTGGTATTGGACAAAGTAAACCGTTGATACGATGCTGTAAGTTATTCCAAGAAAAACGAAAGCAAGAGGTGAAGAAGATGATATTTATGTTTGATTAAGTGATACCACCATTACAAACAACAGAGTAGATATTACATGAAAGGTGTGAAAAGAAAACCAAGATCAACACAAATACCAGGACACTAGCGACATTCAGGACCTACCTTATAATACATGAATAATTTGCTGTTGTACCTATCTCGGGCTAACTACTAAAATATGCCGACTTTGTACTCGATATAGAAACATGATGGAGCATGCATCGATGCACAATACATGTATATAGTAACGTTCTGTAAACACATCATTATATGTAGTTCAGTGTTTCCATATTTTCCTGACGTGCGAGTGCCCCGGGATGGGTGTTTGTGTTGCAAACTATACGTTGAAATGCTAAACATGAAACTAATAGTCTGGTGATTCTGTTGTGATGGAACTGGGGTGGATATTGTATTTACATTTTGTATTATATCTTACTTTGCCATTATAGTGCAAGTAAACATGGTCGTTGTACCTTATAATTAACCGGTGAACTCGTGCAGTAGCTCGTATTGAAGCAAATGTTTACACGGTTTCTGTTAGCTATTACGTATCTCAGTTGATTCATTGCATGCATAGTTGGCGATTTTTATAGTGTTCTAAGAAATAATATCACACAAAAATAGCGTTTAACATCACCAAATTTCCACTCATTCAGTATGTACTGTAATTTGTGATTTTCTTAGGCCTGTAGTATTATTTATGATACTTTCAGAAATTCATAATGTAGAAAGTAAATGTGTGAATTTATCTTCTACTATTATAGCGATACATTGTACTTGAATTTGGATGCATCAAGAGAATACATGTTCTTGCAGTTTTAACCAAATATGTATGCTTGTAAAATATGTATGCGTCTAAAATATGTAATATACTTAACAACTTTTCTAAGTCCTCATTTTCATTGATTAGTTACTTCTTTGTTCTAAATAGTAACGTGCCAAAATTTCTCAAGTGAAGTTTATACAAGACAGTCAAAATAATATGTGGCAGAAACTGGTAATATGTCACGTGGTTTATTCGATCCGAGACGCATGTGAATTTTATGTTTTTCTTCCTCCACACAGTTAGACATGGACCGAATGTGTTCCAAACACTTCTAATTTATGTCCAAAGATTCACCACTTTCGGAAAACATTCAAAAATCAATTATGAAACACATTAATGCGTCAAATCATGTCGGAACAACAATGACGTGACGTCAGTACGATGCATAGTGGTATATTCTGCCGACGTGTAAAAATAATTACACAAAACATCACTGGTTGATAGATCTTTAACGTAAACGTGTTTATGAGTTTATAATGGAATGTTAAGTAATTGTTTGTATGATTAACAATGCTGGTTTCGAGAGTATTTGTATTGAAGTGACGTTATGACGTAAAATCGCGCTTTTCGGCGTTCAGGCGTAAATACAATCCAGTAGACACATTCAGCAATGCTTACATCTCTTGTCAATGACTGCACGTGGAAAAATCAGACTATGTGGTGGTCATTAAAGGTATCAAAATATGTATTTGTGACTTTTACCTCCCTTTGATAATATGTTAAACATATTTCAATTTAATATGTGCATGTCAAAATCAATAGTTTGTTGTACCGTTTTGTAAATGGATAATTTACGCATAGTATAGCCAAATTTCATTCAGTTATAAACATGATGGACAAAGTTATCTTCGAAAATATAAGTAAGGCTTCAGAAAAGTATAGATACATTACTAGTTTTTTTTTATCAAAAGTGTCCTCTTACAAGCGTTATAGAATAGTTTTGTAAGGACAAGCAAGAAATTGTCCGAGGCGAAGTAAAATGATTTCCAGAGAGACAATGATTATCACAATCTATTCTGGCACAATTCATGAGCGAACATGTTTTGAATTTTAGGAACTATGACTCTATATAACATTATAACCTCGGCCTAACACGCTTAAGGGATTAGCTGTCATATAGATTGAGTAAAAATCAAGAAACTATTACATTTGTAATACAACATTAGATTACAAAAGCAATCATTTTCCACATCCGTCGATTAAGGCTTGATGCATATTATTTGTACCAAATGGCGATTGTCATTTATGTCATGAAATTATTTTTAAAATAATGTTCATTTTCAAACGGGATCATGTTAGTCGATTTTAAATATATCTAAAGCTTCTCTGATGATGTTAAGACAGTGTGTTTTATACATATTAAAACGTTTCTATTATAATAGCAACGTAATAAATTGACACATGTTCTAGTTTAAACATTCATTTTCATTCATATGGCTATATTTAATTACATATTACTTAAAATAATATAATGGTGTATTCAAGTGTTCATGAAAACAAATATTGTTGGTTGAACATTGTTTGTTATTACAAACTTGTTAAACATTGCTTGTAGTTTTGCTGTATTCCTACTGATAACCAATAATGTAAAATCATTCAATTGTGATGAATTTTGCTCCTAACTTTGTGGAAAGCAATAAGGATTAGCCATTATATGCAAATCTGAAATAGTTTGAAGCTTAAATTGACTAATAATTATATGAGTAAATATCTCACAAAAGTATCCGCTAACAGAAATGATGTACACTTTTTGATTGGAGTCTGTGGGCATGTCTGAGTATAAGTATAAAATGTGTATGCGTCCACCAATTTTTAAAAGCTTTTGACTACTAGGCATTTTTAGAACACTTATAAAATATTATTGACTGATGGAATAAGACTGGTTGTCATCGTTACGTACGACTAGTGTTATGTTTCTTTTGCATACAGAAACGTGAAAAAATACTTGTCATTCTAAAAAATCTACTTCATTTGTTTTTAAGACGAACGATTGTAAAAAAAAATTAATGTTGAACTTATATAATAAGAAAGAAAGATGGACCGTATTGACCCCCATGTAAAAAATATCGAAATGGAATTCAAATGTTTGTCATTGCATACTTAGAGTATTTTCTTCAAATAAACGTAATTCTAATCTGAAATATTCTATTGTTAAATTCAAAATTAGTTTGAAAATATAAGTTGGTTTGGGTAACCATAGCAACACTGTCACATGGACTAAACATCGATTTTAGTGTTGTAGTTTGTATTAGCAACACATAATTTGCAACATGAATGAACGAAGTTTATTACGTTTGTTCTCAGATGTTGATTATTCTAATGATTAATACTTATTACGGTTAACTTTGGTCATATTTCCCATTGATATCAAGTATGCTGATTTTGTCCGCAGTATTAAGATAGAGTATTTGAACGAATATTGAATAACGTATATATTTATCATTCTGACCCCTCTCTTTCTTTTACTATACGTACGTTTTATGGGAAATATGATTAACAGTTCTTACCTCTCAAACATGTGTCCGTTGTACTCTCACCTTTACGTACTTTGAAACCGTTTAGTTCCTGTATTTATGATTATGTTTTATTGTTATGTATTACAAGTATCTTGATTCACATGTCATATGTTACATGACCCTTATTTGGACAATACATTATCTTATATGTAGCATTGAAAACTTATTGGCAGCGTCGTCCGATTCGGATTCATTAACGTTTGATATGTTATTGCATAGGACCTTGTAATTAAAAATAGATCACTCAAAATGTAAGGCTATATTCGGTATTGTCATTATCTCCTTTGACTGTGTCAACGATATGATTTATCAACCAAGTTGTTCTTTGCAAGAGAAGTCAGTTTTTAGTAAAAGGGGTACCCAATGGGGATAATTAGGGTGTTGCACTCCTTAGGATATTCCTATATAATTATATTGTGAGTAAATGATTGTCTTGAGTGATCTATTTTGAATTGCAAGGTCCTGATGTTTTTGTAACCGAAAGGAGAAAGCAAATTATTATTGATACTGTGTGAACTTAAAGGTTGCTCACTTAAATTGCGCAACGTTGTATAAATATGTTCGCCTTTTCGCAATTGTCCAGACTAAATGTAAAACATCTGTAGTTTCCAAGGATATATTGTTTTAAAAAATCTATTCCCATATTTTGTCATTATTTAATGTCCTGTACATGTAGGGCGGCTAGGGCGACGTTAGCGCTTCGAATGTTTTGGGAAGAGTCGGATGTATAACCTTCTCGATTTTGTGTCACCTGACCAGAATACATACATGTGTTACTGTCGACGGCGTCGGTGGCGTATATTTGGATGTGACTTTTTAAAGTTCAGATCATATGAGGCTGTAAACCATTAATTTTTCGACACGAACAGCGCATGAATCTTTATGTTTACGCATGGATTTCTTTCCGATTACGTATGGGCAAAATCACCGTTTTTATGTTATAAGTTCAAATTTTTTGTTTGGTATACATGATTATTTCTCTCGAAGTGCAGTGCGCAATAACCGTTATCATACCTTTTGCCTGCACACCCGATTCGCGGAGCTTTTATTTTATTATACAGGAAAGCAATGGAAAGCCCAGCGTACGACTTTTACGTGAATGCCGTGGTAACGCTGTGCGCTTTTCTTGTGCCCGAGTGCCGTTTTACGCTGTTTTATAACGCCACCACGCTGATGTTATATTAATTTTATGTAATAGTATGCACGATGACCCTATACTTGTATTATATTAAATCACTGCTGCTGAAGTTTATACCTAATCATCGACGTAAATTAATCAAGGACCTCACCGTAAAATGTTGACCTAAATTCCATGTGAAATGAAATTCACGCTTACAACAAAATTGTAGGGTCATCGTGCAAAATGCTGCATAACATTGTTATAACGTGGGCATAGTAGATATACATTTTTGTATGTACATATATGTGCAATGTTCCATGTACAAATTGTGATGTTTGCAATATACAACGTACGTGGTCATATGTTTGCAAAATTCAATATCCAAAATTACATAAAACTGAATATGTTTACGATGTTCAAATTACATACTGTAAAATCATTCAATTTCGTTGGGACGAAATTTCGTGACTTTGGTAAAAATTGGCAATTTCGTTGGGACTTGAATTCGTGGATTTTGCATTTCAAGTAATAAAACAAGGGTCAAAATTAATGTTCGTTGGATTAAAGTACGTGGTTGAGGTAAACTACGAAATCCACGAAATTTAATCCCCACGAAAATTAATGATTTTACAGTATGATCAAGGAAAGCCTGCTATTTTGCCAAAATAATTTATTTTGAGTTTTTTCATAATTTTAAAGAATAATGTGAAAGAGTCAAATTGCAAAAGAAAGTTTGATAACATCCTGAGCTTTAAGGAAGAGTCAAATTCAGAACATTGTATCGCACGTCGCAAACGTCATTAAAAGTTAACATTATTTGACGCTACAGTAACACATATTTGAAAATTGAGCCATTTGCGAAAAATCATGAAATACAGTGTTCACAATAGCATAACACTTTAGAAGTATGTTATAATATCTAAACTAAGTATTAAAATCGAAATTGTTTGAGAGACAGGCTATTTCTGTATAAGATAACTTAATCCTCATTGTTCAGAGTATTTTTTCCAAAATTGGTTACCATAGCAACGAAATCTAAGATATATTATCATCTGATTTTATGCTGTAATAAAATCAAAAGATTTTTATTTATTTTTTATTTTTTAGCTTTTTCAAAACTTTATTACTGTTATTCCTACATTAGACATAATCACACTATTTCAAAATAGCATATTTTCCCGGAGAATGGCTCATGTGTTTGAAACATTGAATGTACATGTACCTATGTTTGTAATATTCAATATTCAAATAACATAAAACTGAATACGATTGCAATATTCAAATAACATTGCTTTTTAAATGTTCATATGTGTGTGATATCATAGATTGACATCTATTATATAGTCTATATTATTTGTGTTCTTAATGTCCTATAGCTATTATAGTGAATAACTTACTAGTATTTGGACTTATTAAACAGACGAAACTACCGTATTGTTGCTTATTTCAATTAGAAACATTAGTCATACTTTTACACAAAATGTTTATGATGTAGAAGAAAGGTTTTTGAAGATATGGAATGCAAATGTTGAGAAGTTTCACTGTACGTCCTAAGGATACCTGCTCCTCCCATGGTAAAGGCCACCAACAACCGTTATGCACAAGTCAATTTAAACCACGCCCCGACCCCGGGGATAGCAGTGAACAGTTCTGCGCTTTTACGTGTCCAATGTGCCCGCAAGTGTAGTTACGCGTGAGTGCACCTATGTCCCCGTATTGCCGTGTGAGTTTTTGTTTCGAGACAAACTAGCGGGCGATTATGGCCGTGGTTATTTTACTTTAAGGGCAGGGACATTTTTAACGAGATGCATGACACTGGGTGCAGGTATTTTACCCGGGGTTTGAAAAGGCAAAAGTACAATCCCCGTTATTCCCCGGCTAAGGGAGATCACCTGGTAAGACTTAACTGAGTTTTGTAAAATTGCTCTCCCTTGTAATACTCAATATCAGAGCCATGAAAGGATGTGAACCCAGGACAAAATTGAAAGACCCTACAGAGGTGACAAAATGAATGGTATACATTTCTCCTACATGTAGTCCCGTTTATACTTATAATTATTAGGCCATACCAAATCGCTTGCATGTTTAGCGTCAGGCCTGGCATTCTTAAACCTAGCTACCTATTCAAAAAAAGCTGCATTTACACAACCGAGTGACAATACCTGCCTAAAAGGGTGTGCATACATGGAACACGTCAGTAAATGCATTCTTAGTAACATTACTGTTGGCATCAATTTGTAAATTCAAATGTAACACAACTTTACCAGAGCAAAATATCCATAGAGCATGAAAATCGAAAAACATACTGTTTTGGGTATGTTTTCTTTATTTGGAAATACTACAAAACCTAGGCTCACGACAACACTAAACATAAAAGCCGATTGGTATGGCATTATGTACTCACTCTTTACTCTGACGCCCATCGAGATACATGGATCGGTTGTTGCAAAGAGTTGGTTGCAATAAAGAGGTCAATAATAATTATAGAAAAATCGTTATAACTTAATATATCTCGAAGGAAATTTAATTAAAGGTAAAGTTATATAGTTCATTATAGTACCATACCTATTGAAAGGGTCAGTCAAATTTAGCTTATGAGACACTTATCTGTATTTGCGTACACTACCTCCCGAATCCCTTCTCGTATTGCCAATGGTCCTATGGTAACAATGTACTCGTATTTAACAATGAGCGGCTCGCCAACCGATTTAAATACTTCATTTCAACTCCAGCTTCCGTCAAAATTCGAACCTTCAACCTCCCGTTTCCTAGGCGGGCGCCCTAACCACTGTTGCGGTGTATGTTGTCTGGCGTCCCTTGGGAGGTGGCGCTTCGTATATCCATGATATGTATATGCATTAACAGAGTACTTTTATAAATGTAATTGAGACAAGCCCATCTAAAAAGACCACCGACTGGAACTAACAAAATGGTCTTTGTTGGTAGGTGTGTTCTCGTAATCCGTTATGATTCGTCGAAACTGGGATGGGAGATATTTTGGATGGTCTTTAAGGACAGGTTTTGAATTGTGCTCTTTGTTCACACTTTGTCTTTAAAACAATCATAATTAATTATTCTAACATAGCGCGTGCAAATGGCCTTCATAGTGAATATTAAACTAATCATATTTTATTACACAGCTTTAAAACACAGCTGATTTGATTATTTTTTAATCGATCAGGTAAGCAGTGAATTAGATACTATAGTTACCTTTCTTGAGTGTCGCTGAAGGAAGACAACATTTAACAGTAACAACCTTTGTGATTATGCAGATAGCCTGGTGGTAGAGCGTCCGTTTCGACGCCGGACGGAGTCATACCAAAGAGGGAAATGAAAATGGTATCAGAAATTCTCTTGCTTAAACGCTTGGTATTAAAGTCAAACTGTCTTGAAGTTGTCTAATCTGATACCCTTACGGCGATAGATAGCATATTAACTAGAACGAACAAGAAGCGCGGAGTACTGGTACATAAAACCTGTAAAATATGTGACACTAAATATATTGGTTGACCGGAAATGATGATATTCGGTCATGTCAAAATATCAGCTTCATGCGTAAACGACGTCATTTCATTGGTTTGTCACTGATCGCTCATGACGACGAATTTACGAGATTACGTTATTTTATCCACCGGAACATATTCACATTGGCCAAGACTATGACTTGTCAGATTTTCATCAATTTCGGTCAAGTAATACGTTTTGTGTTGCATATTTTGGGTACCCTGTGTTTCTTTTTCGTTCTAGTATTATTAATAGAAATATGCACATGTATTTTTATACAGCTAAACGTGTGTTATTAAGATACTAGTGTGCCCAGGATAATGTGATATTCAGAAATATTGACCCGAGGTGTCTACTGTTAAAAGATAGGACTCTTAAGTAAACACATATATGGTCAATTCTATACTAAAATAACAAATTTTATTAAACAACTATCTATTATTAGCCCTATAACACAGCGTTGACCTAGTGTAATAATACGCATGCTTCCGCTATATCAGGGCCAAAATATATATATCAGTCATCGGCCCCGGGCCGAAAAAGTGTTATAAAATCTGATTGGCTAAAAGACAGGGCCGAAAAGTGATATTAATATTGGCCCTCCTTTTAAGCAATCTGAATGGCTAATAGACAGTGCCAAAAGTGATATAGATTTTCAGCTGAAATTATGGAGAATCGATTTTTACTCACTAAAATGTATATAACTTTTTTATTAATGAACGGAAACATGTCATATTGGTATTCATTTTCTTAGCTAGATCATTTCCTACAATTAGGACTATACAGTACATGTATTTAGATGCAAAAATCTAAAAAAAAATGTTTTTTACCTTTTTTCGCAGTCTTTATGTCGCTCTAGTTTGATGTGCTAGCGTTACATGCAAAGACAATTTTTAAAATAATTGATACTTATTTAATAAAATTGTCAATAAATGGGTGATTTGATATTAACCCTGTTATTTGTCCTCGGGACAGACGTATTGTCCCTTGGCCTCCAATGTGGTTATAACGTGTTTTTGCTGAAGGGACATCAAGTACAGGAGACAGAATGGTGAAACAAGGTATTCACGCGAGACTACCTCTCAGTTACAAACCAGTTCATCTCTAGTTGAGTGGGGGAAACTGAAAAGCGTTTCAGAAATGAACAAAGTGTCCCGATTGAGGATCGAACCAGGGACTTCTTGAGCAGCAATTAAGCGGGCTGTCCACTTGACCACCGTGCTTTATTATTAGTTAATACTGGTTGGGATACAGTCCATGAAAACTGGTTAAGTGAATCATCCACCGGTACATTAATGAATACATTGTTGAGAACTAGTACATTTGTATTTAAAGAGGCTTACCCTATAATTAGCCTATTTTTCTCTACTATCACATTAAATGAGCTAAATGTACAAAGTACTATCAATTATCAAAATTTGTCAGAAGAAAGTGTGCGCAAATATGTCTCTATAATGTCAAAAATATATTAAAATATTATACCATTAATATCCAGCGATTTATTATTATGTGGTCAAAGGGAATCAACTCGTGACTGTTTGTGCTCGTAACGAAATTATATTTTCATTTCATTCTCGGTAATTGGTGGGAGCTTTTTATTGAAGATTTGGGGAGTTTAAGAAATAATTATTCTAATTTAATGTAAAATATTCCTGAATTGATTTAAACGATCAAAGTTATAGGGAACGCCTCTTTAACCCGATTAGTAGTGCATGTAGCATATCGCGCGGAATACCTTTAAATGGATTTAATCGTTTAACGTATTGCTATTTTAACTGGCGATTAAATACCATGTAATCAAGTATTAACCAAAGTACACTTGACTATATATAACATCACTTATTGTCTCTTAAAACAATTAAATGATTGTATATTTGGTAAATAAATTTCAACGCTCGGTTCAAAAACAATGAGTGTATGGCTATTGTTTTAGCAAAACTGGATTTGTATACGAAGTGAACGATTTTGTTGACAAATGCGTGAACACATACATTAGAATTAAATAAAAATTTCTTAAGCATTTGTTAGCATTAGATAAGAACTGGGTTTAGATCACATAAGAGGTGTTATTCTCGCTTGTCTTAAGTTGAAATGTTAAGAATTTAAGACCTGGTTGGTTTTAGGAACAAATTACTCGTAAGTAAGTATTGTTTTAACATGGTGTGTGCTTATTTTTTTATTTACTCTTGTGTGTGGTGAAATGCAAATGAGTCTACTCGCAAATTCTTTTTTGACATTTTTAAAGAATTTTAGTTATTTCTTATCTTACTTTGATTTCTTATCAACGGATAACTGATCGTATACCCAAACGGCCTTAAAACAGTCAGTTAACGAATACTGAAGTAAGAAGAGCGTTTATCGTAGATTGTACACTGTATAATGAACGTGGTTGTTTAAGACAATTATAGTTGAAATAATAGCGACTGCTAATTGGAAATTATCAATATTGGTTGTCTTAACAAGTTCTCTTTAAACAGAGGTATTGATTTCTTAACTTGCTTAAACACACCTAAATAATAAGTCCATCTTTATTACTCAAGACCATCTTAATAATTTAGAACATCTTATTCATTTAAAACTATCTCAATAATATCAGACAAACTCTTTATCATTAGACCATCTCCATTATTTTACCACACCAAACATGACTCAATGATGAACATGTTTTTAATTTTTCAATTTCAATACATACAGGTTTTTTAATGAATTTTTGTAAAGTTTTGTATTATGTTTAACGGTGATTGAAAATATGATCGTTATTATTTATATTCATCTTGTTAAATTACCCTTGTACAATACCATAATGAAAAACAAAGTCCTTCACTTGACAAGTTTTCAACAATGCCCATTAACACCCGGATCCGGGTACATGTTCCAGGGGTCTTATTCACCAACATTGTAAGACTAAAACTCAGACTAAGACTTAAAATTGACACCATTTATAACGTTACTCAATGCCATTTCTTTGCAATTAGATGTGGAATCTTATCTGATAAGTTGATGTTAGCCATTGCACATGTATACCCATTTTTTTTATCAAAATTGGTACATTTAGAACAATCAAATTAGCGAATATAACATTTGCCAATATAAAGTCTAAGTCTGAGTTTAAGACTTACATGGAGGGGCTTTGGACCAGTCCGCTACTTGTAGAGAAGTTTTCAGTAGTCTATGAAAGAGCAAGTTAGTTATGTTTGAAAATTAATTCAAGGATTATTTTAAACTCAAACTGGAGGGAGTATTTACATGTATATGCACAAATCTCTTTAAAAATGGTATGACCCGACCCAAGTTTTTTTTCTGCATGCATATATTGTCTTAGATGAGGTGTGTATGCTTGTATAGTTTAATTCAACAGTTTGTGTATTAACAATGGTATTTTGTCTATTTGCATAATATAACTACGATTTTGATATGTTATAATTAAAACATTTCAAAATTGTTTTACGAATAAGGCCAAATTATTAAATCGACGGATAATGCAATGATCACGAACAATCCAACTAAGGCCATACCAAATCATCGCGTCTATGTTTAGCGTCAGATCTATGAAACCTGTAGCTACATATTCACAAAAATAATCAAAACGGTACCTCACTTCGATCAGTATAGTTGCATTTACACGCCCGAGTGAAATAACTACCCCAACTGGTATTTAGACATGGATCAAGTCAGTAAATGCATTTTTAGTAGCATTAATGTTGGTGTTAGTTTGAAAACTCAAACGAAGCACAACTTTACCAGAGCAAACTTCATGTATCTATAGAGCATGAACATCGAGAAATTTATTGTTTTTCGAATTTTTATTTTTATAATTTCATAAATTGACTTCAGAACGTAGACACACGACGATTTTAAACATAAAAAGCGATTGATATGGCCTAATTACGATTTGTATTGTCAGTTATTTAAATAATTGTATGACAATTTATAATTCCAAGTGTGTATGCATGTCCCCATACTAAAACTTTAACAAATAATTTCATGTCATAGTGAGATAAAATATGGTATTTCACATGAAATACATGTATATCTCACATTAGATTACACACGAGTAGTGTAACGGACAAGCTATTGTCATAACTTAGCACTAAGTAAAAACTGAAGTTTACAACTCTTTTAATTGAAAATTTTCGGCCTCAAGGCATTCATCAGTCAAACGATAACACAGTGTGTGTGTGCACATGTTGCAGTATCAGTCATTGACTTAAAAATAGACATAAAAAATAAAAATATTTTTTCACTATTTACTATAAAATAGTGAAAAAAATGTTTTTATTTTTTTTCAAGTCTATTTTGTTTAATATATGACTGATACTGCAACCTGTGTAATCGTTTGCCTGCTGATAGTAGGCCGTGAGGCCGAACATTTTTTAAATAAAACAGTTTTTTAAACTTCAGTTTTATTATACGTATACTCCCTATGGAGTGATTATTGGATTGTGAGCACTAAGTAGTTTTCACTAGGTCGGTATTTAATGTTGATCATCAGTACTTTGCAACCAATCAAATCACGCTATATTAAGCTCTTGGTTAGTAGCGAGCGATATGATTGGATATACTTATTCTCAAATTATATTGGATCAATATGGAGTACAACCCAGATCATGAAAGGACTTGTAAAAACGGGTAACACTTAAAATTAGCAGTTAGACGTGACGTCAAAAGTTGCGACTCATGCTAAATTTCGTTTGTGTAAAATGTAAAAATGAGGAGTATTTAATTATCGTTCATCCTATTTTCCTTAAACATGTATCAAAATACAGAATATTAATTACGCTCCAATAAATCGTTAAAACTATTTTTAGGTATGATAGCGCTGAAATACTCATAAGTTCAAATAGAACCAAATGTCCGGGAAATATAACAAACAAAACAAGACCGCAATCTACCTTGGTCTCAAAATTTATTATTATTTTTGTATTTTATAAGTCTGTAAATTCAGTATTTTACTTACATGAAAATATGCAAAATACGTTATGTACTGTCGATGCAATAAATGATACTAATGAGGGAACTTTTCCATTCGAAAGTAGAGCGAGGATTACAGTTAGTTTAATTACACCTAACCTAGATAAACATAGTTTACCTGACGAACGAGACAAATTTTATAACCGTTATCATTTAACTTTGAACGGTCTGTACAGGCGATTCAATCCGTAATACTAATGATGGAACTGTCCCATTCAAAAAAGTAACGGGGACTATCGTTAACTCTTGTATACCCAGTTAAACGTAGATAAACATAGATTTCCTGACGAACTAGGCAATGTTTATAACCGTTATCATTTAACTTTGAACATACAGTACGGGTATAGACTATATACCCATAAATCGTCTCATGTTTCAAGCATTCAGTGTTCCCTCAGATGGGGGTATATTAGTCGATAACAAAACGTCGCCTATAAATCCCCTGAGACAATGGTAACGTAAAACGTTTTTTATATATAATTCTTTCAAATGATAAGAGATTTAAACGAGTGTGAAAGTCGTTCAATGGCTATAAACACCGCATATATATATTTGTTAAATCACATGTACGAGGTTCTTTTGCGCCACCGATATTAAATTAATAAACTAGTTTGTTCATTAGAAAAGCATTATTCATCTTTCGATTTAAAGAGGCATTCCCTATAACTAGCGCATTTTTCTCTACTATCACATTAAATGAGCTAAATGAACAAAGCACTATCAATTATCATAGTTTGTCAGTAGAAAGTGTGCACAAATATGTCTCTAAAATGTCAAAAATATATTCAAATCACCATAAATAATTAACCACTTCCAGCGATTTATTATTATGTGGTCAAAGGGAATCAACTGGTGACTATTTGTGTTCAAAACGGATTTTTTTCTCGGTAATTGGTGGGGGCTTTTTGTTGAAGATTTGAGAAGTTTAAGCAATAATAATTATAATTTAATGGATAATATTCCTGAATTGATTTAAACGATCAAAGTTATAGGGAACGCCTCTTTAATATATTCAATATGTTCATCATTTGTGTCGCTCTATCAAATTATTTTATAATTCATATATTTTGCAAGTGTATACATGTATTATGTACATATTGGAAGACTTTTTCACGAAACCCGGCATGAAATCTACGAACTCAATGAGAAATAGAAAAAATCTACTCCATTATCATTATGGACAGTTTAAAGTCAGCGACAAAGCTGTTCAGTCGCCCAATCACTCTTTGATATTTTAACTTCCCCTGGTCATCGGGCTATCTTTAGGGAACCTACATTCGAGATCTCTAGACCTCCCCTCCATATTGAACTTGTCGTTGAGTCCAACATTGGGCATAATTTGAGTAGCGTAAAGCATTAGACGGAGTACCTTTAAGTATTGTGTAGATTTAGGCGATAATATCACTTGAAGGTTGTAACGTTAGATTAGACGTAAAATATTGTTTGTTTCTTGTTACATGTTTTAAGGCAGGTAGGTCAGCATTATAAATATGTTTATTCTGATAATAGTGAAAGACTTTAGCCACAAATATACGTTTACATACAATACCACATCTCCAGAACGGCCCTCTGTATAATAACAACCTCTCTATTGCAACGCCTTCAAAATTTCTCTGAGCTCATATTTTGCTATAAATTAAACCGTAAATTTGGTAGAGCAACAATCTCTAAACAACGGCCAATACTTGCAGCTCAAACGGTGTGATGATCTACAGGGTTTGCACTACACATCTAACTTAATAGGCACGAAACAAAGTGAACAGAGGCTTCATGAAAATTAGCCGTATCAATATTTGTGGATTATTTTCACAATAACCATTTTCTTCGTTTGGTATATTAACGCAAACAATTGCGAATAAATCAATTTTTCAAACGCAATATTAATTTTACATAAATGGATGATCTTGGGTAGACGGGGTTCGGAAACAAACATTTATTCACCAAGGCCTTAAGAAATTATATACTAATATATAAATACAGAAAACATTAATAACTGTGTAACTTGGGTGGGGTATGTTGATAAACATCAAGTCGATTATAGAAGTCCGAGTATTTAATAAAATACACAGAAGAACCTAAAACAATACAAAAGCAGCATTTACCAAAGAACAAATCATGATATTTTTACCGTTCTGAAATATAATTTATAGTTATACATAAGATGTTAAAGTTTGAACGGAGCAACAATTCAAGCAACAATTCCACGCGATCGTAAATGAAATCAAATCAATTAATTAAATAAATAAATAAATAAGCTACCTACCAGGACCAATAGAAAATACTTCACTTGTGAAAGTAAATAATTATGACTAGTAGTATAGATATAGAAGATATTTAGTACATATAGTGCTAAATGTACAACTGACTCCTCCAATAGTCAGGGAAGGAGTGCTAGTAAGAAGTTAGAGAAAAGATAAAGGCGGGAAGAATGGACATGCATGGGAACACACAAACACACAATCACCAACCATACCGGTTTTACAACTTTCACTCACCCAGCTCATTCATGCCACACAATACACACACATTCCAATCTAATCATGCTCTCATAGTATATACACACAATATACACACATACAGTTAGGCAAATAAAGCCATAACATAAACACCACAGGGACTAGACATGACAAAGACACACAAAGTTACCAGGGTTACAACTGGATTATGATATTATACACTGAGAATGAAATCCAATCAATGAAGACTATAGATCGATTGATCGTTCTGATATCACCGTTCATGTAATCAATGGTACTGTCCGTTCAAATTAATTAAATGATAACGGTTATAAACACTGGCTCGTCCTTCATGTACTCGACCTTGTGACATACTCAGGTGAAATTCTAACTTTTTCTTAATCAGGCGTTTTATTCAATGGTGCAGTCCTTTCAAATTAATTAAATGATAACGGTTATAAATATTGGCTCGTCCTTTATGTAAATTATGTTCATCGAGGTTTAACTCTGTGTTCCTAATTGTAAACCCCGCTAATCTTTAAAATGATTAGTTTTCTCATTAGTATTACTTATTGAATCAATGATACATTTCCCCGTGTACCTATGGAAGAGCAAAACCACGGCTACAAAAAAACCTAACCCTAACCCTTTTGTTTCTGATTTTTTTTTCGTTTTCAACGATACAGTTACCTGTGAACAAACAACATATAAGAAACAATTACACCTGCTATTTTTAAATGGATATAATTATATTGTAGTACATGCATACATTAAATTAGAATGCAAAGATGATTATCAAAACCACGAGAGTGTCATTTCATATATTTATTAGGTAAACATGCATTAAAAATCACCTCTTTTGAGTAGTCACATTTATTGGCTGCTCGATGCATGCATTAAACAATAACATCGTTTGAGTAGCCACATTCATTGAATGCCGGATGCATGTATAAAACAATCAGGTCCTTTGGGTAGCCACATTTATTGACTGCGTGATGCATGCATTAAACAATCACATCCTTTGAGTAGCCACAACTATTGAATGGTTGATGCATGCATTTAACAATAACATCCTTTGAGTAGCCACAAGTATTGACTGTTTGATGCATGCATTAAATAATCACATCCTTTGAGTAGCCACATTTATTGTCTGCTTGATGCGTGCATTAAACAATAACATCGTTTGAGTAGCCACATTCATTGACTGCCGGATGCATGTATAAAACAATCAGGTCCTTTGGGTAGCCACATTTATTGACTGCTTGATGCATGCATTAAACAATAACATCCTTTGAGTAGCCACATTTATTGAATCTTTGTTATATGCATTAAACAATAACATCCTTTGAGTAGCGACATTCATTGACTACTTGCTGCATGCATTAAACAATAACATCCTTTGAGTAGCCACATTCATTGACTGCTTGATGCATGCATTAAACAATAACATCCTTTGAGTGGCCACAATTATTGACTGTTTGATGCATGCATTAAACAATAACATCCTTTGAGTAGCCACATTCATTCACTGTTTGACGTATGCATTAAACAATAACATCCTTTGAGTGGCCACATTTATTGACTGCATCAGTCTCAAAGTAAACTAAAGAACAGCGAACGATACTAACTGATCAGGAACAGTCAGAGAAGCAAATATATCACTAATATTTAACCTTAAGTTGTTACCTTTCTGAGGGTGGCATACAATATGTAATAATTTTGCCGGTTCTAGCCTTTTATAGATACATGAATTAGTCTGTGACGTCACACGACGTTCGGCATATTTCTATTAACATCGCTAAGGAAAATACACTCAGGCGTCTATGTGACATAGATTTAAAGTTCTAAATCAAATAAAAATGTTATTTTCGGACTTTTACCCAAACAATAGAAGTGTTTAATTATGCGGTTTTAGTATTTAAATAGAAATCTAGACTCGATATATCAAATGTACTCTGATAATAACATGATGATACAGTACCATCCCGGTACGATCAGACTTAGTACGAATCAAAAGCTGAATTTGCCTCCCTTGCCAAAACAAAACTGAGTGGTCTCATGTACATAATTACGAAGAGACATATAACGTACCCGCTGTTCGTTACACTATTATGACCAGGAATTCCTGTGAATCAGGAATGGCTTGAGCAGAGAGATGTGAGTCCACGATAATATAGTGCGTCCGTGGTAGAATGACACCATAACATTGTCTAAACGTCACCTGTAGAATATATCCATACTGATTAACGGGTATATTCATGGATCATGAGCATCTTAACGCTTTTTCTTTTTTTTTTCTAAGTTGAACAGCTCTACTATGGAATTCGTTGTATTCATGATAAAGTAACACACTGTAGTGGAATACCAGCTGAACTTAAACGCAAATTGTCCTGGTTCGGATCTCCTCAGAAACGTTTTCATTTGTATATGTTCACGCATGATTGTCATAAAATTCATGACAAGTTGTAGGTGTGTAACCTATAACTAGATAAAATTAGTGAACTTAACATTGTTTTATGGACATACAATAAAATATATTTGATTATGCCTAGGCCTATATATATACAATATATGTATGTAGTGCTAAATGTTTGCTGATTATGATACCCGAAGAACAAAGGCACGTGCATAAAAATTAAATATAACAAACAAATACAATAAATGGAATTTAAAGATTATACAATCAGTATACTTGTCAATGAGCTATAGAATTTATTGTCAGTAACAAAAATTGAAATAAATGAAACACAGTACGAAGATGAGACTCGAATCAGCATCTCTAACTTATAGTTTGAGCCAGCATCTCTAAATTGTATTTCCATGGCCTTATCATCTGAGCCAGCATCTCTAATTTGTAGTTCCGTGACTTAACCATCTGAGCCAGCATCTCTAACTTGTAGTTCCATGGCTTTACCATCTGACCCAGCATCTCTAACTTGTAGTTCCATGGCTTTACCATCTGAGCCAGCATCTCTAACTTGTAGTTCCGTGGCTTTACCATCTGAGCCAGCATCTCTAAATTGTATTTCCATGGCCTTACCATCTGAGCCAGCATCTCTAACTTGTAGTTCCGTGACTTTACCATCTGAGCCGCAGAGGTACATGTTTAACTTGAAAACACGAATACGAGATATTTTTATTCAAAATTGGAATTCTAGACTTAATAACTCAACGAGGGCTCTATTTTATAGGAACGTATGTAGTTTTAAACTTCAACCTTATTTTAATTATCTGAATATACGAAAATATCGAGTATCTTTCGCAAAACTAAGAGTTTCAGCTCATTATCTAGAAATATAAAAAAGGACGATGGAAACAACCGCCAAGCCCTCAAAATGAACGAGTGTGTCAAAATTGTAATAATTTGGACGACGAATTTCACATTCTTTTCGAGTGCGAACTTCTTAAAGATATTAGGAAGACATACGTCAAAAGATACTTCTTAAATAATCCTAGTATGATTACATTATGTCAGCTTTTTGCATGTGAAAACATCACTCAAATAAGAAATCTCTCAGTATTTATTAATAAAGGTCTATCAATAAAACAACAATTCTTTTCCAGGCAAATTCAGACATGGTTGTCCACGCATAGTCTCAGATTTTAAAAATATTTTGCCACTTTTTTGGTACTCACCCATAAAAACGATTTCAGGGCTCAAAACTTCATTTTTCATATCGTTGCTATGGCAACAGAGGAAATTAGATTTTTGCTATTTTTCACATTTTTGAAAAATGAATTTCGCCATTTTTACGCTTTTTTAAGAAGGACTCGAGACCAAAATGGCCATCACACACCCTAATATTGCATAAATTATTTAAAATAGACTTTTGTGGAACTGTTTTACTGTAAAAGATATGATCAAAGTCGATTGAGAATTTTTTTGTATCCATTTTGTTGTGACCCCTTTTCTCAAATCTCTGTTTTTCTAAACAATGAAAAAGTATGGGATTTCAATATTAATTTAAATGAGTTAGCACGCGGAGCCAGATATAACACATACATTTTTGAAGACAGTTAGTATAGGTGTTCATGACCTTAAAGTTTTTGTCAGGGTGCATATGAGATTTTTTTTTTAAATGTGCCAAAGAATGGCTTTTTTCATTTTTTAACAACCTACATTTTGATAAATTTTACCTTTATTCAAAATAATTTCTAAAAATCCCCATAATTAAGCGTAACAGGTACATAAGAAGTATACAAAATAAAGTGTTTGTCAGTAAAATAATGATTAATGGTAAACACATATCTGAAGAAAACAATGTTAAAACCATACCCCACCCACTTTTTTAACATGTAGGACCTATTTTTTAAAGTATTTCGGGAATCAATAGAAATATACGCTTTATATGAAAAGTACAGTAAAAAGTGATTTTTCCGCCTTCCTTGCTTCGTTACCATGGTGACTACAATGATAACGTGGTCATACGTCAGTTAGAAATGTAGCACTTCTCAATTGGGATGATTTACAAACCACTTGCATACCCGATATCTACTAGCATACAGCATTATTATAAAATTGTGAAAATATGGTCAAAACATGGATTTTTCAATGTTCAATGATTGGTTACCATGGCAACTATCTGAGTAACTTATCCATGCATCATATCAAATTAAAGAGCTGTCCTATCTGAAATCAATTGATTATTAATTAAGTGTGAATGCGCCAAGTGTAGGCTGCAACATTTTGTGCTCTGTCATTTTTGGATTAAATCAACAGAAATACTGCAGTGATTGCTGTGGATTTTGCTGTGAATGTTTATGGAAGTATTCTTTTTGTATATATGTAATTTTTGTGTTGTAATTGTTTGTAGATTTTGTGAAATTTTGAGTTTTGTGTAAATATTTTACAATTTTGTACAATATTTAACTGAAAATATAAAGGTGTATTTGCCTCATGCAAAAATGACCCAATGTATACCAGGGATTATACAATACAATAGGTATAGCCTGTATGAGATTGGGAAATTATCACCTACAAAACCTGATTCCCATACATTGGCAACATTTAAACAGTTAGGAATACTTAAGTTTAGGGGTACTAGAGGGGGTCAGAATAAACGAACATGGGACTTGAATGATGGTGTAAATTTAAAAAACATTCAGACACTTCCCCAAGAAATACCTACTATAGTACCTATTTGTACTTTATCTCCTAACACCAATCCTGAAAATCCCAGAACTAATCATGAAAACGAAAATAGTTCCCAACATCATGATTTAACTAAGATCAAATGCGATTCAATCACTGTTTGCAAAGGCCAAACTTATATAAAGGTGTGTTGTATAAATCCAAGGTCAGTCAAAAACAAGAGTCTTGCCCTTTCAGATTACATATCATCTATTGATTATGATATTGTTGCTGTAACTGAAACATGGCTGGGGGGACCCTCCGATAAGTCTTGCATTGCTGAGCTTGTTCCTAGTGGTTACAAAATAAAACATGTTCCTCGCCGTGGACGTGGTGGGGGAGTTGCAGTTGTGTACAAAACTTCTTTAGATATTCAAATACTAACTTCTACTAATGATAAGGTTTTTACTACTTTTGAACACATGGAATGCACTGTTTCCATTAAGAACTATTCTCTGCGTCTAGCTGTTGCGTATAGACCACCAACAACTAGTAAAAATGGCCTTAAAACTAGTACTTTCCTGGAAAATGAATGGCCATCCTTTCTGGCCAAACATGTAACATCAGAAAGTTACATCATAGTTGTTGGGGATTTGAACATCCACCTTGACAACCTAATGAATTTAGACACTGTAAAGTTCACAAGTATTCTTGAATCTTGTGGCATGCGACAGCACGTTACTGGGGCAACCCACGTGGCTGGCCACACATTGGATGTGGTAATCACAAGAGACACTGACACTTCTGTCTCACATGTAGAAATATCTGATCCTGGTCTACCCGACAACAGTGGAAAAACCTCTCGTGATCATTTTGCAGTAGTTTTTAAAGCTTGCGCTGCTAAACCTGCACCTATAAGAAAAATAGTAAATCTAAGAAAGTTAAAATCTATTGACATTAATGAATTCAAAAAAGACATCGAATCCTCAGATATTTTGGAAAGTGGACTGCATATATCAGACGTTGATGAACTAGTTGAGGTATATACCCATGGGCTTTCATCACTTATTGACAAACATGCGCCCCTAAAATCCAAAACCATAGTATTAAGACCATCATGTCCGTGGTACACTGAAGATCTACATGACGCTAAACATCTGAGACGAAAATTTGAGCAAAAATGACGAAAATCTAAACTGACAATAGATCATGAAATATATAGGAATCAATGTTCGGTAGTCAACAAAATGTTGAAACAATCCAAAGTATCCTATTACACAGATAAGGTAGAAGCCTGTGGTCGTGATCAGAAAGGGTTATTCAAGATAACTAAACATCTGATGGGTGAAGAAAAAGAAGTTGTGTTACCAACTGGTAAACCTGCTAAAATGCTTGCACAGGACTTCAGTGACTTCTTCATTAACAAAATTGAAGCAATACGTACTGAAATAGCCACCAGTATTCAGTCAAACCAACAAAACGACAGTGTTGAATTCGAAACTCCTTTCGAAGAAGAGCAACTGTCCGAATTTTCTCCAACATCAGAGGATGAAATCCGAAAACTGATAAATAAATCACCTAGTAAATCATGTGAACTTGATCCTATACCAACATGGCTGTTGAAGGATTGCTTGAATGAACTACTACCACTATTGACAAGAATATTCAATGCATCACTCAAAAGTGCTTATGTACCCAAGGCTTTTAAAAGCTCCAGAATAAGACCACTGATAAAGAAGCCAGGCCTTGATCAAAATGTACTGAAAAATTATAGACCTGTGTCAAACTTACCCTTCATTTCCAAAGTTCTTGAGAAGGTAGTTGATGCTCAACTGGAAGAGCATTTAGCACTACATGGTCTCCACGAAGAACGTCAGTCAGCATACAGAAAATTTCACTCTACTGAAACGGCTCTTCTTCGTGTGCAAAATGACATCCTTTGCTCTCTAGATCAGAATAAAGCTACGGTCCTTGTAATGCTGGATTTGTCTGCAGTATTTGACACCATTGATCACAACACTCTACTAGGCAGACTTAAAAATCATTTCGGTATAACAGGCAAGCCATTAGAGTGGATGAAATCCTATTTGTGTGACCGCTACCAGACTGTCTGTATAGATGGAGAGCTTTCAAAACCTGTACTTATGAACTACAGCGTACCACAGGGATCAGTGCTTGGTCCAAAGAACTACATCATGTACACAAAACCAGTCGGCGCAATCTGTAGAAAACATCAACTGCAACATCATTTCTATGCTGATGACTCACAATTATATATGGCGTTCAAACCAAAAGATTGTCTCTCGCGGGATGAAACCCTGCAAAGAATTGAAGCTTGTCTGAAGGATATCTTGCACTGGATGAAAGATAATTTGCTGAAACTAAATGCTGACAAAACAGAGGTAATCCTGTTTGTACCAAAACGGAATGCCAGCACAGCCGAGAATATCACAGTGACAGTTGGCGACGCTGTAATCAAACCATCATCGATGGTGAGAAACCTTGGTGCAATGTTGGATTCACATTTGGACATGGATAAACATGTAAACTCTGTTTCAAGGTCGTGTTTCATGTAGATCCGACAAATAGGTCAAATCAGACAATATTTGACTGTTGATGCAACAAAATCCCTGATTAATTCTTTAGTAACATCGAGACTAGATTACTGCAATTCATTTTTATGTGGCACCCCGAAAATCATTCTGAATAAACTACAAATTATTCAAAATACAGCTGCCCGCCTCATCACACGGACACCGCGTTACAATCACATCACTCGTTTCAAAGTGTGGTAAGGTCTTGAAGAAAGTATGTTATTTCTTCGACCTTTATGGTAAGGTCTTGAAGAAAGTATGTTATTTCTTCGACCTTTGTAACTCATATGACGATAGTAACTTTATGTCATCTGTGAGTCATCCCCCTTTTAAAGGAAGTATCACTATTCCTTTAAGGGTTAAGGACATGTGGTAATGGTCCTTGACGTTATCCTTGTCCTAGTTGAGGTTTACATTCAGTTAATACCCCTACAGATAATCAAATCGTTGTACACCGCTATCTTATTGTAGCAAAGTATTTCTATATACCATGTCTCCTAAGTTTTATCTTGCATTTCGTTTCGGCAATATGATACTGATGGGAGACTTAATAGCGTTGATAAAAATGTTTTTGTATATATTATGTACATTGTATATTGTTTTAAACATGTATTAGTCGGGAATGTACAGCACTTTTGAACGTGTGTATACATGAAAAAAGGGCTATATAAATATGGTATAATAATAAAAATAATAATTTATCATCAATATATTAAGAAAATACACTACTTTAATCTCAAGTATTTGGGAATTCATTTGAAGATAACGTCATTTTTCTACAACGTTTCCATGGTAACCAAGGCAACAGCCACATGCTTATTTATTTTATTCTTAACCAAATTGAAACATGAATGTCTAATGGACATAGTTTACCAAATATCTCACCATTACAAAGTGTATATTTCTATTAATTCCCGAAATACTTTAAAAAATAGGTCCTACATGTTAAAAAAGTGGGTGGGGTATGGTTTAACATTGTTTTCTTCAGATATGTGTTGACCATTAATCATTATTTTACTGACAAACACTTTATTTTGTATACTACCTTTGTACCTGTTGCGCTTAATTATGGGGATTATAAGAAATTATTTTGAATAAAGGTAAAATTTATCAAAATCTATCTTTGTTAAAAAATGAAAAAAGCCATTCTTTGGCACATTTTTAAGAAAAATACCTCATTTGCACCCTGACAAAAACTTTAAGGTCATGAACACCTAAACTAACTGTCTTCAAAAATATATGTGTGATATCTTGGTCCGCGTGCTAACTCATTTAAATAAAAACCCATACTTTTTCATTTTTTAGAAAAACAGAGATTTGAGAAAAGGGGTCACAAGAAAATGAATACAAAAAAGTTCTCAATCGACTTGGATCATATCTTTTACAGTAAAACAGTTCCGCAAAAGTATATGTTACATAATTTATGCAATATTAGGGTGTGTGATGGCCATTTTGGTCTCGAGTCCTTCTTAAAAAAGCGTAAAATTGGCAAAATTCACTTTTCAAAAATGTGAAAAATAGCAAAAATCTAATTTCCTCTGTTGCCATAGCAACGATATGAAAAATGAAGCTTTGAGCCCTGAAATCGTTTTTATGGGTGAATATAAAAAAGTGGCAAAATATTTTCAAAATCTGAGACTATGCGTGGACAACCATGTTTGTGGTCAATATAGAATAGGTTTTAATGCGTTAACGCGATATTCATTTCCCATAATATGTTATTGTGTCTGTACATTTTGTATATAAATGTAGTAATGCATATATGTTTATATACCATCCACGTTAATCAATATGGAAATGAGTCTGTATATAACCAAAAGTAGACTACATGTTAATTGTTAGTTCAATTATTAATATTACACTATTTGTGGCTAGTCTACTTTCGCTTTTCGACTTTGACTAACCACACACTACTAGTGTGATCAATATTGTACTTAATAAATAAATTACAACCCAAGGGAAGTAATTCTGCCTTTTCAACGCGATAAGGCTTGTGGAAATGTTTCCCTTGTATTGGGATTACTGTATAAACATGGTTGGGCTATGAAACAGAGCACTGTATTACATGAATACTTATTTATCTTGTTCATTGATGATACATCAAAAATTTCAAAATCATCTCTGATCGAAAAAATATGCTATACTTGATGTAATATTTAACTAATTATATTATTCTGATTTATTGAAGGATTATATGGATGGTAATTTGTATTTGAACATAGTGATAATGTCATCCTAACATTGCTATCCTTTCTTTGAAATGATCTGTTAAACAGACAGTTAAATTTTGTTTTATATTATATTACATTGTTGGTAAAACTTTACTCAAATTGCACAAATCTGTAGTTTGATCTGACATTAAAATTGTTATGTAGAATGTTTGTATTAATATTGTGATCATGGGTCATCTTTGACTTAATTCACAATGTTTTACTGTGTCATATATTTTTAGCTCACCTGTCACATAGTGACAAGGTGAGCTTTTGTGATCACTCTTCGTCCTTCGTCCGTCCGTCCGTCCGTCCGTCGTCGTCGTCCGTCGTCCGTCAACAATTGGCTTGTGTACACTCTAGAGGCAACAGTTTAAATCCAATCTTTATGAAACTTGATCAGAATGTTGTTCTCCATGAAGTCTAGGCCAAGGTCGAAACTGGGTCATGTGGGGTCAAAAACTAGGTTACTAGGTCAAATCTTAGAAAAATCTTGTGTACACTCTAGATGTCACCAATTTGTTCCAATCTTCATGAAACTTGGTCAGAATGTTGTTCTCCATGAAATCTAGGTCAAGTTCGAAACTGGGTCATGCCGGGTTAGAAACTAGGTCACTAGATCAACTCTTAGAAAACCTTGTGTTCACTCCAGAGGTCACCGTTTTGATCCAATCATCATGACACTTGATCAGAATATTGTTTTCTATGAAATCTAGACCAAGTTTGAAACTGGGTCATGTGGAGTCAAAAACTAGGTCACTAGGTCAAATCTTATAAAAACCTTGTGTACACCCTTGAGGTCACCAATTTGATTCAATCTACATGAAACTTGGTCAGAATGTTGTTATCTATAGAATCTAGACCAATTTTAAAACTGATTCATGTGAGGTTAAAAACTAGGTCACTATGTCAAATCTTAGAAAAACCTAGTGTTCACACCAGAGGTCTAAATTTGGATCGTATATTCATGAAACTTGGTCAGAATGTTGCTCTCTATGGAATTTAGGCCAAGTGCAAAACTGGTTTATGTGAGGTCAAAAACTAGGCACTAGGTTAAATCTTAGAAAAACCTTGTGTTCATTCCAGTGGTTGTGGTATTGATCTAATCATCATGAAACTTGATCAGAATGCTGTTCTCTATGAAATCTAGGCCAAGTTTGAAACTGGGTCATTCGGGGTCAAAAACTATGTCACTAGGTCAAATCTTAGAAAAACCTAGTGTTCACACCAGAGGTCACAATTTTGATCGTTTCTTCATGGAACATGGTCAGAATGATGTTCTCTATGGAATCTAGACCAAGATTGAAACTGAGTCATGCGGGGTCAAAAACTAGGTCACTAGATCAAATCTTAGACAAAAACCTTGTGTTCACTCCAGATGTCGTGGTTTTGATCCAATCATCGTGAAACTTGGTCAGAATGTTGTTCTTAATGGCATCTAGGCAATGTTTGAAACTGGGTCATTTGGGGTCAAAAACTAGGTCACTAGGTCAAATCTTAGAAAAATATTGTGTTCACTATAGGGGTCAACGTTTTGATCCAATCTTCATGAAATTTATATGGTCAGAATGTAGGCTGTTTGACACCAGGAGTTGTAAAAGTCCTTGAAAATGAATGAAAAGTCCTGGATACCCTCGGTGGATATGGCGGGAGTTAAAATAAAACAGGAACGTCTCAGCAGTTCTGATGTAGGTGAGTGCTAGCAAAACATGCATTCTTTGTATTAGTTGACCCTAGACAGGGTTCCCACGGTCAGGGAAAAGTCAGGGAAAACATATTTTTTTCAATGTCAGGGAAAGGTCAGGGAATTTTGGAAGAACTGAAAACCTAGAAACGCGGATACAAACTTTCGCGTTTTGTCGATCGTCGGCATATTCGCGGCTACGAACTTTCGCGTCTTTAAGTCTTCCGCGAACTCCGCGAAACTAAGTCGCATTGTGACAGACTTATTGATATTATAACCTGTAGCATACATTGGTCGTTTCGTATATAATTGCTTCTTAATTATAGTTCTCACCTTTGTTAAACCCTCTCAAACTCTTTTTGATGTAGATAGTTACCTATTGTATTGTTTACAAAAAAATGCAAACAAAGCTGGTCATGTTTTCACAGTTTTATTTATACTACCAGTCCTTCAGTATTATGTCATAATAACTAACTCTATTTACACGCATGTACCTAGTATACAGAAATTCACTAACCTCGTGTCATCAACATTAAAAAAGATTATTATTGATCTATCTAAATACATCTTCTATGCAAACAAGTCTAGAAATTAGCATATATTAGTAAATATCCAATAACACTGAATAATTCTATTTTAAAGTTGTATTACGACTACATGTATTTCATCTTGTGTCGTTATATCATAAAATTGTATATGAAACATCATGTATACATGCTCTTTAGTTAACCCATGCCTTTCTGTCTTTTGTATTATTTGTAATTGCTATAAAACATGTATGTTTTCATGCAATAAATAATTTGTATTGTATTGTATTATTGTATATTGAGTGTAGTGTTCGACACTTTGTCAAGAAACAAGTTATAGTGTTTTCATGATTGTATTGTGATCATAAATGTCTTTTTTCAGAAAACGGCTATTAACCTAACATTCCATATTTTGAAAAAATAGCACGTCTAAAACAGTCTTGTAAACGTCGTATAAAAATGATGACTTTCCTCCAAAAGCAAGAAACTTTCGCGTTTTTAGCTCACCTGTCACATAGTGACAAGGAGAGCTTTTGTGATCACTCTTCGTCCGTCCGTCCGTCCGTCCGTCTGTCGATGTCCGTCAGCAATTGGCTAGTGTATACTCTAGAGGCAACAGTTTTGATCCAATCTTCATGAAACTTGATCAGAATGTCGTTCTCTATAATATCTAGGCCAAGTTGGAAACTGGGTCATGCGGGGTCAAAAACTAGGTCACTAGGTCAAATCTTAGAAACATTATGTTCACTCCAGGGTCACTGTTTTGATCCATTCTTCATGAAATATGGTAAAAAAAAGAAATATGGTCAGAATGTAGGTTGTACTGATACCTAGACCAATGTGCAACAGGTGAACGACCTAGGGCCTTTCAGGCCCTATTGTTTATTATACTTTGTAAGACTTTGGTCCGTATATTTGTTCTTGAAGTTTATACGAAACAACGCCTATTAACCCGGACTACAAATAATCGGTCATGGCAACAGAATTGTAACCCACAAGTCGTAAAATTGGCAAACTAGTCAATAATTGACACTTGAACCAATTTATTGACAAAATATGATAACTCAACGAGAATGTGTTTGTTTTAAACTAACTGAAACTGCAAATTGTACCTTGGGTGCAGTACATTACAGCAACCAAATATAGGGGTAGCGTATGAACATTCAGTAAGAAATTGATAAAATGCGTTGTTGGACACTATCTTGTAGTTCTTTTTATCCTCCATATGTCAATTAAAAATAAACATATGAATACACTGTAAGGAACTTCACAATTTGGCCCTAGTGTGGCATTATTATCGATATGACACCATAATCGGTATTATATTAGTCGTTTAGACTCTTAAAAATGATTTTTCCAATTGTAAAGGCATTTAAATCAGGTGAAAAGTTTTTAAATATTAATATGATAATAATAATGCATTTTACAACCCTACCCTATTTCGCCATTTTTAGGCATTTTTTCAAACGACCCATCCGGGAACCTTCAAGAATTGTTACGCAAAACTATTTCAATCATAACTTAATAATTCTATGTTTTGCATATAGGCTAAGGTTCGATCTATAAGTTATACTCCGTCACGCCCACTGACTCCATTCATAAAGTGTACATTATTTCTGTAAATGTACACTTTTGTGAGACATTTTCTCAGAAAATGATTGGTCAATTTAAACTTTAACTATTTCAGATTTGCATAACCACATACACAGTTAAATAAATGTCACTACTGATTGCCTGAAGACTAAAATTGTAAAAGCACACAACGAGGAATTAACATGACTGTGATACTGTAAACT
Organism: Spisula subtruncata; assembly: GCA_963678985.1. Classification (NCBI taxonomy): domain Eukaryota; kingdom Metazoa; phylum Mollusca; class Bivalvia; order Venerida; family Mactridae; genus Spisula; species Spisula subtruncata. The sequence continues at coordinate 14,301,082 of OY787673.1, read as the reverse complement.
AATCAAATTTGCAGCATTACATTTTAATAAGTGTCTTTTGTGAAACTTAATAATAAAACAAAGAAAAGTAGCGTTATTTTTATTTGTTTGGGACTTCAGTCCCAAATAAATACTGTTAGCACGATTCTCACGTCTATGCCCTCTAACTAAATGTACAGTCTCCAGAAGTAGTCCGTCATTTGCCAGGCGCAATAATTTTCAACAGCAGAAAAAATAATTCTCAAATTGCCTCTTCTGATGTTAACCGTCATTTGGCAGGCGATATAATTTTCAAGCGAGGAAACGTCCGTAGAAAGGCACTCTACCGTCCTCCCGATCTCGCTGACTTTCCTTGCAACCGAGGAAATTCCTGCAAACTTTTCTCTAATGTGTCGACTCTTACTGTGTCGGGGCGCCCGTAGGGCATTCCGTTACGCCTTTTTCTGCCTGCAAGTCAAGAATACTTTATAAGTAATGCGATTCACGCAAAATATAGTAAAACTATATGAATTTTCCGTCTGTAATGTACAGCCGTTTATTGGGGCAGTTTATCATTTTATATATACAATATCTTAAATTTGTTTCATAAACACTGCACCTTAGTGCGCCCCTCCGTATTTTTATTATAGGTTTTACCGAGTTATAAATAGCTATGTAAATTATTTATAGTTATGCGCCGTCGCTGTAACTATAAAGCTCAGTGGGGCCCCAATATGGATAGGTAAAACCTCGGGGCGCTTTGTTATTTTTAGTGTAAACCCCGCACGCGCGTGATAACAGACTCTTTATTTGATTAAAATACGTATACTACAAAATGCTATTCAGGAAAACATGTAAGCCTTCAAGCGTAAACCGAACTAAATTTCGCACTTTTAGCGTGCTACCAATTGTTCTATCCAGGTTAAAGTACATATATCCACATCAATCGGATAATTAATCCCTCAATAAGGTCAATGTACATGTACCGCTAATTAACGTGGTACAATTTTCTTCTTCTTCTTCTTCTTCTTCCAAATAAAGAGCAGGAGTCCTACCGGACTGTATAAAGCTCAGCGAATACTGTATTAACACATGCGTGAACAACTGTATCTGATTCACTCTTATAAAAACTGTTAAAACTATGTACAGAATGCCTTATGTCTCAGGCCTTGATCATTCTCTGGAAACTCTCCAGGTTGTCGGTAGCTGTCACCTTTGATGGAAGTCGGTTCCAGTCTTTGGCGGTTCGATGGAAGAACGAGGTTCCTAATGTCTTCTCATGGTGGCGCTCCTGGAAAAACTTCAGGCCTCCTCTGGTACGCGAGTCCCCAGGCTTCAGAAACTGGCTTGTCCCGATGTCCACTAGTCTGTGGTGTATCTTGAACAGCATCTGAAGCCTAGCTTGTCTCCGACGGCTTTCCAGGGATACCCACTGGAAGTCCTCAATCATCTTCGTGACGCATCCAGGGGTTTTTGACGAATAGTCGTTGGTGACAAACCTAGCAGCCCTTCTTTGTACCTGTTCCAGGGCTTTGATGTTGTTCTGGGTCATGGGTCCTACACTGCAGCAGCATACTCCATTGTTGGCCTAGCTATGGTCTTGTAAGCGGCTGCTTTGACTTCTGGAGTGCATTCCCGCAGGTTTCGACGCAAGAATCCCACCGTCTGGTTTCCCTTGTTTACCACGTTGCGGACATGGGTGTCCCAGCTCCATGTGTCTGATAGGGTCACCCCTAGGCATTTGCTGGCTTCGATAGTCTCCAGGGTATGGCCATGGAGTTGGTAGCTGGTTTCGATGAGTTTGGCCTTCTTCGTAGTAATTCTGAGCACTACACATTTTGCTGGATGGAAGCTCATCTACCATCTACTTTCCCACGATTCCAGAGCTGTAAGGTCCTCTTGAAGAAGTTTACTATCTTCCTGGCTGTGGATGGTCTTGTTTAGCAGAGTGTCATCAGCGAACAGTTTGGAGGTGGATGACTTTATCGACTGTGGTAGGTCGTTTATGTAGGCCAGGAATAGTAGTGGGCCTAACACAGATCCCTGTGGTACACCAGACTTCACCCTCGCCTTGTCTGACTGCGCTCCGTCCAATACACGAGCTGGTTCCTGTCTAGTAGGAATGACTGTATCCAGGATAGGGTCTTGTTCTTGATGCCATAGTGACTCATCTTGAGGAGAAGACGCTGATGTGGCACTTTGTCAAAAGCTTTGGCAAAGTCCTGCAGAATGGCATCAACCTGGTTTCCGGATGCCATCCCAGAGGCAATCTCATGGGCGGTGGTGATCAGGTGAGTTTCACAGTCGAAAACCATGTTGATTGTCCGATAGTATGCCATTCTGGTCAAAGTGCTTCATGATACTGCTATGTATGATGTGCTCCAGTAGTTTGCAGACTATCGATGTAAGCGAGACTGGGCGATAGTTGGATGCTTGGTGCCTATCTCCCTTCTTGAAGATCGGTACAACGACTGCTTCTCTCCATTCTCTGGGTATTTCGCCAAGGTTGAGAGATAGCTGGAACAGCTTGGCTAGTGCTGGAGCAAGTTCTGTTGCAGCCGTCTTCAAGATGAAAGATGGGACTGAGTCGGGTCCTGCTGCTGTGAAGGGACGAAGATTGACTAGTAGCTTGTGCACACCTTTCCAGTTGACTGTTATGTCGGGCATCGTTGGTACTTAGCTGGTGCCAAGGTCAGGCATGTCTGAGAGATCTTCTTCTGTGAAGACCGACTGAAACTGATCGTTCAGTATGTTTGCTCGTGCTGTTGGGTCACTTTGTAGATATCCATTGGTATTCTTTAGTGGTGCGACTCCAACGGTTTCCTGTCTCCGGCTCTTCACATACGTCCAGAAGCGCTTGTTGTTTTCTTTGTAGTCACCGCTACAGTGTCTTCTAGGTACTTCTTGTGTGCCTTTCTAGTCATGTACTGCACCTCTTTCTGTAACCTCCTATATCTGTCTCTGTCCCTCTTAATTTTTGTTCTTCTGGCTTTCTTAAATGCTCTTTGTTTCCTCTTGATAGTCCTCTTTATATCGGTGTTCATCCAGGGGTTTGTGTATTTACTGGTAGTCATCTTAGATGGAACTCTCTTTTTTATAGTTTCTAATATTGTAGATTTAACAAGGGTCCAGGCTTCATTGATGTTCATTAGGTTATTAAGTTGATCTTGTAGAGTGGATAAGTCTGTCTTAATTCCTTCGATGTCTGCCTTTTACCACAATTTGATTTCTCTTTTGACTGGTTTAGGGCGTTTGGCTATGATGTTAGTATCCAGTAGCACTATGTCATGGTCAGAGTTAACTATGGAAGGCATGGGTGTGCAGCGGTTTATGAAAGTTGGATGAGTGGTCATGATCAGATCTAAAGTGTTGTCTAGACGGGTCGGGAAGTTCACAATCTGCTCGAAGTTGTTGTCAGCAATAACATCAAGGAAGGTTTTGTTGACGCGAGATGGGTACTTGGAGCTGGTGATTGTTAGCGAGTCCCACTTGATATCTGGCAGATTGAAGTCGCCAGCCACTAAAACGATATTCTTCTTGGCTTTTCTACGGATTCCTCCAATTTCTTTCTTGCTTGACGGTGTTCAGGTAGTCCGTATCAATCTGATTTGGTGGCCTGTAGAAAGCAGAGATGAAGACTTCCTTGTTATCCGCCTTGATGGAACAAGATATCAGTTCCAGTTCAGTGCTGACTGTCACTTCACCAAGCTGTAGGTGGGATTTCGCAGCAATCAGTACACCACCATGTGGGTCATTTGGCCTGTCTCTGCGTTGTATGTCATATCCAAGTATTTCCGATATCTTGATGCTACTCTCCAACCATGTCTCTGTTCCTACGTCTGGGTTACAGTCCTCAATGATGCTTTCTAACAGCTTTCCTTTTTTGCGCAGACTTTGGAAGTTGATATTTATGAGTCGTAGAGTTGATGGTTTCTTGACTGTAGGTGGGTTTTTAGCCGAGATCGGTGATGATGTTTTTGGATAAAAACATGGGCTGGACAGATTGCACGAAGATGGTGTATCTGGTTCTGTGCTGGTACTGTACCTAGTTGAGGATGTGATGACCGAGATACTGTCGAAGTGAGAGGGGTTCCTTGATAGGTCTGTGATCCCATCGTCGTCCTCCGGAACTGTATAGATAATGCTTGAGTTGTTCGGTTTGTTGCATGTTGGACAATCCCATCGTTCATCACTTTTACCATTGGCGCTGAAGTCTGCTGTAGTTAGGCCTATGCAGGACTTGTGTAGCCATTGATCACAGTCGTCGCAGGCGATGCATTTATCCTTACATGCTCTAGAACAAATACCACATGTTAACTTCGGCTTCCTGGGGCCTTGGTTAGGTTCAATTCCAGCAATGAGTAATAGCTGTTTGATGTGGATGGACTTGATATGCTTCCTCCAAGTTTCCTCTTTCAAGTAACAAAGCCATAGCGGGAGTGGGTGAGGTAAGCTGGTGGTAAATGCTTGTAGATAAGGAACAGTTACATGCAATATACAATGGAGATACCTGTCTTCATGAGGGAGGGTTGACTCTAGTCCATTAACTGCCTGGATTTGCTTGAGAATGGTGAGGAGAAGCATGAGCTTCATGTTTACATTTTCTGTGTGGGCGCCGCCATCTTGGATACATGTATACAATGGTAGCCTCGTTCTGATATCAAATGTCAAACAAAAAGGGTTGATGAAAAGTATGAAATAGATCATAAAACTCCATAGATCGACTCAGGAATGGGATGGATCAAACCAGTATATTGATTTCTTGTAGTTGGTGTTGAAAAAATGAGGTTGTTCTCACATGAAGAAGTAGTTATAACAGAATTTTCGGAGCTACTTAGAGAGACAGCTGATCAGTTCACGCATGCGCAGTTCCCATTCTATCTTACATCATAATACATGGATTGGGTTTTCAACCCTACATGTGTCATTCAGACAGTGTTTTAAATAACATATTTGACACTCATCGTGTCGGAGTTCATCCATGCATATTGCCATTCAGGCTTGGTTTGTCATTCAGACTTGTTTTGTCATTCAGGCTTGTATACTAATGCCGTAATGGCGTATACTGACCATCGTTTCTCGGAACAAAGATCCGAATAGAAATCCCGATTGAGGATTCATACGATTTGTCAAATTTATTCAATTTTCCATCGAATCAAACTAATATAAATCTGAAAAATAAATTATAATAAAATAATCAAATCTTACCATAATTAGCGTCAGATAAATCGAAATTTTAAAATTATTTATAAGAATTCCCAAATAACCGTTTGTTGTAGCTGCTGATAAGCCTCGTTCTGATTTGTTTGGCTGTGGTAGCTGCGTTATCTCTCCACGGCTAAGTGGTTAGAATCGCTGACTTGAGATCACTTGCTCTTCACCGCTGTGAGTTCTAATCCCCGTCGGTGACATAAAATCTTTATGTGATGTAGCCATCCAACTGGTCGGTGGTACTACCCAGGTGCCCGCTCGGGCCTAAATTATGTCTGAAGGGGCACCTGGGTTCTTCCTCCACCACTAGAGCTGGACAGTCGCCTGATGACCTACACTGTGTCGATGTTACTTTAAACCCAACAAAACAAACAAACCTTTCCATATATTTTAAAGATTGTAATTTTCATAGTATTGTAATGAAGACAGTGCAGTGTCCAAGTACTTTAACTTTCTTTTGGCAATTTTTCATAATTATGTCTCCCGAAATACTGGTTTTGCCCATGATGTCTGTCCGTTAATAAAATCTTGTCAGTTCCAAATCTTATATTCGCCTGGTCCAATTTTTATGAAACTTTCCAGGAATAATCAGTATGAAGTTTAAATGTGTATATTATTATTTTGGTTTGCTCGGATGATTGTTGACGGAGTTATGGCCCTTTAATGGTTATTTCAGAGAAAGTTTGTCTGCATATCTCCTGATCAGTATGAGGTCCAGTTGTGCATATCGTCTTTTTGTTCCGCTTTGATAATTTTTTACGGAGTTATGGCCCTTTTGTCCACAAAATCTTGTCCGCTCCAAATCTTATATACCCGTGGTCCAATTTTAATGAAAGTTTGCTGGAATGATCAGTGTGAAGTCTAGATGTGCGTATTATCATTTAGTTCCTTTCGAATTATTTTCCATGGAATTATGGCCCTTTAATAGTCATTTTAGAAAAAAATTGTCACGAGCGTTCTTCTTGTTTGTCCTTTGTTTATCTCAAAAGGTTCTGGAGGTATCATACTGAAAATTCACACTACATTTTTAGATAGATAAAATTAATCTGTGAAATGGAGGGGCTGCTGATTTTCAGACCCAAACAAATTCAGTGCCTTCAGCGCTTTGGTTTTATATTATATTTTTTAATCTTGGTTGGACTAAATACTAAAACAAAATAATCGCAATTTATCCCCAACAATTATAGGACAATGGCTAATCCTTTAATAGTGCTGTCCACAAAGTTGAGAGCAAAATCCATCAAAATTGAATGGTTTTACGTTATTGGTTATCAGGAGGAATACAGCAAACCTATAAACAATGTATAAAAAAATCAATTTACATTGTGCTACTAGCAAGAATCCTGAATTATTATTATACAATGATCGAAAGCAGTTATAACTTTCTACTTGTCTTCATGAACACACGTGATGCCACTTAGAATCACTCGAATACAACATTATATTGTAGTTAGTAATCGTCAAATTATGTAGCCCTGTGAAAATGAATGTTTAAATTAGAACATGTGTCAATTCATTACAGTGCTATTATAATACAAACATTTTTTGTTATATCTATAAAATAAAACACACTCTCTAAACATCAACTGAGCAGTTTTAGATATATATAAGAATTGGCTAACATGATCCTGTTTTAAAATAAACATTAATTTTATAAATAATTCCATGACAATCATCTATTTTTTTTTAAAAAACAATAAAGACAAATAATATGCTATATACCTTTGTGCATCAAGCCTAATCCATGAATGTGGAAAATAATTGCTTGTGTAATCTTAGCTTTTATATGTAGTATTAATAGTTTCTTGAATTTTACTCAATCTTTATGACAGTTAATCCCTTAGATGTGTTAGGCCAAGGTTATTATGTTACATAGAGTCATATTTTCTAAAATTCAATATGTTTTTGTTTTCTGCTCATGAATTGTGCCAGAATTGATTGTGCCAATCATTGTCTCTCTGGAGATCATTTACTTTTTGCCGGAGTATAAGTAAAATAAAGTACAATATTTTTATCAAAAGTGTCTTCTTACAACCGTTATAGGATAGTTTTGTAAGGACGAACAACAAATTATCTTCGGCTTCGCCTCGGACAATTTCTTGTTAGTCCTTACAAAACTATCCTATAACGGTTGTAAGAAGACACTTTTGATCAAAAACTAGTACTGTATCTATTACATAATGTGCAAATAAAGAATATTTTTCCCATTCAGGTATTTGAAATAATGTCAAGTTAGATTCTCAAAATTTTCTGGGAACATCTTTCAAAGTACACGTAATTCTAAATCCATTGATTCTAGACACCGAAATGTATGAGAGACAATTGGGATAATTATTGACACTTGAACATGTAATTGGGATGAAGCTGCATTACTTTTGTATCATTTTCTATCAAATATATCATCGGTGTAATCTCCTAAGTTGTTTAAAATGATGCGTTCACATAGAACCTGACTAATGATTGTTTATTTTGCTTTGTTTCAGAAATGGCTAGGAATTGGGGTAAGTAACTTTCTTATATTATCTGGAGTATATTTGGTAACAGTTGAAGATATGCCTTTTCGATCTGAACCCTATTTAAAATAGAAGGGCAGTGCTCAAGAACCACAACTCTACATAACTTATTTATGGAGTTATTGCCCTTTGTATTATTTCATACTTAGTTTTTTTAGTAGAAGTGCAGTGCTCAAGAACGACAACGTATTTTTGGAGTTATTGACCTTTTTGTTTTATCATACATAGTATTTTGGTCATGAAATATTGAAGAAATGTCCGTGAAGCTGATCTGAAAATGGATTTCCGTATTAGTAGGACCTCCACATACAGAACAGGGTGAACACTTAACCAAGTTTACTCTAACCATTCAGATGATGGCATGAACTATATCCAGTATGTATACTCAATAATCACAGTATCATTAGGTTTGGGCAAAGTATGCATATTTCCTCCATGTACATGTAGATACATGTATTTAGATTAAACAAGTAAACTCCTTGGTTGCCGTTTGTTGTTCCTCATTTTTAGCTCGACTTTTCATTCGTTTGATAGAAACATATTGAGCATTCCAATTTACAATAGTATGGCAAAATAATGTAGAATCTAAAGAGCATTTTTCATTGAATTAGGTTTATATATGTAACCACTGAAGAGAATGGTTTGAAACTTCACACACATGTTCACTGTGAATATCAAAGCCGAAAGGAACAGATCCCATAACTGTGATTTGTTTTTGTGCTAGTGTTTTTTCCAGGCCCTTTCAGCATGGCGCATGCGCCATGCCCTTTTCTCCCGAACTAACAATGCGCCATGCTGTCCTTATCAAAGGCCTTTTGCGCCAAATGAATGTCAGCTGATAATTGTTTATTGTGCCCTTTCAATTTCATCAGAACAGCGGATGTGTCCTACATGCTGTCGTATCATGACTAGTCACCTAGGTGCGACGTGTCAACGTAATATCCTAAGTAAGAAAAGGTGCATATTTCTGCACAGTGCAGAAATATGCACCTTTTCTTACTTAGGATATTAATGTTCGCGTGCAAGCTGGTAGCTCTGTAACCAATGAATTGAAAAGTTTGACACTTCACATACTTGTTCACTGTGAATAAATAAGCTCACAGGTCCCATAACTGTGATTTGTGTTTTTGCAGAAATATGCACCTTTTTGACTTAGAATATTAATGTTAAATGTTTGCATGCAAGCTCAGGCATCTGTATAACCACTCGACGAAAGGGTTTGAAACTTAATGCTTGTTCACGTTGAATATCTTAGCTCATAGGAATAGGTCCCATAACTGTGATTTGTTATTTTTTGCAGAATAATGCCCCCTTTTGGACATAGAATATCAAAGTTAAGATTTTGCATGCAAGCTCGGGTATCTGTATAACCACTCGACGAAAGGGTTTGAAACTTCATAAGCTTGTTCACTATGAATACCTAAGCTCATAGGGATATGTCACATAACTGTGATTTGTGTTTTGTTTGGAGAATAATGCCCCCTTTTAGACATATAATATCAATGTTAAGATTTTGCATGTAAGCTTATGTATATGTATGACCACTCGACGAAAGAGTTTGCAACGTCACACACATGTTCACTAAGAATATCTAAGATAATAGGGATTAGTCCCATAACTGTGATTTGCGTTTAGCAGAGATACGCCCCTTTTTGGACATAATGTTAAGTGTATATAAGATCAAGTAACTGTATAACCACCCGACGCAAGGGTTTGATAGTCCCCCAGCTCATATGTCGATAACAGCTCACGGCCCGTAATTCTAGCATGGATTTTGACAGAACTTTTCCCTAGATTGTTTGATTTTGCTATACATATGTTAAAGGTTATAAGTACTGCGTATATCTTTTCTATTAAATATGATATCATGTTCATTTTTTGTATGTTTTATGCGATAAGTATAGCAGCATTATTCGATAATTCGATAATCATAATTTGCCAGCTGCACGCTGTGAACAGTGAACTTTTCAAATTATGAAAAATGCATGTGCAAAACAAATGTTTGTCGCACGAAATGTCAAAAGGGTTTCTACACATTGTCCATCAATTCCCATTAAAACACAAAACCTAACGAATCCCGATGACAGAAATTACAAGAGAGGTTTATGAATCATACTCACTTCTTGGCAGTAAAATCATGAAGCGTTAATAAGGTCACCATGACCTTGGCCTGTGATCGATTGACCTAGTAATGTGTGGAAATCAACTGCTAATATTTGGCAACCTCCCGGTCAAATTTTACTATCTTAGAACTTATATTTCTCATGTTAAGGACCATTACCTGGTGTGTATTCAAAGGTCACGGTGACCTCTGGAGCGAATGACCTTGAAATTAAGTCGGCGTCGTCTGTGGATGATGAACAAATACCATTTAAAATTTTGAATCCTAGATCCACCCGTTCTGGAGTAATTGTTGGATAACTATTCGGCATGTCGACAGACCAATTGGCTAGCAAGTGTTGTACATAACAATACATCTTCATGAACGATATACCAGGCATAATTGTTTTTAAATACTTACCAATATTAAGATGTTAAAACATTATAAGTTATGAACGCAATATCGCAGTTCTATATTTTGTCTTTTTTTTCAAGTTAGAAACAATATTAAATGCACTATTTGCACTTATCACTATGTACTGTATTGTTGTACTAATAACATTAAATGAGTGTAGGCGTTGAATCCTTGTTTCACTAATGATAACTTGTAAGTCGAGCGTGGCTCCTTCGACAGCTCTTGTTTTATGACAAAGTGAGCTTTTTAATCACTCTTCGTCCGTCGTCCGTCGTCCGTCCGTCGTCCGTCAACAATTTGCTTGTGTACACTCCAGAGGCGACAGTTCTGATCCAATATTCGTGAAAATTGGTCAGAACGTTGTTCTCCATAAATTCTAGGCCATGTTCCAAACTTGGTCATGGGGAGTCAAAACCAAGGTCACTATGTCAAATCTTAAAACACCCTTGTGTACACTCCAGATGTCACCAATTTGATCCAATCTTCATGAAACGTAGTCAGAATGTTGTTCTCCATCAAATCTAGGACAAGGTGCACTGACTGTGCATACAAATCTTTGAAGTATAGTCCCCATTGTTCAGATAACTGTTCTCGGCCTCTACACAATTCGCCATTAAATATTATACCGGCCCCGTTGGTAGATTTATTCGTCTGATTACGCGATTTTAACGTTTTACAAAAGTTTACGTCGCGTCTTTCTGCTTCAGTTTCTAACTTCCGGTCAAGAGACAATAAGTGTTGTCGGACACATTGTCTATGACGTCGTCTAAATTCAGTTTTACACTGTTTGTAATGTATGAGCACATGCGAATTCTTATTCCTAGGTCTACCTGCCTTACACCACTCTTCTCTCGGGCACTTAATTCTCCTATGTAGTTCGCTAAGCTCTTCAGTCCAGTAAGGTTTCATATAAGCACGATATCGCTTCCGAGGAAAACATGACTTGCAAAAGAAACTAATTTGTCGCACAAAACCTTTATACAATTGGTCAATGCCTTGTTCATAAAGTTCACTGCGTGTAAATTCATTCAAACACTCATCTCCTATAATAAGAGATTGATAGGATGACACACTTTCATCATTAGATTTCTTCCAGTTCACACAACGCTCAGTACTATGAATCTCGCTGTTAGAAACATAACATTTAATACAACAAAGAATAGGTCTATGTCTAGACACATTCAAACAATGATCATCTGATAACTCACAATGCAATACTAAATCTACATATTCCACAGGTAACAAAACATAGTCAATCATAGATGCATATTGATTATCATACGATACAAAAGAGTTCCTGGGACCATGACATGCATGTGAGCAATTTACAGCATTAAGGCTACAATCAGTAATAAACTTCAATAAAAGTCTGTCACGTGTGTTAAAATTCACAGTATTTACCCGAGCATTAAAATCACCCAGTCCTTATTTTGTCTAAATCAGTTTCACTAGACGAAAAGTCCGAAATAATTTGAGCTACAAACATGTCCCTTGGTAACTCTCTATACTTTTTTACTATCGAGCGATATTCTTCTAGTACCTGTATACGTTCTTTGTTGATGTCGGATTCAGCAGAATCATACTAACTACAAGTATCAGACATATTGCCCGATGACGATTCTGGGTAGACCTCGTCCACTTTATCTAATATGTTAAACTGCACTGTTTCATAATCCATTGTTCACATTCAATATCAAACATTCTTTTCCTCGGTGCTCGTTATCATGTACGGATTATCCCGCCTTTATCACTACCTTAGAGGGCGGCTAAGTCATGCGTGACGAAAAATCGATCAGCAGCGGTGAGCGATAGTCAGAATCCATTCATCAAATTAACAATGTCCATCTTGATCTTTGCATATACGTATAGTAAATTTCAATCGATTCGAACAAATAGTGAATTAATCAAAGTTTATATTCAAATTTATCATACAGAATATGTCTAAATCTCACTCATGAATTAAATAATCCAATAATCCAATAATCCATCCAATTTAATCCAATAAACACATTATATTAACAATTTTTGTAACATCGATCAAAACACGTCTTGTTTACAATTTATACCGGAAGCGACAATCCTATACCGGAAGCGACAATCGTCTTGGCTGTCATCCCAAACCAAAATGAATGCTTGTCACAAGCTTATGGCAAGCTTGCGAGAAGCTTGTGAAATGCTTGCGCAAGCTAATGTTCAATTAAGCAAGCTTGCCAGATGTTTGCGCAAGCTTGCACAAGCTTTCAAGTATTTTGTTAAAACTCTTGCAAGCTTGCGCAAGCATTTTTAAGTGCAAGCTTGCGCAAGCATTTTATGCGCAAGCTTGCGCAAGCTTTTTCTTCTGTATTGAACTTGATGCAAATTTCTTGATGCAGTATGTCATGGGAGGAAATACTCTAAGTCCAAAAACATGAAAAAGTTTTAAAAAATCACAAATCAATATTGTTTTTTTTATTACTCTTATACAATGGGATTCAAAACAATGAGCATGAAATAAGGAATCTAAATATCATATTGAATTAATTTAATACTTCAATAATTCAGCCTAAATATGGGCATGCCTAAATATGGACATATTATAAAACCAGACTAAAGATTCCTTATTTAAACTCATTAATAATCATGCAAATTAGAACAATTAACAATAATGTTACCTTTTATTGTTTTTATTACCTTATATATATACCTATACAGTTGCATTATTCATGACAAGTTCAAATGATAGAATCAAATGAGTATTCAAAAATAGTTTGAGCTATACAAAATCAAGAACAGTGATCTGAAGAAGATTAAACAACTACAACTCAGATAAAGAGACACATTATGTAACTCAATGGCATGAATTAAGTTAGTCACTCTCTACCAAATTTGGTGGCAGCAAAACACACACTTTTTGGATTCCTCCATCTGTAAAGTTTATGAATACCCCGAGGCCAATTATTGTATTCAATATTACTGCTACAAAGTCATTTGTTAACTTTCCTGTAAAAAATGATTTAATTTTGCTTGCACAAATTCTGAACTGGGCTTATTAAATGCACAGTCATTGTCATTTGCTATTTTCTTCAAGACTGCTAGATAGACAGGAGAGCAGATACAACTACCACCAGTAACTGAACAATAACAAATTGGATAGACTTTTACATAGAACATAATTTGCCCACATAATTTTGTATTACCTACAAGGTAAACTACAGTACATGAATTTCTCGAGTAGGTGTTGTATTTTGAACTATGATACAATATTCCATTTAACATTATTCTATAAAACATATAGCAGTCACCCATGACCCAGCAGATGACCTGCAAAACCCTTACTGTTTCCACCAAGAGGGTGTAATCCATGTCCTACAAGCTCTTGACATTTCAACTAATGTATGACTGATAAAAATATAAAAAAACACTTAAATTAATTTCTTAAACAATTATATTTTTGCAGAGTTCAGGGGTGAACAAAGTTCGGATTCACCCTTCGTACGAAGTTTATTTGTCACAAGGACAGATGTCCCATATTTTACACGTTGGAGGCAACAACTCAAGAAAATTGACTGTCGCACTGTTAGATGCCCTATTTAGCCGCGAGTTATTGGCCTAGTCCAGTGCCAAAGGGTCCAAGAGGGCCCACAACGCAAAATCTACATCGTTAGCATTACCTGGTGCTGCCATTATGGCGATTAAGGCCTTTGTGCTAAACAAATGCAAACTGGACAGTGGTGAACCTTGTTTATCAGATGCAACTTTCAATGACATAATTAATAGCAAATGTGCAACAGCCAGGAGGGCATTGAACCGTTGAAAAAACAATCTAAATTATTGTTCTGGTATCACTACCCACAGGTAAATGTATCATTGATAGAGAATTTCTTTATTTTAGAAATTACTGTATGGTGTATGAGATATAGTAATTGTACAATTGCAAAATCTTTTCATTGTTGTATTCTTTTTCAATGACACATTTACCTGTTTTGTAGCTACTTTAAAACATTTTAGGAGCTTTTACTGGCAATCATGCAGAAAGTCTATTTGTTGGTACATAAAATGAAATAAGTTGTTTAAAAACGTTTAATCTTTCTACCTACACATTCTAGCATGTATTGATTTGTTTTGCCCTAATTTTTAAAATACCAATTTCATGGTCATGGTTCAAGACTTAAATTTTGAACAGATATTTTTGCCAGACATTTAAAATTTTACTACCTATGCTTAATGGACATCCTGAATATTTGCTTTATCTTTGTATTATTAAATTATGTCCATAATATCTTCAGGATAACCTGTCCAAAAGACTGATGATTACATGAAGCAAAATTCAAAAGTAATCATGATAATATAGTGATTTTTAATTAAATTATTGCTGTTTTTATGCCTTCTTTTGTACCATTTAGTGTAATGCCACAAATAGTATATCATACATACAGTATTTGATTGTATTTTATAATTATGTTTTAATTTTATGCCCCCACCAAAAATGTATGGAAGGGGGCATTCAGATTTGCCCTTGTTGAAATATAAATCAAAATTGTAAATGTGATCATTTTAACTGAGAAAGTTATTTCAACAGAATTTATGAGACACTTCCAATATATTTGCATGTATTACTAAATGATTGTTTTATTATTGTCTTTTTTATTTTAAAGACTTTTTAAATCTTAATGCATTTAGAAATAACATTGTAAAATACAAATTGCTTCTGGAGACTGGCTCATACATTAATGTATATATATTTGCGCTTATATATATATATATATATATATATATATATATATATATATATATATATATATATATATTTGCGCTTATTTCTTCCTTTTTGTCTTAAATGTATGAAGCAAGGGATCCAGTTTCAATCTGGCCTAATAAAAAAAAAATTTTCAAGGGGTGGGATTGGGGTTATCTTTCGCTTTAGGAGTAATCACAGGCCTGTATAATTATAATACGAAATCTGTATACCATGTACTTGAAATTTTTGTTAGTCCATTCTTATTTGTTCTTAATTGCTACTTATCATTTACAGAAATTAACGATAATAACAATGTTTTATTTTATGAATATTACTTGTTTTAACTTTCTTTTTTCACCATTCAGAGGCCAGCTTTAAAACCACTTTAATCCTCATGGTTGTGATGGCTATATATAGCTTGCAAGGTTTCATTATCCATAGAAATGAATCTTAACAAGAAACTGCAAGCTTGCGCAAGCTTTGAGCTTGCGCAAGCTTGAAAACCACTAATCACAAACCTATGGATTAAATTTGACTAAAAGCTTGCGCAATGTTCAGATTCTAAGCTTGCTTAGGATTGCTTACGCAAGCTTGCACAGGATTGCTTGCGCAAGCTAGCGCAAGGTTCCAATTCTAAGCTTGTACAAGCTTGCGTAGGATTGCTTGCACAAGCTTGCGTAGGATTGCTTGCGCAAGCTTGCGTAGGATTGCTTGCGCAAGCTTGTGCAAGGTTCCAATTCTAAGCTTGCGGCAAGCTTTATCTGCAAGCTTTTGACAAGCATTTGGCAAGCATTTTAAAATGCTTGCAATTTTGGTTTGGGATCGGAGTCTGCCTTCACTTTTAGCTTCATCAGTGAAAATGCAGTGATCTTCACATTTGTAATATCAACTGTCAATAAGATTTGGCCTATCTAGCATATGATGCATTGTATCTGATGGTTACGATTAATCCTTTCCTATGTCTTTGGCAACTTAAATCCATAACCGGAAGTCGATAAAGAAATATGTCAGGGTACATAAGAAAACAGAAACAATGAGCAAAATTTCAAAATGGACCACAATAAACTTTAATTAAAATGTTACAGAATATATATTTTGCAACATTTCTAAATCGTACGCTTCATTGACTTCAATGAATATGAAAACAGAAAAAAATGATGACCGGAAGTGGTGTCTTCAAATAAACATGGATATGGTGCCACCATGTTTACGTGCTTTAATCGTCAGTTTATCTCACACAGACAATCGTAGGTGTAAACTGCTCCTTGAAAAATACTGAACAAATCGTAATATCGTCAAAAGACGATAATTAAACTACTTTGCCACGAAAAAACGTCACATGTCAGTTTAGAGTACGTCGATAGCACAAGGATGTTGTATATCCTAAAAGAGTGGCAACTTCAAGCCTTATTTGATTGTATTTCGGTCGGGGTATCGTTTGCCCTCAATGTGTCGGTCAAAACGTCACGTTCTGGCGTCACATGAAAATCATCATAATAACTTCAATATGTAGTAATGGGTTAAATTGAAATATTTTCCGTAAAAAATCCCATACCAGGTATAAGACTATCGTCCCATATATTGATTTATCATCCAACAAATTAAAAAAAAATAATCTACACAAGAAATTACAACCGTCAAAAATGTTGCGTTTCTCATTTTTGTTACTATATATAGTAACAAGTGTATTAATGTGCAAATAAAGAATATTTTCCCATTCAGGTAACTATATGAAAAAATGTAAATTTATATTCTCAATAATTTCTTGGAACAGTTTTCAAAGTACATGTAATTCTAAATCGATTGATTCCAGACACCCAAATGCATCAACGGTTATTGGGATAAAGTTGCCTTACATTTGTATCATTTTCCATGAAATATATCATTAGTGTAATTTCCTAAGCTTCATTAAAATGATGCGTTCACATACAACCTGACTATTGTATGTTTATTTTGCTTTGTTTCAGCTCAAATGGATCGGACAATGGGTAAGTACCTTTCTTATATTAAGTATACTTGGTAAAGGTTAAATATCTGGCTTTTCGATCTGAACCCTATTTTAATTTCTGCTTGTGAACACAGCATGTTATAAATACTGGACTGAGACAACTGGTATTTATCACACAAACACCGTGATATTCCATGTGTCAACAAATCGAAGAACATTGTTATACAACACATGTGATAGCAAAAATTTGCATAATGCATACGCACAATTCACTTATTTTGTAATAACCTATATTCTTTATAAATAAAAAATACACAAAAGTTTAAAAACGACAATTATTGTAAGTTTAGTTCAAATACTCCGGACATCACACATTCTCAGAATTTAAATTATTGCCGGAAAATGATATTTCCAAACTGAATTATTGCTCAAAATCTACAACATGTGAACTTGACGTCATCCCGAAATAAAAAGTACTTTACTCTGTACTTCGGAGTTCGATAATGTAGCCATTAAATAATCACCATGTTGGTTGAAAATGACCTGATCTTTTATTGATAACACGAGCAAGAGAACACGAATATAGTCACTTATGGCCTTGTCAAAACCCGACGCACTTTTTTGAAAGGCTGTGGTCGCTATGTTTTTTTTCTCGAAAACGCGTAGATGAAATACGGCTCTTTCTGACCGTAATAGCATGCGTACATCGAGCGTTGCGCACTGGACAAGTAGGTTGCACGTACTTACAATGTGCGCACAGCGTACGATCTCCGGACGATTATCAAGTTAGAAAACGTTCGTGCACTTACTGCCCGCGTGCGTTGTACTTGCGTTATATCTTGGCAGTAAGTGATGCGCATGTTGCACGCACTTCGCATTTACGTAGAGAGAACGCAGATCGAACGCAGCGAAAGATCTGCATACACGAAAAGGACTGCGTCGTTTCTGTGTGCTCCACGAACGTACGGCGGTCGTACTGACCACGTACGTATTCCTACGAGTCAACTGCGTCTATGCACACAGGCACTACGTACTTGCACGTACGTCCAGTTATGATCACCGCTTTATGCTAGTTAACACTTCTTGACACAATTTATCTTTTTCCAAACCTACAGTCCAATTAGGATAAGAATAGAGTGACGTACCGGCCGCGTCCACTATTTCGGTGTAAACCACATATTAGATATGAATCCAATATGTTATATCAAAATCGACAAGAGCAGGGATTAAGTAACCTGTTCGTTTTGTGAATCGGATTTGATGCGGGGGTTACGAGTGACTACTAAGATCAGGAATATACGAGTATGTGCATGGTGGTTATGAGTACCAAATATAGCCGGCAATGTTTGCCCTGTTGCACTTGATCGTTTTTCCAATGTAACGTGCATGGTCCACTAATAATAATAAACACCAATGTCAGAGAATATAGCTACAACTGACTTATTCTAACTACTAGTCTTCAACAGAGACGTGAGTTGACAAACAACAATGCACTTAATTCAAAATTCACAAACAATCATCTATATACAAAGTAGGATATATAGCGGTGTACAACATATTAAGTCGTATGGACTATCAAAAGGGTTCGGAAAAGAAGGATTAAACTATAGGGGGGGGGTAAAGTTGGACAAGTCAGTTTAGAATAGATTAAACGTACAGGGAGGCTGACGTAACATAACGGGGCTAGCAAACAGAGAGACTATGAGACCTACAACGTACAGCTCTAGCTTCTACCTTAACTAACAGAAAGTAAGTAGTTCACTAAATATACTGTTTGTCCTTTCACAACCGTATACTAGTATCCCAGTGGCTCAACATAAACTAAAGCAACCATGATCCTCTCACCGGCTCCAATGCGACCAATCGGAACTCGGAGACACCTTGTGGAACTATGCAACGTTTTCAGCAACTACCAACAACACCAGTCCGTCCTAACCTGACGAACAAAATCCACAGTAGCCCAAACTACGAGAAACACGCTACATCAACCTTCAACTAGCGACGCCCAACCTAAGTTGTATCACAGCCGGTACGCAAACATAACGTTGCTACTCTGGAACACCGAGCAAAACCGGCCAAACACTGGAAACCTTCTCAGTAACTCCGTCAATTCCAGACTTTGACTGCGGCTAGTTCGACGCACAGTATGCCTTATCTAACACCCTTGCGAGTAGGACGATTGAATCATTCTGTATTTAGAGGTATCGCACAGTTTCCGTCAATTCCTTCTATCTATTCTTAAACTGCAGTTCGGCAACACACATCTTTGCCTAATCGAATACCCTTGCGAGTAGAACGATTCCATATATAGCAGTTAGTCACACACAAGTCGCAGCCCAGACTACCAGTCAGCTTTCAACCGACTGAAAGTAAACTAAAGAACAGCGAACGATACTAACAGACCAGGAACAGTCATAGAAGCAAATATATCACTAATACTTAACCTTAAGTTATTACCTTTCAGAGGGTGGCATACAATATGCAATAATTTAATTGAATTTTAATGGTATTATTTATCCTCGCCACCGGATTATCCATATGGACGAGGCCCCCAGAAGAGTTTTAGTACTTTTAGTTTTTGGGGGATAGTGCATGATACAGAAGATGCCCGAATTCCAGAGGCATCCCTGATTCTTTTACATGCCAGTGTATAGCATCATACATAGGACCTGGGTTTAAAGTCTCATCCGAAAGACTTTTAGTAATTTTAGTTGGCCAGCCCGGGATTCGAACCCACAACCTCAAGATCAGTAGTGACTACTAGACTCGTGCTCTACCGAGCTAAGCGGGCTGGCCTGCAATAATTTTGCCCGTTCTAGCCTTTTATAGATATTAAGCTGTGACGTCACACGACGTTCGGCATATTTCTATTACCATCGCTAAGGAAAATAAACTCAGGTGTCTATGTGAAATAGATTCAAAGTTCTAAATCAAATAAAAATGTTATTTTTGGACTTTTACCCAAACAATAGAAGTGTTTAATTATGCGGTTTTACTATTTAAATAGAAATCTAGACTCGATATGTCAAATGTACTCTGATAATAACATGATGATACAGTACAATCCCGGTACGATCAGACTTAGTACGAATCAAAAGCTGCATTTGCCTCCCTTGCCAAAACAAAACTGAGTGGTCTCATGTACATAATTACGAAGAGACATATAACGTACCCGCTGTTCGTTACACTATAATGACCAGGGATTTCCCGTGTATCTGGAATGGCTTGAGCAGAGAGATGTGAGTCCACGATAGTAATATCATAGTGCGTCCGTGGTAGAACAACACCATAACATTGTCTAAACGTCACCTGTAGAATATATCCATACTGATTAACGGGTATATTCATGGATCATGAGCATCATAACGCTTATTCCTTTTTTTCCAAGTTGAACAGCTCTACTATGGAATTCGTTGTATTCATAATAAAGTAATACACTGTAGTGGAATACCAGCTGAACTTAAACGCAAATTGTCCTGGTTCGGATCTCCTCAGAAACGTTTTCATTTGTGTATTTTTCACGCATGATTGTCATAAAATTCATGACAAGTTGTAGGTGTGAAACTTATAACTAGATAAAATGAGTGAACTTAACATTGTTTAATAGACATACAATAAAATATAATTGATTATGCCTAGGCCTATATCTATATAATATATGTATTTATACTCCGTCATGCCCACTGACTCTATTCATAAAGTGTACATTATTTCTGTAAATGTACACTTTTGTGAGACTTTTTCTCAGAAAATGATTGGTCAAATTAAGCTTCAAACTATTTCAGATTTGCATAACCACATGCACAGTTAAATAAATGTCACTGCTGATTGCCTGAAGACTAAACATTTTTAAAACACACAATGAGGGATTAACATGACTGTGCTACTGTAAACTAATCAAATTTGCAGCATTACATTTTAATTAGTGTCTCATGTGAAACTTAATAGTAAAACAGAGAAATGAAGCGTTATTTTTTTATATTATATTTTTTAGTCATGACTGAACTAAATACTAAAACAAAATAATCACAATTTATCTACACCCCAACAATACTAAAAGGGCAATGGTTAATCCTTTAATATTGCTGTCCGCAAAGTTAAGAGCAAAATCCATCAACATTGAATGATTTTACGTTATTGGTTATCAGGAGGAATACAGCAAATCTATAAACAATGTATAAAAAATAATATACATTGTGCAACCGACCAGAATCCTGAATTATTATTATACAATGATCGAAAGCAGTTACAACTTTCTACTTGCTTTCATGAGCTTAGAATCACTCGAATACAACATTATATTGTAGTTAGCAATCATCAAATTATGTAGCCCTATGCAAAAGAATGTTTAAATTAGAACATGTGTCAATTCATTACGGCGCTATTATAATACAAACATTTTTTAACATCTATAAAATAAAACACACTGTCTTTACATCAACTGAGCAGTTTAAGATATATATAACAATCGGCTTACATCATCCTGTTTGAAAATAAACATTAATTTTATAAATATTTCAATGACAATCGTCTATTTAAAAAAAACAAATGAAGACAAATAATTTGCTATATACCTTTGTACATCAAGCCTTAATCCATGAATGTGGAAAATAATTGATTGTGTAATCTTAGCTTTTATATGTTGTATTAATAGTTTCTTGATTTTTACTCAATCTATATGACAGTTAATCCCTCAGATGTGTTAGGCCAAGGTTATTATGTTACATAGAGTCATATTT
Source organism: Spisula subtruncata (assembly GCA_963678985.1). Taxonomy (NCBI): domain Eukaryota; kingdom Metazoa; phylum Mollusca; class Bivalvia; order Venerida; family Mactridae; genus Spisula; species Spisula subtruncata. The sequence goes on along the minus strand of OY787673.1, from coordinate 14,279,481 downwards.
TCTAAAGTTCAATATGTGTTCTGCTCATGAATTGTGCCAGAATTGATTGTGATAATCATTATCTCTCTGGAGATCATTTACTTTTTGCTGGAGTATAAGTAAGATAAAGTACAATTTTTTTATCAAAAGTTCGCCTCGGACAATTTCTTGTTAGTCCTTACAAAACTATCCTATAGCGGTTGTAAGAGGACACTTTTGATCAAAAACTAGTACTGTATCTATTACGTAGTTTTAAATGTTTGCTGATTATGATACCCGAAGAAAAAAGGCATGTGCATGAAAATTAAACATAATAAGCAAATACCAATAACGTGATTTCAAGAGAATACAATTAATATACTCGTCAATGAGCTATAGAATTTATTGTCAGTAACAAAAAATAAAATAAATAAAACACAGTACGAAGAGGAGACTCCAATCAGCATCTCTAACTTGAAGTTCCGTGGATTTACCATCTGAGCCAGCATCTCTAACATGTAGATCCGTGGCTTTACCATCAGAGCAAGTATAACTAACTTGTAGTTCCGTGGCTTTACCATCTGAGCCAGCATCTCTAACTTGTAGTTCCGTGGCTTTACCATCTGAGCCAGCATCTCTAACTTGTAGTTACGTGGCTTTACCATCTGAGCCAGCATCTCTAACTTGTAGTTCCGCGGATTCACCATCTGAGCCAGCATCTCTAGCTTGTAGTTCCGTGGCTTTACCATCTGAGCCAGCATCTCTAACTTGTAGTTTCGTGGCTTTACCATCTGAGCCAGCATCTCTAACTTGTAGTTCCTTGGCTTTACCATCTGAGCCAGCATCTCTAACTTGTAGTTACGTGGCTTTACCATCTGAGCCAGCATCTCTAACTTGTAGTTCCGTGGCTTTACCATCTGAAACAGCATCTCTAACTTGTAGTTCCGTGGCTTTACCATCTGAGCCAGCATCCCTAACTTGTAGTTCGGTGGCTTTACCATCTGAGCCAGCATCTCTAACTTGTAGTTACGTGGCTTTACCATATGGGCCAGCATCTCTAACTTGTAGTTCCGTGGCTTTACCATCTGTGCCAGCATCTCTAACTTGTAATTCCGTGTATTTACCATCTGAGCCAGCATCGCTAACTTACAGTTCCGTGGATTTACCATCTGAGCCAGCATCTCTAACTTGTAGTTGCGTCGCTTTACCATCTGAACCAGCATTTCTACCTTGTAGTTCCGTGGCTTTACCATCTGAGCCAGCATCTCTAACTTGTAGTTCCGTGGCTTTACCATCTGAGCCAGCATCTCTAACTTGTAGTTCCGTGGCTTTACCATCTGAGCCAGCATCTCTAACTTGTAGTTCCATGGCTTTACCATCTAAGCCAGCATCTCTAACTGGTAGTTTCATGGCTTTACCATCTGAGCCAGCATCTCTAACTTGTAGTTCTGTGGATTTACCATCTGAGCTAGCATCTCAAACTTGTACTTCCGTGGATTTACCATCTCAGCCAGCATCTCTTACTCGTAGTTCCATGGATTTACCATCTGAGCCAGCATCTCTTACTTGTAGTTCCGTGGATTTACCATCTCAAGCCAGCAAATCTAACTTGTAGTTCCGTGGCTTTACAATCTGAGCCAGCATCTCTAACTTGTAGTTCCATGGCTTTACCATCTGAGCCAGCATCTCTAAATTTTAGTTCCGTGGCTACACCATCTGAGCCAGCATATCTTACTTGTGGTTTCGTGGCTTTACCATCTGAGCCAGCATTTCTAACTTGCAGTTCCGTGGCTTTACCATCTGATCCAGCATCTTTAACTTGTAGTTCCGTGGCTTTACCATCTGAGCCAGCATCTGGAACTCGTAGTTCCGTGGCTTTACCATCTGAGCCAGCATCTCTTACTGGTAGTTCCGTAGCATTACCATCTGAACCAGCATCTTGAACTTGTAGTTCCATGGCTTTACCATCTGAGCCAGCATCTCTAACTTGTAGTTCCGTGGCTTTACCATCTGAGCCAGCATCTTTAACTTGTAGTTCCGTGGCTTTACCATCTGAGCCAGCATCTCTCAATTGTATTTCCATGGCCTTACCATCTGAGCCAGAATCTCTAACTTGTAGTTCCGTGACTTTACCATCCGAGCCACAGAGGTACATGTTTAACTTGAAAACACGAATGCGAGATATTTTTATTCAAAATTGGAATTCTAGACTAACTGACTCAACGAAAGCTCTATTTTATAGGAACATATGTAGTTTTAAACTTCAACCTTATTTTAATTATCTGAATATACGCAAATATCGAGTATTTTTGAGCAAAACTATGAGTTTCAGCTCATCATTTAGAAATATAAAAAAGGACGATGGAAACAACCGTCAAGCCCTCAAAATGAACGATTGTGTCAAAATTTTATAAATTGGACGACGAATTTCACTTTCGTTTCGAGTGCGAACTTCTTAAAGATATTAGGAAGACATACGTCAAAAGATACTTCTTAAATAATCCTAGTATGATTACATTATGTCAGCTTTTTGCATGTGAAAACATCACTCAAATAAGAAATCTCTCAGTATTTATTAATAAAGGTCTATCAATAAAACAACAATTCTTAATGCGTTAACGCGATATTCATTTCCTATAATATGTTATTGTGTCTGTACATTCTGTATATTAATGTAGTAATGCATATATGTTTATATACCATCCTTGTTAATCAATATTGAAATGAGTCTGTATATATCCAAAAGTAGACTACATGTTAATTCTTAGTTCAATAATTAATATTACACTATTTGTGGCTAGTCTACTTTCGCTTTTCGACTTTGACTAACCACACATTACTAGTGTGATCAATATTGTACTTAATAACTAAATTACAATCCAAGGGAAGTAATTCTGCCTTTTCAACGCGATAAGGCTTGTGGAATTGTTTCTCTTGTATTTGGATTACTGTATAAACATGGTTCGGCTATGAAACAGAGCACTGTATTACATGAATACTTATTTATCTTTTTCATTGATGATACATCAAAAATTTCAAAATCATCTCTGATCGAAAAAATATGCTATACTTGATTGAATATTTAACTAATTATATTATTCTGATTTTATTGAAGGATTATATGGATGGTAATTTGTATTTGAACATGGTGATAATGTTATCCTAACATTGCTATCCTTTCTTTGAAATGATCTGTTAAACAGACGGTTAAATTTTGTTTTATATTATATTACATTGTTGGTAAGGCTTTACACAAATTGCACAAATCTGTAGTTTGACCTTGGCATTAACATTGTTATGTAGAATGTTTGTATTAATATTGTGATCATGGGTCATCTTTGACTTAATTCACAATGTCATATCTTCGCCTCGGACAATTTCTTGTTAGCCTTACAAAACTATCCTATAACGGTTGTAAGAGGACACTTTTGATCAAAAACTAGTACAAATACAAATACAAATACATGTCATTTGTATAGCGCAAAAATTATGAAATCATATTCTATTGCGCTTTACACTAATATACATTCACTTAAAACATTCAATTTAAAACCTGGATTCTAGAAACTAGATTTAGTCATATGATAAAGAGCACACTCATTGCCGATGAAACTTCCAATACAAATAAGTTTTCAAATGTGCTCTGAACCTGGTTTCACTATTGATGTCTTTGAGATAGTTTGGTAGATCGTTCCACCATTTTGGACCAGTGACGGCTATAGATCTGTCTGCTAATTTTGTTCGCCGTCTAGGGATGTGAAAGTTAGTGTCATTTTGTGATCGTAGTCTGTACCCTTGCCGAATAGGATCAAACAATGTCTTTAGATACGATGGAGCTGTACCCATGATGACACGGAATAAGATTACCAGAACTTTGAACATTACCCTGGCCTTAACTGGAAGCCAGTGTAACTCTGTCAGTAGATCTGCACTGGATTTGTCATAAGAAACATTCATGACAACTCTTGCGGCATGATTTTGGACTCGCTGTAATTTTTTCATCTGATAGGCTGGAATTTCAGTGAATAAGGAATTGCAGAAGTCAATATGGGAATGAACCAGTCCATGCACTAATGTTTCAGTAGACTTTTGTGTGAGATGTTTTCGTATAGCTTGAAGATTCCGCAGCTGCACATGAGCTATCTGGCATTTTTTCTGAATGTGGCAGTCAAAGTTAAGTGTATTGGTCATGATTACACCAAGATCTCTAACCTGATTCACACATTTTACATCACACCCACCAACATTGACACTTGTGATGTTCAATTAAGCTAACTGTTGTCTGGTTCCATACATGATTATTTCAGTTTTAGACTGATTCATTTTCAGTACTGTATCTATTACATAATGTGCAAATAAAGAGTATTTTCCCATTCAGGTATTTAAAATAATGTAAAGTTAGACTCTCAAAATTTTCTGGGAACATCTTTTAAAGTACTTGTAATTCCAAATCGATTGATTCTAGACACCGAAATGTATGAGAGACAATTGGGATAATTATTGACACTTGAACATGTAATTCGGATGAAGCTGCATTACTTTTGTATCATTTTCTATGAAATATATTATCGGTGTAATCTCCTAATTTGTTTTAAATGACGCGTTCACATAAAACCTGACTAATGATTGTTTATTTTGCTTTGTTTCAGAAATGGATAGGATATTGGGTAAGTAACTTTCTTATATTATCTGCAGTATATTTGGTAACAGTTGAAGATATGCCTTTTCGATCTGAACCCTATTTAAATTAGAAGGGCAGTGCTCAAGAACCACAACTCTACATAACTTATTTATGGAGTTATTTTTTCATACTTAGTTTTTTTTAGTAGAAGTGCAGTGCTCAAGAGCTACAACGTATTTTTGGAGTTATTGCCCTTTTGGTTTTATCATACATAATATTTTGGTCATGAAATATTGAAGAAATGTCCGTGAAGCTGATCTGAAAATGGATTTTCGTATGAGAAGGACCTCCTCATACAGAACAGGGTGAACACTTTACCAAGTTTACTCTAACCATTCAGATGATGGCATGAACTATATCCAGTATGTATACTCAATAATCACAGTATCATTAGTTTTGGGGCAAAGTATGCATATTTCCTCCATGTAGATATTTAGATTAAACAAGTAAACTCCTTGATTGCCATTTGTCGTTCCTCATTTTTAGCTCGACATTTCATCCGTATCTCTTTCAATTTGATAGAAACATATTGATCATTCCAATTTACAATAGTATGGCGAAGTAATGTAGAATCTAAAGAGCATTTTTCATTGAATTAGGTTTATATATGTAACCACTGAAGAGAATGGTTTGAAACTTCACACACATGTTTACTGTGAATATCTAAGCCCAAAGGAACAGATCCAATAACTATGTTTTTTTTGTGCAGAAATATGCACCTTGTTTTACTTAGAATATTAATGTTTGCGTGCAAACTTGTAGCTTTGTAACCAATGAATTGAAATCTTTGACACTTCACACACTTGTTCACTGTGAATAAATAAGCTCACAGGTCCCATAACTGTGATTTGTATTTTTGCAGAAATATGCACCTTTTTGACTTAGAATATTAATGTTAAATGTTTGCATGTAAGCTCAGGTATCTGTATAACCACTCGTCGAAAGGGTTTGAAGCTTCATACGCTTGGTTACTATGAATATCTAAGCTCATAGGGATATGTCACATAACTGTGATTAGTGTTTTGTTTGGAGAATAATGCCCCCTTTTGGACATAGAATATCAATGTTAAGATTTTGCATGTAAGCTTATGTATATGTATGACCACTCGACGTAAGGGTTTGAAACGTCACACACATGTTCACTAAGAATATCCAAGCTAATAGGGATTAGTCTCTTAACTGTGATTTGTGTTTTGCGGAGATACGCCCCTTTTTGGACATAATGTTAAGTGTATATAAGCTCAAGTAACTGTATAACCACTCGACGCAAGGGTTTGATAGTCCCTGAGCTCATATGTCGATAACAGCTCAGGGCCCGTAATTCTTGCATCAATTTTGACAGAACTTTGGCCTAGATTGTTTGATTTTGCTATACATATATTAAAGGTTATAAGTACACAATTTGGACTGCGTATATCTTTTTTTATTAAATATGATATCATGTTAGTTTTTTGTATGTTTTATGCGATTAGTATAGCAGCATTATTAGATAATTCGATAATCATAATTTGCCAGCTGCACGCAGTAAACAGTGAACTTTTCAAATTATGAAAAGAGCATGTGCAAAAACAAATGTTTGTCGCACGAAGTGTCAAAAGGGTTTCTACACATTGTCCATCAATTCCCATTAAAACACAAAACCTAAAGAATCCCGATGAGAGAAATTACATGAGAGGTTTATCAATCATACTCACTTCTTAGCAGTAAAATCATGAAGTGTTAATAAGGTCACCATGACCTTGGCCTGTGATCGATTGACCTAATAATTTGTAGGAATCTTCTGCTAATATTCGACAACCTCCCGGTCAAGTTTTACTGTCTTAGAACTTATATTTCTTATGTTATGGACCATTACTTGGTGTGTATTCAAAGGTCACGGTGACCTCTGGGGCAAATGACCTTGAAATTAAGTCGGTGTCGTCTGTGGATGATGAACAAATACCATCTAATATTTTAGAGTCCTACATCCACCCGTTCTGGAGTAATTGTTGGATAACTATTCGGCATGTCGACAGACCAATGGGCTAGCAAGCGTTGTACATAACAATACATCTACATGAACGATATACCAGGCATAATTGTTTTTAAATACTTACCAATATTAAGATGTTAAAACATAATAAGTTGTGAACGCAATGTCGCAAATCTATATTTTGTCTGTTTTTCAAGTAAGAAACAATATTAAATGCACTCTTTGCAGTTATCACTATGTACTGTATTGTTGTACTTATAACATTAAATGAGTGTAGGCGTTGAATCCTTGTTTCTCTAATGATAACTTGTTCGTCGAGCGTGGCTCCTTCGACAGCTCTTGTTTTATTAGCTCACCTGTCATATAATGACAAGGTGAGCTTTTGTAACCACTCTTCGTCCGTCGTCCGTCCGTCGTCCGTCAACAATTTGCTTGTGTTCACTTCAGAGGCAACAGTTTTGATCCAATATTCGTGAAACTTGGTCAGAACGTTGTTCTCCATGAATTCTAGGCCATGTTCAAAACTTGGTCATGGGAAGTCAAAAACAAGGTCACTATGTCGAATCTTAAAACACCCTTGTGTAGACTTCAGATGTCACCGTTTTGGTCCAATCTTCATGAAACATAGTCAGAATGTTGTTCGCCATCATATCTAGGACAAGGTCGAAACTTGGTCATGTGGGGTCAAAACCTAAGTAGCTGATCAATTCTTAGAAAAACCTTGTGTACACTCAAGAGGTCATCGTTTTGATCCAATATACATGAAATGTGGTCAGAATGTCAGCTGTATTGATACTTAGACTAATGTGCAACAGGTGAGCGACCTATGGCCCTTTCGGCCCTCTTGTTTCTTATACATGCATGATGTATTTTTTTCCACATGTGGAATTGTTACCGGCTTTTTTGGAAGGGTAGTTAGTACTGGGGATAGTGGGGTCCAGGAAAAAAACCGCCTACTATATCTAATTGATATTGAAAGACGTAGAACACAACGGAAACAAAGCAACATGATTTATGTAAAATATATCATTATTTGCATATTTCATCATTTCAAATGTGTACCTTCCTGTTTTGGGAGCATAACCGTTCCGTGACGGATTCTAGTTTTTTCTACGCCCAGGGGGGGGGGGGACTTTTTTATTATTTAAAGTTTTGCTGGCTTCCGCTGATATATTACTCGGGGCTGCTATGTTATCCTTTACTGTTTAATTGGTGGTATATATACATTTAAACCTTTAGGAGCAACATGCATTTAGAAATATGTAATGTTATTGCCCGCCCCTTCCACCCTTTCCCGTTATTTTAAACTAGGTCACGTCGTAGTTGTGCCTCTTTAGGCATACTGACCAAGTACGTATTCCTACGTGTCACCTGCGTTTATGCACAAATACAAATACAAATACATGTCATTTGTATAGCGCAAAAATTATGAAATCATATTCTATTGCGCTTTACACTAATATACATTCACTTAAAACATTCAATTTAAAACCTGGATTCTAGAAACTAGATTTAGTCATATGATAAAGAGCACACTCATTGCCGATGAAACTTCCTATACAAATAAGTTTTCAAATGTGCTCTAAACCTGGTTTCACTATTGATGTCTTTGAGATAGTTTGGTAGATCGTTCCACCATTTTGGACCAGTGACGGCTATATATCTGTCTGCTAATTTTGTTCGCCATCTAGGGATGTGAAAGTTAGTGTCATTTTGTGATCGTAGTCTGTACCCTTGCCGAATAGGATCAAACAATGTCTTTAGATACGATGGAGCTGTACCCATGATGACACGGAATAAGATTACCAGAACTTTGAACATTACCCTGGCCTTAACTGGAAGCCAGTGTAATTCTGTCAGTAGATCTGCACTGGATTTGTCATAAGAAACATTCATGACAACTCTTGCGGCATGATTTTGGACTCGCTGTAATTTTTTCATCTGATAGGCTGGAATTTCAGTGAATAAGGCATTGCAGAAGTCAATATGGGAATGACCCAGTCCATGCACTAATGTTTCAGTAGACTTTTGTGTGAGATGTTTACGTATAGCTTGAAGATTCCGTAGCCGCATATGAGCTATCTGGCATTTTTTCTGAATGTGGCAGTCAAAGTTAAGTGTATTGGTCATGATTACACCAAGATCTCTAACTTGATTCGTGCTTGCACGTACGTCCAGTTATGATCACCACTTTATACTAGTTAACACTTCTTGACACAATGTGTCTGTTTTTAAACCTACAGTCCAATTAGGATAAGAATAGAGTGACGCACCGGCCGCGTCCACTATTTCGATGTAAACCCCATATTAGATATGAATCCAATATGTTATATCAAATAGCGCCAGTCTCAAGATCGACAAGAGCAGGGATTGACTAACCTGTTTTGTGAATCGGATTAGACGCGGGGGTTACGAGTGACTACTAAGATCAGAAATATACGAGTATGTGCATGGTGAATGTGAGTATTAAATATGGCCGGCAATGTTTGCCCTGTTGCACTTGATCGTTGTTCCTAATGTAACGTGCAGGGTCCACCAATAATAATAAGCACCAATGCCAGAGAATATAGCTACAACTGACTTATTCTAACTACTAGTATTCAACAGTGATGTGAGTAGACAAACAACAATGCACTTAGTTCATTCAATATTCACAAACAATCATCTATATACAAGTAGGATATATAGCCGTGTACAGCGTATTAAGTGTTATGGACTAACGAAAGGGTTCGGACAAGATGGATTAAACTGTAAGTGGGGGTAAAGTTGGACAAGTCAGCTTAGAATAAATTAAACGTACACAGAATCTGACTTACTATGAAATATTGTACAGCTAGAGTCCTTCGACGTTCAGCTGCAGCTTCTACCTTAACAAACAGAAAGTAAGTAGTTCATATCCCAGTGGCTCAACATAAATAAAGCAACCACGAACTTAACACAGATTCCAATGCGACCAATCAAAACACGGAGACACATTGTGGAACTATGCAACGTTTCAAGCTACTACCAACAACACCAGTCCGTCCTAACCTGACGGACTAAATCCAAAGTAGCCCAAACTGCGAGACACACGCTACATCAACCTTCCACTACCGACGTCCAACCTTCGTTGTATCATAGCCGATACGCCAACCTAACGTTGCTTCACTGGAACAACGGGGCGAAACCAGCTTCAGCATGAGCCAATTCTTGAAAAACTTCTCAGCAACTTCGTCAATTGAAAGCTTTGACTGCAGCTAGTTTGACGCACAGTATGCATAATCGAAAAGGTATCGCACAGTTTCCGTCAATGCCTTCTATCTATTCTTAATCTACTCATCGGCAACACATACGAGGGGTTATCAATATATTCGATGACTTTCCTTCTCAATTTTGACATATTGGAACTAGAGTAATAGAATTACAAGTTGAAGAAGATCAATCAATTATCTCGCAATGTGTTTAATTTACTTTATGATAACGCCATTATTAACTTGACGACGTCACTTTTTGTAACCATGGTGAAGCACGCTACATCGAGCATCACGGACGTAACGTTACTTCTTGGTAACGACATGCTATAAAAATTAACGCGAAACATGTAAAATCCTCGCGATATCCCCAAAATGACTTGACTAAAGTGTGCATAGATTCTGTGCGCTTCCAATTGGTCATTTTCATATGATTCCGTTGTTTATGTGATTGTTGAGGTTCTGTCAAACGGTTGAGTCGATAAAATAAGGATAAACAGCAAAAATAACACCGCGTTAGGGACACCTTCCGTTAAATTCTGCGAAAGAGGGCGCACAGAGCTCAACCAAATGTAACTTGCAAAAACGAAGACTAGTATAGGCTGCACAATATTAAATCGTTGACTCCAAATCAAAAGGGTTATTTCGATATTGCGTTCTAAACCTGATAGGTCGTGCTTCATTCTTAATTGGAATAATCTTAATTTGTACACCCAACCGAGTTTTGTTTCCAGTAACGCATCGATGCTCTTTTTATTCCACCTCACATTCCAGATTTGACTATTAACTACTTTTTTCAGAAGTAAAAGAAAACCAGTCTCATACATGGGACCGAGTATCAGTCCAGAAAGGAGCTATGTGTTGCTCCGACGGTGACGTTTGGAATGACGTCGCGTGACGCCCAACGTCACGCACCCCTTGTATGAATCAAAATTTTATTAGTGCATTCGGTCGGAGACATCTTACTCCGAATGATGTTAAATGGATATGGGCCTTACTGCCAATATGAAATTTATAGATGAAAAGTCCTCAAATATATTGATCACCCCTCGTATCTATGCCTAATCGAACACCCTTGCGACTATTCCTTATAAAGCAGTGTGTCACACACAAGTTGCAGCCAAGCCTACCAGCCAGCTTCCAACCAACTAAAAGTAAACTACTAGAACAGCGAACGATACTTACTTATCAGACACAGTCAAATCAACAAATCTATCACTAATATGCAACCTTAAGTTGTTACCTTTCAGAGAGTGGCATACACTATGCAAGAATTCTGGCTTTTTCTAGCATTTTACAGCTGTATATACTTTAGTCTGTGACGTTTCACAACGTTCGGCATATTTCTTATACCATCTCTAAGGTTAATAAATTCGTGCGTCTTTGTGACATAGATTTAACTACAAGTTCTAATGTGATTTTCGGATTTTTTACCCCAATAATAGAAGTGTTAAATGATGCGGTTTTACTATTTACATAGAAATCTAGACTCTAAATGTTAGATTAACTCTGATAATAAAACAAATAAACAACACAGCATTATGTACCATCCCGGTACGATCAGACTTAGTACGAATCAAAAGCTGAATTTGCCTCCCTTGCCAAAACAAAACTGAGTGGTCTCACGTACATAATTACGAGGAGACATATAACGAACCCCCCACTGTTCGTTACACTTTTATGACCAGGAATTCCTGTGAATCAGGAATGGCTTGAACAGGGAGATGTGAGTTCACGATAGTATAATGCGTCCGTGGCACCATAACATTGTCTAAACGTCGTCTGTAAGATCTAGCAATACTGATTAACCGTTATCTTCATGGATCATGAGCATCTTAACGCTTATTTCTTTTTCCAAGTTGAACAGCTCTATTATATAATTCAGTGTACTCATTATAAAGTAATTAAGTGAAGCGGAATACCAGCTGAACTTGAACGCATATAGTCCTGGTTCGGATCTCCTCAGAAACGTTTTCATTTGTATATTTTCACGCATGATTGTCATAAAATTCATGACAAGTTGTAGGCGTGTAACTTATAACTAGATAAAATGTGTAACCTTAACATTCTTTAATAGACATACAATAAAATATATTTGATTATGCCTAGGCCTATATCTATATAATATATGTATGTAGTTTTAAATGTTTGCTAATTATGATACCCGAAGAAAAAAGGCACGTGCATGAACATTAAACATAACAAGCAAATACGTATAACGTGATTTAAAGAGAATACAATCAGTATACTTGTGAATGAGCTATAAAAGTCATTGTCAGTAACAAAAAAATAAAATAAATGAAACACAGTACGAAGATGAGACTCAAATCAGCATCTCTAACTTATAGTTCCGTGGATTTATTATCTGAGCCAGCATCTCTAACTTGTAGTTCCGTGGCTTTACCATCTGAACCAGCATCTGGAACTTGTAGTTCCATGGCTTTGTCATCTGAGCCAGCATCTCTAACTTGTAGTTCCGTGGCTTTACCATCTGAGCCAGCATCTCTAACTTGTAGTTCCGTGGCTTTACCATCTGAGCCAGTACCTCTAACTTGTAGTTCCGTGGCTTCACCATCTGAGCCAGCATCTCTAACTTGTAGTTCTGTGGCTTCACCATCTGAACCAGCATCTCTAACTTGTTGTTCCATGGCTGTACCATCATAAAATTAAAGACATTCACCCCGACGACGGAATTAACATTGCATAAAGCTAATCCCTCTGATACACATGCATCGTTCTTAGACCTTAACCATAAAATTTCATCCGGTAAACCTATTAGTACGATTTACGACAAAAGGGATGATTTTGGTAGAGGTAAAGACCCTTTTATTTTACCAAGGACTGCATGCTTGGTGGTGACCTATCTACAGTTCGCCATTATTTTCGGACCGTAGGTGTTGATGCTATTATCCTTCGTGCCTTAAAGTGTTTTGCTCTCTTGTTGCTCCTACTTCGGATAGGTCATTGAGTACTTTCTGTGCTACTATACGGGTGTTGTTAATATAATTTTTCATGTTTTACATTCCTTTTTACCTGTCAATGTGGCCTTTTTGTTAGTAGGGGGCATTACGTGCGGGAAACTTTAGCAAGAAAACTACTACAACTGTCTAAGGGCCCCTTTTTGTAACTGTATTCTTTTGATACATATTATTTTGCAATGTCGCTGTTCAGCAAAAGGCTGCCCCGTATCTTTCAAAAGTACTGTATAGTATGTCATTAAGATGTGATTTGTCCATTGTTCTATTCTTGTCACTTTGTTTTTGTCCCGTGTAGTTTGACTGACTGAGTCGGCAAACAATCGGGGTGGGATTTCGGGTTTGTGTAAACTGTATAGTCAGGTTCCCTGTCGTACTATAATATTTTAGTACGTCAGGCTGACATTACTAATGGCGGCGACAAGGCCATTTGGAACTCCTCGGCGATGTACACAATGAGCAAACGACGAATCGTCAATTTCTATTACGAAGGTAAATATAACTTGTAATAGTTTGATCAATTTAATAAAACTTGGTAATTGTGATCTTTATAAATAATAGCATTGGGTGGATAGTATTTTTCACCTTGATCATTCTTATCAACCTGGAAATTTTACAATTTATTTAAGTGCACGCTGTTCGGATGGTGCACATTTCAATGCAAATTTCGGATAATCTTTACCCATTCAATTTAATATCGTTGTAATCGTAATTTTCATTGGCTAACGTTAGATGAATAATAATTACATTAATTATATTTCGATGACTTAGAATTAGAAGGTCGTAACTACCAAATCGATATTTTGAGAAAACACGGAAAAACTGTCTGACATTTATTCTTTACTTATGGTAAAACTTTTACAACTCCATTTTGGTCAACGTGACAAGTTCAGATTTGTATGAAAATCGGCTCGTAAGAAGCGCCTTGTGATGCTTATTCTAAATATGTATGAATCTTAAAACGTCGTTAGTGGCACTTACGACCTTCTAATTCTAATCCATCGATTTTTCCTCGCCACTGGCACATCAGTCTAGGCCCCCAGAAGTGTTAAGTCATTTGCCCAAATTCCAGAAGACGGAAGCGGAAGCACACCGGGACAGGACCTAGTTTAATTTTTTTTAAAGTGTTATCCAAATGGCTATTAGTAATTTTAATTGACTGTCAGCTCTACAGTACGACTCTAACCCACCAACATCTCATGCTCTGTCGACAGCTAATGCACCTGTCAGTTGCATCCACGCCCCCACCCCCGCGGATGGATGGTGGATATCCAGGGAAACGGCTGTGATTTTATCGTCCAGTTTTCCCCGCACAGCCGGGGAAATGTTGGGGATTTGTTCTCTAAACCAATACCCATGGGGCTGGGGAACTACCAGAGATTTTACCATCTGCTGTCCTCCGCCATTAATGTTTTCTATTTCAGCCCAACTTTTTGCTTGGTGTGAAGATAAGGACAGAACAGTGCATAGACCTTGAACTTATTAAAATATACTCTGTCACATCTGACGGGGATATGGAAATGGATTGGATTAAAGGGTAATGAATAATTTCATACACTCAGTCAGGTAATTGCCAAGGTACTTAAATCACATATCCAACTTTGTTTCCGCCTGATGGCATACAGTGCCATACTTTTAAAATAGAACTAAATCAATGTGTATGCTGATGGTCAACATATCATTAATTCACTGATGTTCTCAATACAATGTATCAGCTGGAATTACTATTAACTAAATCACAGTGTATATAATATAAACAAGTCAAATTCCAGTTATCACAATAATTAAGTCATACACATTGAATTGAATTGTCTCAAAATATTAAAGTCATACAGTGACTGGAAGTTACAGTTGTGTTTGCCCACAATAAGTCATACAAAATTAAAGATAAATTGCATAGTCTCCCAATAAGTCATACATTGATTTGCTTTATAATATGCAGTGTAAATGGTTGGTTTAATTCATAATGAAATTGATTTTTTTTTCAGATGAAGTGTAAAATTACATGCTAAGTGATAATTCATGTGAGCAGTGATGCTGAGTTATAGCACTTGACAGAATAGAATTCATGATGCAGACTTCAGGTAAGTTTTGTTAAAGTAAACAGTAAGACTTGCATCATTAAGTTGCCAGTCTTCAAAAGCTCTCACTAATGTTTCATTTATAATGTATTTACTTGTACCATATTGTATCGAATATTGTATTTATCTTGAGACAAATGGACATATAGAACCAGCCATGAGTTGTCTTTAGAAGTTAGCATTTCTTGTACAAGTCTAGAACAAACAGGTATATAATTGTTTTTTTTGCTCAGTTCAGGAATATTGATCTCCAAGACATAATGGAAGACTGATTGGTATTGTATATAATTGATGATGCATAACAATATCTTATTAATTTATAAGAAAAATAATATACATTACATACACTATTTCAGGTTATACCAATACTTCAGAGGAATGCATTTTGATGTTTACCAATCATTTATAAGAAGAGCATGGTGAAGAAAAAAGTTCCATCCTTAAAGAGCCGGTTCCACAATAACCAGGCAAAGATTATGAAATAAATCAATGTGACTATATGACTGTGTATATCTCACAACGCTGACTCATTTGACTTTGTCAATTTTGAAAAAAATATTACCATAGCCACCAGAATTG
The DNA here is from genome assembly GCA_963678985.1 of Spisula subtruncata. NCBI lineage: Eukaryota > Metazoa > Mollusca > Bivalvia > Venerida > Mactridae > Spisula > Spisula subtruncata. The sequence continues at coordinate 14,264,005 of OY787673.1, read as the reverse complement.
GAGCTTGAGGTTGAACTGGCAAAAATCAGTGAATGTGCCTTATATCTATAATCTATTATGTGATGCTACTAACACACAATCATCAATGTTTTGCTGTTATGTCCTACCCAATTTCTCAGTCTGTATCAGGGGTACTGTAAAATCAGAGATTTCCACAGGTATTAAGTTTTGTTGAATTTGGCAAAATGATAATTTTGCTGTTTCTAAATAGGGTTTGTAGGTCTCGTTTACTTTCGTTTTCGATTTTCCACTTCCGGGGACATCAGAAGACTACAACAACAACAAATGCATTGGAAAGTCAATTAGCTTCGATTCAGCGCACTCATCGCAAGGAAACTAAATATTTGTTAAGTTTAAATACACTATCATTGGCTTCAGGGAATGAAACAATAGGGATCGGTTGATGCAGGTAAGTTTTTAACGAAACCAATGATGATTTATTCAATGTATAATTTCGACTGCACTTGGCCACTGCTTTTGCTGGCCTATATTTTTATGTTCATGTGTCAAATACAGCGATTTATAATATTCTTTTTTTACAAAAAAATGTGCTATTTGTATATGTTTGCTTCCGTCTATATCAGTTGAATGGTCAACGAAAAAGATAACACGGCGAATTAGTGTAAATGACCTAAGTGTACCAGTACCGGATAAATTTGCTTTTCGGACGGATATTCAAGAAACAGCATTGGTGCTTACTTAAACCCATTTATTGTGATCAAAATCATTGTTTTATGATTTATTTTGTTATCTCTCTTAACGTAGTTGGACCTTCTGCAGTCACAAGTAACACTATGATTGAAAAAGAAATTGAAAAAAATGAAATTGAAAAAAAAAATCCCATTTTTTTTCAAGTTCATTTTTTAAAATTTCTTTTTCAATCATACTGTTACCTGTGAATGCAGAAGCATATACATCTGAATACATGTATTTATGATATAACAATGTTCGTAAGAAATGTTGAATTATAAGGCATTGAGCACTGTGGTTGATACATTTGTAGATTGATGCTGCAAAATTATTGTGCTTGGTGTACATGCTATTTTTGTTTATCTGCCCTTTCATTTATACTGCACTATGTTCCACATGCTCTGCATTTTAGTTGCAACATTCTTGTTAATCTTTTCTAAGATAAGAATCCATGTATAAACAGCAAGTGAGCTGTATTGACAGGTGATCTGGATTTATAATTATAAGTTACATATCTACAAGATTATATTAAAATGCTGTTTTGTAACTAGGATTCGTTTGCATGTGACTTTTCACACATACTTAATAGTACAAATCATGTTAAATGTATTTGCATTTTCAGCTCAAAATTGAAAAATTCTAGAGTATAGTCTAAAAGGAAAATAGAAAATGGGGATACAACGATGAGAAAAGGTAATTTACAGAAGGATATACCATACACATGAGGTGTGTATGAGTTCAGACCTGTGATTGTTATTATAAAATACTTGACTAATATTTTGGTCAAAACAAATTAATATTGTGATTCTGGTAACTTATTGAGTGTATGTATGTAGAATAACACTATTTTTTTCTAAATTATTTTAACATCAATGAATTTTATGCACTGGAAATTCCTCAGGTACATGTAGTGTTACTTACATCAAAATACCAATACAATGCTTTGGGTATTTTATATAATGTATAAAGGGCAAAATATAGGATGTGTTGGGTCACCAGAACCGCAATACCATTTTGGTTTGGCCTGACTTGAATGGCACATTTATCAGAATCTTGTCCTGTAGAGTATCCTACATATTGACCTTTTAAATTATTTGAACTCTAAATGTCTGAGACCATGAGATAATGTAATAGCAACTTAATACCAAAATCTAAAACTTACAATTTATCATATTTAAGTCATACTTTTATTTGAAGTGACATTATCTTTTTGTGTGAGTATATTTGTATTGAGGATTAAGGCACAAAATCATCAATTACTAATGGTAACCTTTTTTAATCATATCTATATATTTCAAGATAGATAATAAACTATCTTATTTCTCATGACGATTCATATTCTTTGGTCATGCTGACAGTATTAATTTCATCATAACATCAAAATATCATACTACATTTTGTATTTCAATGTTAATACATTCATATACATTGTAATTTTAAAATGTATTGTGATGACCATAATTATTAATTTAACTTATTATTATTACTACAATCATGCTACATTTATAGTATGTATGTTTAAATATTATGATTGCCATTCATCATGTGAATGCTTATTTTGGCACAAGAAATGTATCTATCACTAACATCTTATGAAGAAATAGTATTAGTAATTGTGAAATATGATTTAAGTACAACCTCTCAAGAGCATAAATGTGTAGAAAAATAACCTTTAAACAAGGTGCAATATTTGCAGGTCCCAAGGCAATTTGGATGTATTGTGTATAAGCAGATGTAATTCTTTATAAATAAGTTTATGTGTTGTTATTGTAGGTGCAGCTGTAAAGATCATTCCCAGCAGACCAGTATTACTGAAAATGATCACCAGGATGTCAACCTTGATGACATTTTTTAGGTATCTCATCTGCTATCATGTGATATATGTTAATCAATAAAAACTTATTTATGTGCATAAACAAGATTCGTACTTATTAACATACAGTAAAACGTCATTTAAAGACCACCTCAAAATTAAAACCTCCAGTTCCTACTTAATCCCCATGATTAAATGTTGTACTCTTCATTAAGCTCTAAAAACTCTATAATAAATCAATAAAACAGTTTCAAGTATGATAAGTGTTTTTTATTAATAACTAACTTGAATAATTATGTTCTGAAAGTCTATTAAGTGAGGTTTCACTGTGATGTCTTGTACATGAATGTGCAATATTCTGCCACTTATAACCTGCTGCAGTGGTTATGCGGATTATTTGTAACAAGTAATGTAGGTTCTTTTCCCACTTGCTGCAACTTGATAATGCTTCTTTTACTCCAATCTTGTGGAGATGTTGTTGGTACCTTGTGGAAGTGTAAGTATAAGTACTAGATAGGATACTTATCAGAACACTGGTTAGGTTGTTTGGTCATGGTACATGTACATGCGAAAAGTGGAGATATTGTGATATGCCATTTAAATCTACAAGCTATTTCCACACTTACTGTAACCTAGTTAGAGGACCAGAGCATTTATGTGTACAAAGATCATATCTTTATCATAAATGCCATGAAGGGGATGGTGGGTGTTTCAAATGTATTTGAAACCACAATCTACCAAATTGATGTTGTCTAGAGCACACATTTGGGAAAAAGATAATACAAATCTAGCTAGTTCAGTAAATGGCTTATTAGGCCTACTGTTAGTTCAGCTGAATATCATTCCAGATATATTTAATGCACCAGTCAATTAAAACCCTAACCCAGAGGAAGGGCATGGCTTTGATTTTTTTAAACGTGGGTAAATCTTAAGGGCCTTACATAAGGTAAAATTCCCCGCCATAAACTAGTGAACATATTCCCGGATGTATTTTCCATCTATTAAGATGCGAACCAAAAGTCCTGCTCTCACCCTGCAGTGCGGGACATAACCCCGGTTATATGCCACTGCGTTTTGGGGAGCCAGGGTTTGATTGACTGGTGCATAATAAATAGAGCACACACTTATTAATCATACTTTATTATTCTGCATATCTTTGGTGTACAAATAAGAAAATCACAACAAATGCGTCAGCCAGGTGGTGTTGTCACTGTATTTGGTTCCAAAAAGATGGCACTCTCTCAGTCTGTCTCAGCATCAATTTAAGCCTAGGCCCTCAGTCACATGCTAGATCTGAAATTGATATAAATAGAGATTAATTACATGTTTATAATACCAATAAATATGGTTTATATTATAAATGAGATGTTAAATGGCTATGACAGACAGTAAAGTTCGTCACGGCACGTATAACTGAACTTATGTCCGAATATATGATCATATCCGAAAGTACGTGTACTTAAAATAAAAGTGTGATTATTCACCTCGAAATCAAAACAGTCAATGTTAAATATAATACTAGGAAACTGATATTCAATGCAATACTGTAAATGCAACAAAAACTCACAATAGATAGCGATACAGCGCATTTGAAGGTTGTTTTAAATAAATCAACAACACATCTCATTACAGACAGCGTGATGTTTTTACCTGGTCTTATACGAGTTGTCCCTCTTTGATGCCTGAATGATCACTGTAGGTACCCAAGGTATCACTCAACTGTAGTATGTAACCAACATATACTTTAACTTCGCTCTTTCGCTTAGTTTGAACGTCATCATGATCTTGCCCTATGCAATTATCGTTGCTGTCAAATTTGACAGGTCCCCGGAAGTGGAATTTATCGCGAAATCACATAGTCACGTGACGAGACTTACATACCCTATTTATGATTTCAAATATTGGAAGACCGTTATCTTAATTTGTATTTTTAGGTCAAATATTGAAAGACAATTATCTTAATTCAATATGTTAGGGTCAATGAACATAGTTTTGTGTCGCCTGACCAGGCGGCTTATTTGTGTTATTTTCGTCTTTAGCATTTGCTGCATAACTTTTTCATTTTAACTGCGATGTTTTTTAATTACTTCCCTTTGATTGGTTTTATTACAGCATTTTTTGGTCCATTGCATAACTCTGTCATGTTAACTTCAAAATTAGTATACATATTTAGTGCAGTGATTAGGAGTGCAGTGCACAAGAACCGTATAATATTTCAAGTTCAAATGTCAATTTTTGGATTATTTCCCTTTGGTTGATTTTGTTAGACATTTCTCGTCCACAGCAAAACTTTTCATTCCAAGTTTAAATGAATTCAAATTAAGTGTACTTGTTTCTTTCAATGACTTATAGTGCATGAACTGTCACTCTACCTTGCGCCGTCGGGTGACACATTCAGAGCTTTTATCAACATAATTGCCCCCAGAACAAGATCAACATCCACAAATGTATGTATTATATACAAATATTTTTAGGTCAACTTAATGTAGGCATTAAATTTCATGAAGTTACAAAACCATACACTAAATGGACATTCAATCACAAAGAAAAATGCTTTTACAGTATTTCCTAGAACCTGGTATTTACTATGACACAGGGTACTTTCAAAGTATATTGAAGCAGAGAATCCCTCACCCCAAGGTGGAGATTTGTCCATTTATTTATATGCTCCATTCTCGTTTAACCAGCGTGTTTTTCCTCCGTAATACACTCTGGTATAAAACTAACCAATCTCAGCGTGGTGAACGAACGTCTCAACCAATCAAATCCATTTCGTTCATTTCCTTATAAGGCAATTGAATAAATTCCGTCACGGGTGTTTTCCAAAGATCCCTCGTTAATCGTCCAATCAAAATCGACGTTACATACATAATATAAACCGACAGAGTTTGAATTTTATTTCCGACTATTAAATCGACGTATGAAAAAAAATATTGTGATATTTTTGCATTGATGATCAAAAGAAGATTTTACTATCATTGCACAACATAACTTGTTATTTGAATTGAAACTAGCAGTAGTTCGTCATACAAAAACAGAATTTACCTTTAACGTCAGCACTCCACTCGACTCGCCGTTTTTTTTTTAAATTTTATTTCCGATAAATATTTTTCGAATCACCGGTAGATCTACATTTCCATTTGAGAACCGATATCAGGTTATTCTCTTATTCTTCATACTTTTTATACGCCGAATTCGATTCAATATGTTTCAACAAACAACTCGGCATTTAATTTCAATCACCGTTCGCTAATTACATAATCCATGTTCACAATTGTGTTTGTTTATAGAAATATTCCCGCGGCTGTCGTAACGCGCGTTCTGATTGGACAAAAGCGGGAATACACTAGTGACGAAATAGAGCTATTTTTAGATTTGCGAACGATATAGGGGGTCTTGTATCAGAGTATAGTCTAGGGACTTGACTATACACTGATTCATGAGAATGATATGCTCTTGATGTTTTAATACATATGAATTTATAAAAGAGTAAAACTTTGTCTTTATTGTAACAATTTCTGTTGATTTATTCCATGTGAAGTTGTGAACAGAATATGCATATTTCATGACACCACATAGGCAGGTTGGTGTGCTCCTCCTATGGGACAAGGAGTTATTGTTTTGCCCCTCATCAATGAGGTTGTATATTGCTTTGCTCATGTTAGTTGGTTGGTGTGTCGATATTCTATATGGTTTCATTTCAATAACTCAAGAATGCTATGCCCTTCCATCTTTGCATGGATGTTGGTCAGCGACAGTAGATGACCCCCTTATCATGTTTTAGGCCATATGTTTTCCGTTCAATAACTCAAGAATGATTTGTCTTAGGATCTTCAAATTTTACATGAATGTTGATCAGCACCAGTAGAAGACCACTATTGATTTGAGGTCAGTTGGTAAAGGTCACTGTGACCTTTACCAGTCTTGGCAATTCATAATTTGGCTGCCATGGAGCATACACAAGTTTTGTTACTACATGTGACTGAGACTCAGAGACTGGTATTTATCATAAGCATCATGGTGAAAATCTTAAGAAATTTGTGTGCAACAAAACATTAGAGTGTGGCTCTTCTGACTTCTTATTATTCTTGAGAACTATGTAAAAGACTCTTCTCTCATACCCTTGTGGAGATGAATAACACCAAACATGAGGGATAAATGTAAATGCGAAAAACATTTATCAATTATAAATAAATTGGTAGATCTATAAAGTATAAACCATAAGTTTTATTCTATGATGCTTTATAACAACCGACAAAAAGTTCCTAATCAGTTAGGGATGACCCCATTAGCTGTGTAGGGTTAGCTAGAACCCATTTGGTAAGAGAATGAATAAAGAAAAATAACGAAAATTGCCAACTCAACATATTATTGATACATGGTCAAACTGATGCATACAAACAAACACAAGTCAAAGATAACATTGGTTCATTAATTATGGAAAGCCACAGTACACCCGACGGAGGACAACTTATTTTCCTATATAAATCAATGATCTTTCTCCTCCGTCGGATTTCTTCAAAAATCGACGGAGTACTATCGCCGACGCACTTCATTGCCGACGTACCGATGTACTTCATTGCCAAGGTACCGATGCACTTCATTGCCGAGGTACCGACGCACTTCATTGCCGAGGTACCGACGCACTTCATTGCCGAGGTACCGATGCACTTTTAATATTGTCGATGTACTATTTGTCCTCCGGCCAACATATACTACCGATGTACTATCGACGATGCACTTCATTCGGCGAAAAATACTACCGTCGATCTACTCTGCTGATTTTACCGACGTAGTAGGACAATATTGAGTCGATCGACTCTCTATACTATACTATGTCGTCAACAGTAGACCACCGATGTACTATTTTTCGCTCCACTTGTCCGGTGATGGGGGTTATTTACCGGAGATGTCACCGGCAAGATCAGTATCAATTAGGCGCATGCAATAAAGCACATGTATGTGGGTGCATGTTGTTGCTGCTGATTTCTACTTCTGCTGATTTGGTGTCATGATAGCGTCTTATTTATAGATATGTGAGTATAATTAAAACATTTAATGCCTTTTTAGGAGCCAGACCTAATAAGAATTTAACCTTTCACCAACGTCAAGTGAGCGTACGATAAATAGCCGACGATAGTCCAGCGAACGATAAGGATTTAGGTTAAACACCACTAAATTTCCAAGCAAACAATAAGACTGGGTATGATAAAAATTGGCATACTGAGACAACCAGGCTCTGTGACCTCGGAAGACCGGGTATGTAGATGTAGGGCAGGTGGACGAGAGTCGAAAAACACCGTCGCTAGGCCCCTATCTTGGGGCTAAAAGAGGGGCCAGACCCCCAAAGTAGCCAAAATAGCTGTATGTCACCATTGTCGTCTTATGATGGGTTCAAGCCCGTGTACCGCCCAATCCATGTTTTGTGACCCCAAAAGACCGGGTATACAGACGTAGTTTATGATCATACAAGTCGAACAAGACCCTCTACAAGTTCCTATCTCGGGGAGGGTAGCGGCTTGGGGCCGGACCCCGTGGTGCCTATAATAGCAGTGTATTGAACTTTGCATTTTGGGCCGATTTCGGGCCCGAACAGAGCCCAAACCAGGCTCTGTGACTCCGGAAGGCGGGGTATGTAGATGTAAGGCAAGTGGACGAGAGTCGAAAAATACCGTCGCTAGGCCCATATCTTGGGGCTGAAAGAGGGGCCAGACCTCCAAAGTAGCCAAAATAGCTGTATGTCATTGTCGACTTTTGATGGGTTTGAGCCCCTGTACCGCCCAAACCATGTTTTGTGACCCCAAAAGACCGGGTATACAGACGTAGTGTATGATCATACGAGTCGAACGAGACCCTCTACAAGTTCCTATCTTGGGGAGGGAAGCGGTTAGGGGCCGGACCCCGTGGTGCCTATAATAGCAGTTTATTGAACTTTGCGTTTTGGGCTGGTTTCGGGCCCGAACAGAGCCCAAACCAGGCTCTGTGACCCCTGAAGACCGGGTATGTAGATATAGGGCAGGTGAACGAGAGTCAAAAAATACCGTCGCTAGGCCCCTATCTTGGGGTTGAAAGAGGGACCAGACCCCCAAAGTAGCCAAAATAGCTGTATATCATTGTCGACTTATGATGGGTTCGAGCCCGTGTGCCACCAAAACCATGCTTTGTTACACCAAAAGACCAAGTATACAGAAGGATTGTATGATCATACGAGTCGAACGAGACCCCGCTGCAAGTTCCTATCTTGGGGAGGGTAGCGGTTTGGGGCCGGACCCCGTGATGCCTATAATAGCAGTGTATTGAACTTTGAGTTTTGGGCCAAGGTAGGAACTTGCAGAGGGTCTCGCTCGACTCATATGATCATACACTATGTATGTATACCCGGTACATAGACTCGAACCCATCCAAAGTTGTCAATGGCATAACGCTATTTTGGCTACTTTGGGGGTTTGGCCCCTCTTTCAGCTCCAAGATAGGGGCCTAGCGACGGTATTTTTCAACTCTCGTCCACCTGCCCTACATCTACATACCCGGTCTTCCGGGATCACAGGGCCTGGTTTGGGCTCTACTCGCGCCCGAAACTGACCCAAAATGCAAGGTTCAATACACTGCAATTATACGCACTATTGGGTCCGGCCCCTAACTCCTATCAGCCCCAAGATAAGAACTTGCAGAGGGTCTCTTTCGACTCGTATGATCATAAACTACGTCTGTATACCCGATCTTTTGGGGTCACAAAGCATGGTTTGGGCTGTACTCAGGCTCGAACCCTTCCAAAGTCGCCTATGGCTGACGCTATTTTGGCTACTTTGGGGGTAAGGCCCTTCTTTCAGCCCCAAGATAGGGGCCTAGCGACGGTATTTTTCAACTCTCTTCCACCTGCCATACATCTACATACCCGGTCTTTCGGGTCATTGAGCCTGGTTGCTTAAATATGCCCCTTTTTATCATACCCATTATTATTGTTTGCTGGGAAATTCTTATTGTTCACTGGGAAATTTAGTGGTGTATAACCTATATCCTTATTGTTCGCTGCTATCGCTCGCTGACTTGACTTTAGCTCAATTTTCACAGTTTTAAACTGCTCTCGTCTCTATGATCCTCAAATTCTATGATTTAGCTACGTACTCGCGAGCATTCATTACAGTAATTAATGAATATAATTAGGAGATGTGTCTAACAAGAAATACTAACTAGGGTTTCTAAAATTACCAAGTGCTCCGGCTGAGCATCCAACCAGGGACCTCTCGATAAGAATTCAGTGTTTTTTCGGGTGATTTTACAGCCGAATATGGGCTATGTTCGTGGGCAGATCCAGGATTTCCGGTTACGGGGGTGGGGGACATAAGAAAAAAATGGGGTCCAGGTCAAAGCTTTGATAGAATGCCCTTGGGGCAAAGCCTTACAAATTCTACCTTGAAAAGTCCTTGAAATGTCCTTGAATTTTGTTGCGAAAAAAATGTAATAACCATGCATGATGCATTAATTCACTGATGTTCTCAATATAATGTGTAAGCTGGAATTACTATTAACTAAATCACTGTGTATAAACAAGTCAATTTCTAGTTATCACAATAAGTCATACACATTGAATTGTATTGTCTCAAAATGAGTCATACAGTCACCGGAAGTTACAGATGTGTTTGCCCACAATAAGTCATATAAAATTCAAGATAAATTGCATAATCTCCCAATAACGCACAGTGATACATTGACCTGGCTTATAACATGCTGTATAAATGGTTTGTTTTGATGAAAGTGTTGGTTTTTTCCAGATGAGATGTAAAAGTACATGCTTGGTGATAATTCATGTGAGCAGTGATGCGGAGTTATAGCACTTGACAGAATAGAATTCATGATGCAGACTTCAGGTTAGTTTTGTTAAAATAAACAGTAAACTTGCATTATTAAATTGCCAATTTTTCAAAAGCTCTCACTAATGTTTCATTTATAATATATAAAATTTAAATGTACCATATTTAATTGAATATTGTATTTATCTGGAGACAAATGGACATATAGGACCAGCCATGAATTGTCTTTAGAAGTCAGCATTTCTTATACAAGTCTAGAACAAACAGGTACATAATTGTTTTTATAACCAGTTCAGGAATTTTGATCTGCAAGACATTATGTAAGACTGGTTGGTATTGTATATAATTGATTATGTATCACAATATCTTATTGGTGTATTAGAAAAATAATATACACTACATACACTATTTCAGGTTATACCAAGACTTCAGAGGAATGTGTTTTTGATGATTACCAATCATATTTATAAGAAGATCATGGTGAAGAAAATATTTCCATCCTTAAAGATCCTGTTCCAAATTAACCAGAAGAAGATTATGAAATAAATCAATGTGACTACATATATGACTGTGTATATCTCACAACACTGACTCATTTGACTTTGTCAACTTTGAAAAATATTACCATAGCCACCAGAATTGGAGCTGGATGTTGAACTGGCAAAATCACCACCATCAGTGGATGTGCCTTATATCTATAATCTACTATGTGATGCTACTTAATCAAATGTTTGCTGTTATACCCTATTTCTCAGTCTGTATCAGGGGTACTGTATAATCAGAGATTTCTACAGGTATTAAGTTTTGTGAAATCTGGTAAAATGATAATTTTGCAGTTTCTTCATGATATGGATTCAAATATTGAAGACAATTATCTTAATTCGGTAGTTTTGTGTCGCCTGGCCAGGCAGCTTATGGGTATTATTTTCGTCTTATTAGCATTTGCTGCATAACTTTGTCATTTTAACTGTGATGTTTTTTAATTACTTCCCTTTGATTGATTTTATTAGAGCATTTTCTGGTCAATTGCATAACTTTGTCATGTTAACTTCAATTGAATGTGTATGCATGTTAATAGCAGTGATTAAAAGTGCAGTGCTTTAGTTTAAATTTCGGATTATTTCCCTTTGAGTTGATTTTGTAAGACATTTTTCGTCCACAGCAAAACATTTTCATTCCAAGTTTAAATGAATTCAAATTGAGTATACAAGTTTCTTCCAATGACTTGAAGTGCAGAGCGCATGAATTGTCACTCTACCTAGCGCCGTCAGGTGACTCATTCCACTTCGGGAGCTTTTATCAACATAAATGCCCCCAGAACAAGATCAACATACGCAAATGTATATATTATATACAAATATTTTCAGTAGGCATTTAATTTCATGAAGTAAATAAACCATACACTTAAATGGACATTCAACCACAAAGAAATATGATCTTACAGTATTGCCTTGAACCTGGTATTTTCTATGACACAGGGTACTTTCAAAGTATATTGAAACAGAGCATCCATCACCCTAAGGTGGAGATTTGTACATTTATTTATCTTTGAATTTGTACTAATTCTACAATATTTTTTTTTGGTAAATTTGTTGTACTCAATACTGCAAGTTCTTGTTCAATTCATTGTAAACCACTAAGTGTTGAATTGCTCTACTATATATTGCAAGTTTGTCAGTACTGTTGTGACCTTAAATGTTCTGCATTCATTAAATGCTTGTTTTAATAAAAGAGTTGAAATCAAATATATCTGAAACACACACAATCCTCTTATTACTCAAATGTATTGAATGCTTGTAAAATTACTGCTCCAAGAATGTGTACTTCATACACATACAGGCTCAGGTCCACTTAGAATAGGAAATATATAATTATACAACTTCTCCACATGTGGAGGAAAACCAGCACTGTCAACTTTTCCTGTATGGGAATCAATCAAACCTAGATTTCAAGATTACAAATCCAGTGATTAACCACATCAGCTGCTTATAATACTGTGTTTGCTAATAACAAATTTAATTTTTATATTACAATGAAACTTCACTAATAAGACAAACCTTGATTATTTTAACGTGTACTGATATTATCGTTCACTTTCATAAAAACGTATATTTGAAAATAATCTTAACAAGTTGGTTATAATATTAAGGCTAAATAAAGAGGGGAACATTTAAATCATGGGAATTATTTGAAAATGTGGTCTTAAGGTGGTATTTAAGTGAAGTTTTACTGTTGGTTTATAAGTAAGACACTTGTTAAAGCATAGAAACCAGCTTTTTATTGACAAACATATCATATGAAAATAAGTTTCTGGCAAAACATCTGTATGGCTGACACATGCAATAAATAAAACAATTATCAATAAAAGTGTATTATTTTCATGTTTTTCTCCTTAATTGTTATTTGACAGCAATAGTTTCAGAACATCTTGACATTTAATGGACATCTGTTAAAGTGGTTGGACTACCACACAAATAGAGAGGTTACATTCTCAAATATGTTAACATGAATTACATATGCACAAGTTCATGCAGCTATTGTTGTCACTTTTGTGTGTATGCGCGTGCGCATGCGTGTGAGCACCTTAACCTGTAGTTAAAATTATTGTCAGAGTCATTTTCTCAAAGACTATCAAATAAAGGTATCCACTTGTAACCATCCAAAGAGAATGCATCCTGACCACGACAGGTAGCTCTGTGACCTTATATATTTGGAGTTAGCTGCCCTTGACACTCAATAACTTTCGCTAAGGAATCAGATAGGGTACTATCAAGTACAGAAAAGTCGAGCGTCTAGCACTCATATGCAGTGTTTAAGAAGACTTAGTCCTTGATACATAGAGTCACAGCATCATCAAGGTCATCTATAATCAGTTACTGTCCAGCTAGAGTCATCAAAGGGAGACATCATGTTGATCATTTTCTGCAACATTTGAGGCTGGGAATAATCTTTACTACAGCATCTACAATAATAATAAATAAAATTAATTTTATAAAATGATGTATGCCTACCTACAGCACAACCTTTGAAAATTGCATGTATTGACCATTGTGTACAGGTTGTGGCTCAACAGGGGTTAAATTTATGGTATAAATACAAACTTAAGTGAAAATTTGAAGGTATATTTTAGAGGGGTATTTACTTTCAAGAGATTGTACTATATACATTATATTTATGACCTGACCTAGATGCTACAGCTATAATTTGAGTGATTGTGCCCTGGATCATATTCCCCAAAGAGCTTAATTTCATTGAGGGATAACAATATCTCAAATAGATAGATAGAAGTTCAAATATGAAATTTTAGCGCACATGAGCACAAAATCGTATGGAGGCATGCATGTACATACACCAAAAGTGGCGATAAAAACTCTTGCTACCAACAAGCACCCCCTCCCCCGCTCAATAAAAATTGAAATTGCCTCATATTTTGGGTTGAGATCAAAAATAATGTTTATTCAAACAAATAACACAATCATGTATTTACCCCCAAAAACTGTAAAATATTTCTAATACATACCAGAGTTATAAGTGTTCTGAACACTGCTCAAATCAATGACAATATTTGCAATCAACAGGTTCTTTCCCATGCCACTTTTCACACAGTCTGTCCTCACTGTTTGCTGAAACCAAATAAGAAAACCTTAAGACTAATGGTATACTTGTAATGACAGACTTGTGTGTTCAACCATTAACTTTATCTCAAAATGACTCAAAGAAATTTAATTAATGAAGCCGACTAGATATCATCAGCCTCAACTAAAAAATGTGCAAAAGACAGTTATGGTTAATGTGCACCGCACTCTAATGAGATGTGTTTATCTTTATACATGAAGTTTCATTAATTGAAGTTATGTCACAGACACAAATTTAGTATGAATAATTGCAAAAGCGGAATAGTATGATATACAGAGGCATGGTCCTTGGAAACTGCACTTCCCGGGAATTAGGATCTATTCAAATGGATACATGCAATGCTGTTTATGTTACAGCCTAGATAAAAAGTAAAAAATGAAGAAGAGTCATAGCTCCAAAAAATTGGCAAAACAGAATTATGGTTCTTGTGCACCCTCATTTATTTCTAGATGTCGATCAGTGCCAGTAACATGGGCACTGTTTTATCAAAGCATTTACGGAAATCTTTAAATTACGCTCAAATTTAAATTCTTTATAATACTGTTACAACTGTAAAATGTGGAAATTCAAGCTGTAATACTTATCATGATCCAGTTAATGAAGTCTTACAAACAATACCTGTCCCCAATATACAGCTGTTAAATAGTTATACTGAATTAAAATTTGAACGTAAGTTTACGATTTCCGTAAGTACGTTGATAAAACGGTGCACAGGGGCGTAGCTTGGTCAATTCAGAGTGTACGCCTGTTTTCAGATGTTATTTTTTGGAAATATCTAGAATATATAATGCCTCCAACATTTATGCCTAACACTAGGCAGGCATCGATTTTTATTGCATTTTTAGTCAGTTTATTGTAGATCTATCATTTATTTCATGGAACGTACGCCGCCCTGGGCGTACGGGCATATGCCTGGCTACGCGCCTGTCTACATTATACACTATTTCACTAGTCAGTTGCTTCCACGACCCCCTACACCCAGGGATGGTCAGGGAGTTTTACTTTTGGGTTGTCAAACCCCCGCCCTTCCACGCTCCTAGACAGCTGATAGTAAAATCTCAGAGATTTCACCTGTCCCGACAACTAAATAATGTAAATATAGTCCCCGGGTATTGGTTGGGAGAAAATGTTACCAACATTTCCCCGACCAAGTAAGAGAAGCTGAACCCGGCCGTCCACTGCCCATCCCCGGGGCCTGTGGGGCCATGGATACAACATACTATCTCGCAGTCCACTCGTTCTCGTTCATGGAAATTTGTAAATAAATCACTGATCTTGAAATAAACTTCTGCAAGAAAAGGCAACACATGCAAAAAGGAGAAAAAAAATGTCGAATTGTTAATCTTTTACTTACATGTATTTTAAAATAAGTGTTGTTTTTCGTTAAAACTGTACAAAAAAGACCTGTCCACAACTTCAGTCCCTGCACGTGCATGCGTCTAGTTGTTTGGGATCTTTCCGGTGTCTCCTCGGTTAAATAATCCCCACCGAAGTACTCTACTGATAGTATAGAGAGAGTCGATCGACTCAATTTATATTATCCTCCTTCGGTAAAATATAGCAGAGTCGAACGACGTTAGTATTTTTCGCCGAAGGAGTGGGACAGTAGTACATCGGAAATGAAGTGCGTCGTCGATAGCAGAGTCGAATGACAGTAGTATTTTTCGCCGAATGAGTTGGACAATATGAAGTGCATCGTCGATATATAGTACATCGATAGTATTGTAGGCCGGAGGACAATAGACAATAGAGTGCATCGGTACGTCGGCATTGAAGTGGTTCGGCGATAGTACTCCGTCGATTTTTTAAGAAATCCGACGGAGGAGAAAGATCATTGATTTATATAGGAAAATAAGTTGTCCTCCGTCGGGTGTACTGTGGCTTTCCATAATTAATAGCTATATAGTGAAGTTTAGACTACCAGACTCGTGCTCTACCGACTGAGCTAAGCGGGCTGGCCTGCAATTATTTTGTCCGTTCTAGCCTTTTATAGATATTAATATGTGACGTCACACGACGTTCGGCATATTTCTATTACCATCGCTAAGAAAAATAAACTCAGGCGTCTATGTGACATAGATTTAAAGTTCTAAATCAAATAAAAATGTTATTTTCGGACTTTTACCCAAACAATAGAAGTTTTTAATTATGCGGTTTTACCATTTAAATAGAAATCTAGACTCGATATGTCAAATGTACTCTGATAATAACATGATGATACAGTACAATCCCGGTACGATCAGACTTAGTACGAATCAAAAGCTGCATTTGCCAAAACAAAACTGAGTGGTCTCATGTACATAATTACGAAGAGACATATAACGTACCCGCTGTTCGTTACACTATTATGACCAGGAATTCCTGTGAACCAGGAATGACTTGAGCAGAGAAATGTGAGTCCACGATAATAATATTATAGTGCATCCGTGGTAGAATGACACCATAATATTGTCTAAACGTCACCTGTAGAATATATCCATACTGATTAATGGGTATATTCATGGATCATGAGCATCTTAACGCTTATTCCTTTTTTCCAAGTTGAACAGCTCTACTATGGAATTCGTTATATTATTATTATTATTATTATTATACCATATTTATATAGCCCTTTTTTCATGTATACACACGTTCAAAAGTGCTGTACAATCATGACCAACACATGGTTAAAACAGTATATAATGTACTTAAAATATAAAAGTAGGACCTACTAAACCCAGTAGGCGGGGGTTCTACTTAACCCAGTAGACGGGCTTCTACTTAACCCAGTAGACGGGGCCCTACTAAACCTAGTAGTAGGGATCCATTGAAGACAGTTGACGGAGCTCTACTTAACCCAGTAGGCGGGGCTCTACTTAACCCATTCGTTGTATTCATGATAAAGTAATACATTGTAGTCGAATACCAGCTGAACTTAAACGCAAATTGTCCTGGTTCGGATCTCCTCAGAAACGTTTTCATTTGTATATTTTCCACGCATGATTGTCATAAAAGTCATGACAAGTTGTAGGTGTGTAACTTATAGCTAGATGAAATGAGTGAACTTAACATTGTTTTATGGACATACAATAAATATATTTGATTATGCCTAGGCCTATATCTATACAATATATGTATGTAGTTCTAAATGTTTGCTGATTATGATAATCGAAGAAAAAAGGCACGTGCATGAAAATTAAACATAACAAGCAAATACACATAACGTGATTTAAAAAGAATACAATCAGTATACTTGTCAATGAGCTATAAAATTTATTGTCAGTAACAAAAAATAAAATAAATGAAACACAGTACGAAGATGAGACACGAATCAGCATCCCTAACTTGTAGTTCCGTGGATTTACGATCTGAGCCAGCATCTCTAACTTGTAGTTCCGTGGGTTTACGATCTGAGCCAGCATCTCTAACTTGTAGTTCCGTGGATTTACCATCTGAGCCAGCATCTCTAACTTATAGTTCCGTGGATTTACCATCTGAGCCACCATCTCTAACTTGTAGTTCCGTGGCTTTACCATCTGAGCTAGCATCTCTTACTTGTAGTTCCATGGCTTTACCATCTGAGCCAGCATCTCTAACTGGTAGTTCCGTGGCTTAACCATCTGAGCCAGCATCTCTCACTTGTAGTTTCGTGGCTTTACCATCTGAGCCAGCATCTCTAACTTACAGTTCCGTGGCTTTACCATCTGAGCCAGCATCTCTAACTTACAGTCCTGTGGCTTTACCATCTGAGCCAGCATCTCTAACTTGTAGTTCCGTGACTTTACCATCTGACCCAGCATTTCTAACTTGCAGTTCCGTGGCTTCACCATCTGAACCAGCATCTTTAACTTGTAGTTCCGTGGCTTTACCATCTGAGCCAGCATCTGCAACTCGTAGTTCCGTGGATTTCCCATCTGAGCCAGCATCTCTTACTTGTAGTTCCGTGGCTTTACCTTCTGAACCAGCATCTGGAACTTGTAGTTCCATGGCTTTACCATCAGAGCCAGCATTTCTAACTTGTAGTTCAGTGGCTTTACCATCTGGGATATCATCTCTAACTTGTAGTTCCGTGGCTTTACCATCTGAACCACAGAGGTACATATAAGATTTTGCATATTTGTTCTTGGAGACAAAGTTTGAACGAATAAGCGCATATTTACCCGGACTACAAATGATCGGTCATGGCAACAGGAGTTTTAACTTTCTTTCTTTCTGCCGTTTTTGTCAAACCCCTTGCGGGGACGTAGACAATTTTGCGCGTCAACTGCTAAGATTGAATAAAAGAGTATAAGAATAGTTGAAATAAGTATAGAACAGTATAATACAGTTGTAAAAGTAAAAGTAGAAAGAAATCAAACTTATAGAAGACAGTAGTAGAGCTAATTAACCTATAAGCTAATGGGTGTGATGATCTTGATGGGCGAGATAGTGGCACTAGGTAACCTTCAATGGGGATATCTACAAGTTTGTATGTGATTTTATACATGAGGGATTGACGACTGTCAATTCTTCTGAGGTCTAGACGCCTAAGATTAAGGGAGCTCAGCATATCAGATACACTAGCTGTTCTTAAGTAGTTAGCCTTGATCCATCTGGCTGCCCGCCTTTGGACAGCCTCGATTTGGTCAATCTGGCTTTGGGTATGAGGGGACCAAACCTCGGAGGCATATTCCAGCTGGGTTCTGACTAGAGTCTGACAAGCGAGGGACTTAATTTGTTCGGACTTGACCTTAATGTTCCTACGAAGAAAACCCAGGGTTTGGTTCGCAGTTTTGGTTGACCTGTTTATGTAATCGTCCCAGGATAGGTTATTTGAGATGTCCACGCCCAGGTATTTGGCTGATGTGACTGATTCCAAAAGTACTTCATGGAGATAGTACCTGGTTAATGTGGGATGTTTTCTACTGGTGACGTGGACAACCTGACATTTGGTGGGGTTGAATTCCATATCCCAGTCCTGCTCCCACTTTTCTTATATTTTGAGGTCATTTTGGAAGGTGGAGGACTCTTGTACAGATGATAATGATAGGTATACTGCTGTATCAGGTTTGAGATGATTGACACTTGAACTAATTTATTGACAGAATATGATAACCCAATGAGAATGTGTTTGTTTTAAACTGACTGGAGCTGCAAATTGTACATAGGGTGTAGTACATCACAGCAACAAATTATGGGGGAAGCGTATGAACATTCACTAAGGAAATTGATAAAAAGCGTTGTTGGACACTATGTTGTAGTTCTTTTTATTATCAATTTGTCAATTCAAAATTAACTTAAGGAACTTCATAATTTGGCCCTAGTATTGCATTATTCTTGATATGATCCCATAATCGGTATCATTTTTTTCTTTTTGACTCAAAATGCAGTTGTATGCATACAATGAGATGTTCCTAATTGTTAAGGCACTTGAATTAGGTGAAAAGTGTTTAAATAATAATACTAATAATAATAATGCATTTGACAACCCCAAGCTCTTTCCCCATTTTAAGCATTTTTACGACGACCCGACCGGGGACCTTCATGACTTGTCACGCAAAACTATTTCAACCATAACTTATTCATTCTATGTTTTAAATATAGGCTAAGGTAAGATCTATTAGATAATGTGCAAATATAGAATATTTTCCCATTCAGGAATATGAAATAATGTAAAGTTAGATTCTCAATAATTTCAGGAAACGCCTTTCAAATTAAACGTAATTCCAAATCGATTGATTTCAGAAACCGACATGCATGAGTGGTAATTGGGATGCTGCTGCATTACTTTTGTATTATTTCCATGAAATATAGCATCGGTGCAATTTTCTGAAATGTTTTTAAAATGATGCGTTCACATAAAACTTGACTATTGTTTGTTTATTTTGCTTTGTTTCAGAAATGCATTATCGTTATATTAATGACCCAAACTCTATTGTACATATATGAGGTATTATTTTGTCCACTCCTTTAATAAAACTCGTATGTAATGAGCACTCATGCAATATCCTCTATTTAGTAATATTGTATTATATATGCGTACAGCGATAGATTCAGCTGCATGTACATTTCACTCTTGATCATTTCTTTTCTACGAATTTCAGACGCAGAAATCACGGGACTATTTGGGAGCGTTCAATTCTGCCAAGAATTCGAGTTGGTCACCAAATTGCTGCATGAAGTTCTTTCCCAATATATAGAACGGACATTTGTAGAATTCCTCAACAGAGAAGGAATCAAAACGCTTCCAGGAAATGAACTGGTAACGGATGATGATAAACATTTGGTGGTAAAAAGTCTAAAACAATGTACTTACAATGTCGAGGACGACATTCTCACGAAGCGACCATGTCAGAGAAAACAATTAGCGAGCCTTGCAGCGTTAATGTTTTATAATACGCGAGATTCGAGAATAGTGGGACTCCAGATGGAATATACAAGTGGAATTACAAGTGTCGCCAATTTACACATTACGTGTCTATTTGGTATTATGACAAACTGTACACTTTTCACCGATGTATACGAGAATATTATTGAGGTATGTATGAACATGTAACAGAGAATAAGATTGACTGTAAATAATATTTGATACCACATTTTATCCCAAAATCAATCAGTAATTTCATATCTCATGTAAATACATGTATTGGCATTAACATAAGTACATCGTATTTACCTTACAATTTCAAAGCAGTACATGTACGTATTGTGTATGTCAGATGATTATTATGATTATATGATTAAACATTGTTCTTGGTCGTGAAGTTAGTACTTCGTTTGGATTATATGTGGACATTGCCCAGGGAAGTTGGTTGTGGTGTTTCTAATTTCTAACGGCTGGTTAGGTTGAGTGCTACCTCCCCTGTCGGATTATCTCATACCTTGTTTTGTCTTTTTGTCAGACTACGTCCACTACGTTTCAGTGAGATATACGTGTTTACAGCGTGCTCACAAACCATCACACTGTCGCTAAGTTTCAGTCATACTGCTTGACGGAGAATCAGTTTTCTCCGCTATCGCTACACGTCACGTACAGATAAAGACATGCATATGTCAAGTGTGGATCCGTACAGGGGGAGCGTAAGAAATAAGCTGGGGTCCAGGGCAGGATATCTGGTAGGAGGGGCTTTGGCGAAGCCCGCCGGAAGCTCCTAAAAAATAGCAATTCAGATACCATTTGGAAGCCATAACTTATAAATACTAGTCAGTAAACTATTTCTTGATTCCATGATTATCATAAGTTTGTTATTACATGTACTGAAAAAGTAACATAAAAAGTTCACAAAGTGATCTCTACTGATTCAGATGTCTTGTACTCCCCTCCCTTGAACCACCTTTACATGTATAATGTATAAAGGGTGGTACTGCTTTGAATTTGTTTGACAAAACAATGTGATTTTAATATAAATCGAAAACAATTATGAATCTCACTTTTTGTCGTTGAAATATTAGCAACATGCACATTACCGAAAGTCCAATGTTTTAAATAACGCGTAACCCATGTATGTATGGTATGTATAATTATGTTGGTTCCTCCCACATTGATATGGATCCTTTGCTGTTCGTTTTATCTACCATTTCTACCATTATATGGACTTTGTACAAATACACCCTAAGTTTGGTTATTTCAGTACGAAACTTAAACTAATAAGACAATATTAAAGTAAGGTAAAACACCTACCTATTATGCATGTATTAGAAATGGTTAATGGAAAACACTAGAAATTGAAATATTAGCAACATGCACATTACCGGAAGTCCAATGTTTTAAATAACGCGTTACCCATGTATGTATGGTATGTATAATTATGTTGGTTCCTCCCACATGTTATACTAACCCTATGCTGTTTGTTTTATCTACCATTTCTATTATTATATGAACTATGTAAAATATACGCTAAGTTTGGTTATTACAGTGAGAAACTTAGAAACATTGACATTATTAATGTAAGGTAAAAAACTTGCTCATTATACATGTATTAGAAATGGTAGATGGAAAACACTAGACAGAAAATGTTATGTTTCGATCGTTATTTCTGAAATGCACAAAAAGGATAATGAAATCATCAGTCTGATAAAGGTGTAACTTGAACAGGTACGTTCACATGTTGCCACAACCAGCACTTTAAACAGTGTTGGTATGTTTTCATGGAGGTGTATGCCCTGTCGTGACGGAGAATCGATCACTGATCGCTGTCTTAAATAAACTAACCAAGTGCTCTAGCAACTCGATCACGTGTGCTGCTTAATTACTAGACTATAGTATAATTTGTCATATGCTAAACTGTACGTATTACAGATAATGTACCTGTACTTAAGCTTTCCTATGTATGAAACCAACACCACCGTATTCAAAGACTTGACGTTACAGATAGGAACTTTGATTACCGAGATGAATGATACAATGTTGCCAGACAAATCATCATTTCAAGATCAGGTAAGACATGCATACACGTATAATATTATAGACTCTTATTTGCATTTTGTACATTGGTGTCTTACGTTATTCCTAACTATGAGTACAAATGGACTCCTCATAATGATAAAGTTCATAATTAGTTTTCACCAAGCACATTATGTTTTCTGTCCTATGCATATTTCGTAAGTTTAAAGAGATGGTATCAAAGGTTTTATAAATCGTCCGTCAGATCTTAAGCTAAATTTATAGTCGATGTATGTTTGTCAATTGGACTGTATACACTGGCTACCTTAACCCTTGTAAAGTCTTAATTGATATTACCTGTACACTTAACCGAATTTCTGACTCAATGAAATATTATATAATGCGATATATTCAATCAAAATTCTAAAATTATGGTCATTTTCATTGCATGCACTTATCTATCGATTTCAAGAAATAAATTACGCATGCATGATAGAATCATCCATACGGAACGGTTAGTGCAAAATGGCTTATGTGTACGTGGTTCACGTGAAGGATATGTTTGATTTTTGAAATTAGTCTGAATGTATTCTCTGTCAAATGTCCTTAATGAAACGCATTAATACTGGCGAGAATGAGTAATGTGGGACGTAATAAAGCTGTCAGAATGACGAGTACCAGCACCAAAATCCAGACATGTACGTCAAAACGTCATTTTGAAAAATGCGATATTTATAATAACGTGGGGCTTAGCTCGAATTAATGCGAGAAACATATTTTCTATCAAGAAAATTGAACAGTATCGGGGTTTCGATAATTTGTATTCGTCGAAAAGCATCTTTTAAAACCTAATCTATGAAAACAGGTGACAAGGCAAAAATTCGTTCAAAGTGTGCACACATCTGACGTCATATGCGCGTTTCATATGGCCCATTCTCACGAATTGTAGTGTATTTAAGAAAAGCAAATCCATAGGGAACAAATTCATACCAAGTATGATACTATTTTCAACTGTGTGCAAAAATGTACCAACCGTTACGCGTGGATGATTTTATACATGAATACGCCATTTCTAACCGGAAATCGATAGATTAGTGCGTGGAATGAACAAATGACACAGCCTAAGATTTATTGATATAATATATCAAATGGTATAATATGTTTTAGGGTGGCCAATTAGTAATTCGGTTAAGTGTATGTATAGGAGATATATTAACGATCCGTTTATCCAACTCTTGATGATTATGCCGTTTAGCAAACAAGTGACCCGTATGTACCATCTTATAATCTAGGATGTCATTTTACAGCAAAATTATACAGAAGCAGTCATATACAGCAATATATCCCCAGCTGAAAAATAGAACATTGTATTATATGTAAACTATCATCAAAGGGTCATAATGTTGTCCACTCGTTTAATAAAACTCGTTTGTAATAAGCACTCATGCAGGATTTTAAATTTCAGTAACTGAAAAGTCGTACATTCTTAATGCAATAAATTAAGGTTTTGAGACAATAGGAATTACTCATCTCGAGTTATAGCGTACCATACTATACCCTTTATGTATTTGCAAGCTCAAAGAATTGGAATCATCGATTTGTATCGACTCCGAGCAAAACAGCGACATAGAACCCTATCATTTACCAGAAGTCAATACCGAAAGGATAACAAGTAATATATATTTCATTTATAACATCTGCGATTTCAGCTGATTGTTTAACGTTTTCTTAACCTGTTAATGTTTGTATATTTAGTGGTTCAGGATACCATTTTTCCATTCATTTCGATGGTTAGACCTGTCGTCCACTAGTAAAAGAACATAGTAACAGAGTGGGTACGATTTGAATGACTATTATAGCCTTTTGAAATGCCACCTTAGTGTGACCTTAACCTTTAAACTAGGACATACAATCAATATTTTGAAGAAACAAGAAAATCTGTCGGATAATCATTCTTTACTTATGGTAAAACAAGTGTTTTATCAACTTCAGTTTGGTCAACATGACAAGTTCCGATTGTCATGAAAATATGCTCAAAAGAAGCGCCTTATGCTGTAGATTTCAAATATGCATCTATAGTCTTATAAGGTCTTAAGTGGCACTTACGACCTTCTCATTCTAAGCCATAGATATGACTCCACAGGATGAATAAGTTACATACATCTAGCCAAATTTCTAATTGGCCACCCTATTAAGTATGGTTCAATACATATAAAGAAAGGTGTGGTGATTTTTCATAACACGCGTTTATCTAGTGATTCACATAAAGAATCCATATACTCGGCTATAAAATCATCCATGCGTAACGGTTGGTGTGAAATGACTTTTGTGCACGTAGGACTCTTGTACCACATAGAATAGTTTCGTGAAAGATTGGAATTTGAGCTCTTAGTATTGCTGGGTTTGAAAAACATTAAACCATGCTGGAATGAGCTATGCAGAGCGCGATCAATAATTAGTACCGGTAGCACAATCTGCTAGGTAAGTAATTCCTCGCTATAAAAATGCAAAATGTCTTAATTACGAAGAACTACATATACTACCGATTTAAGTTTATTTAAAATCACGTGAAGGGCCTGTTAAGCGCAAAGTGCGAGCCAAGTCATTGTTACTCAGTTTGAGAGATCATATACTTGTCATCAAACAGACATGGGCTACCATTCCACACCAGTACCTTCACAAATACACACTGTTAATGAGTGCAAGATGTGGTGTGGCAATTACTGCAGCTTGTCGACATATACGATTTTAAACAAGTATCAAGTTCGACCTGATTAGGTTTGCAGTTTTTGTGTGCGCCTGTGTTAACCCTCTCGGTTATATGTCTTCCCACGATCGAATTGCAATGATAATTGTTCTCTTTTCAAAGGCAATCGTGTTTGGAAGTATTATTTGTTTTGTTGTCAAAAGTACTTCCTTAAATATTATAAAATCTAGGTGGTCTATTAGAAATTCGAATAAGTGTATTATGACGGATTGAGAATATATATGAGCCGCTCAACCAGAAAACCTGCTATTTTGGCATTATGTGATTACGATAGGAAGCAAAGTTATAAAAAACCCTCCAAAATAAGACCAAAATACATATCTATTGGTTAAGTTACTATTCAATATACCCGTATAGTACTATATCTTATATATTGTTTTGAATAGCTAGTCTTGTTGAAAAAATGTTACATGCTTTACTAGTAACTTTTTAATTTATTTATATTTAGATATAGAAGCCGATATTCGAAACCCAGAATATATAAATTGGGTCAAGGGGACATTATCATTGAAGTACGTGAATGAAGGAGTAAGAAGTTTTACTCTGATGATATTTGAGAAGGACATGGACAGCTTACCAGGGAGAGGTCAACACTTTCAAGACGGGACAAATATAAAGAGATTGTGTGAACAAGTAGAGAAAGTAAAAGGAAAATTGAAGTATAAACACCCTTGTTGCGAACAGTGTAAAACATTGTTCAAATATGTGGTAAATAATCTTCGGACCTCGCAAAATATCGAAGGGTTTAATAACGGAAAGAGCGAACCCGTCGGTGGTGCATGGGGTATTGCGAAACTGTTTATGCCACGACATTGCAAGAATATCAACTCTCCCAGTGAAGCCGACTCACACGCGCTGTTTCGTCTTATTTGGAATTGTATGAGTTTCAACTGCTGTAGCATTCAACATGTAGATCAGGTAAAACGAGACGTGTCCCACTTATATTATATTTGAATAGTATTTAACATCCGACTTTTCAATCTCACACTTTTTAATTGAAAACATAAATATGTCAAGTAACATAAAAACCATCATTTATCCCCGCCGAAAGAAAAAATCGGCAAGGATATGGTCTCCGTCCGTCAGTCCGTCCGTACGTATGTCAGTCCGTTTGTTCGTCCGTACGTCCTCTGTCACAAATCTTTCCCGGAGCATTTGTTCAAAACTATGTAAGATATTGATTTGAAACTTGAACTTTAAATAGATGACAACTTGGAGAAGTGCAGTGACATAGAACCATAACTCTGTCTGTCTTACAGTTTGAATTATCTCCCCTTTAGTCTTTTTATAATAATATTTTATCCGGGGCATATCTTTAACACTATTTAAGATATTGCCTTGAAACTTGGAATATAAATAGATGGCGACTTGGAAAAGTCTGTCTTATATTTTGAATTATCTCCGCTTTAGTAGTTTTATAATAACATTTTGTCCGGAGCGTATCTTCAAATAAAACTATTTAACATATTGACTTAAAACTTGAAATATAAATAGATGACAACTTGGACAAGTGCAGTGACCAAGAATTATCTCTCCTTTGGTATTTTTATATTGACCAAAACACCATGATTTGGAACTTGTCGCTAAGAAAGATATGTAAGAAAGATATGTGAGACATATTTGGTACAAAAGCGTTTTTGAACATAAGAAGCATTATACTGTGAGCTGATTTACCTTTACAGAATGAATAACGTTCTGTTTTATCTAGTTATAACAAACAACAGCACATGTCATGTAGCAGGCAGCGGGTTCGTAGATATTTATCAAATAGTCGGATCTCTTATCATAAATATCTCAATGACAATATATGTCTTATTGGATACGACAATGTAATCGAAACAACCGTTCCAATGTAGTATATAATGGTGTTTAAAAATTATTTTCTCCCTTACAATGTTGTTATTTCGTGCTTGTAAACACCGATTCTTATCAGAGCTTGACAATTAATGTTTGTGCAAATACAAAATGTACCTGTTTCGCAGTTCTAATTTGATAACCCTACTAGAAATCGTCACTTTTGTCATTTTTTAATATTTCGTGTCATTTAAATTATGAGTGCAAAAATATGAAACATTATGAAAAATTTTGGTATTAATATTTTGTCAAAATTGAAGGTTTTCCTGAAGACTTGTTCAAATCAAATAAATCAACTAACTAACTTCATCATCTTCAACATAAGCTGATATTTGATTCTTTGTAATTAATGCTGAAATTAATTTGGTATAATTATATATCAAATATAACTACGAGTTTTAGTGAGCTATCACATCTTCAAACAAATCGCGACAAAACTTATTGAATTTTACAAATTTAAAATTTATTCCCAGAGTGTGAACAAACATATAATTATACCTTTCTCAGCATTTTACCAGATTTTAAAACGCGTAGCTGCACGAATTCACCAACTAAATTATGTCAATAAATACATGTTGGATCATCCCATGTTGTGGACTGTATTAAAAATTGGTCTATAACCAAAGATATTACAAACAAACATTAATTCCAAGCGTCGGGGATAATCCCAATTATCCCATATTCCTACCTTATTCGACTGTGGTTCATTAAAATGACACGAAATATGCGGCGTTCCATTTATGAGCAAATAAGAACCATACATTGGCAGAATCCTTGTTGTAAAAACCATTGCTATCCTTAGTTTGAGAACTCACACAATACACTCGTACACATTAACAAAACTTCCTAGATCTATTTTATTTGAATGTGTACGCTTTCAGATTAGCGCCATGCGAAATAAATTGATGCACTCATCACAATTCGTCATTACTGATCATGATCTCAAAGAGCTTTTTGCCAGCGAACTGGATTTTATAAAAGAGGCAATAGCTGAGTGTTGTGAAAATGATGACAAAGTGCGACAAGACTTGGTTTCTTCAAAAGAGAAAATAGAACAAGTAAATTTGATAGATACTGGCTTACTCGTTATTCCAAACCAAAACTAATATTGATGTACTTTCAATATTTCCTTGAAATCCACCGTGATTCAACCTACTATTGTGTGCTTTGCAAATTATACAAAATGGAATTTCTCAAAATAACTTAAATTCGTTGAGGGATTTTAAAATAGCTGGTTTGCGATAAAACAATCGTATTTGCTAACATTTCTGAAAATCTTTTCATTAAATTTTGGTAAATAATTACACACAGAACTTATGAACAAAACATTTAAAGCTCATTTCTGGTGTTGCTGAAATTTCAGTGTTTCTTAGGTAGATACATTTCATTTATTCGTGCAAAATGTCATACTTGTAGGTGTAGTAATTACAGGAAAATGTTTCAAAAACACGACTTTTTCTATCGCAAACTAGCTATACTTTGTAAGAGATATTCGAATTAACGAAAACACTTACGGGCATAAATGAAAACTTGATTGCATGGCTGACTATGCACACTTTGGCACTTGAGTTTGATGTTTTCATTATTTCATTATTTGTTGTAATACAGATATATTATAACGTAAATATGCAACATTTGTAAAATATCTCTGTATTTTGGCTTGGTATCAGTTTACTGTTTCACCAAATTGTATGTACATGTATTTATAATCTGTTCTAGGTTCGAGAATCCGAGATGGATATCCTAACATTTACACATCGAGCAAGGGAGGCAATGCAACATGGAATCGACTGCTTGAAAAACTCGGACAATGACGAGGAGAAACAAAAGGACTTGGAGACAAAATTCCAAAGCCAAATTGAACGCCTTAACTTGGTTGAAGATCAGATGGACAAAACTAAGCTTCGAACTGCACAACTGGCTTTAAACTCTGCAGCCTTTATATGGCAGAAACAGGTACATTATGTGTATGTGTGTGGTTATT
The DNA here is from genome assembly GCA_963678985.1 of Spisula subtruncata. Lineage (NCBI taxonomy): Eukaryota > Metazoa > Mollusca > Bivalvia > Venerida > Mactridae > Spisula > Spisula subtruncata. The sequence continues at coordinate 14,235,109 of OY787673.1, read as the reverse complement.
TATACGGAGATCAAAAATATATTTGCTTTGTCATGTACCTGCGCCGTATTCTGATTAAAAGACCGTCATATTTGTCGATTGCTTGGCTGAAATCAACATAAATATCGAAATTTATATAGTATAAATTTGATATCAATCGCTTGTGTTGTTGAGAACGCATCGCTTCTGTACTCGATGTTCACTTTACATCCTACCTTAAGGTCATACACACAGTAAGTTTTGGTGCACCATGCCAATACATTTCCCTCCTACCACTTGGTAACAATGAAGGTGTACATCTCGAGAACATGTATGTAGACGTAACTAGACAATACATCTTGAAATATAGGTCAAGATGTATACATCAAAACTTTCTATGTGTACGCAGCTTTAAGCATAATAGTATGAGTTTTCATTACATAATTCGATGGCTTAGAATTTGAAGGTCGTAAGTGATCTTCTAAGATTCATACATATTTAGAATAAGCATCACAAGGCACTTCTTATGAGCCCATTTTCATAAAAATCTGAAGTTGTCATGTTGACCAAAATGAAGTTGTAAAAGGTTGTTTTACCATAAGTAAAGAGTAAATGTCAGACAGTTTTTCCGTGTTTTCTCAAAATATCGATTTGGTAGTTACGACCTTCTAATTCTAAGCCATCGAATTATTGACTATGTATTCGTAACAGATAAAGACAGCCAGGCAGAAAATTACATTACTAATCACTCAGACAAAGGATACATTAGCACGAGAAAATACAACGACCTCACACCAATATAAGACGAAGCGTGAAGGAGAGAGGGTGTGTGAAGACTTACAAAAGAAGGCTGAAGGCTATGCAAATGTCGAAAAGTTATTAATCAACTTCGAGGAAACAATTACATTTCAAAAGAAACAAATTGACGAGGCAATTCTAGAAGCGAGAGAACAGGTAGGGCAATATACACTAGTACAAGATATCCTATCAGTATAAGTCTATATCGTATGCTTTTTTGTAAGCAATGGATTTATTTACACTAATTATTACACATGACTGTTTAAATAGGTAATGCATCTGAACAGTGATGTTGCGGACCCATTGGCAGTGTTAGGCGTGGTGCATAACATTGCGTATTTACAATTTAGGTAATGGGCATCAACGTGCATATACGTATGCACATTGTTATGGTGCACTCTTATGTACTAAGTTTCGACATTTTAATATCAAAATATGATGTTTTGATAAAAATATTATATTTCATGTACATGTTTACGTTCACAGTTTATAATTCATAATCCACACTACCTAGGCAATCGTTTGCATGAAAAACTACATACTCTTGATTTAGTTACTTGTCATCGAAACTCGAATGACTAATTCTATAATGTAATTTACTTGTATATACTTAAAGTTACGTGTTTGAGATAAAACATAATAATATGTTATTATTGCAATAAATGTACATGACACCAAAGTCCTCCATTTAAAAGAAGGATTTAGATATGTCGAATGCCGTACATCTTCAGCGTAATCCTTTAATGAAATTGTTGAACAAATATATTATTGTACAATATATAATATACATGTACTACATGTAGTATTGTGTATACTTCCAGCATAGACAAGTGGTAAAAACAAACGACAGGACACTAACGTCACGTCAACAGAAAGACTCTAAGTTAGAAAACAGCGAAGAACTCATTAATGCTCTAAAAGGATTGAACGGCGCGCTTGCGGCCAAGAAAAAAGCAAGTCGTGACCTTAAAGAAATACGGGAAAGGATATCGCTATTGGAGTCTGTCGAGCTGGCTGAAATTAAAAAGGATAAATCACTGCAATCACAAAAATCGAATTTGGAAGTTGAAGTGTTGAAACTGGAACGACAGGTGGAGAAATTACAAGTCAAACTAGGGGTCTTGGAGGCGAATGTGTTGGAAGAAAGTCAAGCATTAGACAAGATACAAGCTCAGAATTTGCAATTGCATAATCCAAAGTTGGGAAATGGCATGCCAGTTTCGGAAATACAGAATATGTCGGGAGTAAAGTCTGTTACTGAAAACCCGCTAGAAGTTGATACCAAAGTTTTGGACGAAGTCAAAAAATTTCAGACATTACAAACGAAGAAGACCGAAACAGAAGAGCACGAACCAGCAGTGGATCATGGATGCTCATGAAGCGCTTAACACTGAAAGAAGAACTGTGAGAAAGATGAATGATGTGTTTGATAAAGCGATCCGATTAGAAACAACAGAGTAAATACTACATGGTTGGTGTGGGAAGAGAAATAATATCTACACAAATACCGGGACACTAGCGACAGTCAGGACCTACCTTATAATACATGAATAATTTGATGGTTTACCTATCTCTGATTAACTACTAAAATAACCCGACTATGATCTCCATACTTCGATTTGGTCATGAAAAACAGAAATATGATGGAGCATGCATCAATACACAATATATGTATATAGTAACGCTGTGTACACACATCGTAATAAGTAGTTCAGTGTTTCCATATTTTCCTGGCGTGCGAGTGCCATGGGATTGGTTTTTGTGTTGCGAACTGTACGATGAAACACTTAACATCAAACTTATCGTGTGGTGATTCTGATGTGATGGAACTGAGGTGGATATTGTATTTACATTTGTATTATAGCTTAATGTGTCACCATAGTGCAAGTTTACATGACCATTGTTCCATATAATTAACTGATGAACTCGTGCAGTAGTTAGCTCGTACTGTTGCAATTTTTACACGGTTTCCGTTAGCTATTACGTATCTCAGTTGATTCATTGCATGCATACTTGGCGATTTTTATAGTGTTTTTAGTTACAGATCTAAGAAATTATATCACCCAAAAATAGCGTTTAACATCCCCAAATTTCCATTCAATCATTATGCATTGTAATTTGTGATTTTCTTAGGTCTGCAGTATAATTTATGTTTTGTATATGATACTTTCAGAATTTCATAATGTAGAAAGTAAATGTGTGAATTTATCTTCTATTATTATAGCGATACTTGAATTTGGATGCATCAAGAGATTACATGTAGTTTTAACTAAATATGTATGCGTGTAAAATAGGTATGCGTCTAAAATATGTAATATACTTAACAACTTTTCTAAGTCCTCATTTTCATTGATTAGTTACACAGGGTACAGTATCAAGAGTAGTTACCCTAATGTAGTAATAAATATACAAGGGTTCAATTTGTGGATTTTTGCTGCAGATATCAGCGGTTAGTCATTTTTTCATTTTTTGTCATTTAACCTTTTTATGGGCATATTTGCATCTGAAACCTTCTTACATGACCACAGAAGTGACATGCAAATAAAAAAGCAGTATTTGTACCCGAAATGTTCTTATTTTGACTAATTTTAAAACATGTTTCAAGACGTGGGTGGGTAATGTTTTTTGAAAAAAAAACCAAATAACGTAATTTGAGCCTTGAAATACCTGTCATATCATTTATTTAACAGTATTATAACATTTAAACGTCAGGTTTGACCAGCTGCATGTATATAAACTTTTATTTTTTATGCAACCGCTGTTATCTGTAGCAACTTTGTAATCCATTTTCTTTTGAAATGTCAGTTCGATTTTGACAAAACTTTTCAGAATGGTCATTTACAGTATTGCCCTCACTGCAACAATATATTTCTTTATTGAAATTTGAATTTTTGTGCACTTGCCAACTGGTTAAAAATCATGGTCAAAATTTCATATAACCCTTGTATACATGAATATATATTACTACATAAGGAAAACTAATCTTGATACTGTACCCTGTGATTAGTTACTTCTTTGTTATAATTTCTCAAGTGAAGTTTATACAAGGCAGTCAAAATAATATGTGGCAGAAACTGGTCATATGTCACGTGGTTTATTCGATCCGAGACGTGTCATTTTATGTTTTTTCTGCCTCCACACAGCTAGGGGTGGACAGAATGTGTTCTAAACACTTCCAATTTATGTCCAAAGACTCACCACTTTTGAAAAACATTCGAAAATCAATTATGATATAACATTAATGCGTCAAATCATGTCGGAACAAAAATGACGTGACGTCAGTACGATGCATAGTAGTATATTTTGCCGACGTGTAAGAATAATTACACAAAACATCACTGGTTGATAGATATTTAACGTAAACGTGTTTATATAATGAGTATATGATGAAATGTTAAGTAATTGTTTGAGAGATTAACAATGCTGGTTTCGAGAGTATTTGTATTGAAGTGACGTTATGACGTAAAATCGCGCTTTTCTGCGTTCAGACGTAAAAACAATCCAGTAGCCACAGTAGTCAGCAATGCTTACGTCTCTTGTCAATGACTGCACGTGGAAAAATTAGACCATGTGGTTGATATGTTAAACATATTTCAATATAATAAGTGCATGTCAAAATCAACAGTTTGTCGTACCATTTTGTAAACTGATGATTGACACATACTATAGCAAAATTTCATTCAGATATAAAAATGATGGACAAAGTTATCTTCGAAAATATAAGTGAGGACTTAGAAAAGTGGCTAAGTATAGATACTGTATTAGTTTTTTATCAAAAGTGTCCTCTTACAATCGTTATAGAATAGTTTTGTAAGGACAAACAAGAAATTGTCCGAGGCGAAGTAAAATGATTTCCAGAGAGACAATGATTATCACAATCTATTCTGGAACAATTCGTGAGCGAATATGTTTTGAATTTTAGACACTATGACTCTATGTAACATTATAACCTCGGCCTAACACGCTTAAGGGATTAGCTGTCATATAGATTGAGTATAAATCAAGAAACTATTACATTTGTAATACAACATTAGATTACAAAAGCAATCATTTTCCACATCCGTCGATTAAGGCTTGATGCATATTATTTGTCTCCATTTGGTTTTTAAAACCAATAGACGATTGTCATTTATGTCATGAAATTATTTTTAAAATAAGCGGGATCATGTTAGTCGATTCCTAAATATATCTAAAACTTCTCTGATGATGTTAAGACAGTGTGTTTTGTACATATTAAAACGTTTCTATTTTAATAGCAACATAATAAATTGACACATGTTCTAGTTTAAACATTCATTTTCATTCATATGGCTATATTTAATTATATATTACCTAAAATATAATGTTGTATTCAAGTAATACATGTGTTCATGAAAACAAATATTGTTGGTTGTACATTGTATGTTATTATAACTCCAACGCGATATTCTGCTTTGTCAATATAAACAGAAATCACGGACCATTACATTGATTTAGGGAGAGCGGAAGTTTATTTTACCTGCTCACTTCTATTCACCAAGTAAGTTAAAATAACGGTAAAGCTTGGCCACATTGACAGGAGCCTGACCGATTAGCATAATTTAACAGTCGATATATTGTCTACCTTTACAACACCGAGTGTATGTTTTCATAATCGGGGAGTATCACGGAGACGCTCGATGTGTAATACAAACACAAATCTGAAATACCGATATTGCACGATTTGCTTGCGGAAATTGATATATTCAAACCTTGTAATATATTCTTGCTTAAAGGTCAGGCTCAGGTCAAAATAGCCATTTTGCCTGTTTACTTTAAGTGGCACAGGTCCGAATACCGCGTTAGAGTTATACAAACTTGTTAAACATTGTTTATAGTTTTGCTGTATTCCTACTGATAACCAATTATGTAAAATCATTCAATTGTGATGGATTTTGCTCCTCACTTTGTGAAAAGCAATAGGGATTAGCCATTACTCAATAATTGATAGGGTGTAGATAAATTATGATAATTTGGTTTAAGTTCAATCAAGACACTAATTTAATTTAACGCTGCATTTCTTTGTTTTGTTATTAGGTTTTACCAATACCCTTTGTCTAATTAAATTTTAATACTTCAAATTTGATCAGTTTACAGTATCACAGTCATGTTAATCGGTGTAGTGCATTTTTACAATTATAAGTCTTCGGGCAATCAGTTCTGATGTTTATTTTACCGTGTATGTAGGTATGGAAATCTAAAATAGTTTGACGTTAAATTGACCAATCATTCTCTGAGTAAATATCTCACAAAAGTATCAGAAGTAATGTACACTTTTTAAATGGAGCCAGTGGGCATGTCGGAGTATAAGTATATGTCTAAAATATGGATGCGTCCACCAATTTTTAAAAGCTTTGGGCAACCAGGCATTTTAGAACATTTATAAAACATTATTGACTGATGGAATAAGAATGGTTGCCACCGTTACATATGACTAGTGTTATATTTGTTTTGCATACAGAAACGTGAAGAAATACTTGTCATTCTAAAAAATCTACTTCATTTGTTTTTAAGACGAACGATTGTAAAATGATTTTTTAACCTTGAAGCTGTATAATTAGAAAGAAAGATGGACCGCTTTGACCCCACGTAAATTATTTTAATATTAAAAAGTATCGACATCGTATTCAAATGTTTGTCATTTGCATTCTAAGTATTGTCTTCAAATAAACGCAATTCTAAGGTGGACTCTTCTATTGTTTAATTCAAAATTATTTTGAAAATATAAGTTGTTTTGGGTTACCATGGCAACATTGTTACATGGACAAACCATTGATTCAGTGGTGTATATTTGTATTACATAATTTGCAACATGAATGATCGAAGTTTATTACGTTTGTTCTCAGATGTTGATTATTCTACTGATAAATACTTATAACGGTCAACTTTGGTCATATTTCCCATTGATACAAAACTTAAAAATCAAGTATGCTGCTTTTGTCCGCAGTATTAAGATAGTGTATTTGAACGAATATTGAATTGCATGTATAGTTATCATTCTAACCCCTCTCTTTCTTTTACTATGCGGACGTGTTATGGGAAATATGATTAACAGTTCTTACCTCAAGCATTTGTCCATTGTACTCTAACCTTTATGTACTTTGAAACCGTTTAGTTTCTGGATTTATGATTATGTTTTGTTGTTATGTATTACTAATATCTTGATTTACATGTCATATGTTACATAGCCATTGTTTGGACAATAAATTATCTAATAGGTAGCATTGAATATTTATTGCAAGGCTACTACCGTCGTCCGATTCGGATTCATTAACGTTTGATATGTTATTGCACATGACCTTGCAATTTAGAATAGATCACTCAAAATGTAAGGCTATATTCGGTATGATTATTATCTCCTTTGACTGTGTCAACGATATGATTTATCATCCAAGTTGTTTTTTGCAAGAGAAGTCAGTTTTTAGTCAAAGGGCATAATTAGAGTGTTGCACTCCTTAGGATATTCCTATATAATTATATTGTGAGTGAATGATTGTTTTGAGTGATCTATTTTGAATTGCAAGGTACTGTCACACAGGGGTTTTTGTAACCGAAAGGAAAAACCAAATTATTATTGATACTTTTTTAACTTAAAGGTTGCTCACTAAAATTGCGCAACGTCGTATAAATATGTTCGCCTTCTCGCATTTGTCCCGGCTAAAAGTAAAACATCTGTAGTTTCCGAGGATATCTTATTCTAAAAATTATATTCCCATATTTTGTCATTATTTAATGTCCTGTTCATGTAGGGCGGCTAGGGTGACGTTAGCGCTTCGAATGTTTTGGGAAGCGTCGGATGTATACACTTCTAGAGTTTGTGTCGCCTGACCAGGGCATATCTAGGTGTAACTGTTGACGGCGTCGGTGGCGTTGTTTTGGATGTGACTTTGTAAATTGCAGTTCATATGAGACTGTAAACCATTCATTTTTCGACACCAACAGCGCATGAATTTTTATGGTTTATGTTTACACATGGATTTCATGGAAAAAATCACCGTTTTTTTGTTATAAGTTCAAATCAATTTGAATTTGGTATACATGATTATTTCACTCGAAGTGCAGTGCGCAAGAACCGTTATCATACCTTTTGCCGGCATACCCGACTCGTGGAGCTTTTATATTATACAGGAAAGCAATCGAAAGCCCAGCTCATCGTCTTTTACATAAATATTCATTAACTGACAATATTGCATGCCGCTATAACGCTTTTGTTGTGCCTGAGTGCCGTGTTGCGCTGTTTTGTAACGCTTCTACGCTGATGTTGTATGAATATTTTGCACGGTGACCCTTTATTTGTATTATATTAAAACACTGCTCAAATATTACTCTAACTATCGACGTAAAATAATCAAGAGGTCTCATCGTAAAATGTTGTCATAAAATCCATGTAAAATGAATTTCACGCTTATTACAAAATTTTAGGGTCATCGTGCAAAAAATTGCATAACATTGTTATAACGTCGGTATAGTGCATAATAAATAATTACACATTTTTATGTACATATATTTGCAATGTTCCATGTACTCGTAGTGATGTTTGCAATATCCAACGTACATGTACATATATTTGCTCTGTTCCATGTACTCGTAGTGATGTTTGCAATATCCAACGTACATGGATATATATTTGCAATGTTCCATGTACAAATTGTGATGTTTGCAATATTCAATATCCAAAATTACGTAAAACTGAATATGTTTACGATATTCAAATTACGTATGAGAAATTCTCCATGAAAGCCTGCTATTTTGACAAAATAATTGCTTTTGAGGTTTTTCATAATTTTAAAGAAAAATGTTAATGAAGCAAAATGCAAAAGAAAGTTTGATAATAGCATGAGTTTTAAGGAAGAATCAATATTCAGAACATTGTATCAGACGTCGCAAACGTCATTCAAAGTTTACGTTATTTGACGCTACAGCTAACACATATTTGAAAATTAAACCATTTGACAAAATCATGAAATATTGTGTTCACAATAGCATAATACTTTAGAAGTATGTTATAATATTTAAACTATGCATTAAAATCGAAATTGTTTGAGAGACAGGCTATTACTGTATTAGACAACTCAATCCTTACTGTTCAGAGTATTTTTCCAAAATTGGTAACCATAGCAACGAAGTCTAAGATATATTATCATATGATTTATTGCATAAATAAAATCAAAAGATATGTATTTTTTCTTAATTTTGAGTTTTTTTCAAAACTTTATTGCTGTTATTTCTACATCACACATAATCACACAACTTCAAAATATCATATTTTCCTGGAGAACGTCTCATGTGTTTGCAATATTGAATGTACATGTACCTATGTTTGCAATATTCAATATTCAAATTACATAAAACTGAGTATGATTGCAATATTCAAATTACATTGTTTTTTTAAATGTTCATATGTGTGATATCATAGATTGACATCTATTATAAAGTCTATAATTATGAGTGTTCTTAATGTCCTATAGCTATATTGAATGCCTTATTTGGAAATATTAAACAGACGGACCTACAGTATTGTTACTTATTTCAACTTAAAGCATTAGTCATACTTTTACACAAACATATGACGCCCGTTTATAAGATTTAATTGGATAAATGTAAATGGCAGACTGATGAAACCGTCCGAAAATAATAGCATCGCGATTGATGATCAAATGGGTTTCAGAAAAAGAAAAGAACAATTTATTTGAATTTGACCTCCCCCTTAACATGTATTGTCAACACATTTTTACAGCTTGCAGTTGGTGTGCAAGAGGTTTGGGATTCGAATAGAGACCTCGACAGGTCAATTAGTAAAGTTAGTTCCAGTTTACTTCTTTTTCGCCTGGTGACCGGATAATGTGACTGTGTAGTCAGCATATGCCATATTGAACTCGGAGTATAATTTTAAAAATATTTTAGATAAGCCTATCGCTGGCTTAGAATGAGAAAGTCGTAAGACCGATTAAATCGATATTTTGAGAAAACAAGAAAGAACTGTCCGAACAACACTCTTTACTTCTGCTGAAACATGCTGAATAAACTATGCATATACTTAGGGCAGCTATAATGTGATTTCCCATTTTGGGACAATCGCTTGTTCGGGGACCATAATTCGGTTTTAATAATTCCCTTTTTAAGACATTGTCCCATTGAACATTTTTTTTGCTACGGCGATGTACTCCAAATTTGATATATAATATCGGGAAGGTATCGGGAACAGGATCATCGATGTCTAGGTGAAACCTCGGGGATGTCATTAGAATATTTAGGAAATCTCTGTTCCCGATATCTCCCGAAAGTCATTTATTTCAATGGGGAGCACATCGCCAAGGCAACATAAAGCTCATTGCGACCAATGCATTATAGACTGAGCACCTATTTGGATATTTCAATTATGAAAATGTGGTTAAATTTTACATTTTCAAGACTTAAGAACAAACGCTTTGTAACAGTTATTTATATTTTGTTTCATTTGCAAAGTCAATAATTATACTGATACTTTAACAATAGTTCGATCATCAATATAGCAATAGTATTAGTTTAATAGCCCCATTAGGGAAACAGACTAAACATAATACCTGTTATTAGACGCACTAGAAAATAGAAAAAAATAACCGCACTTTTACCGGTTCTTTTCAGAAAGCTACCGAAATGACTTCAAATGACAAAAAAACATCTAAAACGATATTGAAACAATAAAAGTATACTTCATGATGCTCTTTTCGAGATGCATGGTTTCCTATGATCTTTTTTTCTGTTCATTTACTTTGACATCATCATATATTTAAAAATCTTATTTTACGATGTATTACATTATTTTTAAGCAATGGTACATATCGCTGGCTTAGAATGAGAAGGTCATAACTACAAAATCAATATTTTGAGGTCTATCACATAAACAACATTTTCGACTTCCTGGTGAAAATAATTCGGAATCCGTATTTGTACAGCGATAAAGTGTTGCCCTTCCTACAAATTTTGTGTTTTTTATCAAATATCCAAAACATTCCATGGCTCGAAAAACTCTTTAACTTGCATATGACATAAGATTCATATATACAAGTCATTTAGATAAATAAAACGTTGATGTGATTCCTTGAGGAGGTTTTTAATACATTTTGGAATTTAACAAATGGAGTGGAGTCCCTTTAACATTTTAATATTATGATCCATCATTAATTATTTTCATTATTTTTTATTCATGTTTACATTGCATCATTTGAACTAAATTCTATGTTTGTTCTTGTTTATAACTGAGATATCAAATTTTGAAATTTCCGGGCATGCTCACAACGTAGCGTGGTCCTCTTTAATCATAGAAATTTCATTGAGGCGCGTCATCATGACGTCACTTCCTGGTAATTTTCGCCGACTCACAAGGTTTCTATCTCTCATAAAAAGTCTATATCCGTAATCATAAAGTTGTCTTAGAGCAGATAATTGTTCATAAGTTTCTGCTTTAAGTTTTTCCACTGTTTTGTTTCCCTTTGTTGTCATGCCCATCTTAAAATGCGTTTCCATAGCGATTTGTCTGACGTCACTGAGCGCACCGGAAGTGACCATCTGTGGAATTGAATTCCATTCACCACCCTCAATGTCCATTTTAAGCAAATCAATTGTTCTCTGGAAATAAAAGACATTAAAAAATATATAAATATAGTAAAACTCGGACACTGACGGCTCAACTCAGCAACCTTGCAACACAGAAAACATTTAAATACACCAAAGAGCGAATTACTCGGCACTGGGTACAACTCAAATTCAGGAGAAAAGTAACTAAAGAGCTGAAAGACCAAGCCCCCAACTGTCAAAATGTTGCAGGTCCTTGGTTCAGGATACAACACATTACGTTATTTTCAGTTTAAAGAGAAACCCGCCTTATACATGCCATCGACATACCACAATATTAGTCAGTAATTTCTGTTTATATTGGCATTGCATATTATCGCGTTAGAGTCATACATAGAGAATAATAGGTGAGTGCCATGGGTGAGTAAGTTTATCTGGCAAGGCGAAGGAATTTATCGGTTGAGCCGTAGGCGAATCCGATAATTTCCTCAGACCAGCCTGATAAACGTTTACTCACTCCATGGCACTAACAAACTCATTATTCTATTTATCCGGTCACTTCATCTGCTTTAAAAAGGGAATGAAAGTCGGGACTATTTAATTGCCTTCTCATTATTTGTGCGTAGCGTCACGTTCGTTCACAATCGGGGTGCCTCGGACTATTCTAAGACAAACCATCACGGAAAGACCCGATTCGTTCACTGACGTCACAGCAAAACAACAACGTCGGACATCTGGATACCGTCATGTAAGTCGTAAAATAATTATTGATCGACCCAAGCACATTTTAAATAGGCAAACCTCATCCTCGGGTACAGAGTTTCGGCTGGCGACACCGCTTTAAGAAGACGAGGAAGAAGTCAATCAGATCACTGGGCACTTGACAGGACACAGCAAGTCACATAGTCACTTGACGGGATATCAAAAATGTTATCATGCCTCCCTTTATCAGGCCGATTTTGCCGGTAGTGACTGGATAATGTAGAATATATAGACTTGTGTACATTAACAATGCAATGTCTCTTTATAGTCTCTCTGAATATTAAGAGAAATTGCAATTTTTATGTACACAAGTGACATTCCTGAGAAAATAAACTATACTTACATTTGTATGGCCTAATTCTTGTCGTATAGTATCTAACGTTTTGATTTCCCAGTTTTTACTATTGATATGGTTTACTCCACCAAGTCCCCATTTGTAAAACCAGATATGTTCCGATACTCGATGTGTTTCATCCTTCATACTGTAGAACAACAAAAGTTATTTACGGTTAGATACACACGGTTAACATAATGATATTGGGGATAACGTGCTATTATATTATTTGCTTTCAATGGATAACGGTGATTTTCAGTGAATATAACACTGACAAATAACAGTGATAGATTCTATTATTATTTCGTTATTTACAATTATTTGGAGCAGGTTCCGATAACGTACAGAAAAAGAAACACAAAAATACAGGACTTCAAAATAAAATATGCATTACGTCATTATGACGTCATAACTGTCAAGTCGTGGCGTTCTAGTTTCAACGTAATTTTTCCAATGGTCAATTACTGCACCATTTTAATAGAATATGAAGCAAATAATAAACTGAAAATTTGTTGATTTTTGGTGAAAGATCTTACTTTATTTTACTCAGGATCACAGAATATTATATTTTCTCTGGTGGCTACGCGGCTCGTGAAAAAAAATGATTTCTGTGATCACTTGGCGAAATAAAATTCGATCTTACACCAAAATCAACAAATAACCTCTAGATTACACACTGAGGCCACCCGCTTAATTCTAATGAGATCTAAAAAATAGTCCAACTCATGACCAATCGTTGGACAGCAGCTATGGTCAATCAGAGTAGGATCTTTGTGAATATTGAGAGTTATAACGGAAGCTGACTGGCATTTTCACACACTTGTATCATGTTCAAATAGTCTGGACTAGATAAAATAATATGTCGATATATTTCATTGACCTTGATTTTTGGTACATAGTCTTTGCATTTGATTATGATTGATTACATATCTACTGTATAAAACAGGAGGGTGCACGTGGCTTATCACAGTAATAAGCTTTTTTTATTGACGTTTATTGATCTACAGGGCCGGTATTTATAAAACATCTTAAGTGAAAACTTAAATTTTCTTACTTATCATAAGTTAAAATATTGAGCTCTCCATATTTCACAAGAAACAAAACAATAAGCCATGTTTTCTGCATGATTACTGTAGCTCTTTACATAATGGTTTTAAACAATGTAACTAATTGTTAACATTGGTTTTCCGGTTTAAGGAAAATTGTAAATTTCAAGAAAATTCTACGTTTTCACTTAAGATGATTTATAAATATTGGCCCTGATCGTCAAATCGTATCATTTGTTTGAAATATAATACATTTTAAAGTCCCAATAAGGTTTAAAATGGTAGTATTTTCTATGTACAAAGAATATCGAAATATTGAGATATTAAATTATACTAAAAATGGTGCAGAAGGGACCCATATCTGACCTCAGGTCGCTGTTCCTTCTTTGAGAAATAATCAACTGAAAACGTTATTTAGTATTTTGTCCTCCGTACAAAATACTCAATAGTGTTTACGTTTAAATTTTCCGAACAATTCCGAATATTTCATCAATGATCGGAAGTACGCATTACGTATGACGGACGCACACTAAACTGATCATTTAAAGTCACTTTATTATGGTTTCGTGTCCATTGCCTGTATAAATAAAGATGACGTCATATACAGTACTTAAGTGATTGGAACAAGTCAATTACTTCAACATTTGACTTTTTAACTGTATAATTGAACGATCCTCATTATATTAAAGAGGCGTTCCAAATAACTTTGATCGTTTAAATCAATTCAGGAATATGAAACATTAAATGAGAATCATTATTGCTTAAACTCCTCAAATCATCAACAAAAAGCTCCCACCAATTACCGAGAAAATATGAAATATATTTCCGTAACGAGCCAAAATAGTCACGAGTTGTTTCCCTTTGACCACATAATAATAAATCGCTCGAAGCGATAAATTACTATTGATGATTTGATCATATTTTTGACATTACAGAGACATACTTGCACGCACTTGCTTCTGATAAATTATGATAATTGATGGTGCTTTGTACATTAAGCTCATTTAATTTGATAGTAGCGAAAAATATGCTAGTTACTAGTACAGGGAATGCCTCTTTAAATGTTACCAAGTTAATTAGTATCTCAGAAGTTAATTATATCTGGTAACTATAGAACTATACAACACCCCATACAGCGTTATCATTAATATATGGTAACATAAATAACTTTAATAATTTTGTCAGTTTTTTTAGACAATATGTGTTGTTATATGCCATAGTTTAACACATACATGAAGTTACTTAGACACATTTTATGTTTATATACCGGGGCATTCATATGCAAATTGATATACAACGAGTTATTGGTCAGTGACTAGTTTGTATTGCTTATTCAGCCAACAGATTTCTGGTGGAACATGGATGGCGATTAATATATGAATGGTTTCGTCATGCTATAATGTGTCTATTCAGGACATGAATCCTTTTCAAATGCTACATATTTTTTCTCAACTGATGTTTGAAGCGTTTTCCTTAATTCTGAAAAACTGCCAAAACGTCGTAAGTTAACAATTAATTGCATTTTACCCATTGATACTTCCAATTTCACACTGCATTGTAGTTTTCAAATCAAGTAAATATACTGGTTTTGTATGATACACTCCTTCCTTCAGGCATGCTCAAGATCAGACATCCTTCGGGTTTAAGTCCGGAGAGTGAAGGGGGAGGGGGCAACTTTAATGTCTTCAGGTAAATGATTCCGGATCGCAAACTTTCCGGATCACAACATTTCCAGGAATCACTGAAAATATACGGCTTCATCGATGACATTATTGACATCAACTTTACGAAGTATGTATTTATTATTCACATCTTATATAACTTGGGCTCATTAGCTTTGAAATATGGGTCAAACCACTTCTGTATCATTAAATCTGACAAAGTTATTAAAGTTATTTATGTTGGTCACCCTGTTTTTCACTATACCTTGGATCAAAACAGTGAACGTCACAGCCGAACAATTTCACAACATCATTGTCAAAATCATACCGGTTATTTATCCTGAAAATATTATGACAAAAGTATACATTGTAAAATACATTTATGACTTAACACATCGTCGCCAATTACGAAGTCATATAACTCTCTAGTTATTGCGTTACTACATGTTTGACATTATTTTTTCGTAAAAAATATTCAAATATGTTACCGTGATCCTAATTGTTTTTGAACTCCACAGCAATGTCACTTTACCAGGAAATGTACAAGTGGATATATTTTGAATTTAAGGGGGTTCATTTTTTATATAAAATCGTATCTAGCCAGCCAGCTGTGTGGTGAGAGTCAATCACTGTATCCCCGCACCTAAATATGCCCCTGCTGTATAGTGCTAGACGACACCTTGCACGTACATGCAGTCTATTTCTGTGTTCCGGTGTACTGTAAACAATGGGTACACCGTCTACTTTTAGAGCTGGAAAAAGCGCTGCTTGGGACGTCTGTTTTTCTGTTTTGACGAAGTAAATATTTGATTTTCTTTCTGCCATATTGTGATCCATAAACATCAAATAACAGTAGGCATTGCGGGTTGCCACGTTCAATTATTTGGTCATTATTTTTTCTGAACAGATTCCTCAATTAAACAAAATAGCCGGTACCATTTTTTCAGGCTTTTTTATTAATAGAGGAATTATTTCAGAAATAAATGTTGACCACCTGTATGTGGCAACCCGTAATACGTACTCTGTTATATTTAATGTGGTAGAAAAAATCAAATACTTACCTGAAAACATCCGTTCCAGGTGACGGTTTTTCCGTTCTTAAAATAGATGGTGTACCCACTGGTACATAATGAGCATGCGTGTAGACGTGTTGTTTGTGGATGGCTTGTCGAACGTTTACCACCCCGTGTACCCCGGTAACATGTGTTAGCCAGAGAATGTCGACGCTTGAGTGGTTATGTATTTTGTGCCTGTTGCAATTATTTCGTGTCCATACCAGTAAATCGATGAACATTTATGAATGCAGTGGTTCTTCCTCGACATGTAGATGTATTTTTTCCGACCAGAAACGTCAGCTTTGATTTTAAACTTGATAAATGCGTCCAAACGTCCAAAGTTTAGTCTATAAAAGATAATTAAAATAAATCCGTTTACAAAAAGATATAGTTAACCATAAAAGCATCCACATAACACTTACCCAAATGAATACACAAGACACGGTGCTGTTGGCTTGTAAGCATTGTCTGTACATATCTCCTTCCCACCATCTTTGAGATTGCCAACACGTATTACGTCTTTGCATAGCACTTGCAACATGTTAACATACCTGGAAGTCAGAGTATTAAAACTACATGACTGTTAGACCTGCCGTCCACTAGGACCCCGAAGAGTTCCCAAAGCTGAAATTCGAAGGATCGGGATGGTTCGGCATGTCTTCGGGGTGTTCTTGAACCCTTACGTATCATTCCGCAATGCTTCGGGAAGCCTTCGGGGCCAAAAAATCTTCGGCATCGAAATTTTAAAGTTCTTGTCTTGTTCGGAAGTGCTTCGGGAGAGCTTCGGGGTAACCTGGAAACCATCGGCAACCGTTCGGGATGTTCGGGAACACATCGACATCCACTCCGCATCATCGGGACGCCTTCTGCAAGGCTTCGTAATTATTTAGCTATCCCGAACGGTTCCCGAAGGAAAGTCGAATCGAAAGCTCCCCGATAACGCCGAAGGTATGAGTTCTACACACGGAAGCTATGCCGATGATGTTAAGAACACATGCCGAACAGTTGCAGAAGGCACCAGGGCATTGTTTTATCAAAGCACTTACGGAAATCGTTACCTTACGTTCAAATTTAAATTCTATATAATTCGTTAACGACTACAAACTGGGGCTAGATATTGTTTGTAGGAGTTTCTTTGCTGAATATGTTTTGTATTGCAGCTCACTTTACCTGACTTTGCAGATGTTAACGTATTATAAAGAATTTAATCGCCGAAGGGATGCCGAGTCGTCGCCGTATATCCCGAATGACAGCAGAAGCGATGTCGTCAGTTTGCCAACAAGTTGAGATAGTAGTTCGGCATCGCATATATACATTGGTAACCGTTCGGCGATCTATCGGCATCCATTCGTAAACCCTTCCGCATTCTCCGCAACGTTACCGCGTCCTTTCCGCACGATCGGGAAACATTCGGGACTAACTCCTGAACTGTCGGCATGTAGTTGGGATACATTCGACTACTTAAGATAGACTTCGGCATGTATACCGCGTGTATTCCGCAACTATTCGTATACCTATCCCCGAATTCTTCCCGAACAAGCACCTAGACAAAGCCCAATTTTTATTGATAAATGATCCCGAAGGGTTCCATAATCGAGCAGATTGTAATCGGCATTCCTTCCGCATAGCATCGGGGTCTAGTGGACGGCAGGTCTTACATTTTAAACTAAATTGCAACCGAATGAATAAAGATAAGAATATGTTTGCCTGTAGTTAGCTACATGTTAATGAATTCGTTTTACAGTGTTCCCAGAAATTATTAAGAAATAAACATTGTACTTTTGCACATATCTGAATGGGAAAAATATTTTTGATTTGTATATTTGATATTTTCGTTTGACAGGTCATAAAGGTCCCTGGTTTGGTCGATAAAATTGCCTAAAAATAAACAAGAGTGCCCAAATTGCCCTAGGTCGCACATTGCTACGGGTATCAAGACAACTTACATTCTAATCATATTTCATTCAGATTGGATCAAAACGGCCCACCTCTGGAGTGTACTCAAAGTATTTCCAATATTTGACCTAGTGACCTAGTTTTTGATCCCACATTATCCAGTTTCACACTTATCCTAGATTTCATGAAGAACAACATTCTGACCAAGTTTCATGAAGATTGAATCAATACGATGACCTCTGGAGTGTACACGAGGTTTTTCTATGATTTAACCTAGTGACATAGTTTTTGATCCTAAATGACCAAGTTTTTAACTTGGCTGAGATTTCATGGAGAACAACATTCTGATCAAGTTTCTCGAACATTGGATCAAAACGTTGACATCTGGAGTGTACACAACGTTTTCCAAATGTGATATAGTGACCTAATGTTTTACCCTTCATGACCCAGTTTCCAACTCGGCCAAGATTTCATGGAGAACAATATTCTGACCAAGCTTCATGAAGATTGGATCAAATTGGTTACCTCTGGAGTGTACACAAGTTTCTACTATATGATTTGACCTAGTGACCCAGTTTTTTACCCTTCATGACCCAGTTTCGAACTAGGCCTAGATTTCATGGAGAACAATATTCTGACCAAGCTTCATGAAGATTGGTTACCTCTGGAGTGTACACAAGGTTTTTCTATATGATTTGACCTAGTGACCTAGTTTTTGGACCGACATGACCCAGTTTCGAACGCAGGCTAGATTTTATGGAAAAAAACACTCTGACAAAGATTCGTGAAAATTGGATTAAATTGGCGACATCTAGAGTGAACACGAGGTTTTTGTATGATTTGACCTAGTGATCTAGTTTTTGACACAACATGGCCCAGTTTTGAACTGACCTAGATTTAATGGAGAACAAAATGTTGACCAAGTTTCATTAAGATTGAATGAAAACAGTGACTTCTGGTGTGTACACACGGTTTTTCTTAGATTTGACCTAGTGACCTAGTGACCTAGTTTTTGACCCCATACAACCTTGTTTTAAACTTGGTCTCAAAATGAACAATATTTTAAAGGGTCTGAATTATGATCGTAGGCAAAACTTTCCAGGTTTACGACTTTCGGATCAAAACGCTTGTTGCCATGACAACCATTGACTTGTCTGAACAAAAACCATTGGCAATTTATATAATGAATATTGCATATTTTCCGTATACAAATGAACAGTTGTTTGTGTTCTGAATAAAATAGTTACACTATTTTGAAAACACCTTACAAATTATCAATACTTTCTGGAAACACTATACATTATCGTTTTTTAAGCTAAAAATGATATGACGAAATCGAACAAGGAAGACAGCACTTAAAATGTATAGAGCTATATTATAACAGTCATTTAATGTCATAATGATTACTTGCATTGTATTTAGAATGATACTAGACTAACTAACTTTGGATGGGTTCCGTGTACTTTGATTCAATCGTCGAAAAATAGACGATTCTTATAATTTCATAGGGTGTTCTAGAACACTTTCCTATGAAAATCACCCCGTGTACCCCGGTAATATGTGTTAGCCAGGGTACTGCTGTTTAGACAGAGCGGAAAATGTCGACGCTTGACAGGTAATGTATTTTGTGCCTGTTACAATTGATAAACATGTATGTATGCAGTGGTTCTTCCTCGACGTGCAGATGTATTTTTTTCCGACAAGAAACGTCAAATCCGATTTTAAACTTGATAAATGCGTCCAAAACTACAAAGTTTAGTCTTTAAAAAGTGATTAAAATACTTCTAGACGGCGTAGAATACACAAATTTCGTGAATATATAGCTAAATAATAGTACCATATTCTTTCAAAACGATATATTCACTGACATAAGTATCTTTCTAAAAATAACAGGTTTTCTACACTTCGTGTCACCAAAATGGTAATTTAATAAGATACTGCTTGTGTTGTCTTTTTGGTATTTATTTCAGGGGTAAATGCAGGCACAATATTGATAATCAAATACTTTCTTGGGATTACATATACTCTAGAGTCCTTACTAGAAATAGTTATATATGAGCTCTGCTGTGCGATTTCCAACCTGATGTCAAAATTTGACATCTTCACATTTTGGCAGAATTGTGTTGAGTAATGTTTAAGGATTTCAAAAAGGTATACCTTTTCACAATTGTCAAACTTAGTGACATGCTATGACAAAATGAAAACTAGAGGCATGAAATTACAACTGACGTTCAAAATGACGTCATTGACGTCACAAAAAATATACAAATATGGTAATGTCATATAATTAGTACAGGTCCGTTTATAAGCGCTCAATAAGAAAAAGGAAATAAAATACGCATATTTAATTTGTTGGATCATGACAAATCAAGGATGTTTTGTTAACTAATTTGATATTTGAATTTTTGAGTAAAAAGAACAAAGTAATTAACCAATTCTCAAAATTCTCACTTTTTGTTTATGTTTTACACTATTTTATCCCCAAAATACATTTATTTAGCAAAATATTCTGGCACTATAATTTTGATGTCTTAAACTGCAAGGCACTATGTTCCTACCACAATTTAAAAAAATCAAATATATTTTTTATGACATTGTAATCAACCGATTCCCAAATTTCTCGCTTTTGTTTAGATTTTTACCGGTTTTGCCCCCAAAATATCGGATTTTAGGCAACAGTATGGAAAATGATTTTTGATATCGTAAACTACAAGTAACAAAATACCTATCACAATATAAATGTATCCCATAAAACTTTTAATGGTGACGTGGGTTACTGATTCCAAAAAAAATCATGCTTAGCTTTTATATTTTGTAACGATTTACCCAAAAATAATAGACTTTCACAAACATGTAAGGACCTAGATTTTTAGTATGTTACAGAACACCCATCCAAAAGAAAGTTTTTTTCGCAATTTTTTTTAAAAAGATGTGCTCTTAACTAAATATGGGTTTCCCAAAGATCAATATTTTATCAAGCGGTAGAATTGCACAGCAGAGCTCATGATATATTATATGAAATATTGTAGATTTGCCTTATTTTTACTGAATATTCAAGTACAATCACGCGTACATTATGGTTATGAATATAAATGTATGTAAGTTTTGTTTGTTTACTTTAAGAGTACCTAATATGTAATAATAGGGACACACGTGAACAGAATGAATCTACTATCATATACATAAATCGAGTAACGAGTGCATTGAGCTATAACAGATCATTTAAGAGAATAGAATGCTCCTTATCTTCTCAGCGTCTAGCAATGTAGTCTGTGTCATTTTGTCTTTGGTCTGAAGATCATCTATTATCCCTTAGTACTTTTGATTGTAGTATATTTACCTCCATGCGCATTCGATACATAAAACAGCCGAATTTCACATAAACGCACCATTATAAAATAAATATTACGGACTATATGTCTAAGGCATATGTGAAGGATATTTTATATGAAAGACAGTAGATTGGCCCATTCAACCAAATCCATCCATCCATCCATTAATCAATATCCATACATCGACATCTCCCACATCAAGCCACTTCGTTCGTAACTACGTCATCAATCAACCAATCAATAAATCGAACTTTCTCTTGTCTGACAGGACCCATGTTTAGTACGGTTTCGTGCTATGTATTTCGATGTTGTATTGCTTTGGGATGTTAGACTGAAGTAGCAGGTCTACAATCAGTACCATGCGTATATGAAAACTTATGGTAGGCTAACACGGGTCGTTCGGAATAGTAAATTTTAGAGAGTATGGGTAGAGGTCAAGCGAGAAAAACGCTTAAAAGTATACTGGCAACAAAAGGTTTAGTCAATTTATTTAAATTACAGTCAAATACTTATTATGACATATGAAGAGAGTATGTCTGACGATATGCGTTTGAATTTCATTTACACGTGTGACGTTATTTGCAGCCAATTCGTGAAATTGTATGCGCATGCCATGTACAGGTCGTGGCAGTTACATGTACAATATCAATAATAGGTGTGTTATCTTGCATTTATATAAATTCTTTGGGTGCAGATTACAAACGTTAACAGAAAGATCTTCCAAATTCAAACACGACTCGTCGTCCCGGCATGACGTTGAGTGGTTGGCGGCTACTTTAAAGCCACAATAAGGTTCCGGAACGACATATTTTCTATAGATAGAAAACACTAATCTTTGTTACTGATTTGAAGACTGATAAATAATTAGCACATCAAGCTATTAAAACATGCTCTTACTGTCATATATGTGAAATAATCTTCACTTGAAGATTGGCATAACGAGCCCGGTTTGTTTACTAATACGGCGTTTAACAGCATCTCCGTCGCTTTCCGGAGACTACCGATAATTTTTCGCCACTTTCTGATAACCAATGGATGGATAGCACACCTATTGAGAACGTAAGGCGCGCACTATAACCCGGTATTTACCTGTACCTTCTGGTATCGTATATAGTAGCCCAGTAATACATGTACAGCTGCTGTCTACGGGGAACTTGGTAGGTATCCTCTCTATATTCACCGCTATGTACGTATTATACAATACTGGCTAAAAACCACGAACACTGATAACATAATATTACGCACAGTTTATAATGAAGCTGTGACTGATTCGGATAAAGGCCGTCAAAATTGGGTTTCGAATATTAGAAGAATTTTAAACAATTATGGATTCACGTATGTTTTCGAAAATGCTGCTACAATTAATAAGAAGTTATTTTTATCTGAATTTAAAAGTAGAGTGATTAATTGTTTTAATCAGGAATGGTGTAGGCAACTGCACATTCCGGTTTTAATATTATACAAAGAATTTAAACCAGTACATTAATATGAATGCTATTTAGATGTTTTGCCAAAAAGCCTTAGATTTTATTTTTGTAGACTTAGACTGTCAGTACTTCCATTAAGAATGCAAACGGTTAGATATGCACGTAATCGTGTAAATAGAGAAGAAAGGTATTGTTTATGTTGCAACCAATTAGATTTAGAAGATGAGTTTCATTTTGTTTGTATATGCCCATGTTTTAACGCCATTAGAAGGAAATATATCGGTATTTATTTTTACCAACGTCCGTCCGTTTACAAATTTATTGAGTTATTAAATTCCTGTAACAAAAACGTTCTCATTCATTTGTCTTTATACATTAAAGAAGCTTTGTTCTTCGAACAACTATATTTAGGAAATAGATCTTAGTTTTCCGTGATATACCGGCCAATATATCACGGTTTGGAGTTCATATGCGTAGGAATTAATCACGAAGGCCGTAGGCCTGAGTGATTAAAGACCTGCATTTTGGCATTGGGCCAACCAAATTCGGTCATAGTTTTCTCAGCATGTGGTTACTGATTTTTAAGATATCTGACCATATTGTACCCTATTACATAATATTATGCAACATTGCACAGCATGTTAATTAGTTTACAAGAGGCCCTAGTATTAGATAAGAGACAACAAGAGTTCCCTTTATGACAGGAAGTTATAAAATAGCTGTAGGCCTATAGTAAAATTAAATTGATATTTAAGTTTTTGTAATATTTTATTGTGAAAAAAAAACCTGAACCATCAAGATTGATATACTTTTGTTTGTGTTGCTTGAAAACGACTGTCGTGAGATTAGACACAAATGCATGCAAATTAATGCACAATTATAAAAGTGTTTAAAAAATCTGAACGTATATAACTTATATACCGGTAGCTGTATGCCTCATTATTAACATTTCTTAATAATGTATTCAATGAAATGAGTGAATTGATATTATTCATAAGATATAAACATGTTATTTTGGATGTTGGTTTTGTTTTGATGTTTTGAATTAAAAAAAAATTATTAACTAGATCTATGAGTATTATGTTATCTTATATTTATAAAAAAGGTATATTCACAGACATACAATCAGAATTGATATTGTGTACCTCTTTGGTAAAGTTGCTTAGTTTTATTTGTTTCTGGTTTGGGTGTGTATTTATTAAAATAACTCTTAGGGAATATTAATAACTAAAATAGTAAATATTTTGACAAATAGTTTTTACACACTTAAACCAGATGGAAACAAAAATCAAAGACATATATCTATAATTATACAAATTAAACAAACACACAATGGTAACACATATTTTCAAGGGTACATATTACAGTAGCACATTATTGATTATCAGTAGCTATATGGGCCTCTGATCCCTTACACTGATCAGTTACAGTGTTTTATGACCCCAGATAATCACTGATAGTGATCTCATGCTGGCACAATGCTGGCATCATGCTGATCCCTCTATAAAGTTCTGGACCAGAAGCAAAGAAGGAAGAATGTAGGGCTTTAATAACTATGCATGAGAACGACAAACCGTGATATATTGGCCGCTATATCACGGAAAACTAAGATCTATTTGCATTCTAACACGCGTAATATGCGCAATTTCATATGGACTCATTTTTATTGCAGAGTGGTGCGTTGTTTGTCGTGTTGCTATAGACAACATCCGCTGTTTAAAGTATGAAACCTCCACCCCTGGAATATCGTTTTTTGCTCATTTCCTTTAAACAGAGGCATAACTAGAGCTCATTCCAAACTATGTATTTCATAAAAACTAAAATGAATTTATAAATGCAATTGACGTTGCAATACTACGGATGTAATTAAATAAATTAAGAAAGAATGCTACGCAAATAAAAGTTCGCACAACGTCACGTTAACGTTGACGCCAAATAAACGTCATACAATCCATGACGTCATGTGATAAACAAGACGTAAATTCCATTCATAAAAAGCGTTATTTATACGTGGGAGGTAATTAAACAGCCAAAAAGTAGTACGGCAAAAACTGTGATATACCGGAAATTTAACCACGGTACAGTCCTATACGTTTACACGGAGCTAAAAATAGACAGTGTTAGAATGAATGTTTAATTACTATTTATCCTCATCTACAACTGGATTTTCTATCAATTGTTTTGTTATATTTGTTTGAACTTTTTTTGTATATAGATCACGTGATTATTATTGTATATTATGTAAATATGTATGTGAATCGGACGATGTACTTTGTACAAGTCCTAATAAAAATCTGTTCTGTTCTGTTCTGTTCTTTGACACCTAATCACGTTGTATATGAATATTGCCTTGTATATTGACATTAATCATGTTGTATAATTGAAACATGCCAGAGGCGGGGAATTAACTATGCGTATGCAATATAGATAGTGCGAATGGCTGTGTGCAGATGTATTAATTCCTCCGATAATTATTAGATTTATATTTTCAGTAGAATCTACAATAAAATAATAATTGTTTACTTGTAAGTATATAAATCTGCATGTTAATATGTATACACGAATGTTGTGAGTTATTTAATTTTCATAAACACGTGTCAATCATTATGAAGATCAAAGAGGTGGCCTTTTCTTTTAATACATGTATCAATATAAAACGCACAAACATGATCATATGAATGGAAAATTAAAATATATGTTATATCCACATGCCCTCAAATTTTCCTATGCATATGTATTTAATTGTAGCTAGCTACATTTCATTTATTGTCTGATACAACATAATCTGTAATAAAATATAAACAAGATGCCAAAATGTCACAAAATACGCCCGTCTTGGTTGTGCTAGTGAAAAAAATATTGATTATGAAATAAAAGCCCATATTATGTCAAAACATTTTTGAACAATCATCTTTAAACTTATCTTGGCCTAGATATTACACCCATAAGCTTTGTCAGCAAGTTTGAAGATGATCGGATGAAAACTGTTTAAGCTAGAGTACAGACAAGGCGAATTTCACATTTTTTTGGTAAAAGAAGGACCATAACCCAAGAAGGCCTGCACCGATTTGGCCTAAAATCGAACTTGGCCTAGATATTACACCCATAAGCATTGTCAGCAAGTTTGAAGATGATCGGATGAAAACTGTTTAAGCTAGAGTACAGACAAGGCCAATTTCACATTTTTTTTGTAAAAGAAGGACCATAACCCAAGAAGGCCTGCACCGATTTGGCCTATAATCGAACTTGGTCTAGATATTACACCCATAAGCATTGTCAGCAAGTTTGAAGATGATCGGATGAAAACTGTTTAAGCTAGAGTACAGACAAGGCCAATTTCACATTTTTTTGGTAAAAGAAGGACCATAACCCAAGAAGGCCTGCACCGATTTGGCCTATAATCGAACTTGGCCTAGATATTACACCCATAAGCATTGTCAGCAAGTTTGAAGATGATCGGATGAAAACTGTTTAAGCTAGAGTACAGACAAGGCCAATTTCACATTTTTTTGGTAAAAGAAGGACCATAACCCAAGAAGGCCTGCACCGATTTGGCCTATAATCGAACTTGGCCTAGATATTACACCCATAAGCATTGTCAGCAAGTTTGAAGATGGTCGGATGAAAACTGTTTAAGCTAGAGTACAGACAAGGCGAATTTCACATTTTTTTGGTAAAAGAAGGACCATTACCCAAGAAGGCCTGCACCGATTTGGCCTAAAATCGAACTTGGCCTAGATATTACACCCATAAGCATTGTCAGCAAGTTTGAAGATGATCGGATGAAAACTGTTTAAGCTAGAGTACAGACAAGGCCAATTTCACATTTTTTTGGTAAAAGAAGGACCATAACCCAAGAAGGCCTGCACCGATTTGGCCTATAATCGAACTTGGCCTAGATATTACACCCATAAGCATTGTCAGCAAGTTTGAAGATGATCGGATGAAACTGGTTTAAGCTAGAGTACAGACAAGGCCAATTTCACATTTTTTTGGTAAAAGAAGGACCATAACCCAAGAAGGCCTGCACCGATTTGGCCTATAATCGAACTTGGCCTAGATATTACACCCATAAGCATTGTCAGCAAGTTTGAAGATGATCGGATGAAAACTGCTTAAGCTAGAGTACAGACAAGGCCAATTTCACATTTTTTTGGTAAAAGAAGGACCATAACCCAAGAAGGCCTGCACCGATTTGGCCTATAATCGAACTTGGCCTAGATAATACACCCATAAGCATTGTCAGCAAGTTTGAAGATGATCGGATGAAAACTGTTTAAGCTAGAGTACAGACAAGGCCAATTTCACATTTTTTTGGTAAAAGAAGGACCATAACCCAAGAAGGCCTGCACCGATTTGGCCTATAATCGAACTTGGCCTAGATATTACACCCATAAGCATTGTCAGCAAGTTTGAAGATGATCGGATGAAAACTGTTTAAGCTAGAGTACAGACAAGGCCAATTTCACATTTTTTTGGTAAAAGAAGGACCATAACCCAAGAAGGCCTGCACCGTTTTGGCCTATAATCGAACTTGGCCTAGATATTACACCCATAAGCATTGTCAGCAAGTTTGAAGATGATCGGATGAAAACTGTTTAAGCTAGAGTACAGACAAGGCCAATTTCACATTTTTTTGGTAAAAGAAGGACCATAACCCAAGAAGGCCTGCACCGATTTGGCCTATAATCGAACTTGGCCTAGATATTACACCCATAAGCATTGTCAGCAAGTTTGAAGATGATCGGATGAAACTGGTTTAAGCTAGAGTACAGACAAGGCGAATTTCACATTTTTTTGGTAAAAGAAGGACCATTACCCAAGAAGGCCTGCACCGATTTAGCCTAAAATCGAACTTGGCCTAGATATTACACCCATAAGCATTGTCAGCAAGTTTGAAGATGATCGGATGAAAACTGTTTAAGCTAGAGTACAGACAAGGCCAATTTCACATTTTTTTGGTAAAAGAAGGACCATAACCCAAGAAGGCCTGCACCGATTTGGCCTATAATCGAACTTGGCGTAGATATTACACACATAAGCATTGTCAGCAAGTTTGAAGATGATCGGATGAAAACTGTTTAAGCTAGAGTACAGACAAGGCCAATTTCACATTTTTTTGGTAAAAGAAGGACCATAACCCAAGAAGGCCTGCACCGATTTGGCCTATAATCGAACTTGGCCTAGATATTACACCCATAAGCATTGTCAGCAAGTTTGAAGATGATCGGATTAAAACTGTTTAAGCTAGAGTACAGACAAGGCCAATTTCACATTTTTTTGGTAAAAGAAGGACCATAACCCAAGAAGGCCTGCACCGATTTGGCCTATAATCGAACTTGGCCTAGATATTACACCCATAAGCTTTGTCAGCAAGTTTGAAGATGATCGGATGAAAACTGTTTAAGCTAGAGTACAGACAAGGCCAATTTCACATTTTTTAGGTAAAAGAAGGACCATAACCCAAGAAGGCCTGCACCGATTTGGCCTATAATCGAACTTGGCCTAGATATTACACCCATAAGCATTGTCAGCAAGTTTGAAGATGATCGGATGAATACTGTTTAAGCTAGAGTACAGACAAGGCCAATTTCACATTTTTTTGGTAAAAGAAGGACCATAACCCAAGAAGGCCTGCACCGATTTGGCCTATAATCGAACTTGGCGTAGATATTACACCCATAAGCATTGTCAGCAAGTTTGAAGATGATCGGACAAAAACTGTTTGAGTTAGAGTACAGACAAATATTGGACGCCGCCGCCCGCCCGCCCGCCCGCATGCCCGCCCGCCAAGGGTGTTCACATAATACGTCCCGTTTTTCAAACGGGCGTATAAAAACTAGATGTTTTTGTTTGTCCTTATAATTTTATATCGCTGGCTTAGAATGAGAAGGTCGTAAGTGCCATATTTGAAATCTATATCACAAGGCGCTTCTTATGAGCCTATTTTCATGAAAGCTTGTTAACCATAAGTAAAGAGTAATTTGTCAGACAGATTTTCTTATTTTCTCAAAATATGATTTTGTATATACGATCTTTTCATTCTAAGCCACCGATATGTTATATATCGTGGACTATATAATTCCATGATTATATTAAGTGATATATATTCATTCACACTTCTACACTAATCCTTTAATTGGATTATGCCTAACAACTCAATTAGGTGTCAGTCGTGATTAGAATACAATACCCCACGCAATATACAATACAATATAGGCCTAAAAAAGGGTACCGGCAGACACCGGTGTACCGGGTTTTGTGCGATACTTCCGATCATTGACGAAATCTTCGGAATCGTTCGGAAAATTTAAACGTAAACACTATTGAGTATTTTGTACGGAGGACAAAATACTAAATTGCGTTTTCAGTTGATTATTTCTTATAGAAGGAACAGCGACCTGAGGTCAGATATGGGTCCCTTCTACACCATTTTTGGTATAATTTAATATCTCAATATTTCAATATTCTTTGTTGATAGAAAATACTACCATTTTAAACCTTATTGGGACTTTAAACAACGCCGTGCAGTTGGTCATGTACTTGTCCGGTTGTGACAAATTACAGTAAATGTGCTAGGCTTCGATCAACATGACAAAAGAAAATGAAACAGAACGACAAGATTCATCTAGTGACATCATTCTGACGTAATATTAAAATAAATCCTGCTTTTGGCTCGCACGTCGTTGCAGAAATGACAATTGACAACGTTGACATTGTTTAGAAGTCAGCTCCATATGTACGGTGGTACATCCCTTTTTGCGAAGTTATGATCAGTGATAGAGGAAGCAAGAGGTACTGAGAAACCTCTGGATTTGGGTTTACTGGTGTTATTTTGTAACAAACCGTGTTTTGTGCCGATCATTCTTTAAAGTGTATAGAGCTATATTCTAACAGTCATTCAATGTCAAAATAATTACTTGCATCGTTTTTAGTATGATACTAGACTACCTGAATTGCAAATTAAAACTTTGGATTGGTTCCGTGTAGTTTGATTCAATCGTCGAAAAATAGACGATTCTTATAGTTTCATTGGGTGTTCTAGAACATTTTCGTATGCAAATGGACAGTTTGCATGTCCAATAAATCACAGACAGATTTTTTGTTAAAACTGAAGCGAAAAATGATCTAATGGATATGAAAGCATAATTGTTTTTCAGTTTTTGAAACTTTTAAAAAATATATTTTGATAAAGCTCTATACACTTTAAGGGGTACTTGTAGAAACGAATCAAGGTTGAGATGACACATATTTCATATCTTCAACCACATTAGTTTTAAACTTTTAAGTACATAAAGCATTCAAATTCTTACTGGGTAAACTTTTTGTTTTCAGTATAGTATGCGTATTTGAATTCGCATTAGGTTTGACTTCGCTATCCGATTCAACACGTACACGTGCTTTAGTATTAACGATACAATGAGTCATCTAGACATGTTTTAAACGCGGGCAATTGTTGCCAAATGTTTGTACGAGTATGTCAATTATTTCAACATCTTTTTTGTATAGTATACGAAATTGTTATGATTATTATCATTCTTATTTTAACATTTAAACAGACAATACGCATATATCAATGAATATTATCACTAAGCATGTTTGCTTTTAACTTTTAAGCTTTAACAAATATATCATTGTCGTCGGTTTGTGTTTGAAATATTGCATTTCGTGCTAGGCAGCCGCTTCCGAGCCTCGACACGATACTATTGTTTTCGAATTATACAAAGGATTGTTTCAAAAACATAGTTGAAGAGGACGTAAAATATTGTTCTTAAAATGTTACAACAAAGCTTTCTACGAATTCGTCACTTATGGTAAAAATGCGCGATTGTAGTACCTGTTTGCTCTATACACTTTGTGATTCTACACCCTCACATATTCGGACTATCTCGCACATTTACGCCCAAGAATATTCCAGGCATTCCGGTAAACGGATTTTAATGTCTAATGTCGATATGGTGAATACTCGGCTAGTATGAGAAATCCCGACCAAAACCAATCTTAGAGTTGGACCCTATTTCATGATGTCTGGAATCACTAAACGCGAACCCAAGCCTGATGTGTGATTTATTAATGTAGTATCAACAAGCCGACTTCTAAAAGATGCATAACGGTATACCGTAGAGCCTAGTATAAAGTCCTCTGTAATAGGCTATCATCATGATTATGTGTCAAGAACGAAAACGTATACATAATGTCACGTTCATTCTAATTAGAAACAATTACTATGCGAAAACGTTGAAAACAAATACTAAGATGTCACCAATACTGTCAACAGGAAGGCAGAACTATATTTGTATTATTGCACTTACATTAACGTTGTCTCAAATGTAGACATTATTGCACATGGCGGGAATTAAACAAAGGGAGATAACGGAGAGACGTTATAAATACCATAATAACGACTAGTAGACCGTTCCCAGAAAAGCTGTCAGCCCACTTGGCTCAGTCGGTAGAGGTCTCGGGGTTATAGGTTCGCATATCCGACTGGCCAACTTAATTAACTTATAGTAAGTATGGGTGCTATACACCTGTATACTCTTTTATCAAGGAACTTACGAAAATCTTAAAACTTACGCTGAAACTTCTGTAAATGAGGTGAAAATATTGTTTAAAATCATAAAGGGTAATTATATATTGGTATGTAAGTTTACATTTATCATAAATGATGTGAGAAGTCAGTACCCTGGCATGTAAAAAAACAAAGGATACATATGGAGTTAGGGCAGCTTCTGTATCATGCACTATCCCCAAAACTTGTCCGTTGGCGAGGATAAATAAAAGAAATACGCATTCGTGCTTAGAAACGGTATGATATCTGCAAGCACTGCTCGCTGGTAGCGTGTCGTTACGTAGGCATACTACAGACCAGTGATCGGTTGATATACTGCATCAACGTGAAAAGTACTGATACCGCTACTGAAACCACCTTTTTTCAACATGGCAAAGGACTTTTAGAAAACTGCAGAAACTTTAATTGCACATGCGGATTACTGAGAACATGATAGACGGTATTAAGAGATATATTACTAAATACATGTTCAACATTGACAGAAAATAGTTGTTTAGGCTACAATTTGGCATGACAAGGTTGCTTTCGGTTTTAAATCATTGAAACTCTAATAAACATATGCAGTATCTGTTTACAACACAGGCAGTATCGTGACATTTTCACCATATAACACAAGCAGTACCAATTTGGTGACACTAAGTGAAGAAAAACTGTTATTTTTAAAAAGGTACTAACGTCAGTGAATATATCATTGTGAAAGAATATGGTACTATTATTTCGCTACATATTCACGAAATTTGTGTATTCTCCGCCGTCTAGAAGTATTTTTAATTATTTTTTATAGACTAAACTTTGGACTTTTGGACGCATTTATCAAGTTTAAAATCGGATCTGACGTTTCTGGTAGGAAAAACATACACCTGCATGTTGAGGAAGAACCACTGCATACATACATGTTCATCGTCGTTCGATATACTGGTATGGACACGAAATAATTGTAACAGGCACAAAATACATTACCTCTCAAGTGTCGACATTTTCCGCTCTGTCTAAACAGCAGTACCCTGGCTAACACATATAACCGGGGAACACGGGGTGAAAATGGACAGTTTACATGCCCAATAAATCAAAGAGAGAGTTTCTGTAAAAACTGAAGCGAAAAATGATCTAATGGGTGTGAAAGCATAGTAATTGCTTTTCAGTTTTTGAAACTTTTTTAAAAATATCGTCCGATATAGCTATATACACTCTAACTTAACCGAGCATAGAAAACATTTACTGTTACATTACATTACACAATCACGCGGAGCAAGGCCCATAAATAACACAACGAAACAATAAAACCCAAGTCCCCTGTAAAAGAGTAGCATGACCTAGTTGCACGATGAAATAAACAAAAAGTAACCACAAGTGACCGAATGAGCGCTGGTTCTAAGACCCGACCAAGTTACCCAAGTTGCCGCCGTAAAAGAGCAAGTATCGCGCATGCAGTATCATATGTATTGTCATTATAGCCTGCTAAAATACATGTAAGACATATGAACACTTAACATAAATGTTAATAAGGATACTCAGTGATAAAACTCTAACGCGGTATTGAGACCTGTGTCACTTAAAGTAAACAAGCAAAGCAGGTATGACAACAAAAGGATATTGGAAAAGGGATTATCTTTTCAATGGGTATAGCTTGGCTATTTTGACCTGAGCCTGACCTTTATGCAAGAATATATCACAAGGTTTGAATATATCAATTTCCGCAAGCGCTTCGTGCAATATCGGTATTTCAGATTTGTGTTTGTATTACATTTCGAGCGTCTCCGTGATACTCCCCGATTAGGAAAAAACATACACTCGGTGTTGTAAAGGTAGACAATATATCGACTGTTAAATTATGCTTATCGTTCAGGCTCATGTCAATGTGGCCAAGCTTTACCGTTATTTTAACTTACTTGGTGAATAGAAATGAGCAGGTAAAATAAACTTCCGTTTTCTCTAAATCGATGTAATGATCAGTGATTTCTGTTTATATTGACATTGCAGAATATCGCGTTGGAGTTATACATGAAGTCGTGTGACTGAATAAACATTTTGCTGTTTTATTTGTATGACGTCAATGAAGACAGCTGTTGGCACAGTAATCACAAATTATGATCAAGTGAATCGCAACATATTGTAATATGCATGTTATTTTAAACACAACATTCATTATTCATTGTAATAGCTGATTTGTTTGTCATTATTTATTTGTACAATTGTATATACACTGATTAAATGCATGTATAATTATACATTTTCTGACCGACAATTGATGCCTTGATTTGTTTAAGAAATCACCTTTTTAACAGTAGGCTACTCCGGACAATTGTTGTAAATATCGCATTATTCTGGGAGCTCTGTTTATGCATGCATGGATTATAAATATCCCATTATTCTTGGAGCTACAACCGACCAACGATTTTTGACAGTCACGTAATTTTGTAATAAATCTATAAATTAGCAGGGTATATCCCGAAAAAGATTGAGGACCATACTATATTGAAGTGTGTCCTTAACAATTCATATATTTTAAGGAATGCATGGTTCTGTGGATGTGTTTATTGGCTCTGCTGAGTTCTGCTGACGGGGTTCGAACTCGGCATGTTTTAATTACTAATACTGCAGCGTTATCCTCTCGGCCACGATTTCATGCAAATTAAAGGTAAAGAAATATACTGATGATCAACATTTTTGCAGACGATATATAAAGTAAAAATTTGAATGTAAACACAACATGACGTCACTGTCATGTATCCTTGGTCGGACTGTACGTCTATGCCGACGTGGAATATAGATATCACATTATTCTTGGAGCTATGTAGCTTACCTCCAATAGATCCCCGTAAGCGCTGATATATTAAGGCGGGAAAGTACTGAATCGTTAGGAATAAGATAATCTCCAGGCATTACACTCGTGACATCAAGTTTCGTTTGGTTGATCGAACGATCATATCTGTCTAAAGTTTCTAAAGGTTTCCCAATCTGCAATATAATAATACATGACATATTGAATTTAACTTAGACGTATTCAGACTCAGTCTGGCTTGAAAAGAGTTTCTCAGTTCATCACACGAATAGTTTGCCTTTATATTAGTTGTGAGTCGTTGTACTGCTTTAGGTGCACAATGGTCGATCTAAGAACTTAAATGACACTAAAGCTCATTTTAGGCTAAGTCAGTAGCGGCCTTAATAAAGACGTTTAATCAACCAGCAAGATTACAGAACGGGACAGGTATATTTTTAATCTACAGGATGTAGGCTTTCATATTCTGCATGTCTCGTTGTCATAGTAACGAAGGTTACATTTTGACTCTGTGGAATACAACATATTCGTTGAAATGAGAGAAGTTTGATTAACTATCAACCCAAAGTAAACTTAAGCAAATGAATATCATTTCCTTGCAATATTTATTAGTGGGGGAGCGGTGGCCTAGAGGTAGGGCGCGCGCTTCGGGATCGAGAGGTCCCGGGTTCGATCCCCCTCTGGACCACTGGTTAAAATCTCTGAGCAAGACCCACAGCTCCACTCCACCATGGTGTAAAATGGCACCTGTGAGGGCAGTGTCTATTCCTGGGCGCCGCAGATCGATGTTGGCTGCCACACCACAGGAGAGAAATAGTCTCCCCAGGGAGACACGAGTGTAGGTTTCAATATGTAGCCCAATGACCAGGGGAGTTAAAGTGTCAAAGGGTGCTTGAGCGGCCTAACAGCTGAAAAGAGCCCTAGAAAATTGGTAACTTAACTCTTTTTTTTAATTCTATAGATTTATAACACATTCCCATTGCATTGTTCATACTTGTACGATCACATACATTATCAGTTACGTTACACGTGTGTAAATGATGTTTTCCGGTATTCATTCAGGGTATTCATAATTTGTTAATTGAATGAATTATGATAATATAATGTCCGGAAGGTAGGTAGTCATTTATCAGATTTCATTGACTTGATGTTAAAGTGTAGTTCCCGTTAAATTTGCTATAGATATATAACAAAATTATAAGAGGGGGTAAATTTTCAGTCGAATTGATAAATGGCGGTAATGTAATTGGTTTGTTGAAAACAAATAGTGTAATGTAACATGACATATTTTCGCTATATTCAATTTTCATTTGGCCATGATGATACCAATCAATTCGATGGCGTAGAATGAGAAAGGCGTAAGTGCCACTTACGACCTTTTAAGATTCATACATATTTAGAATAAGCATCACAAGGCGCTTCTTATGAGCCCATTTTCATAAAAATCTGAAATTGTCATGTTGACCAAAATGAAGTTTTCAAAATGTGTTTTCCCATAGGTAAAGAGTAAATTACAGACAGTTTTCTCTTGTTTTCTCGATATATCGATTTGGTAGATACGACCTTCTTGTTCTAAGCCATCGAATTAACCGTAATCAGGTATAGCCACAGGCTGTTGTGTCAAAAAATTAGAGTTTATATTGTGTTTTTCTAACATTTCTGAAAATCTATTCATCCGATTTTGGTAAAAAATTACACAGAACTACAAAAACTTCCTACCTACTCCCATTTCGATTTTCATAATTTTTTGTCAACTTTTTTTAAGACATTTATTCTTTATTATAAATTGAAATTACATGTACATGGACAGTTTAACGCAGGGAGGTAGTCTGATATTCCATTGTTGATTTATTAACAATTATTTAACCGTTACAATCCGTGATCGACGGGATTGACATTGCTGTTATGAAGACGAACCTTTGAAGGCCCGGTATGATTCGGTTTATTTAGGTGTGTCGCTTGTAAACAATGTACAACAAAAATATGTACTTTGTCAGATTCACGGGCCTCCCGTGTGTTATATTAAATAGGTTGCAAATGCGTAAATATACCATTAGGCGTACCACGTGACCGTACAATTGGCAATTGCAAGTACCAAGTCTTCTTACTTGATATTTCATACAAAACTTCAAATATGTTACATAGAACTTATGAACAAAACTTTTTTAACGCATTTCTGATGTTGCTGAAATTTGAATGTGTATTAGGTAGATATATTTTTTTTTTATTCGTGCAAAATTTCATACTTGTAGGTGTTGTAATAACAGAGAAATATGTAAAAAAAACACGATTTTTTCTATCGCAAACTAGCTATACTTGTTAGAAACTTTAGAAACAGCAGAAGTTATTTTAAAACATATCGATGGCTTAGAATTAGAAGGTCGTAAGTGCCACTTACGACCTTTTAAGATTCATACATATTAAGAATAAGCCTTACAATGCGCTTCTTATGAGCCCATTTTCATAAAAATCTGAAATTGTCATGTTGACCAAAATGAAGTTTTAAAACGTTAACGTGTTTTCCCATAGGTAAAGAGTAAATTACAGACAGTTTTCTCTTGTTTTCTCAATATATCGATTTGGTAGCTACGACCTTCTTGTTCTAAGCCATCGACATGTGACAACAACACAGCCTTGTTAATAGTTTAGACACTACTGATTGCGTTAAAATAATAAAAATTCATGTAAAAAGTCACGCAAAAAAGGAACTTACGGACACGGCGTGTAACTTTTAGTGAGATTGTATAGTTGATTCAAAGATCTCTGTCACAACCGCGTAAACAAACATTCACCCCGGTCGATTATTAAAGGTGTTTCGGGATTAATTTATACCATCAATAATACACTGAAATGATTAAAAGGCTAATGGTCTTATAGCGTTGTGGTTATACTTGCTGCAATTAGCTATTCAGAAATGGAACATTCAGGCGGTTTTGACAGACATCTTTGAATCGACAATACATGTTTTTTCAAAAGCTTGTTATTCTTCAAAATGAACTTTGCTGAATACAGTATGAATACTATTTTATTGTTCTACATCTAACCTTGAAGTCAAACAAAAAAATAGATATCAATAAAGTGAATTTATTGAAGCATGACAGCAAGATTTGAAATGAAATTGCTGTCATGCTTGAACAAATTTGCTTTTTTGAAATTTATTTGTCTAACCTCAAGTGCAAATGTAATATGATCATAATGAAATGCCAATTTTATCCGACAAAATAAATTTGAAAACAAAAAACCGTTTTGGAAAGAAAATTGCACTATTTCACTATATATTATACTCCATTACCTTAAATAAATCAAAGCATTTATTTCAGGTAATGGAGTGTAATATATATGTTATGTAAGCTAGGTTACCATCCGGTCAGTGATAAACGCTCAACGTTTAAAGTGTATAGAGCTATAATGGACGATATTTTTTTTAAAGTTTCAAAAACTAAAAAACAATTATGCTTTCATATCCATTAGATAGTTTTATGCTTCAGTTTTAACAGAAACTCTCTTTGTGATTTATTGGACATGCGAACTGTCCATTTTCATTGAAAGTGTTCTAGAACACCCTATGAAATCATAACAAATGTCTATGTTTCGACGATTGAATTAAAGTTCAC
Organism: Spisula subtruncata; assembly: GCA_963678985.1. Lineage (NCBI taxonomy): Eukaryota > Metazoa > Mollusca > Bivalvia > Venerida > Mactridae > Spisula > Spisula subtruncata. The sequence continues at coordinate 14,197,303 of OY787673.1, read as the reverse complement.
GGAACCCATCCAAAGTTTTAATTTGCAATTAAGGTAGTCTAGTATCATACTAAAAACGATGCAAGCAATTATTTTGACATTAAATGACTGTTAAAATATAGCTATTTACACTTTAAACACTGCGAGTAGTATAGGCAGTAGAGGTAATAATGTATTAACTAGATGCTGAAACATACATATGGCGTTGGGTTGGTATATGCCCTCATATGCTTTGTGACTGGAAAAATATTTTTCTGACGACAGGAACAATCCCTGTTCTTCCAGTGCCATCGGCGCTTTGATTATTCTCTATTTTTATAGAGCATTGGGAAAATCGTTTGGTCAGAATTATGACTGCATTATTCATGGGGAAACATTCATGAGCAAGGTTTATTACACAAAACACGCATGTCTCCCACAGCTACTGCAGATAAATACACTTAGACAGCTGCCAATACCACGGGACCTTGAATTTGAAAAGAGGTAGCTGTATCATGTGTACAGCACATATTCTCGTCTTATGCCCATTTCGCGCTTGAAGCCCATTAATCGAAGGGCCTTTTTCCCATAAATTGGGAAGGGGCCTTAGCCTCTTGATTTTGGAAAAAATATCGGTGTTTTTCATGTTTTGGGAAACAAAAAAGTAGGTATAACTTGGGATTTTTGGAAAAAATGCATGAATTTAAAGAAAGTTTCAATTGGGAAGGGGCCTTTTACAGGCCTTTGTCATATAAGGAGAAAACCCACTGAATCCCGCAACTTACACACGTCATCTTAATTCACCGTGTTTTGTTACTATTTTTAGAACTGCGTGGTTCCTGGTCTAAATCTTTCAGTACATTGAGGAGACGGGAACCAAACGTTTACAATTGGACAATCGGACCTTCTCGATTTTATCCTTAGGCCAAAAAGTAAGATCTGAAACCACTGGTTATACCTTTGACTCGCTGTAAACATATTGGTTACACTTAATCTTACTAACTATTCTTTGGGGAAATAAAAATAAAAACAACCGTTTTTAGATGAAAACGTGTATGATTAAACAATCACGAACTGTTATAAATAAAACATAATTAGTAAATTACTGACCTGAAACGAACGTATGTCAATCCGTTGTCCATAAAGTGACGCCAGTACAATTATAAGCAAAGCAATTAAATACAACAATCCAACCATTTTATATTGAAATGCTCGCATGGTGAAAAATGATTTTAACTCGCTCGCAAGTTTGCATACGTTTGTCACTTTATATATGCACAATGTAGCCAAGTAGTAACTTCACGTATCACTGATGTATGCCACGTAGCATTAGACATGTACAACCAAAGACGGAGAGTGGAAAGTGGAGAAACGACAAGGGGTTTTCTCATTACTACCAATAGCTTGTATAAAATTATAATAATGTAAACAGCGTTCAATTTGCTGTGCACTATCTAAAAAGAAGGTATTTTCTAAACCACTGAACATATATTTAGAAAACGATGAGGCGTGTAGATTTGATATTTTGCAAGGGACATCAGTGTGTATCCCCTATCCGTATAGCCTTTGATATCGTAATCAAACAGTAGTCTGTTACGCTTATCTAGTAGTTGATTCGGTGGTCACTGTAACATAAGCTCCTTTTAAGTAAATGTATAGTCATGATATTCTACAAAACCAGAGAGGATGTGTTATTGCTATCATAATATTTCTCCTTTCAGGGTCAATCTTTTAATTTCAATCGTAAGTATAAGTGTAACTCGATAGTACGCTTATGTTAAACAAATTTTCTCTAAAACTATTGGTTTTATAGCACATGAGATGTCAATAAGTGTACCATGCGTTGCACGAAATTCTCGAACCGCGTTCACGGATAACCGCTTTTTTGGCAAGCATGGTATAATATTTTAAGGTGATTCGCTAGTGCTGGAGTTTTCTGTACAAGGTATAGCATACCTGTTATATTAATGAAGAACACATTTACGACGATCATTTTGGAAAACCCCAACCGGGGAAGTAACACTATGAAGCAACGTTTTGCATCCGTTGTATACAGCCTCGGATTTCACGATATTTTTTTAAAGCGTGTATTAGTAAAGTTACTTACAGTTTGAACTTGTTTATATTCTTCAGAAATAAATGCAAAAAGCCTTCCCGAAGATGCTTGAAAATCAACTGAACTTTTTTTTGCACTATTTGATATCGGTTTGCAGACGTTCTCAATACGCTTGCCAAGTAATTGTGATTTTTTAACTACTGTCCATTTCAAAAGTGGTGAATCACCTTAAACGCATCCAATCTTGGTTTACGAGATATGTTTAGGCAATTCAATTTTAAATGAATGTTTATCATCGTTTAGAACTACGCTCTAAATAATTCATACACGACTGTATTAATTTTTTATGCTTTTAATAAATGTTTACATGTAAAATAGTTGTACATGATGTTTTTTTGTCTTAATCATATCTTTGAATAGCACTTTTAACAATTGAATACATGGTAATGTGCTACATGAATATCATAATAATTTAATACCATATAATATTATGTTTTATGCCCCGGTATCTACTGATGCTGGAGACATATAGCAATGCACCAGCCCGTCCGTTACAAAGTGTTGAAACTCAATTTGTTTTTATATTTCAATTGCTGGTGCTATATGTAACGTACTGCGAAAATCGAATTTCGTGAAGTTTTCAGATATGGCAATCATTGATTTTTTACGGACATATACATAGCGAATTCTGGAAACTGGACTCTCGTCATCAATAACATGAGGAAGAGTGACGTGTATGATATACAGCAACTTCTGAAAAAAAAATGAAAAGGCATTCTATAAAGCCTCAGCAACAGAGAAGTTGGAGGTTCATTCTCATTTATTATTTTGTTTGGCCTTATTTAGAATTAATAAACTTTTGAAACCAACCCAACAGTTTTTCTCCGTTTTCCACTTTCTTTTTGCACTTTCCACTTTGGTTGTACATGTCTATTAACACTATGGTGGTATGTCGTTTTCAATACTTACTATAACACGGTGTATACCCGTATCGGCACCCTCTCTGTGCAAAACGCTGTATCGGCACCCTCTCTGTGCTGGCACCGGACTTTCTCTGTGCAAAACAATGCTTTCTGAGGACAATAGTCAACACGAGAGGTAAGAAAATCATTGTTTTTGCCAAAAATACAGATTTTTGTTTAAAAAATGATAGCCCACGGAAAAACCCAATGCTTAAACACTGTCCTCATGTGGTTCCATTTGTTATATCAGTAGCCATAAGTTCAGACTAAGATGGAATGTTGACCGAGGGTACTTGTTAGAATGAACACGGATCTATCACTCGTTGTCAATTGATAAATTTAAATTAATCTCGTTCTGGAAATATTATTAAGCTCGCCAAAGGCTCGCTTAAAAAACTTTTCAAAACTCGTCAAAGGCGGTTCACATATTTGTACGGACGCGCGTACGTTTTCACTGCTGGTTTTACTTTTCACTTTGGTAAATATGCCAACATCTCAAAATATTCACATTAAAACAGTTTCAATACTTCACCTACTTGTATAATACAACATTTAATCTCAATAAGATGGTCCTAATTCCATTTTATCAAGGAATATACTAGTAACCATTTCCAGTAAAAAAGAAGTTTTCGAAAGGACCATTTGAGTGTGTCCGAATTTCGGTCGCGTTTGCATTTAGTGGTGTTTTTCCTAAAACAACTAAACAACTGAACTTGTGACGGTCTAAACAACAAACGACAGTCTGAAATGACATTCGCGTGTCATCAACAATGCGTGTTATAAACCCCTCACTTATGTACGTTCATATTTGCTATTTAGAGTTGCCCAGCCTTGGTGTAGAAATAAAGCAAAACTTACAACAGAAAAGAACTAAAATAATTATCTTTGTCAAACGTATTTATGCAAATATTATCGACGTACGCAATATTTTAGAAACACTTAGGGTTACGCTAGCGTAAATGCACTGATAAAATAGTACCCATCTGGCAATGGCTGACAACATATGCGAAGTAATCACTGTTATTTTGTAATTTCCTTGTGAATTTGGGTCATTCTGTATTTTTGCGGCGGACAATTGGGCTTTTAAAAATTTAATTCGGCTGTGTGTGGACATTTCTCTGTGTAGTTGTGATGTTACTGTTTTCTGTGCACGACTGGTAAAGTTGAGTGCTGCCTTCCCTCTCCGATTTCCTCATTTCCTTTTTAATTTACGTAATTGACATGAGTTTTGTACAAAACCAACATTGCAAATGCATACTGTACATTACATACTGTATATGCTCACATTATTTGCAGCCAACATGATTTGAGACAACCACAATCAGACAGGGAAGGCAGTCGTCAACCTAACCAGCCGAGCAAATAAAACATAAAAACGTCACATACACGACACAAGGCCGAAACATAACCTAAAATAAAAAGTCCCATAATCTGCGTCATCCGGCGATAAAACAAGGCCCCATGACTCGACTACATAGAAAGTGTAAAATTGTTACAAATAGTGATTAGTGGCTAAAGAAGGTTTTTTCTATAAATTGACCAGTTGTCGTGCTTTTTTACTCAGGAAGACAATAAATATTAAGACCATGTCTCACAGTGGCGAGTTCGGGCTTCGAGTTATGTACGAGTTGTTGCGAGTTATAACTCGCCTAAATGTGCGCGAGTTGGTCCAGGACGGTCTTCAAGGCGACATGGGTATGATTTCACTCCGACATTTATACGAATTGGGTACGATAATTGTCTATTTAACACGATTTTAACCGAGCTATATACGAAATATGTACGCCATCTGTTCGACAATCGGAGACATATTCTCGAGATTAGTACGAGTATCGACGAGTATGTACGAGTCTGTACAACTTGTGGCGATATTTGCACGATTTTATGACGATCAAGTACGATATAAGGCCTAGTCATGGCGATATGAGTATAAACACTATTATTTAGTTTGTACCAATCACCCATTGCATAAGCTATGGCACAGTTCCTAGAGAATATTGCTTTGTTAGTACAGATGGAAGCAGCTGATTCTGATGACGAGCTTGCCATTCCTTGGTTGCATCAGTACAGACACAACCGTCTAAGGCGTTCCGGTAGGAGAAATTGGATCAGACGATAGATCCAGAGACGAGTACATTTTGGTTACTATAACAGACTCATGCGGGAGTGGGGGATAGAAGACAGGTTGTCGTTTTGTAAACTGTCTGAGGGTTCCACCCGAGATGTTCCAAGAAATGAATCAGGGGCTTTCTGCGAGACTTTCGAAGCAAGATACGTGGTACATAGAAGCGTTGGAATTTGGGCCCGAAATTACAACCAATACTTACACTAGGTAGCCCAATGACCAGGAGGAAGTTACAATGTCAAAGGCCGCTTGAATGGCGGAACAGCTTAAAAGAGCCATAGAAAAGTGGTTACTTAACTTTTTACGTAAGTGAGATTGAAGGTTTGATATTTGACCCTCCAAAGTCAAAGAAGCTATCTTAATGCTAACAAATCTACAGGTGATAATATTATTCCTGTAAATATTATACATTGCTGTGATATTTTCTTTCCATTAATAACAAAGTATTTAATCAAATAGGGAGAAGAATTTAATAAGACCAAGTATTTTCCATTCTAATCCTTTTAGCTTATGCTTGTTTTCTTTTGTACAATAAATTATATGTTTACTCCTATATATTATGGAAAATAAATATGTTTGTTTAAACTTATCAAATAGACTTTTTGAACAAGGTGAATTCCCTCCTAGTTAGATATAATGTAATATTACATGACATTACTTGTATCCAGGTTAGTATAGCCGGTACGTATAAAGTCATACGTACCAAGTGTAGTATAAAGAATTGAGAATTTTTTTTTCAATAAATCAATGCGCATTTTGCGTTTTTAGTGTCATATGATACAAAAAAATCTATCACTCGTTGTCAAATGATATATTTATATTAAACTCGTTCAGGAAATATTATTAAGTTTATACATCGAAGTATCTAAGGCGTAACTAAAGCGTCTAGCTACCGAGATCAAATATTATGAACAGGCTTAAATAAAATGTAAAACGTAGTTAACGCACCCATATCAAAGCTAACAAATAATTATTAAACAGCTCCGAATATTTAAGAAAAAGGAAAACAAGAAACCTGCATTTTTTATTTTGGTTACATGAAAAATTCCAGATTATTATGGTCAGACTGCGATTTTCTTCCTTTATTTGATTATCAGAAGTTTCTTCGATATTTTTATCAATACAGTACTGTAAATCCGAATTTAATATTCAGAATTATAAGTTTTATCAAATGGAATACTGTATAGCGGGTATATTTCACGGTGTCCAATTTTCGCGTTAATAGGATCCTTTTGAATTCACAGTGTCTTGATTTCGCGCTAACGGCCTGGACCGCGAAATTAAAACATTGTTGGTAAACATGGAAGGGGAGGTAAACGTTAGAGTACGAGTATAATAGTCGCTACTGATGTCGGGGTTGTGGGTTCGAATCCCGGGCTGACCAACTAAAATTACTGATAGTCTTTCGGATGAGACTTTAAACCGAGGTCCCATGTATGGGTACTATACATATGGCATGCCAAAAGAACCAGAAATGCTTCTGGAATTAGGGCATCTTCTGTATCATGCACTATCCCCAAAATACTATAAGTACTAAAAGTATTCTGGAGGCCTCGCCCATAAGGATTATCCGGTGACGAGTATGAAGAAACGCAATAAATCAAACATACTTATCATTAACTGCTAACATTAGAAAAATATGTAAATCTATTTACTAACAAATAATTATTTCAGCAAACATTTACATGTTCCGCAAACAACACTGTTATTAAAATTGAACAAGTGTGATTAAACGGCTTACAATTAAACCTTGAAACGATATTAATATGCATACATAGAGATTTAAATTCGTTCTTTACAAATATCCAATTTCTAATAATATTTTATACATGTCGTAGTCTATTTATCATTGCCGTATTTTACTGAAGCGACACAATGTGTCGTTTTGTACGTCTTGGAAAGTAATGTTGGATTATTTCTTAAAGCTCCTTGATGCATTGTCTCCCTTTGTAAAATTTATATAGTTTTGGTGATTATTTCGCGGGGTTTAGATTTCGCGCATTCGATGTTGACCGCGAATATAGCGAAAATTAACCCCCCCCCCCCCGCGAAATATACCCGCTATACAGTATAACGTTATTTATGTGATAAATATATATCCATCACGAAACAAACGTCATTAAGTATAATATTAGGTTTCCATGTTGATGTTATTAACCTGCGGCCTTGAGCTGCAGGTTATATTTGTAAGCAGCAAGAAAAATGTTCATGTAGGGACACGTGACCTGTTCTGGATGGTTTACCATTTCATAAAAAATCCAAACATAATAAGCATTTTTTAAGAATGTCGTAAACCAGACTAAGGAGGGGCACGTGACCTTTTCTGGATGGTTTACCATTTCATAAAAAAAATCCAAAAAATAAGCATTTTTTAAGAATGCCGTGAACCAGACTAACACCATTATTTTATTTTTTTCTATTTGTTTCTATTTGTATATTTAAAAAAAGTAATGTACGTTAATAACCATTATTATTTCTTTCACCCCTTTAAGAAATTAAAAATAAGAAAAAAATGTGTTTCGATAGGTGTTTTGACGTGCACCTGTAGTCTGGATTACCTCCCCTAGATTACTACGTTAACTAGGTCAGGCCGACGCGGCAGCACGAATCACCCAAATATACCCAGATCTTACCCAAATAGTAACGTTTTTACACAAATACCAGACAGTTAAGTGGTTTGTGTAACTACTACGGTACAATGGGGGAGTTTCAGACAGGCTGCTGATAAGCGGAAGTAGAAAATAAGAGGTATACAAGTTATACTATACACTCTCACAGCAGAGATTAACATAGAGTTTAAGAAGGTTTTACAATATAATGGCTGGTCAATGATCAGTTGTTAAAATATGATTTAATAATTAATTACCATGGGATGATTCTACAGGAGGGTGGAACATTTAAATTTACCGATATTTGAAACAATAAATATATCATATTAAGCCTTTAAGCTTTAAATACTTGATCTTTTCAAAAGCATAATTTAGACTGAACTGGTATGATAATTAGCACAGTTGGGGTTAAATATATATGTTTTCTATTTGTATAGCGCTTAATTCAGTATAGTTTATATATAAACTTAATATTAATAATAAAAATTGCAAACAAAGGGCTGATAACCCAAACAGGTGCATTAACAATTTTGGAAAATAACTGTGCATATATATCTGCATACATTGTTAAAGTATAGCGTCTTAATCTTCATAGTTTATACATTCTAAGGACACCATAAATCAAATGGTTGAACTTGACAATGAATATTATGAGGTTACGATTGTGTTTTGTATGAGTATTTAATAATATTTAAACTATTAACATAGTGAAACACTCCTGATACAAACGCTAGTACCACTTTTATATACAATGTATGTAGAGAGTATTTTTAAGGTTTTAGGCCACTAAGGCCCAATTGAATCTCATATAATATAATTACCAGCAATAACTTTCAAGCAATTACAATCATGAACTACTTTCTTTTCTTCATGTAGATTCACAGACTATGATTCTAACAGTCCTGTAAGAATATCTTCCATGATTAATTTCAAGATAATATGAATATAACGTCCACAACAATAGAAATATTAACAAAAGAAACAAACTCTAGAGCTCAAAACTCAATTAATATTACTTCCTACTCAGTTCATTTTTATTAGTGGTCAATATTAATTTAAGTATGGCCTTAGCTAAAGAGCCAGGTCTAAGCAATTGTACTCTTCCTTCTGTAATGCATATGTTGTATATATAAAGTAACAAGTAACACAGTGTGTCAGAATATATGTCCATAGTACAAATAATATTGTATACAATACAAATGTATCATATTTTTCATGATATGAAGGCAAATAAGCATTTAAGTTAAAGTTAAATGACGATGAACATCTAATATGTGTACAATATCATGGTTTTCTATCTTGAACATAATTTGTGTTGTATTTACTATCATCACAGACTGGTTATTTTAATAAGGTTTTAGATATAACTGGACATTCCATCTAGTATGTCAGATTACATTCCCTGTAAGCTGTAATATACCACCAAAAAGGACCCTTATTGCAAAAGAGAATTTGATAGTAAGTTCAATGTTTAAAAAATTTCTTAGACTGAAGTACTAATTAGTTTTTCCTTAAAACAAACCTTAATTCATTAATTAGATAAGGTCAGCTGATTGAATACTCCACATTCTCCTTCTATACGTCAATGTAAACCTGCTATACAGAGAGATAGCCAACATACAGTGTATACCTCTTATTTGACAAGGACGATGCAGAGATAACTCTGCTGGGTTATTTGGAAACTCCCCCATTTAAGGGCCTTTCTTACAGATGGAGCGATTTTTTTTAAAGAGTATAATTTTCTTGCCAAATCAAGTATTTATATAATAGAACATTGATGACTGTTGCTTTAAGAAACATTTATTGCAAATAATCGATTTTAACCACTTTCAACATCGCGAACACCAGTGTGTTTTTGCTTTTAAATACAGTGTAATTTTCCTTTCAGCATGATTTTTTAGCTATATTATTCACTAGATCGGTCTTTAATATAAAAAACTTCAGTCTAAACATCTACGAAGTATTTGGCTTATTTTTAAAATCATTTTCATCACATGCGAGTAATTATCAGGCAATGTAAATGAGAGTAGCCTTTAAAATTATATACCGTATTAATACGGTATAGAATTTTGGAGGTAAAGTTCTTTAATAATTACAAAACCCTGATGTTTCAAAAGTTATATTTTATATAAGTGTGCTTGTTTATGTGATATACAGGCATTTATGCCAAAATTTAGTGAACATTTGACAATTTTATTTTATTTTTGCTATACGCTGAAACGTGACACAGTCCCTTTAACACTGTCGAAAGGTCATGATAGTGTGTGTTTCTTCACTTGTTTATGTACTTGATCTAGATGCGCATAATACGTTACATCTATAGGTGATTGTTGTATATACTGATCCCTTGTTCTGTTGTAAATTAGTTCTTCCAAGCAAGCGTACGCTAATGGTTGATAGTCAATGTAAAATTTGTTTGCAAATAACGCAATGTCGTCTTTCAATCGATCCAAATCTCCAACTCCTAAAATACAAATCCAACGAACGTATTTTCCCGCACATTTCCTGACCCAGACACCGTTACCTAGTTGCCAGTTCTTATACCTAGTGAATGTTGGTTTCTTCGGATATTCTTCCGGGTCTCCTGAATAAGATAAAAAAATAAGAATCTGTCTAAATGAATAAGATATAAAAAAATAACAATCTGTCTGAATGAATCAGATATAAAAAATAACAATCTGTCTAACAAAATAAGATATAAAAAATAACAATCTGTCTGAATGAATAATATATAACAATTAATAATCTGTCTAAATGAATAATATATAAAAATTAACAATCTGTCTAAATGAATAATATATAAAAATTGATAATCTGTCTGAATGAATAATATATAAAAAATCACAATATGTCTGAATGAATAAGATATATAAAAATTCACAATATGTCTGAATGAATAAGAGAAAAAAAATAAGAACCTGTCTGAAGTACAAATTCTACCAAGCTTCTAGTTCAAAGTAGCCTCGCATATACGAACTTCAAGGTGATAAATATGAAAACTACATTTTTCTACCAGCAGTATTAAAATTGAATAATCTGTAAATTAATTAATGCACAATGAAGGGAAAAAGCGCGTTCTCTAATCTCAATTGCAGTCATAATTTTTAGTATTTGAGTAAATGTCCGTTGTACATGTAATTGTGAAAAATATTAATTAAGTCAACATTGCTATCATTTGCTGTCACATTGAACGTTGCATGCGCTTCCGTATTCATGGCCGATTATGATTATGAACATAGCTAACCAGTTCGTGATAAAATAATAATAAATATTAATAAAGTATTAATAAAGTATTAATCAACGAATCTTAGTGCTTGTCCGTGGAGTTACCTTGTAAAAACTGTTATATTGGATAATTTATAAAATCAATTACAAAAACATTTGGTCAAATCAGTTGTATTCAGTTTTCAATGATATATATAACTGCGCTAGTAATTGTTTTACTTACCCAAGAAAGTACCCAGAATGTTCAAGTGGGCATTGTGATTCAATGAAGAAAAATATGTTTCATCGGGTATTGTTGTGTTTTTCAAATATTGCAAAAAATCCTGGCATCGACTGTCATAAAGTGCGAACTGAACAAAGTCTCTGTTAACAGCAATATGGACAGATCCTTTCGTTGGTCGAATGTTATGCGGTGGGTCTCCATTCTCCTGCCAACGCCAACTGTAAGGCCTAAAATAAAATAACATATTTTAATATACCCACAGTCAGTCATCATCGAATACCCAGAAGTACGTAGAAGTATAACGTAATGAATCAAGCGTGGGTTCCGACGATGTTTTTTTGTGTCTGTATGGATCATGCAAACGAAATGTAATCTAATAATAAAATATGTCTTTAACATAATATGAAAAATTTTCCGTAATCTACCCGAACAAAACTTAAAGGTGCTTAAATAAACGTGCCTAGCGTACAGTACTATCACTGGATTGCCAGTCAGTTCATCTCTAGAATGATGGCACTGAAGCAGTGGTTCAGAAAGGACCATATTTCCCGGTTGATGATTGAGCAAATGACCTCTAGATCAGTAATCAAGGGCATTATCTGCTCGACCAACGTGTCATACAAACGGACAGTCACGGTTAGCATAGTAATAACAAAATATATTTTCAAAACACATAAGTATATGCCTGCATAGCAGCCCAATACTGAAGTAGAAAATGGTAAAGGTCAAAGTGACATTGACCTTATGGCCTCAACGTCAATATGGGTCCTCTACTGTTGCTGAACAACCTACATGTTAAGGGCAAAGCGTTCTTGAGTTATTGAACGGCAACCATTTAGCCTACTGGCCAACCGACCGACAAACCGACATGTGCAAAGCAATATTCCCCATTAAAGATGGCGGGCTTTAACTAGTAATAAACCTATCAACTTCAAATCTAATGTTCCTCACCTGATCGAGGTTGCGTCTACAATATTGGCACCCTTCATAGCTGTAAGGATTTTAACAATTTCTAAGTTTGTCTTCAAAAGGAATTCCTGTCCTGTTAGGTTTATGAAATACTTCCAATCCTTCTTGGCGAACAGTTCTCTTATACAAACAAGTTCCGCCTCTAGTACGGAAAATGTTCCCCAAGTTACGTTTATGCGTTGCTCCGAGACAAACACGTTATCAAAACATGCAGATATAGATTTAACGGTGTCCATGTCTACGTCTGATGTTTTTGAATCCATATGGATGCAATAATGATTCTGTGGACGGTATATTGCTCTTAACAGCCGTTCTATTTGCTGCACGTCTTTATACGCCAAAACGCTGTAGGCAATTGGAAAGTCATGTTCAATTTCGGTAATTGGGGAGTCTAAATAGCCACGGGTACGTTTGAAAATTGTACAATTCTTTGTCATTTTTCTATAATTCATATTCGATATATTTGGCAGTGTTTGTTTGACATATTTTGCTGGCACCACTTCATTCAGGTTGTAGTCAAATAAGATTTGACATGAATTCCCTGGTACTTTTCTCTCGTTCCAACTCAATATCTGCTCTATTGTAGATGTTGATTCAATGAAATCGTATGTCGAATCCACAGAAATATTTGGAGTTTTAGCAGCAACCGTTGTATTCTGTAGAAAATCAGTATGTTGCACAAGATAATAAACTATGCAGAGACTTGTAAACTGTACAATCAGAAACATCAGACACGTCTTGTATGTGACATTGTGTATAACTGTGCTACACTCCTGTGCTTTGCTTATAATCATTGTATGCATCGATGCTTCCATTCATGCAAGTAACTGCAATAAGAATGAGAGATAGAGGATCTGTCACGAGTTGTCAATAGATATATATTTATATTAAACAAGTTTTGGTAATTTTATTAATAATATTTCCTGAACGAGTTTAATATAAATATATCAATTGACAACGAGTAATAGATTCTTTTTATCATATGACACTAAAAACGCAAAATACGCATTGATTTATTGGAAAAATCAATATCTTATACTACACGGGGTACGTATAACTTTATACGTACTGGCTATACTAACCTGGATACAAGTAAAGTCATGTGATAAAGTGAATATACCAAGAGCCGCCGTAGGGTAATTACATTTGATTGCATGAAAATACCAAACATTGTTTGAAAAGCATACTCCGCTAAACGACGATGTCAAAACTAGTTTAAATAATGCTATTTACGGGATACACAGATCAAGTGACTATCATCTAGAAGCTCAATTACTTTTAGTCCGGTAGTTGGAAGCAGATTGATTAGCAGAATTATGTGTTTAATGATAAACTTTTGTATGGTCAATATTAGACATGGGTCCTCTTTCGAAATAAGATCCTATATGGTCGCCACTTTTACAATCACCGACATGGTGAAAATTATAATATTACTGGTTAGATTGAACAGCTTTCTTAGAGTGTATGTATGCTATTTGTCTGCCTTTTGACTGTATCGTCTGGGATAGAAAGTATTAAAAGTTGGTATTAAATAGAAGATCTTGCATGAGAGCTAATTACATATACATTTTGTAGCTAGTTTGCGATAGTAAAAATCGTGTTGCTGTAACATTTCTAAAATATATTCATCAGATTTAGGTAAAATAATACACAGAACTACAATAACTTCCTACCTACTCCCATTCCGAATTCCATTATTGTTAGTGACCTATTTATTCTTTATTATAAATATTATAGGGGATTAAATAGCCAGCGAAGTTGGCTATTGTAAATACCCATACCAATAATGTTCACGTGCGTATCTTCGTCGAGTCTCTGCAGGTACTAATGCTTTCAGAAAAAGTTATTTCCGGTCAAAAATTTCAGGCAGTTTTCTGAGGTGAATGGTCCTTTGAAAATAAAAAAAAAGTAATCTGTAAACGGTTGCCCCCTCTTATTTTCTTTCGAATTATAACTATCTGTAAAAATATTCATTAAATAAAACAAACTATTTAGATAAGCAAAGGGAAGTAAGAAATACGCTACTGTACTGGATACACGGCGCCAATACAAGACGTGATGTCATGACGTCACAAATAACAGGAAATGACGTCATACCAAAAGTACGACAAATAGACTCATGACGTTACGTTGCAATGTATAACAAATCAGTATACTATAGGTAAAACTCCAGGTAGGGATGCCTACACTTATTCCAAACAAAAACCACAGAAACATAGCCAATCTAAAATTTTGAATAATTATTATTTCTGGTCTTAAATTTAAAGAGGAAAAGTGATCAGTTGCTGATCAATAAATATCTTTGTATAGGCCTATTGTATAACATCTAAATTCAACTCATATTTGGTCAGTTTCTACCTGAAACATAGCTTAGCAGATATACAATGTGTATTTAATCCCTCATTTAGGCGATGCCTTAGTTCATATTATTGAAATTACATGTACATGGAGGGAGGTAATCTGCTGTTCCATTGATGCTTTATTATTAATTATTTAACCGTTACATGTACACTCCGTGATCGTCAGTATTGACATTACTGTTATGAAGCCGAGACTTAGGAGGCCCGTATGATACAGGTTATTTAGGTTTGTCGCTTGAAAACAATGAACAACAATAACATGAACTTCGTCTGATTCACAGACGGGCATCGCGTGTGTTATATTAAGTAGGTTGCAAATACGTAAATATACCGTAAGGCGTATTACATGACAGTAAAATTGACTGTTGCAAGTATCTAGTCTTCTAACTTGATATTTCATACAAAACTACGAATATGTTACATAGAACTTACGAACAAACTTTTTTAGCTGAATTCTGAAGTTGCTGAAATTTCAGTGTGTATTAGGTAGATATACTTCATTTATGCATGCAAAATTTCATACGTGCAGGTTTCGTAATTACACAGAAATGCTTAAAACACGATTTTTAATATAAGTGCAGACCCACAGCTAATGCTACTGGCTAGTGTCTATGGCGTTTAATTTCTGGTATAACAATGTACGACAATGGAACCCACTTCGATCGTTATGAACCCGTCTGTCTGTTTTATTGAATGATTGGAATGTGGATGTTAAAACTGTAGTTTGTGATATAATTTCGCTGGGCTACAAAGTGTATACATAAATACACCACATCATGCCCCAGAGCTTTGTTGATTTGAACATCGTGAAGAGCGGTTTGAACAGATATCACGATATCAGTGAGCAATGCCCCGGGACATATAGTTCGATTTCGAGCATTGAGCCGTGACTGCACTTTTAAAGCCGATAAACTGTACATCGATAAATTACACACAGTAGTAAGTAGCATAATTATCTTTAAATAATGACTATTGACCATCGTATTGATGGATGCATAACGTGTTATTTTCACGCGGATGTAGCTGACTTTAGTAGTGAGGGCGAAGTTCCGGCGAACAGTATTGGTGTATTTCTACACTTATTTACGAGGTGTATTTACCGGAGACAAACGGAAATGGCCGAGCTTTTACGATTGCGTTTATACCATGTCTGGACGAACGATGTAATGTTTCCCTTAATTCTTGCTCTCGTATTTACTCTCATTGAACGTTTTTCTTACAGTTATACAGATGTCTTATATCACTGTGGTATAACGTACACCGGATATTGCTCGTAAAGTCAATGGGGGAAACGTATTGGGGCGGAAGTGGATACACCGACTATTTCAATGGCCGATTTACGTCGATTCGGTAAGTAAATCTTGACTTTTCGTTGCTTAGTAAGGCGTTTGAAATGAAAACAAGCTGACCAAAGTACCCAGCCAGGTTTCTAGTTTGCGACCCATGGTTGTTTTCCCTCCAAGCACCTATAGTTAAGCAGAACACTCGCGCAAAGTGCCGTTTTGGTTACAGATACCCTGATTTGTGAATATTTTTATCTGTAATATTCCTATTTCTCCCGATTTTCATTGTTTATGGATTGTTTATGGGCCTAGTTTCATTATTTATATGATTATAAGTATGCATGTGCAAAAAAATGGGATTCCATGATATATTGAGGCAAAACACACGAAAGATCCGCTATGATACCCCTGATTAATGCCGTTTGGGGCAAACACCCCTGACACGTAAGAAATGTGGTATAATAAAAACAACATTCGACTTGATCATTAACTGAATTTTACGCGCAAATGATAAAAAATGTACATTGTGAATACTAGATAAGTTTATATAATGCCAAAACAGGAATATGTTTTCAACCTATACACATATATCTACTTGCCATACACATTTAATCTGCCACTGTGTTAAATTTTAAATTATATATTCACAATGTTCATGGTCATTCTAAGAGTGTTTCCTATTTGCAGAACAGCCCGTAGACTGATCACGTGATGTAGTTGATGCTGCCTGCTAAGACCTGACAAAGAACACATACCTACAACAGTGGATTCAATGATAGGACCAAGCATTTCAACGATTAAACAGTTGACAATGACATGGATGATGGAGTTCGATAGAAAGTGTGAAATTCTATACTAACATGAGAACTATCAAATAAAACCCTTAAAAATCCACTTTGTTTTGATAATAGCATGTACATGCTTGTGTGTGAGAACAGTTCATGGTGTCTACCCGTATTATCACCCTCTCGACAGGAGAGGTACGAAAACCAACGATTTTGCCAAAGATACAGAAAGTCCTTGAACCAATCAGGCCTCTAAATGCTTTAAATATTGCAACTTTCATAAAATAACATTAAAAAGAGCCTACTTTCCGATTCATTGTAGCATCGGACCCCTTTGCTCTGGCACCGGCACTCTATCTGTGCTATAGTTATTGTGAACACAGCGAGGATTCCCGTGCCAATCAGCTGAACCACACAGAGAGGATGCCGGTGCCACAACAAAACCGAGCGTAGGTATTTTACGTAATTTGATACGATGCAGCGTTTTGTAGACAGGGTGCCAATACGGGTAGGGGACACCGGGGCAAGTCAGAACGGTCATTTGTTTTTAACGAGTGCTTCTCACAAATTCTGCAATTGTACAAACTAAATACGTATTTTTATCAAGCATGGCATCTACTCTAATAATATAGAGGCACTTCATAGACTGGACGATTGGTTATCAAATATGAGCATACATATGGACGGGGCAAATCGGAACATGGTCGGGGTTATGATGGAAAAATACTTTAATCATACTCTGTCCTATCCTGTATCGATCAACTTCCACCGGACAAGAACCTATTCATTGTAGTAATAGGTACTCATCAGAACAAAATACAGCAATCCCTGACGTATTCGGATACTCACCACCAAATATAACTACTCACACAACCACTTAATACATACATATCATATCTCATTTTGGTACTTAGCACATTAAACTAAAGCCACAATATGTCCTACGAATATTTACAACCACTGGATACAGCCGAACAAGGTCGCTGCCACCCTAGAGATCAGTTTTATTAGTCCCTATTTTAGTTGTTCGTTCTTGCCACTGTCACGTACACACTCACATGCTAGCTATAAAAATATACAACTAATGTACTCACCACCAACAAATACAGCCATATCAGGTCCAATGCGGTGCTCAAACCCACATAGAACAGTCACCCCGAGGCTGGGTACTCGCAAACATCAACTACAACCATACCAGACTCGAAGGGGTCAACAACCATATAATACCCATTTTTTAAAATCAACTCATGCTATAGCTACACCAGGTCGTCATTGCCACCGGGAACAACCATACCCGGGTTTATGTGGTGATTATTCGACAAACCTAATCCATTCTATTCTTGTGTGGGTAAATATGCATAAGGTATGGTTGTACTGATTTTAAAAAATGGGTAGCACTAGTATATGGTTGTATACACCTTCGAGTCTGATATGGTTGAAGTTGATGTTTGCGAGTATCAAGTCTTGGGAGTGAATGCCCTATGTTGGTTTGAGCACCGCATTGGACCGGATATGGCTGTAATTGATGGTGGTGAGTACCAAGCAGTTGTATATTTTTATAGCATGTGTATGTGGTAGTGGCAAGTACGAACAACTAAAATAGGGACTAATAAAACTGATCTCTAGGGTGGCAACCTACCGTAAACGACCTTGTTTGGCTGTATCCAGTGGTTGTAAATATTCGTATGACATAGTGTGACTTGAGTTTGATGTGTTAAGTACCAAAATGGGATATGCTATGTATGTATTAAGTGGTTGTGTGAGTATTTGTTTCAAATAATAGGGTGTATTTACTTGAGTTCCGTGGTGGTGAGTATCCGAATACGACAGGGATTGCTGTATTTTGTTCTGATGAGTTCCTATTACTACAATGAATAGGTACTTGTCCGGTGGGAGTAGATACACGATAGGACAGAGTATGATTTAAGTATTTTTCCATCTTAACCCCGACATTGTTCTGATTTGCCCCGTCAATTTGGATGCTCATATTTTGATAACCAATCGTCCAGTCTATGAAGTGCCTCTATATTATGTGAGTAGAGTCCATGCTTGATAAAAAAATACGTATTTAATTTGCACCATTGCAGAATTTGTGAGAAGCACTAGTTAAAAAACAAATGTCCGTTCTCACTTTCCCCGGTGTCCCCTACCCGTATTGGCACACTGTCTGCAAAACGCTGTATCGTATCAAATTACGTAAAATACCTACGCTCGGTTTTGTTGTGGCACCGGCATCCTCTCTGTGTGGTTCAGCTGATTGGCACGGGAATCCTCGCTGTGCTCACAGTAACTATAGCATAGAGAGAGTGCCGTGTCACAACGAAACGGAAAGTAGGCTCTTTTTAATGTTATTACATGGAAGTTGCAATATTTAAAGCATTTAGAGGCCTGATTGGTTCAAGGACTTGCTGTATCTTTGGCAAAATCGTCGGTTTTCGTACCTCTCCTGTCGAGAGGGTGCCAATACGGGTAGACACCGTGAACTGTTCTCACACACAAGCATGTACATGCTATTATCAAAACAAAGTGGATTTTTAAGGGTTTTATTTGATATTTCTTATGTTAGTATAGAATTTCACACTTTCTATCGAACTCCATCATCCATGTCATTGTCAACTATTTAATCGTTGAAATGCTTGGTCCTATCATTGAATCCACTGTTGTAGGTATGTGTTCTTTGTTAGGTCTTAGCAGGCAGCATCAACTACATCACGTGATCAGTCTACGGGCTGTTCTGCAAAAAGAAAACACTCTTAGAATGACCATAAACATTGTGAATATATAATTTTCAATTTAACACAGTGTCAGATTAAATGTGTATGGCAAGAAGATAGATATATGTGTATAGCTTGAAAACATATTCCTGTTTTGGCATTATATAAACTTATCTAGTATTCACAATGTACATTTTTTATCATTTGCGCGTAATATTTAGTTAATGATCAATTCGAATGTTGTTTTATTATACCACATTTCTTACGTGTTAGGGGTGTTTGCCCCAAACGGCATTAATCAGGGGTATCCTAGCGGATCTTTCGTGTGTTTTGCCTCAATATATTACGGAATCGCATTTTTTTTGCACATGCATACTTATAATCATATAAATAATGAAACTAGGCCCATAAACAATCCATAAACCATGAAAATCGGGAGAAATAGGAATATTACAGATAAAAATATTCACAAATCAGGGTATCTGTAACCAAAACGGCACTTTGTGCGAGTGTTCTGCTTAATTATAGGTGCTTGGAAGGAAAACAACCATGGGTCGCAAACTAGAAACCTGGCCGGGTACTTTGGTCAGCTTGTTTTTATTTCAAACGCCTTACTAAGCAACGAAAAGTCAAGATTTACTTACCGAATCGACGTAAATCGGCCATTGAAATAGTCGGTGTATCCACTTCCGCCCCAATACGATTCCCCCATTGAAAGTGGGTAATATTATCAATTTTAAGGATATGAAATGGAGACCAGGGTGAGTTAAGAGACGAAATTTTCCAAATTACTGAATTCTTATGTATATCCCAATTGAGTTTTAACTTCTTCGGGCATTTTGATAACTTTATAGCACACTATCGTATATCAGATATTCACAGAAAGGTTAAAATGAACCAGTATTATGCCGTTACTCACTCGCAAATATTGACAGCAGTACTTTACAAGCTTCTAGAACGGCTGTATTACCAAATTGTAGATTTTTTTAACTGGCCATTTTGTTTATATTAAACTCCAAAATGTTGTGACCAAATTTTATAAATATTGTTCGAAAAACAACTAAGATACACCCCAAATCAGATACGCGTGCGTGTACAGAGTATTGCTGTTTAGTGTACAGAGTATTGCGCATAAGCTCAACGTTAGTACACAGAGTATGGCTTAACAAGATGAGTAAATAAAGTATGTAAATGGACAGTTTATCGTATTATTACATCTGCTCACCAATAATGTTTTATGGGTTATTCGATATAATAAGAATATTCTCAAACAATTATGTTAAAATATCTCAACCGTCAGGCAGATGAATGCGATTAACAATATAGAATGCTGAATTTTAGGCATAAAATGTTCTTAAGAGTAGTAAAAATGTGATATTTAGCTTGGATATATGCAATTCTTTGAGAGTCATGCTTATGGCATTCTCGTTCAACCAGCGTATTTTTTTCAATTACATAGAGACTTGACTATAAACTGATTCATGAGAATGTGCTTATGGTCAAATGGCAAATAAGGGCATTCACATCCATATCTACACACCAAGGTTTATTTTATCATCTCTCAACTATTTCAGATGCTGCAACGAGGTTCCTTTGCTGTGACTACATTCAACGTTGCTAATTCAAAGTATTGCACATTGTAGTAGTTTTGTATTTGACTAATGCAATTGCTCAGCTATGACTCTTTACTGTATGTGAAATACACGGTTCCTTATTGAAGTTTCCCATAAAATTCAGGGAGGACTTGGAGCTAGGATTAGCTTGTTACATTATTTGCTTCATGCAGTCCATACAATCCAATCTAAATATAGTTCAAATTTGAACCTTGAGCCATGACCTTTTAGACGAGCCTATTTGTGCGGGTAACCCGTGATTTATTGATTTCAATAGTCATGATTTAAAGATATGCTACTTACTAATGTGTGTTATACATATCTGAATAGTCAATCCCACGCCAATCTTTATCGGCGAATGGATTAAACTTTAAAAGTGCAGTCACGGCTCAATGCTCGAAATCGAACTATAGGTACATATATATAATATAAGCTATTTATATAAAATAACGCTGATTATACCTTGTATTTATTCAATTTGAGTGACAAATAGTCACTGCAAGTAAAAGCAATACCCTGTACACGATACAGCAATACTCCGTACACCAGAGAGCAACTATATAGCAATACTCTGTACACTAACACATGCATTTATTCTCGCAATGCACCGTCATTTTCGATTAGTTTCGGATACTACATTTGCAATATAATCTTTGTAACAAGAATGACAATTCGCTCGATTCAAGTTGAGTATTTTAACGAAAAATATAAACAAAAACATCTAATTTCGACAGATCGAGCTTACTTTCTGCGTGAGTAAAGATACGAGTTTGGTCTTTTAATCACCCTTTTAAGAAATGCCTGGCAATTTACCGGGTGCACAGGCTAGGAAAATTTATGGAGTTCTAAGATAATTTTGTATAAAATGTACATCAAACACACTCAGAAAAACTAAAAATCATCTCTGAACTTACCCTTGTCAACACTAGAATGTCGCGAAAATTGATAATATTACTCATCTTGCTAGCAATATCCGGTGTACGTTATACCGCAGTGTATATGATACTTTGACGTTACAGTGGTTAGTGCGCTTGCCGTCTAATCTGGCGACCCGGTTTCAAATCCGGAGGAGGTACATATATATGCATGCCATGTTTCAGTACAAATAAAGCAAATAAAAGCTATGCTCGGCTCGATGCATCAGAAACATGTACATGTCGTTAGATTTAGGGATGAAGACTAGTGTGAAACATCGTGAAACGTCGTACATTACAACAAAATGGCGCCAATGACAAACTAAGTTAATTGTAGGACATTGACCTTTTTTACAATATATTCGATAATCTTAAAATTGGATCTAGAAATAAACAGAAAAAACATGGATCAAGACGTTATACTCAACTCTGTAGTGTACACAAAGCCAGTGAAGATCACTCAGCACCGGAGTGATGTGATTGTTACTCGGTGTTCGTTAGAGCAACTGTACACGTAATTTGAATATTTTGTAGGTTATTCAGAATGATTTTAGGGGACCAATATATTACTGAATTGTAGTGATCAAGTATTGGTGTTACTAATAAGTTTATTATGGATTTCGTTGCACCAACAGTCAAATATTGTTTGGTTTCATTTGTTGGATCTGCATGAAACACGACTGTAAGACATAATTATAAGTCGTTTGCGATAGAAAAATATCGTATTATTTTTAATTTTCTGAAAGTATTTTCATCAGATTTTGGTAAAAATGCACACAGAACCACAATTGCTCCATACCTACTCCCAATTCTTATTTCATAATTTTAAGTAACCAATCAAAAGAAATTCATAGCTTTTATTATATCTTGAAATTACATGAGTTTGGACAGTGTAACACATGGCGGCAATCTAGTATTCCATTGATATGTCCATTACTCGTATAGATCAAAGTTTGACAACACGATCGGCCAAACCGTTTATTTATAGCTTAAGATCATCCAATTACTGAGCATGTTTTGTCTTCTGAAATGTGTAGATTTGATGAATGCTGCAACACTATACAGAGCAATAAAATCTTATGGTTGAGCAGTGCCGTAGAGCGATAATCGCCCCAGTAGAGGAAATTTGCCATCGGGCTAAAGCACCCGGGCAGTTATCAGAATAATTAGGGCGCTTATCACTCAAAGACACTGCCCAGGCATGTATTATTCTAATTTTAGTAATTGTTTTGTGTACGAGTACAATATATAACATTTTTAACTAGGTGAAACGTTTGAAAAAGAAATGATATCTTACCGACTTCGGCAGCAAGACTGTATTCCTGTCTTAAGTTTTACACGAGTCACTATTGAACAAAATTTAATGTAAATTTATGTAACATTATACCCGAGAGTACACATATTTTGACCAGTGTGTATTCATAACTTGGCGTTAGTTAATACGTCAAATGCTGTACCCTCGGGTATAATGTTACAATTCCCTTCCCGTGTTGGAACACAAAATTTTATCTTAATAAAATTTTAACATTACGAATACCCCGAACTCGAATTATAACAATATAAGCATGGTGATAACGTAATGATAGAATGTACATGTAGTACATAAAACAAATGGTAATTGTAGAATAAAAGAATAACTAGAGCAATATGCACTTAAAATAGTATGCATATATATACACACACACGTAATGTTCTTTCAGCGTAATCAGCTGGTTGAATCATATGAATACTGAACACAATTTGTCACAATAATGTTTATATATATTCTGGGATAGTATTAGACATCTAGGGTCGTCAACATCTGTATCCAAACATAGCCTAGGCTGCATATTGACAGGCTTATGTATGGACTGGTTATATATGAACCAGCGTCCACAAACAATAATCAACATCTGTATCCACACATAGCCTAGGCTGCATATTGACGGGCGTATGTGTGGACTGGTTATATATGAACCAGCGTCCACAAACAATAATCAACATCTGTATCCGAACATAGCCTAGGCTGCATATTGACGGGCGTATGTATGGACTGGTTATATATGAACCAGCGTCCAAAACGATAAACGGTTGTGCAATAAAATTGTACTATCCATTGAAATCCCATGGATCTGCAAATTGTTATCTCCAATTGAATGACGGAGATATCGGCGGAAGATTATCTTCAATTGAATGTTTTTAAATATTGTACTCCGATGTTTGATATATGTACATATTCATTGTCCAGAATGATTTCGAAAAATGTGTCGTTGTAACAGGCGTCTTTTGTATACACTTCAGGACTATGAATTGTTGATAGCCTCTTGTAGTAGGGAGTTGATGGTAGCCTCGTGTAGTTTGGAAAGTAACGCGTTCGATCCCTGGTATATTAACTGAAACACTCATTATTGACAGATCGAATACAACTTAATTTTTACTATACCCCATTAATTTATCATTCCCTTCCATTGTTACAAATAATAGTATGAGTGGCATAGTACCAAATTATTACTTCATTCATTAAATTAATATGAATCAGATTTAAATCAATGATAAACTGAATGAAAACTAAATGTATACATGGGACATCACTAGTCGCCCTACTAGCATAATATTTTTACAATAGACGACAACGATATGATATGCATTCGTACATAATTATCACCCTTTGATTAGATACTCTCTACAAAGGAGAATTTCCTTTTTGCCGGAAGTGTGAATTTCCACACAAAAATCTTACAGTATTTTTGAAGATTACAACTGTTTACAACTTATTAACAGCTTCAACTTGATTTAATTCATTTCCGAACACTATCGTGAAATGATTCCATGTACAAATGAGAGATGACAACATCTATTTACAACAGAATTTGAATTCAAAGTTCAGGTAAGTTGAACCTCAAACAATTTACTATTTACAGTTGTCATAATTATTGCTTACACTTGTCAAGTATACTCAGAAACATACTATTATACATAGTCATAGTTTCTTTAAAACTACTAGAATCTTGACTTGACATAGCGGTCTGAATTTCTGGGACCCTAGACTCCTGTTTAACTGTGGTTTGCCTAGCCTGTACTGCGCCTATTTCCATGGCATTATCTGAACTGTCATTTTCTGTTATACCTTTGAAATCTGAACTACTCGAATGGCTAATAACTTTGTTATTGATATCTGATTCAGGGTAATAAATTTCTGTGTCGCCTTCGTATGCAGAAGCATTCATATTATTTTCAGAGCTATTTGACATGATGTCATTTAACCTTGATCTTTCAATGTCATTTTCATCACTTGAACTACATTCACGTTCAGTGTTACTAGAACTACTATCACTAGGACGTACAACATAGGTTGTCGTACGTTTATTTGAGGACTTTATTTTAGGCCACTTATCTAAATTTGCTCTTCGTATTTGATCTGCATGTACTTTCATGATTTTATTGTCTAACTGATTTTTAATCAAATAAGTCAGAGGAGACAGCTTTTCAATTATTCTGAAATGTGATTTCCACTTAGGCGACAATTTACCTTTCGGACGGAAATTCTTATAATAAACAGCATCATTAACCTCAAAATTATGTCTACTACGAACTCGCTCTGCTCTACGGTAATTTGAATAATCTCTATTTTGACAGGTAGATCTACTTTGACATTTATTTTGATAATACCTTGATCTATATGAATCTATATTTACTCTATCACCTTGGTGTTTATGTGGATTTCTTTCCACAGCATTAAATTGTTTATCCCTATTTTGATAATTACGGATAAATGGATTAAAATCTCTCAACCTAAGTCTTGCTCTAATATTTTGCTCCTTTATTGCAATATTTAATGTTTCATCTTACGTTTGAGGATTTTGCCTAAGTAATTGAATTTTAACAGACTCCTCTAATAAGCCATCCACGAAAAAATCAATAATCTGCCTGATTACAATTGGAGGGTACTCATTACAATTTTGGCCATCACACTCATATGCAGTTTTTGCTAAATCAAGTAATTTTTCATAATAAATCTGGACAGTTTCATTCGGCCTTTGTTTAAATTCGCTCAATAATCGTAAAGCATGTCGACTATCCGTAATCGCTGAGAATTTATCTTTTAACTTGTCTGCTAGATCAGCCCATGTACACTGAGGATAATCATTTAAAAATCCCTGAATAAAATCTGATACAACCCCTTGAGAAGTTTGAAAACAAATATTTTTCTTGCCAAGATCATCTAACTTAGTTAAATATGCATATTTTTCTAATGAATTTATCCAATATTTGTATTCTATAATATTTTCCCCATTAAAATTTGGTACTTTTTTACTCAAATCATTATTAAGCAATGAACTGTATATATTTTCTAAATTGTCTGTTAATTTCTTAATATCTTTGCCAATAATTCGATCTGTCATGTTTAAGTGTACAGAAAAATAACCAAATCACTCACTTGTTACTCCGTGTTTTACTTGAATCCTCGTGGCTTAGTATTTCCGGTTGACTTCCCAAATCCTGAATCCTACGGTCACGACACCACTACAAATGTTCACAAACCTTCAGATATTATATGTCAAGATCCATCAATATTACCTGACTAGGTCATGTACATGTAATATGCTGTCTGGGTGGTTAATGATACAGGAAATGTACTTAATTAATAATGTCTGGGATGTTAATGATGGAAGGCTATCTGGTCAAGAGATCAGTTAGTAACTGGACTCGAGAGTGGGTAGTTGGCCTATGAGAGCCACAATGATGTGGACTAACTGAGCGAGGACTCTATGGTCTGAATAAGACCATAAGCTCAAGTGTACATGTCCATAAGACTCAAGTGTATGTCCAGTTAAATTACAATTAAATAACAACAATAATATGTGGAATATGTTGAACTATTGAACTATTAAACTACTATACGATCAGCGACAGTGTTCTGTTATATTAATGACTACGTAACATTTAAATATTGCGGAAATACGAACGAAAAAACATTTAGCCCTAGTATGTTTTGTGGTTTTACACTCATGACCAGTACATTGATATTTACCGTGATGAATCATGCAACATTTACTGTTCAAAACACAATTTAAGTGTACTTGCACTCGCAATTCAAAAAAGTCGTTTTGAGAGTTTTTGACGACGTCTCAAGATATATTAAGCTGGTCATTAAAATTAATATACACGAACGTTACATCTATTGAACAAAATTGTAAATTCAATTGCGGAAATACGAACCAACGAACATTAGGTGTTAGTTTGATGGTTTTATATACATTATTTACTCATAACCATTAAATGAATATCCACTGGGATAACTTATGTCAAGTTATGTGTACTCGTCAATCAAGAAGATAGTTTTTTACCATGTTTCAAGTAATACTGTCAGTAACATTTAATACACAAGTCTTGCTTTCCTGACGATACGATATTTGGTGTGAAGAAGCACAGGTAACAGTATCATTGATTTTTTTTTAATGGGATTTTTTCTCGAAATGTCGGCTCTCTTTAAAAGGTGCATTTCAAAGAAAAAACACGGGTTTTCATGATATAATGCTGTTTTTGTCCCCCACAGCCTTTATGTACATTATCAACACATGCCGTAATCTATGAAAATAAATTGCACCTTTGCATTTTGGCTCTCAATTTACTTATAATCTTATACGTAACACATGTAGTATAAAGTAATAATACTTATGTTACTATATATAGTAACAAATTTGCCTTCGAAAAATAGCATTATCAGCTTTTCAAAAGTATTATTAGCTTTTTACCCCGCCGCCACGCGCCCCCGGGGCGATTATCACTGATAATGGCCCTTGGAAAACGTTAACGCGCAACGTTACGTCATTTTAGCGTCGGCCGCTGAGCGTAGGCCTATTTCTACCAGAATCACTTACAAACACGGTTGATGGCTTCGGAGAAGCAGAATAGCACATTTAAAATATATTTTGTGTCAACCTCCGATGAAATATACATGACCTATGTACTAGACCTTTAATATATTATCAAAACAGCGAGTTTCCTAGACGAGATCAATATTTTGATATTCCTCCGAAAATGCGAAAAACACTTTTTTTCAGAATTTTGCATTAAACTGAACACCAGCGTGTAGCAAATTATCTAATTAAGAAAATGAATACCCACATGATAGGTTTCCGTTCAATAATAAAAAAGTTACGAGCATTTTAGTGTTTGATCTACAGCTCTTGTAGATGTGCATTGCGTGCTTAGATCCAAGTTTGACAACAATAACTCTCTACATTAGCAAATGATCTACCAATTACTGAACACGTTAAGTTTTTTTAATGTGTTGTTTTAATGAAAAGCTGCAACATAAATATTATACAGAACAATAGATGGCTGAGCAGTGCCTTTGAGTGATAATCGCCCCGGTAGGTCTGTGATAATTGCCCTCGGGCTAAAGCCCTCGGGCAATTATCAGCCTACCGGGGCGATTATCACTCAAAGGCACTGCTCAGCCATGTATTATTCTATAAATACTACACGTGTTAGTGTTTCCAATAAACCCATGCGTATTTTGCGTTTTACTGTCATATGATATAAAGAATCTATCAATCGTTGTCAATTGATATATCTATATTAAAATCGTTCATGGAATTTATTATGCTCGCCAAAGGCTCGCGTAATTAAATTTCCAAACCTTGTTTAATATAAATTTATATAAATTGACAACTAGTGATAGTGTAATACAATAAAGAGAGGTATAACAAAGGACAACAAAAATAAAATCACTGAGCGTGCTGAAAGAACAGGGTTTGTTTCTTTGGTCAGACATTTATTTTACTTGTACCAGGCTTGCTGCACGTAAAATGTACACAATATTGAATTTAAAAAATATCATGTATAAGAAATGTACGATACCTTATTTTTAATCCTCTTTTCGTTCTATTATTTGCGAAAAAATCCCTGCAATCAATTGGCAGTTTAGCACAGCTCATTGAAGAAGCAACATTGTTATACTTCTGGTTCCCGACGTACCTGGTTATAGTACTTCAGGTACGAACCTCAAAATGTACGCCCACATGAACGCCACGATCTGTAGTTAACGGTTTGGTCCAATTGTGAATAAAAAAACAATACCACACATTACTAAAACACTCAAAGTATATACATTGATTTCATTATTGGTTGTTATGTCTAAAACCGATGAATTTGCATACGTTCAATTTCGTAATCACCGGTGAATGTTTGTATCATGAAGCTGCACTATTTCATCATTAACTATGTATATCTATAAGAGTTAACACTCGTGTGAGTTCAAAAGGAAATCATCAGCAGTGAGTCTTATCAAAGAAATAAGCTGGCAAAACATCACTTTCACACTCAAACAAACTTTTCAGAATTTTACCAGAACTGACTCATTAAAAACTATCCAGATGAGCACAGACAACATTAACAACATCACATTACACAAAACAGCATGAAACAATGCCCATGCATAACCGAAAGGAAAAATGGAAAGCCAAAGTACCCTCTGTGAAAGAGCGTGGCAACCTAGTTTTACAAAGATGTGCAAAAAACGGTGATTCCGAGTGACCAAATGAGGCGTTGATTGCGACTTGACATATATATAGTTTCCCCAAGTCCTACGCTGTAAAATACATGGATAACCTTAGTAGATTGACAAAGATATACCAAAATAACTACACCAAGTGACCAAAAAGGGCATGGCTGCAAGTTGGTTACTGAAGATCACCGTTATTTTATTATTTGTGTGTCTTTGGTTTGTCAACAACGTTCTTGCATAGACAAGGTGACCCTTTGTATCTTTCGCATCGCAACATCACTTAAGTCACTTTTTGATATTGAATTATTTTAAGTCAAATGATATAAAAGCCTTCTGTGTGCTATAAATGCGTTTTTACTTTCTTGACATTGACGCTGTATAACGGTCTTGAATGGAGAGTGTAACATTTTCTAAATGATTATACATCAAACATCCTACATCAGGATGCTTGAAGCATCCTAATGCTTGTGTCATCATTAATTATTTAATTTACATAGGTTATAATAAAGATAACAATAGTAATCTTAAATTAAAGAACACTTAAAATAAATTTAAATATTGATAGAGTTATATAGAACTAAGCATACTCGTGAATTCATACCCCTGAGGCATTTTCAATATTGTTTGTAGAATAAGCATTTTGAAGTTACGTTTGGGAAATGTCATAACATCTGCTCCGGTGTAATTATATTACATTATTAAAACCTGCATTCCCCGTTAAAATGGAAGTTATCAGAAAGTTCCAAGCGAGAAAGACACTTAGTTTGTTTCGAACGAGAGACATTTACTTTTATGGCAACAATGATTAACATCATGAATATGAAAATGAACGAGGGGTGTTCCAGAAATAATAGGACTTTTTACATAACTTCTTACATATACATTTTAATGAAATTTGTCTCATATGCTTAGCAATCCATGCGCTATATACTGGTAGCAACAACTGTTCGTAGTTATTGGTTAAACTCATACAAAGCGTTGTCATAGAAACCATGTAACGCCAATGCGGGCCACAGTGCTATTTCACATTACCATCCGTATTCAAAAAGTGAATATCAAGTAACTTCTAAATAAATAATAACGCCCAATTTTGTGGTATTACATTGATATCCCTGTCGTGTGAAAGATAACTTATGAATCAATCAGTCTTTGTATGTGATCATAAGTGAGTATACAAATATATGTACCATGCGCGTCATTGATGAAATGTCGTCAACGCAAAAAATAAGAATCCAAACAATTTATTACATAGTGGTAACAATTTGGAAATCAACAATGTAATCCATTGAAATGATCAATTAAGAAGAAGGTAGTGGCATAGAGAAGCTATTCGTGTTACATTTACTCAAATAGTGTTTACATATCACAGAGATATGAGCTAACAAATGAACACATGTCAGGTCACGGGGAGAAGGTAGTGTGACGCAAATATACACCTTCGTAAATTGACATAAGCTTCCATGTCAGAAATGTTTCTGTTGCCACTTTTTGTGAACCATGGTACAAACCACTTTTAAACAATGGGAACAGTGCCATCAGATATGTTTGCAATGTCAGGGTGTCTATATATAACAACTATGAAGTGTGTATTTCTTTTAAAATACTGTGTTTAAAAGGCGACGTCTTCATAACGTCACGTCGCGACCCGCCTCCATGGTACATGTTATATTCATTGTTTTATATATCATTATTATTCAACAAAATGCTTTCATATTTCGCATATTTACCCGTGAATGATCGAAAATTATCGATATCGAATTAGTCTTCTAAATTTCTAATGTGCCGCATTGCTATGAAAAAGTCCTATTAATTGTGGAACACCCCACGTATAGAATATATTAATCTCTAAATATCATCGATGGCTTTTAAGTGGGCCTTGAAAGCGTAATATATTATTCAAATGTCTGGGGTTGTATCTTTCCTGAAAACCACTTGCATGATTATAAAATCAACTTAGGCATTTTGATATCATTACAATGAAAGTTTTACTAAGTCATATTCCAGTAACTAGGTTGTTTAATTTCCATTAGAAGCGCACACTTGTGACACTGTAACGAACTATTAAAGAAAAACAACACTTTATAACAATTCGTAGTACTCGTGGAACTCGTGTTCGCGGAGATTAAAGAATGAATACACTGGGCTTAACCCTACATTTTGCATTTTACCTCTTTTGGATTTACGAAAAGATCGAAACGCTAAAAATAATTGACGAATTAGGATTGGAACTACTTTATGACGTCACAGAATACAACTATTGCTTGGTGGACGAATTCAATCTGCAGGTATATGTTGGACGCCAGCTAGATGACTGTATCACTGCATGCGCACTCCGACCTCATTGTAAGGCATTGGCTTATCATCCGCAATTCGGATCTACATCTTTGTGTGAACTTTACCAAAATGAAGGCAATAAACACGTCGGACGGACAGGATGTGTGTATATACAGCGACAGGATATCACTATCGACAAGGTAGAAATGAAAACTCAATTATATCTCAAAATTGTTCTATTTTGGTATCATAATAATGTATGATAATTATTGGTTTTTTTTTATTGTTATATAAAATGTGTCACCCATGCACTACACGCTATAATTAATGTAGTCAACGCTTCCATATAATATTGCGAGAACTGCTCTACGACTCTAAACAACGAATGGTAAACAGATTCCTTTGTTGTTCAGTTTTGTTGGATGTGTTGAGCGTGTAACTATTTATTATATAATAATAGTTTAATCGTCAGAGTTCATACCAGAATTGTATACATGATAGTTCATTTGATTTAGGAATGATTTATTTCATCATTTGAAAGCGAAATACATTTGTTAAGAAATACATTACCGGTAGTTTATAACATATATATGTTGGTACTAAAACTGTTATTAACATTTCTACATTAATTTATACATTATTATTCAGCTATCAATTAAACCTACAGAACATGCCTAGAGTAGCTAAATAAATAGATTATTCGGAGCTAAATAACAAAACCTCCGCCACAATATTTACTAAACTATTATAAATAGTCTGCATATATCAGACGTTGATGAACTAGTTGATGTATATATACCCATGGGATCTCGTCACTAATTGACAGACATGCACCCCTAAAATCCAAAACCATAGTATTAAGACCCTCATGTCCGTGGTACACTGTATATCTATAGGACGCCAAACATCTGAGACGAAAATATGAGCGAAAATGGCGAAAATCTAAATTGACAATAGATCAAGAAATATATAGGAATAAATGTTCGGTAGTCAACAAAATGTTGAAACAATCCAAAGTATCCTATTACACAGATAAGGTAGTCATGTGGTTGTGTTCAGAAAGGGTTATTCAAGATAACAAAACATCTGATGGGTGAAGAAAACGAAGTTGTGATACCAACTGGCAGACATGCTAACAGGCGCATAGCTAGGCATACGCCCGTACGCCCGGGTGTACGCTCAATTAAAACAATGATAAAATAAGCTGACTCAAAATGAATCACTAGGGTTAGGCATAAAATTTAATGTTAGACTTGTCGTCCACTAGGACCCCGAAGGGTTCGCGAAGCTGAATTTCACCTCATCTGGAAGGATCGGGATGGTTCGGCATGTTGTGGAATCCTTCTGCATCATTCCGCAACGCTCCGGGAAGCCTTCGGGACCAAAACACATTCGGCATCGAAATTCTAAAAGTTTTAAAATTTGGACGCCGAAGGTCTTGTTCCGATAACACCGAAGGGATGAGTTCTACACACGGAAGCTTTGCCGATGATGTTAAGAACACATGCCGAACAGTTGACGAAGGCACCAGTTGATCACCGAAGAGATGTCGAGTCGTCGCCGTATATCCCGAATGACAGCGGAAGCAATGCCGTCAGTTTGCCGACAAGTTGAGATAGTAGTTCGGCATCGCATACATACATCGGTAACCTTTCGGCAATCTATCGGCATCCATTCGTAAACCCTTCCGCATTCTCCTTAACGTTACCGCGTCCTCTCCGAACGATCGGGAAACATTCGGGACTAACTCCTGAACTGTCGGCATGTAGTCGGGATACATTCGGCTACTTAAGATAGGCTTTGGCATATATACCGCGTGTATTCCGCAACAATTCGTATACCCATCCCCGAATGCTTTCCGAACAAGCACCTAGAGAAAGCTCCGCCAATTTTTATTGATAAATGATCCCGAAGGGTTCCCGAATCGAGCAGATTGTAATCGGCATCCCTTCCGCATAGCATCGGGGTCTAGTGGACGGCAGGTCTTAGAGGCTCTCCTTTTTGGATTCAGGGTATATTTTAGAAGAAAAAAATCTTTTTTTTCTAGCTTACTTCGCTCGCTCAGTACTGTAATAAGTGAGTGTCATCAAGAATTGAACATGTACACTCATTAAAGGTTATAAGTACACCAACACAGTACATAACAATACAGTACAAATAGTCGGTCGGTCGACATGCCGAATAGTTTTTCAACAATAACTCCAAAAAGATTCGACCTAGGATTCTTAAATTTTAAGTGGAGATTATTCGTCCTCCACAGACGGCCCGACTGAATTTCAAGGTAATTTGGATCAAAGGTCAAACTCACCATGACCTTTGAACACACAACACTCACTGGTCCACACAATATGAAATATAGGACCTTAGATCGTAAAACCTTGACAGATAGGTTGATAATCATCAGATGTAGGCTCCTACTAGGTCGTGGTGACCTTAGCTACACTAGGCTAATTACTGCCATGAGACGTGTATGTTTCACAAACCTTTCTTGTACGGTCTGTTATCGTAATTCTACCGGTTTTGTGTTTTCCCGGTGTGGGTATTGATGGACAATGTGTAAGTAACATTTTTAGAGTTCTTGCGAAAATCATTTGTTTTGCATGTGAATTTTGCATAATTTGAAAATTCACGGTTCATTGCTCGCAGCGTGCGAATTATAATCATCGAATTATCGGATATTGCTGCTATACTACTCGCATGAAGACATGCAAAAAGTGAACATGATATCATGCATAATAAAAAATATACGCATTACATGTTGGTGTACTTATAACATTTAACAGGTGTATATATGACCTGCTGCTCAGGCAAGCAGTATTTTTTCTAGCTCGCCTCGCTCGCCCAGTACTGTAATAAGTGAAAGTCATTCAGAAGTGAACGTGTATATATGGCCTGCTGCTCAGGCAAACAGTATTATTTTCTAGCTCGCTTCGCTCGCCAAGTACTGTATTAAGTCAATGTCATCAAAAAGTAAACGTGTATATATGTATGGCCTGCTGCTCAGGCAAACAGTATTTTTTCTAGGTCGCTTCGCCTACCCAGTACTGTAATAAGCGATTGTCATCAAGAAATGAACGTGTATATATGGCCTGCTGCTCAGGTAAACTGTGTTTTTCTACCTCGCTGCGATCGCTCCGTACTTTAATAAGTAAATACCATTAAGAAGAGTACGTGTGACGTATGTATGGTCTGCTGCTCAGAAAAACAGTATTTTTTCGATCAGTACATTAAGTTAAGAACAAGTACATGTGGTCTGTAATCAGGCACTAAGATTATACTCTGATTATACCCAGCTACGCCCCTGGCGAAAATACTTGCACAGGATTTCAGTGACTTCTTCATTAACAAAATTGAAGCAATACGTACTGAAATAGCCTCAAGTATTCAGTCAAACCAGCAAAACGACATCGTTGAAATCGAAACTCCGTTCGAAGAAAAGCAACTATCAGAATTTTCTCCAACATCTGAGGATGAAATCCGAGAACTGATAAATAAATCACTTTTTAAATCATATGAACATGATCCAATACGAACATGGCTATTAAAAGATTGCTTGAATGAACTACTACCATTATTAACAAGAATATCCAATGCCTCGTTCAAAAGTGCTTATGTACACAAGGCGTTTAAAAGCTCCAGAATAAGACCACCGATAAAGAAGCCAGGTCTTGATCAAAATATACCGAATACTAGTATAGATCTCTGTCAACCTTACCCTTCATAACAGAAGTTCTTGAGAAGGTAGTCGATGCTCAACTCAAAGAGCATTTAGCACTACATGATCTCCACGAAGAACGTCATTCAGCATACAGACAATTCCACTCTACCTAAACGGCTGTTCTTCGTATGTGCAAAATGACAACATTTGTTCTCTATATCTGAATAAAGCTACGGTCATGGTAATGCTGCATTGTCACCATTGATCACAACACTCTACTAGGCAGACTTGAAAATCATTTTGGTATAACAGACTTGTAAGCCATTAGGGTGGATGAACTCCTATTTGTGTGACCGCTACCAGACTGTCTGTATATATGGAGAACATTCAAAACCTGTACTAATGAACGACACTGTACCACAGGGATTTTCGCTTGGTCCCAAGAACTACACAATGTACACAAAACCAGTGGGTGCAATCTGTAGAAAACATCAATTGCAACATCATTTACATGCTGATGACTCAGAATTGTATATGGCATTCAAACCAAACGATTGTGTCTCACGGGATGAAACCCTGCAAAGAATTGAAGCTTGTCTGAAGGATTTCATGCACTGGAGGACAAATAATTTGCTGAAACTAAATGCTGACAAAGCGCAGGTGATCCTGTTTGTACCAAAACGAAACAGCCGAGAATCTCACAGTGACAGTTGGAGACGCTGTAATCAGACAATCATCGATGGTGAGAAACCTTGGTGCAATGTTGGATTCTCAGTTGGACATGGATAAACATGTAAACTTTCACAGTCGTTTTTCATGCAGATCCGACTATTAGGTCAAATCAGACAATATTTGACAGTTGATGCAACGAAATCCCTTATCATAGTACCCTTACTTAGTATAATTCCAATGCTAGATTACAGCAATTTGTTGCTGTGTGGCTCCCACAAAAACATTCTGAATAAACTGCAAACTATTCAAAATACTGCTGCTCGCCTCATCACACGGACACCGCGTTACAATCACTTCACTCCTGTGCTGAATAATCTTAACTGGCTACCTGTACACTACAGAGTAGAATACAAAGTATTGACTCATGTTTTCAAAGCACTACATTAAAAGTCTCCTGGCTACATCAGAAGCATGTTAGAGGTATATACTACACAAAGACAGCTTAGATGTCAAAATGACTCTGTGCTTCTAGAGTTGTCGAGGGTGAGGACTGTTACGTACGGTGATCGATGTTTCAGGGCTGCAACACCGAAACTCTGGAATTCACCACAAGCAACACTCAGAGACAGTAAAACACTACCGACTTTCATGAAAGCACTGAAAACACACTATTTCACAAAAGCTTACTCATTTTAGTAAGGTTTTACTTCAAAAGAAAACCACCTGTAGCCAGGCTTGAATTCTATGGCTATCTCATTCAATGGGGTGTGTCTTAAATTGCTTATGTTCAGATCACTGATCAGATTAATACGGTTGCCCTTTTAGTTGAAAAGGAAAATGTAGTCATCGGGTTGGCTTATCTTTCCTTTTGAGTCTTTGCCTAACATGGTTTGCCACATTCTTTTATGCACTTTTGATGGCATTTATAGGGGTGTGACTAGGTAGATTTGATTTCAGAACATTGCTTTGTTGTATAGTTTGAGCTATTATGTCCAGTTATATTCAAACTTAAATTAGTTGATTGTTAAACGGTCCATACTTGGTTATTTTTTACCGATTTTATTTTTACTAACATTTTTGTATCCATTGCATATAGTTTACTCATATCTACATTTTATGATTGTACAGCTTTTTTGAACGTGTAATTTACATGAAAAAGACTATATAAATATGGTTAAATAATTTTATTATAAAGATACAAACGATACGGTTGGAATATGTTACCAACTTGAAGGTAAACCATAATAATCCAACAAATCTTTCAAACATAAGTTCGGTCCAAATTTGCTCATGTATATATGCCTGTCTGATTATGCCACCATACATTCATACGGGTGTATATATTCTTTCAGATTCCTTGTGCAACGGAATGCAGGAATGGTTCGACTTGCAATAAGATAACGAAACAATGCGACTACACAGGTAAACAAAACCGAAAAGTGTATTTTTTTGGGATATTTAGCAAGGCAATGATAGCCCCATCCCAATCTCATTAACATCAGATCCTAACATTTGCTCCATTAATTTACGCAGTTAGTTTTATATGGGTCTGATTTATATGTCATCGATTTCACATTATTGTTTATCGTAGATATCTGTCGAAGGTTTTCAATGAAATTTATAAGACCGTTTTCTGACAAGCTTTTGTTAATGTTATTAGCATATTTTTACAGAATGTATCAGCTTCCCAAAAATTACAAACGGAACGATTCTGGGCAATGGTCGTTCTATAGGAAATAAATTACGGTTCAAATGTGACACAGGTAGAAGCATAGAAAAGGAAACTGTTTGTCAAGCTGATGGGAAATGGAGTGTAAGCTCCGTAAACTGCAAACGTACGTATTTATTTCGGATGCTTATATTACATATTTAGAGCATCGGACCTTATACGAAAAATTACCGATATATAAGTTTATAAACATACATTTGTATTGACATGCGATATAAACCCTGGACGAAAGGTATACTAGTAGTAGGTTTTAATCTAAATTCGAAATAAGTATTTGTTATTTCATCAAGCGGGTGTTCTGATCGGTCAGCTATTTAAATTTGTTTCATATTTATAATTCAGATTTATTGTAAAATTGCAAAAATGAATAAAATATAAACATGAAATGATAAGTAACTATTAAACCGTCTGTGATGCTTTACCTTTACCCATAACTTGTATGATTTTCAAATGCAATCCTTGCATTTACATTTGTGCCAGTATATATTCACTTTTTCGTTTTATAGAACCGAAGGATTGCAAAGATATATTTGATACTGGAGCTCGATACAATGGTGTTGATCGTATCTTTCAAGTTGGTTCAGGAAACGATGGAATACTAGTAAGATGTGACATGACCACACCACCTGGTGGCTGGACAATCATACAACGTAGAATAGATGACAGGGATTTCTACAAAACCTGGTATGAATACAAAGCGGGATTCGGTGATGTGTTTGGCAGTTACTGGCTGGGCAATGATCTGATCTGGAAGCTCACTAGCAGCAAGAAATATCGGCTAAGGATTGATCTCACAGCACAAGATGGAATGACTGGATACGCCGAGTATGATCACTTTTCTATCGAAGCTGAAAGGTCTCAATACGCTATAAACATTGGTGGATTCCATGGTAACGTAAGTGATAGTTTAGCATATCATAACCATATGAAATTTTCAACTAAGGACAGGGATAATGACGTTTGGTATGCAAATTGCGCTGTATATTATCACGGTGCATGGTGGTATAAAGATTGTCACGCATCGAATTTAAACGGTGATTACATGAACTCTGAACGAGCCAAGGGTATTAACTGGTTTAGATGGAGGGGATATTATGAATCTTTGAAAAATACAGAAATGAAAATTCATCCTGAGAATTAAGAGCTAGAGAAACTTTGAGAAATATGGATCATTAAGTTTTAAATAATCAGGTTTAAATATGTTTTTATATCATCAAATGCATTTATTTGATGATTTCGTTAATTCTTATACACATTTATAACGTTTTAGGAGTTATAGAGGCCAGGCCTCCAATGTCAGGACAGGGGGTTAACATATCTTTTGGCTCCCAATAATTCAGACGGAAATAATAATTTAATGCTTACTATATCTCATAATAGGTAATTTGCCTGCAATTCATTGTGAAAACGTATTTCAAAAAACTTTGGTCGCTTCTCTCGCACAATAACTTCAATATTGGAAATTATGTCAACACATACGGATTCCAAAACTTATACATTCGTAAAATAAATTGTGATATAAGTATTAGTTTTAGAGGTTCTCAATTGTATTTACAGTCAAAGCCCTTAAAGACCTGGATTTTGGCCCTGAGCCAACTAAATTCGGTCATTACTTTCTCAGCATGTGGTTCCAGATTTTAAAGATATCTGACCATATTGTACCCTATTACATAACATTATGTAACATCTCACAGCATGTTAATTAGTTTACAAGAGGCCCTGGTATTAGATAATAAGACAACAAGAGTTCTATTTTTGGCAGGAAGTTATAAAATATGCGTATAGTAAAAATAAAAGTAGGAGAAACTAAGATAAAATTACCGGAACAATAGTACAGATGGATGGGGAGCCTATTTAGTAGCTCACTGTTCATGTATCGTAATAAATGTGTGAAAAAACCTGAACCATCAAGATTGACATATCTATTGTGTTGCTTGGAAGGAGTGATTAGACACAAATGCATACAATTAATGTAAAGTCATAAATGTGTGAAAATCTGAATATATACTATATAGTATACAGTACGCCTCAAGATTAACATGTCTTCCTTGAAATGAGTGAATTGATATTATTCATAAGATATAAAAATGTTGTTTTGATGATTTTGGTTAAAATGTTTTAAATACAAAAAATATATTAACTTAATCTATGTTTATTATGTAATCTTATATTTATTAAAAAACTATATACATGTATTTACAGACATACAATCACCATGGATATTCTGTATACCTCTGTGGTATATTTTGTTAGTTTTATTTGTATCTGGTTTTGTGTGTAAGTAAGTTAGTAAGTATATTGTTTATTAAAGTGACATGTGTAAATATGTACAACAAAAGTATAAAACATATAATGGATACACCCGGCCCAATGGACCTATAAGTCACTATCAAACTAAAAAAAAATTAACATGCTATCGCATGAAAAAAACATCATGGCAAATAAATGTAAATACATTATAATACATAAAGAAAATAAATACTTATATATAGGTTGAGTTTCTTCTCTGTACATAAGCACTAACTAAATATTTGGCAACCTTTCTTGGATATTGATTAAGCAAGTGTCTTAATTTGTTTGCATCAGTCATATTGAAATAAGTTTCATTGAGTATACCTGAAAATGTCATGTTTCGTAATTGATTGTAAAACGGACAGATAATTAAAAAGTGTATTTCGTTTTCCACTAAAAACCTTGTGCAATATCTGCACAGCCTTTGATCGGGTGCTTCACCCACAAATCGTCCGGTCTCTACTCTAAGCGGGAGAATCCCGCATCTAAATTGTGCTATTCATTTAAATAACTCTATATTGATAACTAAATTAGTAAATATTGTGGCAAATAGTTTTTACACACTCAAACCAGATGAAAACAAAAATGAAATAAATATATCTAATTACACAAATTACACATACACACAATATAACACAACTTTTCTAGGGTACATATTTCAGTAGCACATTATTGATTATCAGTAGCTATATGGGCCTCTTGTCTCTTACACTGACCAGTTACAGTGTTTTATGACCCCAGATAATCACTGATAGTGATCTCATGCTGGCACAATGCTGGCATCATGCTGATCCCTCTATAAAGTTCTGGACCAGAAGCAAAGAAGGGAAAATACAGGGCTTTAAAACAAACGTCTTCACATTAAGCCTAAATGTCATAATCGGTCATTTGTGCAAGAACATAATTAGGATTAATCTAAGGA
The DNA here is from genome assembly GCA_963678985.1 of Spisula subtruncata. Lineage (NCBI taxonomy): Eukaryota > Metazoa > Mollusca > Bivalvia > Venerida > Mactridae > Spisula > Spisula subtruncata. The sequence continues at coordinate 14,156,468 of OY787673.1, read as the reverse complement.
CTTAAATTACTGTATTTAGTAATAAAACATGTCATGTTAAATACTAAATAAGGTATCGCAGAACGCCCAAAATGCACCAGATGGATCCATTGTTTAGACAATTGTCCCGGCTTTTATTAAATCATACTTCTCCAGACACACAGGCAAGTGAATTTAATTTAATTTGATGCAAATGTTAAAGTCAGAAAACAAACTACTTCGAATAGATATTGGAAACTTATGGATATCGATTTGAAAAATGCCATTACATCTTATCTGAAATTGTTACTTCCGGCATAGATGTTCTTACATTTTAAATGATGTCAGAAGGCTATTAACAAGCGACATAGTAGTACCGTTTTAAGATGCATTAACTCTCGTGGCTTTATTACTATCAGCAAGATGAAATTGTAAATGATTCGATAATCTTAATCAGCGATGTTAAGTAAGTGGGACATATTAACACCAATTATTTCTGAAGTTGAAAATATTTTTTTAGTTTTGTCAGCGATGTTAAGTTATCAAACGTAAGATAATCTATCATAACATTACATAGTATTCAAACGTCAATGATTGTATCTTTAAAACCACTTACATTAATAGGCATACATGATTGTATCTTTAAAACCACTTACATTAATAGGCATACTCCTCACTGGGTCGATCTTTTTTCAATTAGTTTGTAAGATGTATAGATCAGGTAAAATAATCAGGTATCTGAGTAGCTTCATTTCCACCATAACGTGCAACTGTGAGACTTGAGAAAAATGTTGTAATTGTAAGCCAACTGTTTGGAGAACTTGCAAGAAGCATGGATCCTGTACGCTTAGCGGCATCTTGTATGTTTTGGATTTACCAAATTATCGATGCGCAAATCGTAATTAGCGAACCAGGTTTGGAACTACATTATCATGTCACAGAATACAACCATTGTTTGGTAAATGAATTCAGGCTGCAGGTGTATGCTGGACGCCAACTAGATGACTGTATCACTGCATGCGCACTCCGACCTCACTGTAAGGCATTGACTTATCATCCGCAATTCGGATCTACATCTTTGTGTGAGCTTTACCAAAATGAAGGCAATAAACACGTCGGACGGACAGGATGTGTGTATATACAGAGACAGGATATCAGAATTGAGAAGGTAGAAATGAAGACTCAATTATATCTCAAAATTGTTCTATTTTGGTATCATAATGATGTATGATAATTATTGCTTTTTTATTGTTATATAGAAAATTTATTTGTGTAATAAAATGTGTCACCCATGCACTACGCGCCATAATAAATGTAGGCAACGCCTCCATATAATACTGCGAAGACTGCTCTACGACTCTAAACAACGAATGGTAAACGGATTCCTTTGTTGTTCAGTTTTGTTGGATGTGTTGAGCGTGTAACTATTTATTATATAATAATAGTTTAATCGTCAGGGTTCATACCAAAATTGTATACATGATAGTTCATTTATTTAGGAATTATTTATTTCATCATTTGAAAGCGAAATACATTTGTTAAGAAATACATTACCGGTAGTTTATAACATACATATGTTGGTACTAAAACTGTTATTAACATTTCTACATTAATTTATACATTTATACATTATTATTCAGCCATCAATTTAACCTACAGAACATGACTAGAGTAGCTAATAAATAGATTATTCGGAGCTAAATAACAAAAACCTCGCCACAATATTTACTAAACTATTATAAATAGTCTGCATATATCAGACGTTGATGAACTAGTTGATGTATATATACCCATGGGATCTCGTCAGTAATTGACAGATAAGCACCCCTAAAATCCAAAACCATAGTATTAAGACCTCATGTCCGTGGTACACTGTATATCTATAGGACGCCAAACATCTGAGACGAAAATATGAGCGAAAATGGCAAAAATCTAAATTGACAATAGATCATGAAATATAGGTAAAGAACCACTAAATGCCTCCGCGGACCAAGTGGTGATACACTCAAGTAGTCCTTAAAAACACTTTGGTTTGCCTGTAAATGGAGATATTTCTTGACAAATGTGGAGTTGAATGATAAAATTGAGTTTAAATGGTTGGTAAATATGCATGTGGTGTAGTAAAACTGTAATATTTGTATTATTCCGCTATGTTGTTATTGATACCAAAGTGAAAGTAGACTAGGGTAAAACCCAGAACTTATAAATCCGGACATGCGTAAAAACGGATAGACCGTGTTTGAAGGACAAAAACTTTCTTAGAAGATACATGACCCCCCTTTTTTATTGCATTATTTTGAAGCTTAACCGCCCCTCTTTACAATGATATATGTGGTCCAGGTGGCCATAGACTAAAAAAAGTCGAAAATTGGGGCCTACTATGGCCAATTTACATTGAGCTATAGAGCAAATCTATTTGGTGGTTTCTAACCTATATAGGAATAAATGTTCGGTAGTCAACAAAATGTTGAAACAATCCAAAGTATCCTATTACACAGATCAGGTAGAGTCATGTTGCTGTGCCCAGAAAGGAGTATTCAAGATAACTAAACATCTGATGGGTGAAGAAAAAGAAGTTGTGTTACCAACTGGCAGACATGCTTAAACACTTGCACAGGATTTCAGTGACTTCTTCATTAACAAAATTGAAGCAATACGTACTGAAATAGCCTCCAGTATTCAGTCAAACCAGCAAAACGACAGTGTTGAATTCGAAACTCCGTTCGAAGAAGAGCAACTATCAGACTTTGCCCCAACATCTGAGGATGAAATCCGAAAACTGATATAAATCACCTAGAAAATCATATGCACTTGATCCAATACCAACATTGCTGTTAAAGGATTGCTTGAATGAACTAATACCATTATTGATAAGAATATTCAATGTATCACTCAAAAGTGTATATGTACCCAAGGCTTATAAAAGCTCCTGAATAAGACCCCTGATGAAGAAGCCAGGTATTGATCAAAATCTACTGAAACATATTGACCTGTGTCAAACTTACCGTTCATAACCAATGTTCTTGAGAAGGTAGTCGATGCTCAACTTAAAGAGCATTTAGCACTACATGATCTCCACGAAGAACCTTAGTCAGCATACAGAAAATTCCTCTCTACCGAAACGGCTCTTCTTCGTATGTGCAAAATGACAACCTTTGATCCCTAGATCAGAATAAAGCTACGGTCCTGGTAATGTCTGATTTGTCAGCAGCATTTGACACCATTGATCACAACACTCTACTAGGCAGACTTGAAAATCATTTCGGTATAACAGACACGCCACTAGAGTGAATGAAATTTTTTTGTGTGACCGCTACCAGATTGCCTGTATAGATGGAGAACTTTCAAAAACCTGTACTCATGAACGGCAGTCTACCACATGGATATGTACTTGGTCCCAAGAACTATAATGTACACAAAACCAGTGGGCGCAATCTGAAGAAAACACCCATTACAACATCATTAATATGCATTCAAACCAAACGTTTGCGGTATGAAACCCTGCAAAGATTTGAAGCTTGTTTGAATGATATCTTGCACTGGATGAAATATAATTTGCTGAAACTAAATGCTGACAAAACAGAGGTAATCCTGTTTGCACCAAAACGGATTGCCAGCACAGCACAGCCAAGAATCCCACAGTGACAGTTGGAGACGCTGTACATATAATCAGACCATCATCGATGGTGAGAAACCTCGGTGCATTTTTTATTCACATTTGGACATGTATAAACGTGTAAACTCTGTTTCATGGTCGTGTTTAATGCAGAACCGACACATAGGTCACATCAGACATTATTTGACAGTTGATGCAACGAAATCCCTTATCAATTATTTAGTAACATCAAGGCTAAATTACAGCAATTCGTTACAGTGTGGCTCCCCCAAAAACATTCTGAATAAACTGCAAACTATTCAAAATACTACTGCTCGCCTCATCACATCGCGTTACAATCACATCACTCTTATGCTGAAGAATCTTCGCTGGCTACCTGTACACAACAGAGTAGAATACAATGTATTGACTCATGTTTCCATAGCACTACATTGACAGTCCCCTGGATACATCAGAAGCATATTAAAGGTATATACTACACAAAAACATCTTAGGTCTCAAAATGACTCTGTGCTTCTAGTTGTGCCGAGGACAAGGACTGTCACATATGGTGATCGATGTTTCACGGCTGCAGTACCGATACCCTGGAATGCACCACAAACTGCACTCAGAAACAGTAAAACAGTACCGACTTTCAAGAAAGCGCTGAAAACACAATATTTTACAAAAGCTTACTCAGATTATTAAGGGTTTACTTCAAAAAAAACAACCCGTAGCCAGGCTTGAATACTATGGCAATCTAAGTAATTGGGTGTGTCTTAAATTGCTAATATTCAGATCACCTATCTGATTAATACGATGTGCTTTTGGTTGAAGAGGAAAATGTAGTCATCGGATGTGGCTTATTTTTCCTTTTGAGTCTTTGCTAACATGGTTTGTCACATTATATTATGCACTTTAACTTTTGGTGGCATTTATTGGTGTGTGACTAGTTAGATGTGATTTCCGACCATTGCTTGGTTGTATAGTTGAGCTATTATGTCCAGTAATATTCAAACTTAAATAAGTTGATTTTTAAACGGTCCATACTTGGTTATTTTTTACCGATTCTATTTTTACCAACATTTTTGTATCCATTGCATATAGTTTACTCATATCTACATTTTATGATTGTACAGCTTTTTTGAACGTGTAATAAATATGGTAAAATAAAACAAATTATAAAGATATACCAAACGAAAAGGTTGGAATATGTTACCAACTTGAAGGTAAACCATAATAATACAACAAATCTTTGATACACAAGTTTGGTCCAAATTCGCTCAGGTATAGATGTATGTCTGATTATGCCAGCATACATACATACGGATGTATATATTCTTTCAGATGCCTTGTGCAACGGAATGCAGAAATGGTTCGACTTGTAATATGAAAACAAAACAATGCGACTATACAGGTAAACAAAACCGAAAGGAGTATTTTTTTTATATTACGCAAGGCAATGACAGCCCCATCCCAATCTCAATAAAATCAGATCCTAACATTTGCTCCATTCCTTAACGCTGTTAATTTTAAATGGGTCTGAATTCACTGTGATCGATTCCACATTATTGTTTATCGTAGATATCTGTCGAAGGTTTTCAATGAAATTTATTAGACCGTTTTCTGATAAGCTTTTGTTAATGTTATTAGCATATTTTTACAGAATGTATCAGCTTCCCAAAAATTACAAACGGAACGATTCTGGGCAATGGTCGTTCTATAGGAAATAAATTACGGTTCAAATGTGACACAGGTAGAAGCATAGAAAAGGAAACTGTTTGTCAAGCTGATGGGAAATGGAGTGTAAGCTCCGTAAACTGCAAACGTACGTATTTATTTCGGATGCTTATATTACATATTTAGAGCATCGGACCTTATACGAAAAATTACCTATATATAAGTATATAAACATACATTTGTATTGGCATGCGATATAAATCCTGGACGAAAGGTATAGTAGGTTTTAATCTAAATTCGAAATAAGTATTTGTTATTTCATCAAGCGGGTGTTCTGATCGGTCAGCTGTTTAAATTTGTTTCTTATTTATAATTCGGATTTATTGTAAAATGCAAAAATGAATAAAATATAAACATGAAATGATAAGTAACTATTAAACCGTCTGTGATGCTTTACCGTTACCCATAACTTGTATGATTTGCAAATTCAATCTTTTCATTTGTATTTGTGCCAGTATATATTCACTTTTTCGTTTTATAGAACCAAAGGATTGCAAAAATATATTTGATACTGGAGCTCGATACAATGGTGTTTATAGGATCTTCCCAGTCGGTTCAGGAAACGATGGAATACTAGTGAGATGTGACATGACCACACCACCTGGTGGCTGGACAATCATACAACGTAGAATAGATGACAGGGATTTCTTCAAAACATGGTCTGAATACAAAGCGGGATTCGGTGATGTGTTTGGCAGTTACTGGCTGGGTAATGATCAGATCTGGAAGCTCACTAGCAGCAAGAAGTATCGGCTAAGGATTGATCTCACAGCACAAGATGGAATGACTGGATACGCCGAGTATGATCACTTCTCTATCGAAGCTGAAAGGTCTCAATACGCTCTAAACATTGGTGGTTTCCATGGTAACGTTGGCGATAGTTTAGCACATCATAACCATATGAAATTTTCAACCAAGGACAGGGATAATGACGTTTGGTATGCAAATTGCGCTGTATATTTTCACGGTGCATGGTGGTATAAAGATTGCCATGCATCGAATTTAAACGGTGATTACATGAACTCTGAACGAGCCAAGGGTATTAACTGGTTTAGATGGAGGGGATATTATGAATCTTTGAAAAATACAGATATGAAAATTCATCCTGAGAATTAAGAGCTAGAGAAACTTTGAGAAATATGGATCATTAAGTTTTAAATTATCAGGTTTAAATATGTTTTTATATCACCAAATGCATTTTTTTTGGTGTTTTCGTTAATTCTTATACACATTTATAACGTTTTAGGAGTTATAGAGGCCAGGCCTCCAATGTCAGGACAGGGGGTTAACATATCTTTTGGCTCCCAATAATTCAGACGGAAATTATAATTTAATGCTTACTGTATCTCATAATAGGTAATTTGCCTGCAATTCATTGTGAAAACGTATTTCAAAAAACTTTGGTCGCTTCTCTCGCACAATAACTTCAATATTGGAAATTATGTCAACACATACGGATAACAAAACTTATACATTCGTAAAAAAATTTTGATATAAGTATTAGTTTTACGGGTTCTCAATTATTTACAGTCAAGACCCTTAAAACAAACGTCTTCACATTAAGCCTAAATGTCAAAATCGGTCACTTGTGCAAGAACTTAATTAGGATTAATCTAAGGACTTAATGTGGTAGGGGAACAATTTCAGGTAAAAATGGTTGAACCCTACCATTCATTTTAACAAGCTGAGTCACACCTTAAAATGTTCCTAAATGTTTGTGCGTTACGATCCATGGCTTTTTTACCAGTCACGTGATGGCGTTTTGAGAAATCTAAGATGGCGTCCAAGATGGCCGCCAAAAAAGTAAACATTACATTTTATCAAATTACAGCCTCTGGGACAATGGATATGACATTTATTATGGGAATAAGTCATTTTTACAATAGAATCTATGTAGTTCTTGTCCTATTAGGTGATTTTGGTTGAACATAATGGTGCTTAAATTTTTTTTTATCATATTTATCGCCAAATAAAGGCAAAAAATAGGGGTAGGGGTAAGATTTTTAACAACCCAGGAATGTTTTGACCGCATATATAGCATTTCTATTGTTAAGTATATGCTATATAGTTGGGGGAAATGAAATTGTTTACAAATATACAATATAAAAGTACTTAAATGATGCCAATTTACAATCAAAGTGGGTGAGGTACGATTTTATTAAAATCTGAAAACTGGTAATATTTTACCTTTGATACATATTTGAGACACTATACCATAAATTGTTTAAGTTTTTTTACTCCTTCAGTTAGGACAGTTGATATATGTTTTATTTATGCATCTTTCAATCAATATTTGAAGCATTTTCTCAATTTTTTTCTTGATTGGCCAAAAAAATGACAATTTTTTAGGGTAGAGATAATTTTGTTTATAATGAAAACCCTTCCAGCGATGGCATAGCCTGGAATTGTTAATGATGAAGATTAATTTTAGCATTAGTGCACTTGTAACAATATTTGTAACAATATTACATTTGTCAACATTAATGTCAAGGTCATATTAGAGGTCAACTGTCAAATTCTGAAGGAATTTTTGCAATATGTATGTATGCGCACAGGTAAATGTACAGGAATAAATGTCTTATGTTCATATCACTTCTTTAACAAAGTACAAATACAGCTTGTTTCTTCGATAAAAGAAAACATTTGGTTTCTAATTAGGCGGCCATCATATATAATAAGTAAGATTAGGACACTGGTTGACTTCTTTCCTCACTTGCCAGTCGTCCTTATGGTTAAGGATGACAGATCCCAACACTGGTGAATCCCGATATGGCTTAAAATGGCTGTTGCCAACATTCATAAATTCCAATAATACTTAGGGAGACCGTTCCTTACACTTGTGAGTCCGTCGTATTACACAGGATGACAGTTAGTACATTGATGAATCCCCCATAATACAAAGGAAGATTTTCCCTACACTGGTGAGTCCCCCATAATACATAGGAAGACAGTTCCCTACACTGGTGAGTCCCCAATAATAAATAGGAAGACAGTTCCCTACACTGGTGTGTCTCCCATAAGATGATAGTTTTCTACACTGGAGGGTCCCTCATAATATGTAGGAATACAGTTCCCTACACTGGTCTGTCTCCCATAGGACATAAGAAGAAAGTTCTCAACACCGGTGAGTACCTCATAATACGTAGGAAGACAGTTCTCAGCACTGGTGAATCCCCATAATACGTAGAATGACAGTTCCCTACACTAGTGTGTCTCCCATAGGACATAGGATGGTAGTTCCCTGCAATGGAAAGTCCCTCATAATACTTAGAATGGCAGTTCGCTATACTGGTGTGTCTCCCGTCTATAGAACATTGGATGATAGTTCCCAAAAATGGATCTCTCTCCACAAATGCTACAAATACAGTTCCCCACATGGTGGGTATCCCATAGTACATTGGATGACAGTTCCCTACACTGATAAGTCTCTCCTAGGACATGGGATGATAGTTCCATATACTGGAGAGTCCCTCATACTACATTGGATGACAGTTCCCTATACTGGTGTATCTCCCATAGTACATTAGATGACAGTACCCACAACAGAGATTTTCCGGAGTTTACAACACTGATGGGTCCTCCAGAAGACTGAAAGTTTTCCACAAAGTACATACTATAAGGATGACAGTCCCGACATGGATGAGTTCACCATATTACCTAGGATAACAGTTTCATACACTGGTGAGTTACACTAGTACAAATATGATTGTTTCCATCAATAGTGAGTCTCGCATAGTACTACGGCTGACAGTTCCCAACACGGAAGAGTCCTCCATAGGGCACATGATGACGGCTCCTAACGCAGAAGAGTCCTCCAAATGGCGTTGGAAGGTAGTTCCCTGCACTGGTGATTCTCCCGTTGGGCTTATGATGATGGTTTCCGACACTGAAGGGTCCTTCATTGTGCATTGTAAGTCAGTTCCCTTCACAGGAGAGTTCTTTATATGGCCTAGAATGACAGTGTCCAACACTGACGGGTCCTCCATATAGCACGGAATTACAGTTGTCAACGCAGTGGAGACCTTAATTAAGCATAAAATAACAGTTTCAACGCTTTATAGACCTCCATTACGCATACAATAACAGTTCCTAACACTGAAGAGTCCACCATAGGGCATTGGAAGACAGTTCCCAGCACTGGATAATCCTCCATAGGGCCTAGAATGGCAGTTGCCAACACTGATGGATTCTCCATAAATACCCGGATGACAGTTTTCAAAGCTGCCGAGACCTTCATTAGACCTAAGATGACAATAGCCTATACTGGTGAGTCCCCACAGGGCCCGGAATGACAAGTCCCAACACCTGCGAGTTCCCAATAGGGCATACGATAACTTGTCCTGTAACTTTTGAGTCCCCCATAGAACCAAGGATGACAACTTTCAATACTAGCGAGTCCCTCATAGGACCTTGGAAAAATGTTTGCTACACTGGTGAGTCCCCATGGTGACAGTTTCCAATATTGCCAAGTCCTTCATAAGATCTACCATGACTCTTTGGAACTTTGAGTCCTTATATATCGATGGGTGCCCGCAAGACTGTAGTAACTGCATATCGTAGATAAAGAAGGACTTACTACAGTATTGCAGGCACCCCTCGATATGGTATTGTATGAGTATTTCCAACACGCATGAGTGACACATAACCTAATATACTATAAAATATAGTAAGTCTATATTTCCAACAAATTTGAATGTGTCTAGAAGTTTGAACCTTAAAATTGTCATTAATTGATATTGGTTTGAGTAACTTTAAGTTAAAACTAAATTCAGTACATACTTTGTAGCATTTAATGGTAATACGAACTGTCACAACTAATAATAATAACAAATATTAATGATATTGAACCATCAATTTAAGATTCCTTGGGTATCATTGACTTCATTCAAATGGCTTTTGTTACTAAGCTGTAATGTTCTAAAAAAAGCATACATTGTCTACTGAATAAATACATTCTAAACAACTTAGTTTATACATATTGAAATGCAGAAATGTATATTATATCAATAAAAAATATAGAAGAAATAGATTTACTTAGGTTTTTCCCATTTTGACCTTGAAACGTCCTCGACCTTGCACTTACAGTAGTTACTCTTGAAATTCAATATGATGACCACTAGTTAATAAACATTTTCAATCCAAGTATGTGTCATTATATCTATTTATGACATTATCACATTGGCATTTACTATTTAGAGTTTATGCATTTCACCTTTCATGGCAACCGTATTGGACACCATCTTGGACTTTTCACCTTTCCCCACTGCATTTGTAAGGACTTTTTTCTGTTGATCAGCTTATGAATAATTTTCTTTTAAACGCAAACATGTTTCTTTTGAAATTAGTTTCACTTGCAATGCGAATTTGGCTGGATTATAAATTATGATTTATTATGTACATTGTATTTGTTTGTATGCGGCCATATTGAAAACCATATTTCCACGCGTACGTGCAATGGTTAACAATGTTTTCTTGTATCAAAGAACAAATCTGTGTTTGTAATTTGTTATTTTTGTTAATTATATTATTTATTCCTGTAGATCTACATTTTTCCTGTTTGTGGAAATTCATACATATTGCAAGTTCCGAAAATCCTTCAGAATTTGATATTTGACCTCTAATATGACCTTGAAATTAATGTTGACAAAGTTCGTATTATTATAAATATTGTAACAAGTGCACTAATGCTGAAATTTATCTTTAGAATTTCATATAGTTAGTTAACAAATTCAGTTCGTGTCATCGCTGGAAGGGTTTTCATTATTACCAAAATTACCCCTACCCCTAAGGAAATTGTCATTTTTGGAACCAAATCAAGAAAAATATCGAATAAATGCATCAAATATTAGTAAACAATACATAAATAATACATAATGCCAACTTTAATAACTGTAGGAGTGTGAAAACTAAACTAATTTATGGTATAGTGTCTCAAATATGTATTAAAGGAAAATTACTCGTATAACCACTTTTCAGATTTTAAGAAAATCGCACCCACCCACTTTGATTGCCAATTGTCATCATGAAAATACTTTTATTTTGTATATTTGTAAATATTGATATTCCCCCAACTATATAGCATGTACTTAACAACAGAAATGCCATATGTGTTGTAAATAATTCCTGCGTAGTTAAAAATCTTACCCCTGCCCCCTATTTCTGCCTTTTTTCAGCGATAAATATGATGAAAAACATCAAATCACCCCAATGTTCCACCAAAATTACCTAATATGACAACAACAACATACATTCTATTGTAAAAACGACTTATTCCCATAGTAAATGCCATATCAAAAGTCCTAGAGGCTGTAATTTTACAAAAGGCGACGTTTACTTTTATGGCGGCCATCTTGGACGCCATCTTGGATTTCTAAAACGCCACCACGAGAATGGCAAAAATGTCCCTTTTCATAAAGCACACATATTTACGAACATTTTAAGGTATGACTTAGCTTGTTAAAATGAATGGTAGGGTAACTTCAAAAATAGAGGCCTAAATAAGGTATCGCAGAACGCCCAAAATGCACCAGATGGATCCGGTGTTAAGAAAATTATCCCGGCTTTTATTAAATCATACTTCTTCAGACACCCAGGCAAGTGAATTTAAATTGTTGCAAATGTTTAAGTCGAAAAACAAACTACTTTGAATAAATATTGGTAACTTATGGATATCAATTTGAAAAATGCCATAAAATCTTATCGGAAATTGTTTCTTCCAGCATAGATGTTCTTACCTTTTAAATGATATCAGAAGGCTATTTACAAGCGACACAGTAGTACCGTTTTGTAAAGATGCATTAACTCTTATGGCTTTATTACTATTAGCAATATGAAATTGTAAATAATTCGATAATCTTAATCAGCGAATAACTGAGAATGACTGATTAACACCAGTTATTTTTGAAGTTGTAAATAATTTGTTAAAATTTGTCAGTGATGTTAAGTGAGTAGGACTTATCAAACGTAAGATAATCTATCACAGCATTACATATTATTCAAACGTCAGTGATGGCTTCTTTAAAACCACTTACATTAATACGCATATCCTTCACCGAGTCGTTCTTTTTTCAATCCGTTTAATATATTATTCAAACGTCAGTGATGGCTTCTTTTAAACCACTTACATGACATGCATACTCCTAAATGGGTCGATCTTTTTCAATTAGTTTGTAAGATGTATAGATAAGGGAAAATAAGCAAGTATCAAAGTAGCTTCATTTTTACCATAACGCGCAACTGTAAGACTTGAGAAAAATGTTGTACTAGTAATCCATTTTGGAGGGTTTGTAAGAAGCATGGATCTTAGACGCCTGGCGGCATTTTGTATTTTTTGGATTTTCCAAATTATCGATGCGCAAATGGTAATTAGCGAACCAGGATTGGAACTACTTTATGATGTCACAGAATACAACCATTGTTTGGTGGATGAATTCAAGCTACAGTTGTATGTTGGACGCCAGCTAGATGACTGTATCACTGCATGCGCACTCCGACCTCACTGTAAGGCATTGACTTATCATCCACAATTCGGATCTACATCTTTGTGTGAACTTTACCAAAATGAAGGCAGCAAACACATCGGACGGACAGGATGTGTGTATATACAGCGACAGGATATCACCATCGATAAGGTAGAAATGAAAACTCAATTATATCTCAAAATCGTTCTATTTTGGTATCATAATAATGTATGATAATTATTGGTTTTTTTTTATTGTTATATAAAATGTGTCACCCATGCACTACACGCTATAATAAATGTAGTCAACGCCTCCATATACTATGGCGAAGACTGCTCTACGACTCTAAGCAACGAATGGTAAACGGGTCCCTTTGTTGTTCAGTTGTGTTGGATGTGTTAAGCGTGTAACTATATGTTATATAATAATAGTTTAATCGTCAGGGTTCATACCAGAATTTTATACATAATAGTTCAATTGATTTAGGAATGATTTATTTCATCATTTGAAAGCGAAATACATTTGTTAAGAAATACATTACCGGTAGTTTATAACATATATATGTTGGTACTAAACCTGTTATTAACATTTCTATATTAATTTATACATTTATACATTATTATTCAGCTATCAATTAAACCTACAGAACATGCCTAGAGTAGCTAAATAAATAGATTATTCGGAGCTAAATAAAAAAACTCCGTCACAATATTTACTAAACTATTATAAATAGTCTGCATATATCAGACGTTGATGAACTAGTTGATGTATATATACCCATGGGATTTCGTCACTAATTGACAGACATGCACCCCTAAAATCCAAAACCATAGTATTAAGACCCTCATGTCCGTGGTACACTGTATATCTATAGGACGCCAAACATCTGAGACGAAAATATGAGCGAAAATGGCGAAAATCTAAATTGACAATAGATCATGAAATATATAGGAATAAATATTCGGTAGTCAACAAAATGTTGAAACAATCCAAAGTATCCTATTACACAGATCAGGTAGAGTCATGTTGTTGTGCTCAGAAAGGAGTATTCGAGATAACTAAACATCTGATGGGTGAAGAAAAAGAAGTTGTGTTACTAACTGGCAGACATGCTAAAACACTTGCACAGGATTTCAGTGACTTCTTCATTAACAAAATTGAAGCAATACATACTGAAATAGCCTCCAGTATTCAGTCAAACCAGCAAAACGACAGTGTTGAATTCGAAACTCCGTTCGAAGAAGAGCCACTATCAGACTTTGCTCCAACATCTGAGGATGAAATCCGAAAACTGATAAATAAATCACCTAGAAAATCATATGCACTTGATCCAATACCAACATTGCTGTTAAAGGATTGCTTGAATGAACTAATACCATTATTAATAAGAATATTCAATGCATCACTCAAAAGTGTATATGTACCCAAGACTTATAAAAGCTCCAGAATAAGACCCCTGACGAAGAAGCCAGGTATTGATCAAAATCTACTGAAAAATATTGACCTGTGTCAAACTTACCGTTCATAACCAACATTCTTGAGAAGGTTGTCGATGCTCAACTTAAAGAGCATTTAGCACTACATGATCTCCACGAAGCACCTTAGTCAGCATACAGAAAATTCCACTCTACCGCAACGGCTCTTCTTCGTATGTGCAAAATGACAACCTTTGATCTCAGGATCAGAATAAAGCTACGGTCCTGGTAATGTCTGATTTGTCAGTAGCATTTGACACCATTGATCACAACACTCTACTAGGCAGACTTGAAAATCATTTCGGTATAGCAGACAAGCCATAAGAGTGGATGAATTGTTTTTGTTTGACCGCAACCAGATTGCCTGTATAGATGGAGAACTTGGTCCCAAGAACTATAATGTACACAAAACCAGTGGGCGCAATCTGAAGAAAACAAACACCCATTACAACATCATTAATATGCATTCAAACCAAACGTTTGCGGTATGAAACCCTGCAAAGATTTGAAGCTTGTCTGAATGATATCTTGCACTGGATGAAATATAATTTGCTGAAACTAAATGCTGATAAAACAGAGGTAATCCTGTTTGTACCAAAACGGAATGCAAGCACAGCACAGCCAAGAATCCCACAGTGAAAGTTGGAGACGATGTACATAATCAGACCATCATCGATGGTGAGAAACCTCGGTGCATTTTTTTATTCACATTTGGACATGGATAAACGTGTAAACTCTGTTTCATGGTCGTGTTTCATGCAGAACCGACACATAGGTCACATCAGACATTATTTGACAGTTGATGCAACAAAATCCCTTATCAATTATTTAGTAACATCAAGGCTAAATTACAGCAATTCGTTACAGTGTGGCTCCCCCAAAAACATTCTGAATAAACTGCAAACTATTCAAAATACTACTGCTCGCCTCATCACATCGCGTTACAATCACATCACTCTTATGCTGAAGAATCTTCGCTGGCTACCTGTACACTACAGAGTAGAATACAATGTATTGACTCGTGTTTCCATAGCACTACATTGAAAGTCTCCTGCATGTAAGAGGTAAATACTACACAAAGACATCTTAGGTCTCAAAATGACTCTGTGCTTCTAGAGTTGCCGACGACGAGGACTGTTACGTACGGTGATCGATGTTTCACGGCTGCAGCACCGAAACTCTGGAATGCACCACAAACAGCACTCAGAGACAGTAAAACAGTACCGACTTTCAAGAAAGCGCTGAAAACACAATATTTTACAAAAGCTTACTCAGATTATTAAGGGTTTACTTCAAAAAGAAAATCACCAGTAGCCAGGCTTGAATACTATGGCAATCTAAGTAATTGAGGTGTGTCTTAGATTGCTAATATTCAGATCATCTATCTGATTAATACGATGTGCTTTTGGTTGAAGAGGAAAATGTAGTCATCGGATGTGGCTTATTTTTCCTTTTGAGTCTTTGCTAACATGGTTTGCCACATTATATTATGCACTTTAACTTTTGGTGGCATTTATTGGTGTGTGACTAGTTAGATTTGATTTCAGACCATTGCATGGTTGTATAGTTGAGCTATTATGTCCAGTAATATTCAAACTTAAATAGGTTGATTTTTAAACGGTTATTTTTTAGCGATTTTATATTTTACTAACATTTTTGTATCCATTGCATATTGTTTACTCATGTCTACATTTTATGATTGTACAGCTTTTTTGAACGTGTAATTAACATGAAAAAAGGCTATATAAATATGGTAAAATAAAACAAATTATATAGAGGATATTTGTTGATTTTGGTGTAAGATCGAATTTTATTTCACCGAGTGATCACAGAAATCATTATTTTCACGAGTGGCGTAGCCACTCGTGAAAATATAATTTTCTGTGATCACGAGTGAAATAAAATAAGTTCTTTCACCAAAACTCAACAAATTTTCTGTTTATTATTTGCTTCATGTTTTCGTAAAACGGTACATTAATTGGCTAAATTGGAAAAATTACGTTGAAATTAGAACGTCACGACGTGACAAATAATTATGACGTAACAATGACGTAACGCATATTTTGAAGCCCGGCGCTGTTGACGTTGCGTTTCTTTTTCTGCACGATATTGGAACCAGCTCCAAAACAGTGAAATTATCATTTCGTTATTTTCACTGTTATTTGTCATTGTTATTTTCACTGAAAATTACCATAATTCATTGAAAGCTAATAGTAAAAAGATATGCCAAACGATAAGGTTGGAATATGTTACCAACTTGAAGGTTAACCATAATAATCCCACAAATCTTTGATACACAAGTTTTGCCCAAATTCGCTCATGTATATATGCCTGTCTGATTATGCCAGCATACATACATACGGGTGTATATATTCTTTCAGATTCCGTGTGCAACAGAATGCAGGAATGGTTCGACTTGCAATATGATAACAAAACAATGCGACTACACAGGTAAACAAAACCGAAAAGTGTATTTTTGGGGATATTAAGCAAGGCAGTGATAGCCCCATCCCAATCTCATTAAAATCAGATCCTAACATTTGCTCCATTCCTTTACGCAGTTAGTTTCATATGGGTCTGATTTATATGTCATCGATTCCACATTATTGTTTATCGTAGATATCTGTCGAAGGTTTTCAATGAAATTTATTAGACCGTTTTCTGACAAGCTTTTGTTAATGTTATTAGCATATTTTTTACAGAATGTATCAGCTTCCCAAAAATTACAAACGGAACGATTCTGGGCAATGGTCGTTCTATAGGAAATAAATTACGGTTCAAATGTGACACAGATAGAAGCGTAGAAAAGGAAACTGTTTGTCAAGCTGATGGGAAATGGAGTGTAAGCTCCGTAAACTGCAAACGTACGTTTTTATTTCGGATGCTTATATTACATATTTAGAGCATCGGACCTTATATGAAAAATTACCTATATATAAGTATATAAACATGCATTTGTTTATATTGGCATGCGATATAAACCCTGGACGAAACGTATAGTAGGTTTTAATCTTAATTCGAAATAAGTATTTGTTATTTCATCAAGCGGGTGTTCTGATCGGTTAGCTGTTTAAATTTGTTTAATATTTATAATTCAGATTCATTGTAAAATGCAAAAATGAATAAAATAAAAACATGAAATGATAAGTAGCTATTAAACCGTCTGTGATGATTTACCTTTACCCATAACTTGTATGATTTGCAAATTCAATCCTTTCATTTAAATTTGTGCCAGTATATATTCACTTTTTCGTTTTATAGAACCGAAGGATTGCAAAGATATATTTGATACTGGAGCTCGATACAATGGTGTTTATCGTGTCTTCCCAGTTGGTTCAGGAAACGATGGAATACTAGTGAGATGTGACATGACCACACCACCTGGTGGCTGGACAATCATACAACGTAGAATAGATGACAGGGATTTCTACAAAACATGGTATGAATACAAAGCGGGATTCGGTGATGTGTTTGGCAGTTACTGGCTGGGTAATGATCAGATCTGGAAGCTCACTAGCAGCAAGAAGTATCGGCTAAGGATTGATCTCACAGCACAAGATGGAATAACTGGATACGCCGAGTATGATCACTTCTCTATCGAAGCTGAAAGGTCTCAATACGCTCTAAACATTGGTGGTTTCCATGGTAACGTTGGCGATAGTTTAGCACATCATAACCATATGAAATTTTCTACCAAGGACAGGGATAATGACGTTTGGTATGCAAATTGCGCTGTATATTTTCACGGTGCATGGTGGTATAAAAATTGCCACGCATCGAATTTAAACGGTGATTACATGAACTCTGAACGAGCCAAGGGTATTAACTGGTTTAGATGGAGGGGATATTATGAATCTTTGAAAAATACAGAAATGAAAATTCATCCTGAGAATTAAGAGCTAGAGAAACTTTGAGAAATATGGATCATTAAGTTTTAAATTATCAGGTTTAAATATGTTTTTATATCACCAAATGCATTTTTTGGTGTTTTCGTTAATTCTTATACACATTTATAACGTTGTAGGAGTTATAGAGGCCAGGCCTCCAATGTCAGGACAGGGGGTTAACATATCTTTTGGCTCCCAATAATTCAGACGGAAATTATAATTTAATGCTAACTGTATCTCATAATAGGTAATTTGCCTGCAATTCATTGTGAAAACGTATTTCAAAAAACTTTGGTCGCTTCTCTCGCACAATAACTTCAATATTGGAAATTATGTCAACACATACGGATAACAAAACTTATACATTCGTAAAAAAATTGTGATATAAGTATTAGTTTTACAGGTTCTCAATTATTTACAGTCAAGACCCTTAAAACAAACGTCTTCACATTAAGCCTAAATGTCAAAATCGGTCACTTGTGCAAGAACTTAATTAGGATTAATCTAAGGACTTAATGCGGTAGGGGAACAATTTCAGGTAAAAATGGTTGAACCCTACCATTCATTTTAACAAGCTGAGTCACACCTTAAAATGTTCCTAAATGTTTGTGCGTTACGATCCATGGCATTTTTTACCAGTCACGTGATGGCGTTTTGAGAAATCTAAGATGGCGTCCAAGATGGCCGCCAAAAAAGTAAACATTACATTTTATCAAATTACAGCCTCTGGGACAATGGATATGACATTTATTATGGGAATAAGTCATTTTTACAATAGAATCTATGTAGTTCTTGTCATATTAGGTGATTTTGGTTGAACATAATGGTGATTAAATTTTTTTCATCATATTTATCGCCAAATAAAGGCAAAGAATTCGGGGTAGGGGTAAGATTTTTAACAACCCAGGAATGTTTTGACCGCATATATAGCATTTATATTGTAAGTAATATGCTATATAGTTGGGGGAAATGAAATTGTTTACAAATATACAATATAAAAGTACTTAAATGATGCCAATTTACGATCAAAGTGGGTGAGGTACGATTTTATTAAAATCTGAAAACTGGTAATATTTTACCTTTGATACATATTTGAGACACTATACCATAAATTGTTTAAGTTTTTTTACTCCTTCAGTTAGGACAGTTGATATATGTTTTATTTATGCATCTTTCAATCAATATTTGAAGCATTTTCTCAATTTTTTTCTTGATTGGCCCAAAAAAATGACAATTTTTTAGGGTAGAGATAATTTTGTTTATAATGAAAACCCTTCCAGCGATGGCATAGTCTGGAATTGTTAATGATGAAGATTAATTTAAGCATTAGTGCACTTGTAACAATATTTGTAACAATATAACATTTGTCAACATTAATGTCAAGGTCATATTAGAGGTCAACTGTCAAATTCTGAAGGAATTTTTGCAATATGTATGTATGCGCACATGTAAATGTACAGAAATAAATGTCTTATGTTCATATCACTTCTTTAACAAAGTACAAATACAGCTTGTTTCTTCGATAAAAGCAAACATTTGGTTTCTAATAAGGCGGCCATCATATATAATAAGTAAGATTAGGACACTGGTTGACTTCTTTCCTCACTTGCCAGTCGTCCTTATGGTTAAGGATGACACTGGTGAATCCCGATATGGCTTAAAATGGCTGTTGCCAAAATTCATAAATTCCAATAATACTTAGGGAGACCGTTCCTTACACTTGTGAGTCCTTCGTATTACACAGGATGACAGTAAGTACATTGATGAATCCCCCATAATACAAAGGAAGATTTGCCCTACACTGGTGAGTCCCCCATAATACATAGGAAGACAGTTCCCTACACTGGTGAGTCCCCAATAATAAATAGGAAGACAGTTCCCTACACTGGTGTGTCTCCCATAAGATGATAGTTTCCTACACTGGAGAGTCCCTCATAATATGTAGGAATACAGTTCCCTGCACTGGTCTGTCTCCCATAGGACATAAGAAGAAAGTTCCCAACACCGGTGAGTACCTCATAATACGTAGAAAGACAGTTCTCAGCACTGGTGAATCCCCATAATACGTAGAATGACAGTTCCCTACACTAGTGTGTCTCCCATAGGACATAGGATGGTAGTTCCCTGCAATGGAAAGTCCCTCATAATACTTAGAATGGCAGTTCGCTATACTGGTGTGTCTCCCGTCTATAGGACATTGGATGATAGTTCCCAAAAATGGATCTCTCTCCACAAATGCTAAAAATACAGTTCCCCACATGGTGGGTATCCCATAGTACATTGGATGACAGTTCCCTACACTGGTAAGTCTCTCCTAGGACATGGGATGATAGTTCCATATACTGGAGAGTCCCTCATACTACATTGGATGACAGTTCCCTATACTGGTGTATCTCCCATAGTACGTGTACATTGGATGACAGTACCCACAACAGAGATTTTCCGGAGTTTACAACACTGATGGGTCCTCCATAAGACTGAAAGTTTTCCACAAAGTACATACTATAAGGATGACAGTCCCGACATGGATGAGTTCACCATATTACCTAGGATAACAGTTCCATACACTGGTGAGTTACACTAGTACAAATATGATTGTTTCCATCAATAGTGAGTCTCGCATAGTACTACGGCTGACAGTTCCCACCACGGAAGAGTCCTCCATAGGGCACAGGATGACGGCTCCTAACGCAGAAGAGTCCTCCAAATGGCGTTGGAAGGTAGTTCCCTACACTGGTGATTCTCCCGTTGGGCTTATGATAATGGTTCCCGACACTGAAGGGTCCTTCGTTGTGCATTGTAAGTCAGTTCCCTTCACAGGAGAGTTCTTTATATGGCCTAGAATGACAGTGTCCAACACTGACGGGTCCTCCATATAGCACGGAATGACAGTTGTCAATGCAGTGGAGACCTTAATTAAGCATAAAATAACAGTTTCAACGCTTTGGAGACCTCCATTAAGCATAAAATAACAGTTCCTAACACTGAAGAGTCCACCATAGGGCATTGGAAGACAGTTCCCAGCACTGGATAATCCTCCATAGGGCCTAGAATGGCAGTTGCCAACACTGATGGATTCTCCATAAATACCCGAATGACAGTTTTCAAAGCTGCCGAGACCTTCATTAGACCTAAGATGACAATAGCCTATACTGGTGAGTCCCCACAGGGCCCGGAATAACAAGTCCCAACACCTGCGAGTTCCCAATAGCGCATACGATAACTTGTCCTGTAACTTCTGAGTCCCCCATAGAACCAAGGATGACAACTTTCAATACTAGCGAGTCCCTCATAGGACCTTGGAAAAATGTTTGCTACACTGGTGAGTCCCCATGGTGACAGTTTCCAATATTGCCAAGTCCTTCATAAGATCTACCATGACTCTTTGGAACTTTGAGTCCTCATATATCGATGGGTGCCCGCAAGACTGTAGTAACTGCATATCGTAGATAAAGAAGGACTAACTACAGTATTGCAGGCACCCCTCGATATGGGATTGTATGAGTATTTCCAACACGCATGAGTCCCACATAACCTAATATACTATAAAATATAGTAAGTCTATATTTCCAACAAATTTGAATGTGTCTAGAAGTTTGAACCTTGAAATTGTCATTAATTGATATTGGTTTGATTAACTTTAAGTTAAAACTAAATTCAGTACATACTTTGTAGCATTTAATGGTAATACGAACTGTCACAACTAATAATAATAACAAATATTAATGATATTGAACCATCAATTTAAGATTCCTTGGGTATCATTGACTTCATTCAAATGGCTTTTATTACTAAGCTGTAATGTTTTAAAATAAAGCATACATTGTCTACTGAATAAATACATTCTAAACAACTTAGTTTATACATATTGAAATGCAGAAATGTATATTATATCAATAAAAAATATAGAAGAAATAGATTAACTTAAGTTTTTCCCATTTGACCTTGAAACGTCCTTGACCTTGCACTTACAGTAGTTACTCTTGAAATTCAATATGATGACCACTAGTTAATAAACATTTTCAATCCAAGTATGTGTCATTATATCTATTTATGACACTATCACATTGGCATTTACTATTGAGAGTTTATGCATTTCACCATTCATGGCAACCATATTGGACACCATCTTGGACTTTTCACCTTTCCCCACTGCATTTGTAAGGACTTTTTTCTGTTGATCAGCTTATGAATAAGTTTCTTTTAAACGCAAACATGTTTCTGATGAAATTAGTTTCACTTGCAATGCGAATTATAAATTATGATTTATTATGTACATTGTATTTGTTTGTATGTGAAGATGATGGCGGCCATATTGAAAACCATATTTCCAGGTGCAATGGTTAACAATGTTTTCTTGTTTGTTATTTGTTATTTTTGTTAATTATATTATTTATTCCTGTAGATCTACATTTTACCTGTTTGTGGAAATTCATACATATTGCAAGTTCCGAAAATCCATCAGAATTTGATATTTGACCTCTAATATGACCCTTGAAATTAATGTTGACAAAGTTCGTATTATTATAAATATTGTAACAAGTGCACTAATGCTGAAATTTATCTTTAGAATTTCATATAGTTAATTAACAAATTCAGTTCGTGTCATCGCTGGAAGGGTTTTCATTATTACCAAAATTACCCCTACCCCTAAGGAAATTGTCATTTTTGGAACCAAATCAAGAAAAAGATCGAATAAATGCATCAAATATTAGTAAACAATACATAAATAATACATAATGCCAACTTTACTAACTGTAGGAGTGTGAAAACTAAACTAATTTATGGTATAGTGTCTCAAATATGTATTAAAGGAAAATTACTCGTAAAACCACTTTTCAGATTTTAAGAAAATCGCACCCACCCACTTTGATTGCCAATTGGTATCATGAAAATACTTTTATTTTGTATATTTGTAAATATTGATATTTCCCCCAACTATATAGCATGTACTTAACAACAGAAATGCCATATGTGTTGTAAATAATTCCTGGGTAGTTAAAAATCTTACCCCTACCCCCTATTTCTGCCTTTTTTCAGCGATAAATATGATGAAAAACATCAAATCACCCCAATGTTCCACCAAAATTACCTAATATGACAACAACAACATACATTCTATTGTAAAAACGACTTATTCCCATAGCAAATGCCATATCAAAAGTCCTAGAGGCTGTAATTTTACAAAAGGCGACGTTTACTTTTATGCCGGCCATCTTGGACGCCATCTTGGATTTCTAAAACGCCACCTTGAGAATTGAAAAAAATGTCCCTTTTCATAAAGCACACATATTTACGAACATTTTAAGGTATGACTTAGCTTGTTAAAATGAATGGTAGTGTAACTTCAAAAATAGAGGCCTAAATAAGGTATCGCAGAACGCCCAAAATGCACCAGATGGATCCGGTGTTAAGAAAATTATCCCGGCTTTTATTAAATCATACTACTTCAGACACCTAGGCAAGTGAATTTAAATTGATGCAAATGTTAAAGTCGGAAAACAAACTACTTCGAATAGATATTGGTAACTTATGGATATCGATTTGAAAAATGCCATTACATCTTATCTGAAATTGTTACTTCCAGCATAGATGTTCTTACCTTTCAAATGATGCCAGTAGGTTATTTACAAGCGACACAGTAATGCCGTTTTGTAAAGATGCATTAACTCTCGTGGCTTTATTACTATTAGCAATATGAAATTGTAAATTATTCGATAATCTTAATCAGCGATGTTAAGTAAGAAGGACAGATTAACACGAATTATTTTTAGTTGTAAATATTTATTTTTAATTTTGTCAGCGATGTTACGTTATCAAACGTAAGACAATCTATCACAGCATTACATAGTATTCAAACGTCAGTGATTGTATCTTTAAAACCACTTACATTAATAGGCATACATGATTGTATCTTTAAAACCACTTACATTAAAAGGCATACTCCTCACTGGGTCGATCTTTTTTCAATTACATGTAGTTTGTAAGATGTATAGATAAGGTAAAATAATCAGGTATCTGAGTAGCTTCATTTCCACCATAACGTGCAACAGTGAGACTTGAGAAAAATGTTGTAATTGTAAGCCAAATGTTTGGAGGGTTTGTAAAAAGCATGGGTCTTAGACGCCTGGCGGCATTTTGGATTTTTTGGATTTTCCAAATTATCGATGCGAAAATAATAATATATTAGTCAAACGTCAGTGATGGCTTCTTTAAAACCACTTACATTAAATGCATACTCCTCACTGGATCGATCTTTTTTCAATTAGTTTGTAAGATGTATAGATAAGGGAAAATAAGCAAGTATCAAAGTAGCTTCATTTTTACCATAACGCGCAACTGTAAGACTTGAGAAAAATGATGTACTAGTAATCCATTTTGGAGGGTTTGTAAGGAGCATGGATCTTAGACGCCTGGCGGCATTTTGTATTTTTTGGATTTTCCAAATTATCGATGCGCAAATGGTAATTAGCGAACCAGGATTGGAACTACTTTATGATGTCACAGAATACAGCCATTGTTTGGTGGATGAATTCAAGTTACAGTTGTATGTTGGACGCCAGCTAGATGACTGTATCACTGCATGCGCTCTCCGACCTCATTGTAAGGCATTGACGTATCATCCGCAATTTGGATCTACATCTTTGTGTGAACTTTACCAAAATGAAGGCAGCAAACACGTCGGACGTGTATATACAGAGACAGGATATCAGGATCGAAAAGGTAGAAATGAAGACTCAATTATATCTCAAAAGTATTCTATTTTGGTATCATAATAATGTATGCTCAGTACATCTAGAAACGCAACGTTTTCATCCTTGAGTTTTTCTTACTTCCATTGTTCATACATGTTTTTATTTTGTGTAATGATATTGCATAATCGCGTAGAAACATGTCTATTGTCTAAAAGTCATCGATCGGGTTACGTAATTCCCGTGCGTCAAGAAAATCACAAAACGCACGAATTTCACGTGCATCATTTACGCATGATGAATTTTGGTTTCAATTGCTTCGAATCCCTTGTAAGGTATGCCAATGGAAAGAAAATCACAAATTAAAGAAATATTCTAGGCTTCGGAATAAAAATGTCAGGATTGTCTGAACTTGTGCGAAATCGGGCGATTCGGATGCCTATGACGGAGACGTCAAATGTGAGGTTCCACTTCGGCTAAATTGTCATGAACCACCGACAATGATTCATTTGGAGACACTTTACTAGCATTTTTGCACCGTTTACAACCACCCATGTCCAGGTCATCCATGTGAAACAACTCTCTGACAGGACCAATAACTCCTCATGTACCATCTCGAGGCGAAGTTCACAACTGATTCATACACTTTTAAACAACTGGTTGGACGTCATGAATATGTAATCAATCAATAATTAATCAATATTTGAACTTTTCACTTAGAACAGCGAATCTGAAAAATTGGGATTTTAACAATTTGTGTTTCGTTACTTTCTAGCCGCACTATACACACAATCACTGTTCCTTTGTATCGATAGCACTTTAAGAAAACAATGTTACAGTTGCATTGTTCATGGAATAACATATCATGAAGTAAATACAGTTTGGTTGTCAATCATAAAAAGTTTGAAAAAGTGTTGACAGGGACCCTAGTGTTGCGTTTCTTGATGTACTCAGTATATGATAATTATTCTTCTTTTTTATTGTCATATAGAAAATGTTCTTGTATTATAATATGTGCCACACGTGCACTACGCGCCATAATAAATGTAGTCAACGCCTCCCTATAATATTGCGAGAACTGCTCCACGACTCTATACAACGAATGGTCAACGGATTCCTTTGTTGTTCAGTTTTGTTGGATGTGTTGACCGTGTAACTATATATTATATAACAATAGTTTAATCTTCAGGGTTCATACCAGAATTTTATACACAATAGTTCATTTGATTTAGGAATTATTTATTGCATCATTTGAAAGCGAAATTTGTTAAGAAATACGTTACTTTACAACACATATTTGTTGATACTAAAAATGTTATTATCGTTTCTACAATTATAAATTATTATTCAGCTATTAATAAAACTAAAAGAACATGCATAGAGTAGCTTTATACATATATCATTTGTAGTTTAATAACAAAAACTCCGCCACACTATTTACGAAACTATTAAAAAAGATATAATAATACATATTGATAAGGTCGGAATATTTTACCAAAGTAACCAAAATAATCCAACAAATCTTTAAAACATAAGTTCGGTCCAAATTTGCTCATGTATAGATGTCTGTCTGATTATGCCAGCATGCATTCATACGGGTGTATACATTCTTTCAGATTCCTTGTGCAACGGAATGCAGTAATGGTTCGACTTGCAATATGACAACAAAACAATGCGACTACACAGGTAAACAAAACCGAAAAGTGAATTCTTTTGAGATATCACGCAAGGCAATTATTGCTCCATCTCAATCTCATTAAAATCAGATTCCTTTACAGATTTCAGATTTTTAGATAAACGTTTGTTAATGTATATTACGTGTAAATGGATTTTCAGTTATGTTCACCTTGGCATAATTAAATCAAATAATTACCAATGTCTTTCTTTTACAGAATGTATCAGCCTCCCAAAAATTACAAACGGAACGATTCTGGGCAATGGTCGTTCTATAGGAAATAAATTACGGTTCAAATGTGACACAGGTAGAAGTGTAGAAAAGGAAACTGTTTGTCAAACTGATGGGAAATGGAGTGTAAGCTCCGTAAACTGCAAACGTACGTATTTATTTCGGATGCTTATATTACATATTTAGAGCATCGGACCTTATACGAAAAATTACCTATGTACGTGGGTATATCCAAAAGTAATGTCACTGATGCTGTAAAATCGTGTATAATGCCAGTAAAACCACGAATTGTTTCATACCGTAACTTCAGTCTAATTTGAATATGATGACCAAATTTCACAACAATGCACATAATAGTTCTTGAGATATGAATATTTTTATGAGACATACTTACGAACATCGCCGCAAGTCCGACGTCAACGACGTCACATTGACGTTACTTGTCGACACCTACTCATCCAGCAGAAGTTCATCCCTGATAATTTCGAACGACTCATAAACCATGCAGTCATTTCCACGACCATAAAAATTGTGCAACCCACCCGACACTTACTCTCTGCGAAATCAAATTATTGTTAAGTGTCCTCTAGTTAGTCCCACAGCAAAAAAATTAATTCACCACATAATGATCACAGTTTTGAACGTTGAATTGAATGAACGGCGTTAAATATACTCTTGGTTTCTTTTCGGATCTATATGGCTGTCTATCGATAATGATTTGTTGATCCATGCCCCCTTAAAAGCTTATACTACAGGTACACGAGACTATGTTGCCGCCGTGTGTAACTAAAGTTTCAGTAGGTGACTTTCATAACTTTAAGGAAAAGTGCACTATTACGCGCAGCGTTTTTTTTGTCACAAATCTGTCGTGTTTTCGCTAAATAATCAGTGGTTGAAAATATATTGCGAGTTTCAAAAAAGAGTGACGTCAATTAATTTTTAGCAACAGGCACAACAGATTGGTTTCATCACGTCACGAAAGTATCGTCTGCTTTCGAGAATTATTTTTTATAAAAACGCATAAAATAAAATCGTTATAATAATGCAAAAAAATCGTAATTTTCGTGTGCGGCGATATGACGTCATAGGTATATTTCAAATGTACATATAATCCAATTATGAAAATTAAACTAGAACCATCACTGTCGTGATCAGGGCCCTGTTGTTATCATTGTCAATAAGTATTGCAAGTTTCATTTGAATATCTTGAAAAGTTTTTGAACTATGGCCAATGTAAAAGTTTTGAAGTCAAAAAAGGGGCACAAGCAAAATTTTATTAAAGCTAGAGTTGTTGCCCTTTGCTACACATGTGCGTATTGTCACTGTCAATATGTATAGCAAGTTTCATTTGAATATCTGTAACGGTTTTGAAGTAATGTAGAAAAAAAAATGAAAAATGAGGAAATTGTAATTTTACAAAGGGCCATAATTCTTACAATATTGTAGCTGGAGTAACATAACTTTGCATACAATAGTGTATTGTTGCTGTGACCTTATGTTTAAAGTTTGAAGTCGATACCTTTAACGGTTTGCAAGTTATTAAGAAAAAACATTTTGAACTATGGCCAATGTTAAATTTTTGAAGTCGAAAAAGGGGCACAAGCCAAAATTTATTAAAGCTAGAGTTGTTGCCCTTTGCTACACATGTGCGTATTGTCACTGTCAATATGTGTAACAAGTTTCATTTGAATATATGTAACGGTTTTGAAGTAATGTAGAAAAAAAATATGAAAAATGAGGAAAATTGTAATTTTACAAAGGACCATAATTCTTACAATATTGTAGCTGGAGTAACATAACTTGGCATACAATAGTGTATTGTTGCTGCGACCTTATGTTTAAAGTTTGAAGTCGATACCTTTAACGGTTTGCAAGTTATTAAGAAAAAACATGAAAAATGTGGACGGACAGACGGACGGACGGACGGACAGACGGACAGGGTGATTACTATAGGGCACCTGCAAAAAATTTTGCAGGGCCCTAATAATGGAGCACGTTGTTTATTAATCAGAATTGAATTGCTGAAAATTTTGATATCATATTTATGCATATCGGCCTATTAACAAATAAACCACGGGAGGAGTGACATTACTTTTGGATATACCCTCGTATAAGTATATAAACATACATTTGTATTGGCATGCGATATATACCATTGACGAAACGTAGGTTGTAACCAAAATTCGAAATAATTATAAGTTATTTCATCAAACGGATGTTCTGATTGGTCATCTATTTAAACGTGTAAACTTGTTTCATACATTTCCGATCATGATTCAGATGGTTGTTATGTTAACATGCAAAACATGCGTACCACACAAACATGAAATGATAAGTAATTATTAAACCATTTGTGATAATTTACCTTGATACAATAATTGTACGATTTGTAAAAAAAACAATTGTTTCAATTGTATTTGTTTATACATGTATTCACTTTTTTGTTTTATAGAACCAAAGGATTGCAAAGAGATGCACGACACGGGAGCTCGATACAATGGTGTTTATCGTGTTTACCCAGGTGGTTCAGAAATTGAGGGAATACAAGTAAGATGCGACATGAAAACACCACCTGGTGGCTGGACAATCATACAACGTAGAATAGATGATAGGGATTTCTACAAAACATGGGCTGAATACAAGGAGGGGTTTGGTGACTTTTTTGGAAGTTATTGGCTGGGCAATGATTTGATTTGGAAGCTCACTAGCAGCAAGACATATCGGCTAAGGATTGATCTCACAGCACAAGACGGAAAGACTGGATACGCCGAATATGAAGACTTCTTTATCGAAGCTGAAACGTCACAATACGCTCTAAACATTGGTGGATTCCAGGGTAACGTTGGTGATAGTTTAGCGTTTCAGAACCATATGAAATTTTCTACCAAGGACAGGGATAATGACGTTTGGTATGCAAATTGCGCTGTATATTATCACGGTGCATGGTGGTATAAAGATTGCCACGACTCTAATTTGAACGGGGATTATATGAATTTCGCGCATGGAAAGGGTATGTCCTGGTTTACATGGAGGGGACATACTGAGCCAATGAAAGAAACAGAAATGAAAATTCGTCCTGCGAATGATAGCAAGTGAGATTTAGCGCAATAATACTGGTAATTGAATATGTTATCATTTACCGTCGCATTGACTATTCGATCTTTTCCATAGGGTATAAACGAAATCACTGTATGACTTATCGGACACAAAACACATATCATGCACCAGTTTCATTATTTGGTAATAATAAGATACTGATATGCACACAAAAAAGCGCATGCGAACGGAAACAGCCACGAATTTAGAGATACATTGAACGTATCCTTCGTATCTCAATAAACGAGATACTTACAGAACTACCATTAAATGTTACGTAACAGTAGGTCATTATCAAGTACAGATGTCCAAAAGCAAAAGTACAAAATTTAATGGTGTTTAAGACAAAACGGAGATAAGTAGCCTAAATGAGGAAGCACCAAACGTCTGTTTATATACATGTTGATGATAATATTCACACAATGGTTGGATTGGTTTGAATGCTTTCAGCAACCAATAAGGAGGAATGTTCATTGCACTGACATGAAGTAAATTGCTATGGAGTAATGTTTAACAGGTTTGAGTAAAACAAACAAATCAGCATTTGGGTGAGCTCTTGTAAGCTCCCAACTTTTGACAAAGAAACTGGTCAAAATTTATAAATTTAGAATACATATAATTTAAAATAGTTTGGATATACAGAGAATGATCATAGGAGCTGACAAAAATACTCAGGCAGGTAAAAGATGCATTCATGGCCAAAATAAGAGACAGACATATTTCCACTAAGATTTATTCATGATTCGTGCAAAAAGGTATACAAGATAAATGATGCAAAAATGTACAGTGAAAGTGAAGGAAATTAAAGTTAATTGTTTGGTTCATATGTTGGTACATTTAAACATGGGTATCTTTTTACATCATAAACTGATGATTGTTGAGCATGTTACTGTGGTTAGTATACATTCATCAACAATTTATATCACATAAGATATATGTATACATGTACAGCAATATATGAAATCACACAAAAATACTTTTATTTCTAATAAGACTTCACAATATATCACATTAGAAATACATTAAGATATAATACGTAGTGTTGTTCATAGAGATTCAATTACAAACATTGAGGTTTTCTGGATCCGCACTACATAACGGGCGAGTCTTGAGTTTATACCAAGCCAACAAGAATGCTTTGAATCAGACCAATGGTTCATCTTCTCCCAATGGTAACATGGAAATACCAGGGACAAACGTTGCCTATAGATAGAGGAACAGACTGAAAGCTAACTTAAGTATAACCCATACCTATAATATTGTATATCGAGAGACGACATGTTTAAATCAAGAGAAACAAATACAAACAGAACATAGTTATTCACCTAATTCCATACTTATATATTAAGATTATAAAGTGGCAGTAATAGCACATTTTGTACAAACCAATCTAGTCAGAATATCATTAATCAATCTATAACAATGCATTATGATTCCATACAATGAAGAACAATACAATACAGGATTAATCACAACACACAAATGAGACAATTAATGTATGTACATACCTTATATCATGTCTTTTACAACTCAAAGACATCTGGAGATTTGTAAAGTAAATGAAACTAGATGATAAGTCATTAACAAAATAAGATGAGGCAATGATGAATTAATTACAAGATTTACATCTAGAATGTTTTTTTTTATTTCAGGGTTTTTTTGTGATTATGGTTAAATCAATGTTTGCAGCTTTCCTTTCATTTATATTTTAAAACATTTTAACAGTTTATTTGTTTGTTTTACGGAAGTACCAAGACTGCATTCAGTAAACGCGTATGTCCCGGTGATAGCCCTGTCCATTACGACTAGCTATGTCAATCAACTTGAAAGTTTTGTAATAAAATGGACGAACTACGAACAGACTAACAAACTAACAAACTACTTGTATATGTCTTGGGGCATAAAATGGTCTGATCACCAGGTAATGAAATGTGGCAAATAACCAAGCAATGTATACTCTTGGAATTAATTTATCCTTGCCTAACATAGATATAGTCATCTAAATTCCGAGTAACAATAGCACATAGTTATAAAATGTATAAATATTCACTTCAACAAGCATCAATTTAAATATATATATACAGTTGAAAAGTTTGAAATACATGTAAATGAAATGTATAGTTCAAGACAACAAGCAGAATTCTATACACATGGCACGACAAAACGTTTCTGAATATGTACGAGATCACGGATATAAAGACATCATGCAATTACCTCCCATGACTAACTCTTCATAGTACTATTTACATATTTACACTGATCTCAAAAATGTTACGAGCGAATCACAATTTCCCAGATTTTCTTGAAATCACTAAAACGTCAAGACTCTGCCAAGAAAACATTTAAGCATCATCAAGGCCGAACGATGATCCGCTAGACATGTTTCCACCTGTATGCATACCAGATCCCGATGAAGTCATATCAAACATGTTGATATCTATACTACCGCTGTTCAAATCCCTGGCTTCTGCAATTTCAGGCATGCTGAAAGAATTAAATACAATAAAATTGAAAATAATAAAT
Organism: Spisula subtruncata; assembly: GCA_963678985.1. Taxonomy (NCBI): domain Eukaryota; kingdom Metazoa; phylum Mollusca; class Bivalvia; order Venerida; family Mactridae; genus Spisula; species Spisula subtruncata. The sequence continues at coordinate 14,124,136 of OY787673.1, read as the reverse complement.
AATAAATAAAACTGCATTCAATAAACACTTATGCCCCCCCCCTTGTAGACTCGTCCATTAAAAAGTTTTATTAACTAACATTAAAATTGGCATTTTCCTAAGTTTAAGTTATGTCAATGTGAAGGTCACAATGAGGACATGTGATATAGGTGTGAAGAGTGATCCACTACAATATCCATGCTTTGTAGCAAGCCATATTGGTGCAAGACCAAATAGTTGGTTAACTAAAACTATGGCCCTTCAATAAGTTTAAGTCCAAAAACATAATACGTCCCATTTTTCAACGGGCGTATAAAAAGGGCAAAGAGTAGGTCAAAATGAGGACAGGTGATATAGGTGTGTTAAAAGTGTTCTAATACAAGATCGTTGCAAATAAGAAAGCTCTGTAGCAAGCAATATTGATGAAAGAAGAAACTGTGAGATTGGGTTTACCTTGTACAGACGGACTAGTCAATAACTATATGCCACCCGATCTATCCATTCGGGACAAAAAAAAAGATAAGTTTCACTAATAATGATCAGATTGGCAAATACCATATATAGAAGCATGTTTTGTATTGAAAGTTGGTTCAATAGGAAATGTAGAAATACATTAGTTCACAGATGCAGAAAGACCCAAACACACATACAGGATGAAACCTAACACTGATACTACCTAATAACAAATGAACAAACTGGCGTTGGTATTCAATATTGATCTTACTTGACTTAAGGCTAAGGACAACCAATCAGATCATATCATGTTAAACTCTTCGTCAGTAACAGGCGATATGATTAAATGGCTACAAAATGTATAGTATTACTTATTCTCAAATTCAATAAGATCAATATTGTATGAATTCTACCTCAGGGATAGTAAACAAGATCTATATTTTAGGTCTATAGAACAACAAACAAACAAGAAGCGTTTCTTACGTGAAATTGAAGGCGTCGCTCACACTTCCAGACGAGGTCAAGGTTGGAGTATCCAAAGTACTGGTAGCAGTGCTTATCAACATGTCAGCCATTGAATCAACTGTATTATTTAGAGTTGGGTTTGGTGGTTGTGTCGTGACACTAGGAAAGGATTCTGATACAGCCGCATTAAAACCAGCTGTTAGATGTAAAAAATTGCTCCTTTGATCTTCTGGCAGACTACTCAACAATGCCTGTAACTGTTCTTCAGGAAGGTTACTCAGTGCACTTAGTAACATTAACTGTTGTTCAGATGGAGAGATCTGATTGGTTGATACAAAGTTCTCCTGCACTAAATGAGATGCTGGCTGCTGATTCTGCTGCTGCTGCTGCTGCTGCTGCTGTTGTTGTTGCAGAATAGATTTAATGGTGGCTTGATCCTTGACAATTTCATACTGTCCATTATCCATATGTACTGCATATATAACAGTATTGGTGCCATTTTGACCTTCAAATTGAAGAGTGAAATCATCATCATTGGAAATAACTACTTCCACTTGCTCATCAGCGGAATGTGAGCTACCATCGTCGCTGAGAGATGAAAGCATGTGTCCATCAGGTGGTGTGTTACTCAGCATTTGACTTTGTGCATCCTGCACAGGGCTGTTCCTCTTATTCAATAAGCCAGATTGATTATATTTCCCCATGAAACGTTCACCGGATTGCAGATCAACATCGTTTATCACCGTAGGCAATGAGGGATTAACTTGACAAGCAAACTCATTCTGCATGGATGGACTCAGCACTTGATGTTGTGACATAGAGTTGGGAGGACTGTTGTTTCTCTGTGCAGGACTATCTGGACTGAAGGGTGCGTAACAAGGGCTCGCACCATTACTGGATCCCTGAGTAGAGTATGCAGGGCTCGATAATGGTGTGCGGCTGTACAGCATATTCGAAATAGTTGGATGCTGTTGCTCTATGCTGGCTCGGGATCTCTTCACAGGGGCAGCTGAAATCATAGGCAATGAGTAACTAATCAAAAACCAGTCAATAAACATAAAATTTATATGCTCTCCACTTCAATTAAAATTTGGTGGGGGGTAAACAAATATATTAATCTATTTTTAGTAACAATGCCTTTGACCATTCTTAGCCCTAACCAATCCCAACCTATGTCTCAATGACAACTTGCTATATACAAAGGTCAATCCGAACTAGACCAGAAACCTTTTATTCCAAATTTAGTAATATTTGTGACCTTAACACAAAATAAAACCCCAAGCAACATTATGTAGGTCTCCATGCAAGCTTGTCATATACAAATTTTCATGAAGATGTGTCAATCCAAACTTAAGTTTTTGACAGGAAACCCCCTGTTTGACGTCATTTCCCACAAGCCATAGCTTAATCTAATAACCAGGTTTTCAGTGTGGTATTTGACTATTCATTAGAATATTTTATGATGAACTGTGAATATTGTTCATCTATCTATCTCATTACAAAGACTCCACTGGTGGGAAGTCTGCAAAGTAACATTAATTTTACAGGGACTAACCTCCAGATGGTTAATTTCAAAATTTATCCAAAAACTCTTGTAAAAGCCCATTTTTTTGGATTGACCAACCTATTTATACATTTATACATACGAATCTGGAGTTTAGTCACTTTAATAGGACAACCAATGATTTAAAGTTATAAATTTACAAAATCATCATTTCATCAAAACAGACCAAATTTAAATTTCACGAAGATAATTGATTTTACAGCATATCATAATCCATTTCTGTATTGACAATGTACAATAACTTCATACCTGAAGTTTCGCTACCTTGTGGAGAGAGTGGGAATCCGGAATCAATCGACGGTGACCTTACATGTTTTCCTGTGTCAATCTCCAGGGCACTACAATAATTATAAAATACAATGACATAATGTGTAACCATATGGCAATAATTATTGGACAAAACATTTCTGATAATATGCACCACTAGGTTTGGGCACCAACAATCCATGTAAAGTTTCAAAGATATTTGACCAATGGTAAAGAAGAATAAGCACAGACTTTGTGACAGAAGGACAAATCAAAACATGAACATTTTATGTTTGTAAAACATGACTTTGTATGCCCAATGGCAGCCATATAGTCGAGAATGGTAAAAATCACAGTGACCTTGAGCTTTGACTTATTGACCTCAAAATCAATAGGGTTTATCTACTTCGCGCTTTGTGATTGGCTTACAAATTTATTACCGACCAATCAAAATAAGTCTTACACGAGGAAACGTACCCAATACAAAACGTACCAATGCAAACGTACCGTGACGATTACGAACCATCGGACACGCTGTCCGACGGAAAGGTCTGACGCACTAGACCGAGAGGTAAACTGTTGGCTATTGGGAAGTCTGATAATATACAGTTTGACTATCCTAGAGCAAAGCGTTCTTGAGTTATTGAACGGAAACAATTTTGGTCAACCTACAGACAGACTGACCGATATGTGCAAAGCAATTTACCCCCTCATTAAAGGAAACCTATGTTTCATAATTATTTGACAGATTGTGGTGATTGGAGTTTCATGGTTATAGGTCTGTTGCTTAAACAAAGCCCTACCCAGCTCCTTCGTTCAGTTGCATCCCATTTAATGAAATATAGAAGGCATGGATTAACTCAAGTTGAAAGTGCACATAGCACTTCGCTTAGAAAACAAACACCAAGTTCAACAAAATAATTAACAAAATTTAAAACCCACGCATATGACTAATGCCTAGGTCCCACAGAGACCGTCATCAGTGGCGTACTCCCGGTTTAATAAATGGGCATCAGAAGGTATCATGAAAAGGGTCTTCGTGGTCTAGGGGAAGCTTTTCAGAAATAATTAGAAAATTTGTGAAATCCCTGTTCGAAAGGCCTCACTATTTAAATCAAGAGTAGATCACCGAGGCAAAAGATACTCAGTGGAACCTAGGCTTTATGTAACAGTTTATGGAGACACATACCACATAGCATGGTTCAGATCTATGATAAAGGCATCCTTTGTACCATTGTAACCTTGCACCACAGCTTCTGTAATAGAACAAGTAGAAGTGGCATATAATTATACTTTATCACATAAATCTCGGTGTGGGAGTGTAATAAAGCCCATTACATAAAAACGATATTACACTACTGAATAATTAACTATTTTTATGTATTCATACGCGCTGTCAAAAAAATAAACAAATATGGCCGACCGTGATTTTATCGTCAGCGGTACAGGTCAGATCGATAGACAAGGCGAATCTGAAAATCAACGAGAATTTACAAAGGCAATTCAATTCAAATATAATAAATAAACACAAAACTACATTAATCTATTGAACATAGCATAGGCTTACACTTCCTGCAAAATTAAATGCATTTTGAGTTTCAAAATCGCATCTCTTTAAAATTCATCAATATATCTCTTTCCGGAAATTCGAAGGAGTGATGACGTAAAAACATAAACGTGACGTCACAATGTACGTGACGTTTCCCGTTTTATATTACGAGTATGTTCCCCTTACAAAATTAATTTCAAGACAAGATAGGGCCTACTTAAAAGGTCCGTGACGTTATTACCGTTCAAATATACCTGTCTCGGCTCATCTTCGCTTTCAACAATGAATTAAATGTAATTGAAATACAGTCACTGTGTTGCACTACGTTTAGATGCTCATTTATTTTTAACCGCATTAACTTACCTCAATCTTATTCTCTCTATAGGGGAAGCGGGTCTACTAGTTTTAGTTTTCTACATTTAAATAGCTTATTTTGTTTATGTGATAAAAAGAATCTTACATTCGTGTCATTCCATATTAAATTTATTAAACTCGCAGAGCCTCGTATTTTATCACTTTTATCCAACTCGTTTAATAAATTCAATATGAAAAGTCACTCATGTAAGATCCTCTATGTATAATCACTTAATTTTGATGGGACCAAAATTTTGTAGTTTGGGTAATAAGGCCATTTCGAAGGGACATAAATTCTTAGGTTTTGCTTTTCAGGTAATAAATACAAGGGTTAAAATTATTATTTGATGGGATTTGATTTCGTGGTTGAAGATGAACCACGGAATCCACAAAATTGAATTGCCTATAAAATAATGATTTTACAGTATCTATCAAATATAAGCAATAACACAGCATTGACCTAGCCTAATAAAGCAAATGGCTCAATATAACTATATATGGGCAAAAATCTATCTTGGTGGCATGTCTTTAAAGCAATCCGATTGGACACAAGACTGACAGAGCCAAAAAGTGATATGCATGTAGATTCTCAGCTAAAATTATGGAGAACAGATTCTTTTTGATTAAAACTTCTATAACCTTTTATTACTGAATGGAACATTAGCATGAGGAGATAGATTTTCTTAGTCAGACGATTTGCTTTTTTGTAACAATGTTGTGTAGGTTTTTAAGTAAAAATTCTGACAAAAAAGTTGTTTTCACATTTTTTCAGAGCCTTTTATTTAGACCTTCTTCCAAACTACAGTAAAACCTTGTTATCTTCGGAGGACTAATCGAGACAAACCAAATGATCAAAATAAACCGGGATCTCGATATAGCTAGTGGTTTGATATAAGCATACAACATAATATTAAGCTAATTCGCCGGGAATTTGAAATTTGCTCGAAATAAGCCGGTTGCTCGTAACAATGATGCTTGTCTTAACAAAATTTTACTGTATACTATATATGTTAATAAATGGGTGATTTGATATTAGCCCTGTTATTTGTTGAGGGCAGTCATATTGGCCCAAGGCCGAAGGGTAATAATTGATAGTCATTTAATAATAAAAAATATAAACCTCTAAAACCTCTAAATATCTTACCCTCATCACAATGTTTATCAAATGTATCCTCTCTCTTTTTCTTCCCGGGATAAACATACTGGAAGATGTTTGCCTGGTCATTTTTCTTGGCTTCAATGGTTTGCATCAGAATATAGGCTAGATTCTTGATTTTAAGTTTACTATGTCCAGCTACATCAAGGTCATAGACACATTTCTTCTTACGTCCTTCTGTAATTGTATAGATAATGTACGATCATTAATTGTGTAATAAAATACAATCAACCGAGACAGTGGTCATTCAACTATATTCCTGCTTTATATTAGCCAATGACCTACCAGTCTGGCTTCAAGGCAAAGTGTTGAAAATTAAGAATTATAGCCTGGTGAATTTGACATGACCCTGACCTATAATTTAACTGTCGATATATTGTCTAAATTTATATCCCGGTTGTATGTTTTCATAATCGGTGAGTATCACGAAGATGCTCGAGATGTTAACCAAACACAAAGTTGAAATACCGATATCGCACGATTTGTTTGCGGAAAATGATATATCCAAAGCAAGAACCTTGTAATATATTCATGCATAAAGGTCAAGATCAGGTCAAAATCACCAAGCTATACCGTTCAGACAAAGTTTTTACTATCCCCATACATCAGTGGTTATATAAATATAGTCAAGTGCCCCGACTATGTTCCAGAAGAAAAAATAAGCTGGTTGAATAAGAATGAGTTTTCACACACTTAAAATATTGATTGGCAACAACTGATAACAACACATGCCAATATGTCACAAAAAATGTTTGTCCAGGCCATGTTATCAAGATGATAGCGCTCATAGTCATAGCTGATTCTTAATACATTTTTTGCAAAATTTTGAGCAATTAATAATTATTTCACAGGTGGATATTATAGGGGTTTTCAAAGTTATTTTTAAGCATTACAAATGCCTAGGTCCCACTGAGCATTTTTGCATCGGCGATGCACTTCCGATTTAATAAATGGACATTTGAAGGCAGCCGGCAAATGATCGTTGTGTGGTCTATGGGAAGTTTCGGGTAAGTCCATATTAGCTTTTTGAAATCACTGAGCCACATGCCTTCCGAAGCTAAATTTTTGAAATCAGAAGTACATTGCCGTGGTAAAAAAGTAAAATATGGTCAGTGAGACCTAGGCTATAAGCAGAGTAAGAACAACCAAGTATGGTAGCACCTAACCTGTTTCCTTTATCATCAGTACTGTGGCCGTGAGATGAGCAAACACACTTTTGACACCCTGACTATCGGAGATATTCTGGTCAGAGAATCGTAGAATAAACGTCCCGGAACGTCCAGAACTACAACGTTTAAGTTTCTCCTTCGCTTCTTCTTTGCTTATAAACCCATATATCAGACTGTGAAATAAAATGTATACTGTAAACTTAGATATTATTTTGCATGATTTAATTTTGCGGAGTTCGAGGGTAGTAGAAATTTGCAAAATTAAGGAGCTGCAAAGGTTTTCAAAACATCAATATGGACAGTGTAAGCGACAACAAATTGTAATCTCAAAAATGCCGATGATCAGCAAAACGTGAAAGCTAATATTTGCAAAAGTAAATTGGTTTACAGTACAATAAAGTGCATAATCCAAGAAAAAAAGATATGCAGGCAAAATTCACAATTAAATTGGGCTAAGAATTCAGCAGGTCAGGTGGTATTTTCTGGCATTCTCAATTCAGTTCATTGACAATAAAAAGTTATTGCAATGTGCACTTTTATTTTTGTCCATTTGCACCTTTGTCATCTAGCGTGGCGCCCAACTCACAGGGCTTGGCAAGACAGAAAACATGCTGAATCCGGCTGCAATCAACATTCGATCAGAAATGCCTTCAGTCTCCATTAAATGTAAAGATTGTATCATAGGAAGGCAAAGTCTAACAGGGGCTACTACATGGGGAGACGTAAGAAGAACACTTGACTTACTCCTCTTTCCAGTATTTCAGGAGATATCTATCTATAAGGTTGTATACTCCAATAAACCATTTCCAGAATGAGAAACTCAAACATTCGTCATCACTTCCATATGTCTTCACCATTTTATCCTGAAATTCAACGAAAAAATTAGAAATGTGTCCATTGACACGGGTGCACCCATTGGGGTATACAGTAAAAGTAACAGACGGCCATAACTCAGGTAAAGATTGCTGCAGCAAGAATTCCATCCTTTAAGGTCAACTACACAATTCCATGCCGAACGGCTTGTGAGTAGTTCAACACACAAGATTTGCGTTACTTACCGACGGACTGACAGCACCAATGCTATATGCCTCCCACTTATAAATAAGTGAGGGGGGAGGGGCACAAACAAATTACGAAACAAACCAAATACCTCCTAGATGTTTAGGCTGAAGTCTGTTCATGTTACAGATCGATCAATCATTCATGAGTGATTTACATAACATACAAAGTATGCTGGATTGCAACTCTGCTTTATTTTTAAAAGAAAAATATAACTTTTGGACGATATCGCAATTGGTTTAAACTGATTATAATTATGCAATAAATCAATCATAAATCATCATTCAGCAACTTTCTATTACATTAATATCTATAGGTAATGTAGGAAAATTACATCATACAAAAAATTTAATTTCATCTTTGATGCAGCGCATTTAAATAACAGATAGACGATAACAAATCCACTTCTCTTAAAAAAATCAAAGACCTAAAATACATGTATTTTAGGTCTTTGATAAAATCTTATAGTTTAGTATACATAACAAGAGGGCCTGAAAGGCCCTAGGTCGCTCACCTGTTGCACAATGGTCTAGGTATCAGTACAACCTACATTCTGACCATATTTCATGAAGATTGGATCAAAATAGTGACCCCTGGAGTGAACACAATGAATTTCTAAGCATTTGACCTAGTAACCTAGTTTTTGACCCAACATGACCCAGTTTTGCACTTGGCCTAGATTTCATAGAGAACAACATTCTGACCAAGTTTCATGAAGATTGGATCAAAATTATGACCTCTGGTGTGAACACTAGGTTTTTCTAAGATTTGACCTAGTGACCTAGTTTTTCACCCCACATGACCCAGCTTAAAACTTGGCCTAGATTTCATAGAGAACAACATTCTGATTAAGTTTCATAATTATTGGATCAAAACCACGACCTCTGGAGTGAACACAAGGTTTTTCTAAATTTTGACATAGTGACCTAGTTTTTGACCCCACGTGACCCAGTTTTGAACTTGGCCTAGATTCCATAGAGAACAACATTCTGACCAAGTTCCATGAAAGTACAATCAAAATTGCGACCTCTGGTGTGAACATTAGGTTTTTCTTAGATTTGACCTTGTGACCTAGTTTTTGACCCCACATGACCCAGTTTCGAACTTGGTCATGATTTCATGGAGAACAACATTCTGACCAAGTTTTATGAAGATTAGACAAAAACGGTGACCTCTAGAGTGTACACAAGGTTTTTCTAAGATTTGACCTAGTGACCTAGTTTTTGACCCGGCATGACCCAGCTTTAAACTTGGCCTAGATTTCATAGAGAACAACATTCTGACCAAGTTTCATGAAGATTGGATCAAATTGGTGACCTCTAGGGTGTACACAAGGTTTTAATAAGATTTGACCTAGTGACCTAGTTTTTGACCCCACGTGACCCAGTTTTGAACTTGGCCTAGATTCCATAGAGAACAACATTCTGACCAAGTTCCATGAAAGTACAATCAAAATTGCGACCTCTGGTGTGAACATTAGGTTTTTCTTAGATTTGACCTAGTGACCTAGTTTTTGACCCCACATGACCCAGTTTCGAACTTGGTCTATATTTCATGGAGAACAACATTCTGACCAAGTTTTATGAAGATTAGACCAAAACGGTGACCTCTAGAGTGTACACAAGGTTTTTCTAAGATTTGACCTAGTGACCTAGTTTTTGACCCGGCATGACCCATCTTTAAACTTGGCCTAGATTTCATAGAGAACAACATTCTGACCAAGTTTCATGAAGATTGGATCAAATTGGTGACCTCTAGGGTGTACACAAGGTTTTAATAAGATTTGACCTAGTGACCTAGTTTATGACCCCACGTGACCCAGTTTTGAACTTGGCCTAGATTCCATAGAGAACAACATTCTGACCAAGTTCCATGAAAGTACAATCAAAATTGCGACCTCTGGTGTGAACATTAGGTTTTTCTTAGATTTGACCTTGTGACCTAGTTTTTGACCCCACATGACCCAGTTTCGAACTTGGTCTAGATTTCATGGAGAACAACATTCTGACCAAGTTTTATGAAGATTAGACCAAAACGGTGACCTCTAGAGTGTACACAAGGTTTTTCTAAGATTTGACCTAGTGACCTAGTTTTTGACCCGGCATGATCCAGCTTTAAACTTGGCCTAGATTTCATAGAGAACAACATTCTGACCAAGTTTCATGAAGATTGGATCAAATTGGTGACCTCTAGGGTGTACACAAGGTTTAAATAAGATTTGACCTAGTGACCTAGTTTTTGACCCTGCATGACCCAGTTTTGAACTTGGCCTAGATTTCATGGAGAACAACATTCTGACCAAGTTTCATGAAGATTGGATCAAATTGGTGACCTCTAGGGTGTACACAAGGTTTTAATAAGATTTGACCTAGTGACCTAGTTTTTGACCCTGCATGACCCAGTTTTGAACTTGCCCTAGATTTTATGGAGAACAACATTCTGACCAAGTTTCATGAAGATTGGAACAAACTTGTGACATCTAGAGTGTACACAAGGTTTTCCTAAGATTTGACCTAGTGACCTAGTTTTTGACCCCACATGACCCAGTTGCGAATTTGACCTAGATTTTATAGAGACAAACACTGTGATCAAGTTTCATTAAGATTTAATGAAAACTGTGACCTCTACAGTGCTTACAAGTCAAAATGTTGACGACGTACGACGTACAACGTACGACGTACGACGGACGACGGACGACGGACATTGGGCGATCACAATAGCTCACCTTGAGCACTTCGTGCTCAGGTGAGCTAAAAATGATCCATACTTACAAAGCAAAACATTTTCAAAGTGACTCTTTCTGTACCAACATCTTTACCTACAAAACACAAGCATTTATAATAGGTCATACAGTAAATACATGGTTCGTACGGATCCTTCAAAACAAAATTTAAGGACTTTTCCAGGACTTTTCATTCATTTTCAAGCTAAGTACTTATTTTTACTACTCATATGTCAAACAGCGCTAAAACACTAAAAAATCACCTATCAACAAAAAAAATTGACTTCGGTGCGTAATTAGTTGGTCAGGTTGTGATAATCACTAATACCATTCATTTGTACCCCCTCATTTTATCCCGAAGGCAACCAGGCCCTGATCTCCTGAAATATCTCGATTTTGAGATAGATCTCATCTCAAATATTGCCATGTGTCGTTTGAATAATTTCCAAGGGAGGATTGACTCAAAATTAGCATTAAAAAACAGCAAATGCTATTATTTTTTATTCTTGTAATTTTTAATGAGTTCTAGATTTATTAGAAATTCAGACTCTGATTTGGGCAACATCTCAATTTGTGATGAGATTTCTGCTTGAGATGCTTCGGGAGATCGGGGCCAGGTACTCATCACTTATCTGGAGTAAAGACTTACCAAATAGCCTTCTCTTCAGATGTATCAAATTATCTTCATTGAGTCGACGATTGGGACACAGTTTTCTCATTTTTGCTTGTAACATATCAGCAACATCACTCCACTCTAACTCCTCCCTGTTCACTATGGGTAATTTGTACTGTAATTAAAGAATATATGAACTTAAAATGTGTTCATCAACACGGGTGTGCCCATTGGAGTATATAGTAAAAGTAAACAAGAGGGCCATTGGCCCTTAAGCGCTCACCTGAGTTTGTTGCAATGTTGGCTTTGTTAGCAAGATTGTTGTAGTATGAACTCAAAATACTTATGTGGCCTAGATTTGAATTTTGTACTAAAATGTTTGTGAGTAGTAGGTAAAGTAGAGTTCCTGAAATACATACTTTGGTTTGACTGCTGATGGGTTTAGTACCGACTAGTTGTACTTGTGTAGAATCAAGCATTATTGAATTTGGAACTTTTTCCACATGACCCAGTTTCAAACTTGGCCCAGATTTCATAGAGATCATCATTCTGACCAAGTTTCATGAAGATTGGATCAAATTGATGACATCTAGAGTGTAAACAAGGTTTTTCTAAGATTTGACCTAGTGACCTGGTTTTTGACCCCACATGACCCAGTTTTGAACTTGGCCTAGAGTCCATAGAGAAATACATTCTGACCAAGTTTCATGAAGATACAACCAAAATTGTGACCTCTGGTGTGAACACTAGCTTTTCTAAGATTTGACCTAGTGACCTAGTTTTTGACCCCACATGACCCAGTTTCAAACTTGGCCTAGATTTCATGGAGAACAACATTCTGACCAAGTTTCATGAAGATTTGATAAAATTGATGACATCTAGAGTATACAAAAGGATTTTTTAGATTTGACCTATTGACCTAGTTTTTGACCCCACATGACCCAGTTTCAAACTTGGTCTAGATTTCATGAAGAACAACATTCTGACCAAGTGTCTTGAAGATTGGATCAAAACGGTGACCTCTAGGGTGTACACAAGGTTTTTATCAGATTTGACCTAGTGACCTAGTTTTTGACCCCGCATGACCCAGTTTCGAACTTGGCCAAGATTTCATGGAGAACAACATCCTGACCAAGTTTCATGAAGATTGGAACAAATTAGTGACATCTGGAGTGTACACAAGATTTTTCTAAGATTTGACCTAGTGACCTAGTTTTTGACCCCACATGACCCAGTTTCGAACTTGGTCTAGATTTCATGAAGAACAACATTCTGACCAAGTGTCTTGAAGATTGGATCAAAACGGTGACCTCTAGGGTGCACAAAAGGTTTTTATCAGATTTGACCTAGTGACCTAGTTTTTGACCCGGCATGACCCAGTTTCGAACTTGGCCTAGATTTCATGGAGAACAACATCCTGACCAAGTTTCATGAAGATTGGAACAAATTAGTGACATCTGGAGTGTACACAAGATTTTTCTAAGATTTGACCTAGTGACCTAGTTTTTGACCCCACATGACCCAGTTTCGAACTTGGCCTAGATTTCATAGAGAAGAACATTCTGACCAAGTTTCATGAAGATTGGATCAAAACTGTGACCTCTAGGGTGCACACAAGGTTTTTATCAGATTTGACCTAGTGACCTAGTTTTTGACCCGGCATGACCCAGTTTCGAACTTGGCCTAGATTTCATGGAGAACAACATCCTGACCAAGTTTCATGAAGATTGGAACAAATTAGTGACATCTGGAGTGTACACAAGATTTTTCTAAGATTTGACCTAGTGACCTAGTTTTTGACCCCACATGACCCAGTTTCGAACTTGGCCTAGATTTCATAGAGAAGAACATTCTGACCAAGTTTCATGAAGATTGGATCAAAACTGTGACCTCTAGGGTGCACACAAGGTTTTTATCAGATTTGACCTAGTGACCTAGTTTTTGACCCGGCATGACCCAGTTTCGAACTTGGCCTAGATTTCATGGAGAACAACATCCTGACCAAGTTTCATGAAGATTGGAACAAATTAGTGACATCTGGAGTGTACACAAGATTTTTCTAAGATTTGACCTAGTGACCTAGTTTTTGACCCCACATGACCCAGTTTCGAACTTGGCCTAGATTTCATAGAGAAGAACATTCTGACCAAGTTTCATGAAGATTGGATCAAAACTGTGACCTCTACAGTGCTTACAAGTCAAAATGTTGACGACGTACGACGTACGACGTACGACGTACGACGTACGACGTACGACGGACGACGGACGACGGACGACGGACATTTTGCGATCACAATAGCTCACCTTGAGCACTTCGTGCTCAGGTGAGCTAAAAAGGGCTATAACTCTGGTAAAAATTTCCCCATCAAATATTTCATCCTTTACGGTCAACTACACATCAAGGTTGTTCATCAGTGAATTTGTTTAGGAAATTCCACCAAATGGTACGTTTGTGAGGAGTTAAACACACAAGGTTTGTCTTACACACGGACGGACAGCACCAATACTATATCCCCCCACTTATAAATAAGTGAGGGGCACAATAACAACAAAACAAGAATATGTTAGATGCTTTGTGACTGTATACCAGTCCTGGGGCCTTATTCACCAACGTTGTAAGTCTAAAAATCAGACTTGGACTTAAAAATGTCATTATTCATATTCACTGGCAATTCTTTGAAATTAGATTTTACCATGAGACATTTTATCTGACTATTTGTTGTTACCCAATGAACATGTATACCAATTTTTATCAAAATTGGTACATTTATAACAACATGAGAGCAAATAGAACATTTGACAATGTAAAGTCTAAGTCTATATTTTAGACTTACAATGTTGGTGAATAAGGCCCCTGTAGAACTGTAAACCAAGTTTCTTTGGCGAATAGCATCATACTAACTTTTGCGTTTTGCTGATCGTTGGCATATTCGTTACTACAAATTTTTCGCCTTTTTAAAGTCTCTCGTGAAAGTTTTGAACACTTTTGCAGCTACTTAGTTTCGCAAATGTTCACCACTTACAATCTCCGCGAAGTTATATACCGCAAAATAATTTCTTGCTTAACAGTAGTCAGAAAGTATTAATTAAGTTAATGTAACTTACCACATCAGTGCTAAAACACTGCCACATTATTGAGGCCTGACACAAACAACCTTGGTTAGCTCCTGTTGTTACCACAAGTGGTAGAGACATGGTCTGTAAATATATACCAAATATATCTGTATTTCTACTTTTTCTACGATGGGTTAATGTCAAAAAACACCAAATTGAATTAGAATTGTTCTTTAACTCAATGTAATTTGACCAATGTCAGCCAACAAAAATGTCAGCTTTTTGTCCATGAGGCCCTCTCAAAAATTAAGTCAAAATATTTAAGTTTACATGTTGTCACAATTTTGACAACATACTACTGGGTAGAGCACAAAATTAGGATTAAAATCAATACCATTCATGACCAAAGTTGTAAATAAAGATTGCCTTTGGTACGTTAGGGGCATATCTGCCAAGTACTCCTATTAAAGTGGAGTTACTCCTATTTTGCCTTTAGTACATTACAGGACCAGTTATGACACAATTTTATAGTCATTTCTTCACCATTGATTTATGAAAATGCATTTCCATTATGTAACCGTACAAAAGTTCAAATTGCAAAAGTTTTAAAAGCCAACGTGTTGAAAAAAAAGTGAATTATCAAATCTAAAACAAACAATTATTATCATTAAACTTTTAAAGGGACTCAACTCCGTTTCGATGACAAAACATGTTTAGTAGACGTTTAATTCACAATAAATAACAATTTCAAATGATATAATTTACAGTGTTAGTCATGTAATAGATTTTAAGTGCTTAAAAGGTCATAACCGAATATTTTTCTTCTAGATGAATAAGTGCAGATTCTTATATAAATGTATTAGGTCGGTCAAGCAAAAATAGCGATTTTAAGAGAGCTTTTTGATAAATTTTCAATTTACCAACTGGAGTTGAGTCCCTTTAAGCATAGGCTGTACATACCCACAGTGTCCAATCATTCAGAGTGGTTAGGAAGAGGATGCGGTATTTCTCCTCGTGGACCTGTTTGTTGTTTGGATTACCAGGTCGTACAAACTTTCCCTTAAACTGTAAACTATGAAATGTCCCTTCGCAGCATTTTCTCTTACGTTTCCCTGACTGGAACGACACCGTGGCGTTCTTTTTCTTGTTCTCAAATTCAGCACATGTAGGAATACGAGCCATAGTTTCAGCGGAAACTTGATCGTCAAGAGGACATGCATTGATTTCATCCTCATATAAAAACCTTGCTTCAATCTTTGATGTGTGGGCAGGGAAGTAATCTGCGGCCAAAATTCTAAAAATACACATGCAATGTATATAGTCCACTCTCGATCATTATAAGCCAAACTTGTTTAAGACAAATTCTCCTTCAAATTTTTTTAAATTCGTACTGTCTTCATCATAATTTCTGCAGAAATAAATATACTTCGATTAACACTACGAAAGTAGACTCTTTTCCCACTAGGCATTCCTGCATTTACATCTCTGAATGTCAAACTGACAATAAATTAGCACTTAGTAAGGGCATACCAAATTGTTTCTTCATTTAGCGTCCATCCTCAGTTTGAAAACTTATCTAGCTATCCTGATACAAAAAACAAAACACTCAAAAAAACAAGCCATAATGACTATGATGACTTCTATCCTCATCATTTATACATTTAGGCCAATGGCTAACAAATATAGCTATCAAGAATTGTCATTCGTAATAACTTACTGAAATAACGTGAAACTTGTTTGTGTGAAACCTACTGCTACGTAGGGGTTGGGGACATGATAATGAGAAAGTATGATGGGTATGAAAGCAATATACCAATGTATTTTGAAGATATAAGAGGTTACAAATTTTGTTGTTTTTTCTTTCTCAAGATGCCTAAACCTATCCGTCCTCCTTATAATAAAATGACTAAAAATATTGCTGTTTCAAACATATTCTAATTATATCATCTATGAAAATGGCTGATAATCAAAATATTTTTAAGCATGTCTATGTTTTATAAAGGGGAAAAATGTGATCATGTTTCACACAGCTTGAAAATGTTAAAACTAAAAACTTAGTGTTTAGGTTTTTCTTAGAATTTGCCTATAGACTTGGTGGTTGAACCTAGTCAATTACCAATGGAACAACCACGTTTTTTGTTAGAGTTGGGTTGTTTTCAATAGTGAAGCAAGAATTGTGTGTTAACAAACTAATTTTGTTTTTCAAGTTGAAATCAAAACGGAGACAGTGCAAAGGTAAAATATGAAGGTATAAATATGAACTTCAAGACTAAATGTAAAATTATGTTGTATTGTACATACCGTACTGTAATCTTGGGCAAGTTTTTCTTGTCAACTTTGATGATATAATGTTCCTGTTCAGTGACCACAAATGTTCTACAAGTATACAAGATAAAGCAACTATCAATATTTTGCCAAAGTGGGGGGGGGGGGCTTTAGACAGAAAAATATTCCCGAAAGATGAACATTTGAAACTTCAAATAAATCTGGGTCTGAAAATAGACTTATATTTAGATCCCAATATTAGATAGGGTACTTCCCCTCGCAGGCCGTTTGATACACAGAGCTCATATTCAGATACAGCTGCAAGTATGGCCTTCAACCTCCAATTATATCCATACTTTAATCACCAAACCCATCATACATTTTATACACATGCCTCCAAAGCTAAGTGTTTAGGGCATTTGCCCCCTAATCTGGCGTTCCGGGTTCACATCCAAATTGAGGCACTCATATGCCTGCCATATTTCAGTAGAAAGCTGATTGGCAAATATTGGCTATGCTTGGCATCTTATGATAAATCCATCTCGCTAACAGCCTGTTTGAACTTATATATGCATATGATAAGCTACCACATTTACCTACATATCACACGCAGCTGTAAATATTGTACCCTGGAAATGGTGATAATATTCCAATGAATAAACTTACTTTTGCAGAAACGTGTAGAGTAAATCTTCATAGCCCTTTATGACCTCGTCTGAGTTGGCTTCCAAGTTGAGGTTATGATAACTGTTTGAATACTTTACTAGTGTATCAAACAATAAGTCATACAACTGTTTACCAACCAGTGCACACCTATAATATATACATAGCATTAGCGGATTTGTTTGGTGCATTTTTGCACTAAGTTCATTTGAAGTTGATTGTGCAACAAGTTACAAAACTTGAATTAGTCACTTTCAAAGCCTTTGCTAGACAATTCCGGACAGTATCTATGGTCATGAGGGTAGCCACTACACCTGTAAGTTCGTGCACCTAAAATTTCAAATGGGCACATCTGCACAAAAGCAATTTAATTGGAACCATCTTTATGATAAACAACATCAATTATCTATCTTTGAACAAAATCCAAACACAAATTGAATGTCAAGCTGCTAAAAATGGCAAAATCAGCGTCAATGCTACATGCAGTCTGCAGTCGTGAAATAAACATTGTGACCTGTAAGTTCGTGCACATAAATTGATGACGTCATCAGGAGAGCACGTGAAATATTTTTGCAATAAAAAGTCGCATGAGATAAAGTTTGGTCTATTGTCAGAAGGTCAGCAGCTTTTCCGATCGTAAATATATCGCATCTATTGAAAAAAATAAGAAAAACAAAGGTCTCAGGTTTTCGCGACCGGAAGCGGTGAATATGTAAACATTTAAACCGGTGCTCGGACAAAACTCGCCATGAACGTAACAAACCATGTTTTTTAAATATTTGTTTGCATTATTCAGCTCGCTGAATGTCTTCTGAATTATTTAAAATGAATTTGGACTCGAAAATGAGAGTTTTAACAGAGTAATCAACGTTTTGCTGAAGTGCACGAACTTGTAGGTGTGCACGAACTTATAGGAATAGAGGCTATATAACAGCCTAGAAAGCCACTTTTTTATTCCAATTTAACATTGGAATTTATGTCCAAACATCTGGGAAGTTAATAAATTATTTCCAAACCTCTTGGATATTAATAAAATATGTAATGAATTAATTAAAGTAAGACTTTCATGATGACAAAAATTGAAACATGTCAAATCAAAAATAAATATAGCAGTATTACAGATTTCAGGCTCCTATTAAAGGCTCTCCAATCACGAACATACCGACCAACAAATAGATCAACATCTTTAAATTAGAGGGCCCAAAGGCTCCTAGATAGCTCACCTGTTATAGTAGGCATATAATATGGTGACTTAAGAAATCATTAACAACTTCTAACAAGTGTCATGTAGTTTAGATCAAAATTGTGGCTTCTACATGGTGCATACATACACATTCTTTCTAACATTTGACTTAGTGACCTAGTTTTTTACCTGGCATGAACCAGTTTGAACGTAGGTCTAGATATTAGGGAGACTGAAGATCATAAACTGGGGTCATGAAAACTTTGATTTTTAGAGTGAACACAAAGTTTTTCCAAGATGTGACCAGGTGACCTAGTTTTTTACCCTAAATGACTCAAATTTAAAGTAAATATAACCAAATAAAATTTTTGAAGGTGTTGCACAACATAGGGATGCACTAGAGAGGTGGTACTGTATTAAACTTACCAAGGAGCGATTCTTTCCAGACTAACAGGTTCTGCCCCAAGCTCTGCATATTCAAACTGGAACTGTTTCTTCCAATTATCAACAAGTTCAAGCAGCTCATAGATTAAGCCTTTGTACATATTGTATCCGTGTCCCAACAATTCATGTACATCCTACAAGTAAAAACAATCAAACGTCTATCTGTTGAATCTGTTAATATTTGTGTGGGGATATAATTTCGTGGATTTCATGGATGACCTCAATCACTAAATTAAAGCCTTACAAATATTAAAGAAAGAAATAGTATAATTATCACTAAGTAGATAAATTATCCTCTAAATTACGTCCCTATGAAATGGTCGTTTTCACATAAAAAAAAAAACACAAAAATTGGTCCCATTGAAATTAAATTGTTTTAAAGTAAATCAGCAAAAAGCTTTGAAGCATGACTCGTAAGTACTTTGTATTTTGTCTCTATAGGGGTCAATAATTAGAGGTCATGGTAGATATTTACCACATGGTGTGCAACATAAATTTTGGCTATCATCACAAGAAAAACTATGTTTACACAAACAAAACATTTGTACATCTGTAATTATTTAACCAATTTCAAAGAAACCTCTTAGATGCTACAAACTGTCACTAAAGCCTAAGTCACACTGAGCATTTTTGCCTCGGCAAAATAATCGACAAAATTAAATACCCCACAATCATAAACCATGAAATTAAAAACCCAACTAATATTTATAATTATATATATCACAGGTAACTGTATCGTTGAAAACGAAAAAAAACAATTTTTTTTTTGAAATTTATATTTTTCTTTCAAAAATATAAATTTTAAAAAATATTTTTTTCTATTTTTTTTTCGTTTGCAACGATACAGTTACCTGTGTTTACAGTGTCCTACCTGTATGGACTGGGACAGAGAGCCTGTTGTGTCCTCTACTGATTTCTTCAGACTTTGTAGCTCAGTTTTCAACTCTGTCAGCTTTTTTTGTGACACCCCCTTTTTATCATTCTTTGCAGCAAGTACAAGCTCAAAACCTGGAACATTTCAAACATTTAACATTGTTAATTATAAATGGTATATCATAAGACCAGGAAATGTTCAAACATTTTACACAGTTAATTATGTAATATCACAAAATCTGAGTAGGATTAGCCATGTAACACATGGGAAGCGGTGGCCTAGAGGTAGGGTTCGCGCTTCGGGATCGAGAGGTCCCGGGTTCGATCCCCCTCTGGACCACTGGTTAATTTCTCTGAGCAAGACCCACAGCTCCACTCCACCATGGTGTAAAATGGTACCTGTGAGGGCAGTGTCTATTCCTGGGCGCCGCAGATTGATGTTGGCTGCCACACCACAGGAGAAAAATAGTCTCCCCAGGGAGACATGAGTGTAGGTTTCCATATGTAGCCCAATGACCAGGGGAGTTAAAATGTCAAAGGGTGCTTGAGCGGCCCAACAGCTGAAAAGAGCCCTAGAAAATTGGTAACTTGACTTTTGACTTGTATATGAAATTGTGAAAGTTTAAAGTATATTCAGTGGCTTTAACACAGGGGCGCCTTTTATATGCTGACACAGAGACACTACATAACAGCTAAAATAAGTGAGCTATAATATTTAAGATCAATAACTTTTTTTAAACTTCTTGTTCTTTTCTAGGTCAGCATGCTTGTAAGAAGAAGTACAGGAAGTCAACAATCTAGATCTCAACAGCCCATATTTCAACAGCCAAGATCTTAGCAGTCCAGATTTCAACAGCCAGGATCTCAACAGCCTGGATTTCAACAGCCAAGATCTCAACAGCCAAGATCTCAGCAGCCCAGATTTCAACAGCCCGGGTTTCAACAACCCAGATCTTAACACCTGGGATTTCAACAGCCAAGATCTCAGCAGCCCGGATTTCAATAGCCAGGATCTCAACAGCAAGATCTCAACACCCCGGGTTTCAACAACCCAGATCTCAACAGCCCAGATCTCAACAGCCAGGATCTCAACAGCCCAGATTTCAACAGCCCAGATCTCAACAGCCTATATCTCAACAGCCAGGATTTCAACTCAGTATACTCACTTTTTACCGTTTCTTCTTTATTGTCAAACATTTGTCTGTATCTCAGATAATTGTCCACACCGTTACTGAATTGATTCACTTTTTGTAAAATAGTCTGAAATATAAATATATATCAATTGACAACGAGCGATAGATTCTTTATATCATATGACAATTAATAATAAGACGAAAATGCATGTTTTCAAACACACTCCGTTATATAAACGGCGCGAAAAATAACATCATTTTTAGGATATTTATGATGACATCATTTAGGAGATAAAAAATCGTAATTTAAACATTATACTACACATGTTACGTATAAGTTTATACCTACTCGCTGTACTAACCGAGATACATAGAAAGTCATATAAAATTATATGATTATTAAGCTTAGAAGAAGGGAAGGATGAAATCATGATTAACCTTCACCTTCCCTTCTTCTAAGGTAAGTCTAGCTTAAGCATATAATATGTATACATACATTACACTGGTATTCTGCTTGTTGAATGGCTTTATCCATTTTTTGTGTCGCCTCTTCTATTTCAGCATTAAACTTCACCTGAAATGAATACATGTCAAAATATTACAAAACTACAAGTTTTTTATTACAATCTCAAAACATTATGACTGGTTTCGATACGAAGGGCTTACACTAGGCTCCAAAAAGGATGAGTCAAAATGACTACTGACTCTCAATTTTCAAGAGTCATCGCAATTTTACAAGAGAATTTGTATTATAAGTATAGTAAATTTGACTCTTGAGCTTAAATTTTCAAGAGTCAAAATAGACACTTTTGTCAAATTCAAGGGTCAAAATGCAGTTTCAAGGGTCAAATGAAAGCCCTGATAATTAATAGACAAATATTGATGATAATTATATGTCACAAGATAATCAGGATATATCATTAAAGAGGCGTTCCCTAAAACTTTGATCGTTTAAATCGATCCAGGAATATTATACATTAAATGAGAATCCTAACTGTTTAAACTCCAGGGTTCGAATTTAAGCTCGCATACTCGCTAATAGCTTGTAGAAATTCAGAATAGCGAGTGACATTTAAAGTCACTCGCATATTTTAGCAAGTATGAAAACAAGGAGCAAACACCAATAAAAGTCCTCCTTAACACATTGCTTATGGTAAAATACAAATTTCAACAAAACAACGTGTTTTCTGTCGCTAACTATCGGTGAAACTTGCATTAATCTGTCAAACGAATAAACAGGAAATCCACATTCGGAATGGCTCGGCACTTTTACTTGATATACTATGACCGAGATATTGCGATTTTTATTTATGCCATAAAATTGCTTTATCGGATCACAGATATCCTCTAAATTACACCAACAATCATTGAGTACAAGTTTGTTACAGTTAGTTATAAATTCAATGAATCGATTTACATCTAAAAGGTGCATCAAAACATGCAAGAATAGCAACAAATTGAAATGTCACCTGTTTCCGCGACACCGATGGAAATTGACGTAACGGACTTACAATTTTCGTACCGGGCCGACATTCGCACCAAGCATAAATTGATGCATGATTGATGAAGCTTTAAGTTTTCAATGATTTAACACGTATGTGAACTGCAGTTTCCTTTTTGATGTATCTCAATTTTTTGTTTATATGTTTCATGCTTCAGGCATATTGATCAAGTCATAGCACTTTTTACTTTAGCAGTTAATTTTCTATTAAATTGGTTAATAAATTTTAATATTTTTTTAGCTAGTAGCTTTTCCTTTTAGCTAGTGAACCCGAATTGCACAAGCTAATTTTAGCTTGTAGAAAATATCACTAAATTCGACCCCTGAACTCCTCAAATCTTCAACTACAAGCTCCCACCAATAACCGAGAAAAAAATGAAAATATATTTCCATAACCAGCCAAAATAGTCACAAGTTATTTCCCTTTGACCACATAATAATAAATCGCTGGAACCGATAAATTATTATTGGTGATTTGACTATATTTATGATGTTATAGAGACATATTTGCACACACTTTCTTCTGTCAAATTATGATAATTGATAGTCATTAGTGCTTTGTACATTTAGCTCATTAAATGTGAAAGTAGAGAAAAATATGCTACTTATAGGGAATGCCTCTTTAACCGAAATCATAGCCCAGGCTACATTTTGACACGGATATGGTCCTCAATAGCTGTTACTGTAAAAACATTAATTTTCATGTAGGATTAAATTCAGTGGATTTCGTAGTTCACTTCTAACCACAAAATCAAATCCCATTGAACACTAATTTTGGCCCTTGTATTTATTACCCAAAATGCAAAATCCACAAATTAAGGTCCCATCGAAATGGTATTTTTTACCAAAAGTTGGCAAAACTACGAAGTTTAGTCCTATCGAAATTAAATAATTTTACAGTATACCTTTTTAAAGTCTGCTATTAATTCATTCTCTTTGTCCACACAATCAATAGCTCGATTCACCCAACACCCAAGTGGTAAGTTTCTCTGAAAATACAATGAATACCATGGCAATGGTTAGAATTATCCAACATACACCTGAAAATTATGGTTGTAGGCCCATCATGAACTCTTTGGGATTGACAAGTCTGATGATTCAAACTTTTGTCTGAACAAAATCTTCATTTGAAATGCATCTCAGTTGGACTTTCGGATACATGTACCATGGGCATAACGCCTTAATTTCAGAAAATAAACTGTAAAAACATATTGAGATATTTATTAAATGTGAGTACCGGTATGTATAGGATCAAAATCAAAGTAACATTTATTAACATGGTTCAAGATTAAGGAGCAAACAAAATCCACTGGTTGTTTGAACATGCAATGCTGGCTTAGAGTTTGTCATTTTCTTCTTTGCTAACCTAGGTGACATTTCAAACATATGCCTACTGGTGACGAATAACTGGCTTCATGAAAACATTTCTACCTCCAGGAACAAAGTGAAAATAGTGTTAGCAGATTTATTATAGGTCCATATTGAATCCTTGACAAAAAGATTCTGATTTCATTAATTAAAGGCAGGCTTTAAAACGTGCAGTATTTTCCAATTCTTGTAGGTCCACATTGAATCCTTGACAAAAAGATGCTGAAGTCGTAAATTATAGACAGGCTTTAAAACTTACAGTATTTTCCAATTCTTGTAGGTCCACATTGAATCCTTGACAAAAAGATGCTGAAGTCGTAAATTATAGACAGGCTTTAAAACTTACAGTATTTTCCAATTCTTGTAGGTCCACATTGAATCCTTGACAAAAAGATGCTGAAGTCGTAAATTATAGACAGGCTTTAAAACTTACAGTATTTTCCAATTCTTGTAGGTCCACATTGAATCCTAGACAAAAAGATGCTGATTTCCTAAATTATAGACAGGCTTTAAAACTTACAGTATTTTCCAATTCTTATAGGTCCACATTGAATCCTTGACAAAAAGATGCTGAAGTCGTAAATTATAGACAGGCTTAAAAACTTACAGTATTTTCCAATTCTTATAGGTCCACATTGAATCCTTGACAAAAAGATGCTGAAGTCGTAAATTATAGACAGGCTTAAAAACTTACAGTATTTTCCAATTCTTGTAGCACTTTGTACTTGTTAATAATATTATCAGATTTGTCAGCTACCGCCTTCATATTGTCGTGAAACTGTTCAAGTAATTCTTCCTTCCTTCTGTCAGCCATCTCACACGAGACATCCGCATTCAGCTTACCAACATCTTTCCTAGAATTATAATAACATCCAACCAGAGTTAAAGGGACTAAACTCCATTCCAATGATAAAACATGTTTTGCAGATGTTTTAATCACAAAACTATGTTTTACAAATACATAAAGTATTCAAGTAAAAAAATGTGATTTTAAGAGAACTTTTTGATAAGTTTTGCAATTTATAAACTGGAGTTGAGTCCCTTTAATGTTCATCTGTGTAATAGTTGAGTCTTAATTATCACCTAGATGCTGGGCGATGTCTATGTATCTGATGTGTGAACGATGTTTTGGCATAATGCTGACACAAACTTATGAGAAGCAATACAAATTTTAAAAGAGACACAATTTTTTTTTGGTCTTCTTGTGGTTGTCATAATTGTGACCTAAATGATTCTATGATTTTTTTAGTGTTTTGTTTGTGCATATTGTGTTCTTTTGCTTCTGCCACCTTCCCTGTCTGATTATTATCTTTTTATAAGATGCCAAGATGAGTAGAATACATACATCAATCGCAATATACCAGTACCGTAATTACGCAGCCATAAGTCGCAGGGGGACTTTTGAATAAAAAATCAAGGTTTTTGTCTAAACCCTTTCATAGGTCGCATGTATAGTTTTCCATTTTTGTGAAAGCTGAAATCATGTGTTTCAGACAGAATATTGAGTGTAGTAATTTTCAAACAAAGTTGATGGGAATGTGGTCATTTTCAGATAAAGTCAGGGAGATGCGGTCAGTTTCAGATAAAGTCAGGAGTAATGTAATGATTTTCTGACAAAATCGGTAGTAGTGTAGTAAACTGTTCCATAAGTCGCGGGGTGACTTTTTAACTTTTTTTGGGACTGTTTTCACCCGACTTATGGCTGAGTATTTACAGTAATCAATGACAATCAATGTAAGATTATAAAAATCATACATGCTAGATCTCCTGCATCATGCGTAAGTCTCCTGCATAATTTGAGACTCTACTCCTGCATGATTTTCAGCAAATTGATCAAATCTCCTGCATTTCGTGGAATACTGGAACCTTGACTTTTTTGGTTTGCATGATGAGAATGGTGACAAATATTAGTTGAAATTGCTTCAAAGAGCTTTCATAGTATTGTTTTACAAGTTAAAACTGCATAAAAACTTCATTTATTTAAGTTTAAAATTTAAGCAAGAAAAATCTCCTGCATTTTAATGACATCTCCTTCATTTCCATCACCTATCTCACACAAAGGGGCCTGCAAAACTCAAGGCATGTATGTAATGTCAGATTAATCCTTATAAATGTAGAAATTACCTAGATCTATAGCATTCCTGAAACCAAGGATCCATGGTGTTCCTAACATAGTGTAGATTGATCTCTAAATCCTCACAGATACCTCCCCATTTCTCATACAAACCTTTAGCAGCATCAGGCTCTGTGTGTGAAATCTGTAAATATAGCAATTATATGTAAATCAATCAAATTATCAACTGAGGCAATTAAGTGTAGACAAGTTGAGTCATGTTGGCCCGAGTTGGTCAAAAATACTTAAAAATTGATACAAATATATTGCTGGTTTAGAATAAGAAGGTCGTAAGAACAAAATCAATATTTTGAGAAAACAAAAAAGAACTGTCTGAAATGTACTCTTTACTTCGAAAGGAAAAAACATGCTTTTAAAATTCGACTTCATTTTGGTCAACATGACAAGTTCCGCTTTTCATGAAAATAGGCTCATTAGAAGCGCTTTATAAAAGAAAACATGATTCATTTAAAAATAAATTATACAACCATGCGAGTACAAGCATCAAAAGCCAAAATGTTTTAATTTGCATATATATCAGTTGATCAATTAATTAAAACATAACCCACTAATTAAAATATTAATGAATTATCAAAAAGTACATTTAAAACAAATGAAAAATTAAATCCAATTATCCTCAACACGTATTATTAAATTAAATGAAATGCAAAATACGTTTTTATTACAAATTTACTGCAAGTGCAATATTCACCTTTTCCAGAAATTCTTTTATACTTTCATGTTCTGCATCTGCGTTACCTCCAGTGCAGAATTCTTCAAAAACCTCTTCTTCCATAGTTCAAGTGGATATTACAGAAAATGCACTAGCTGCTCAAATAACACCAATTAACCCTCTTCTCTGTTCTAGAAAAAGTAATAAGTGCATTGTATTTAGCCAATCATGCAAATATATATAAACCAAGGCAAGTCATTTTCAGAAATTTTCATAGGCAAACACCTTTAATCATTTTCAGAAATTTATTCAAATGTCATGAGGTCAATCTTATATACAAAGGTCACTTGGTCATTATACATGCAGTATGTTGAAGCAAATCACCAATTTTGACCGAGGTCAAGCTATCAGCCTATCTAAATTGATACTCAAATTGAATAAATGGACCATTTTCATTTTCAAACATAAATTGTATTTGATCAATTTGTAACAACCAATGGATCCAGCATAATTCTGCTCCAGATTTCGACCAAAACATTTTTCTGAAAATAAACAATGACATGCCACAAAGGCAAAGGAATCAAGACATTCTTAGTTAAGTACACTGGTAAAAATGTTGATGCTCAAGCTGATAACAAATTCAATGAATTTATTTCATAAAACATTTGCTGAAAACATGCAAGATCTGTTTGAACAATAAGAACATTTACTCACAGTAATATTTTCACACAAGAATTCATCAGCTCTGCGCGTTTTCTGCAAATCACCAAACCTAGATCTATTGAAATGTGTTCTATACATTTTCCGAAAATGAAAGTAGACCACTAGGTCACGTACAAACAGTCTGGAACGATAGACCAATGAAATTCTTGCTTTCGTTTTAAACGACCAATGAAAATTGTGTTATTTTTGGATTTCCAACATTTCCAAGATATCTATAAATAGCACCAATTTCCAAAAACTTCGAAACTAAATAACAATAAAAATCCTTACTCGCACAACTGAGGCATGAACAATTGGTATTAAATAACAGTTTGCATTTTTAAAAATATTTTTATTAAAATTAAAACTTAGTTTTGCACCTGAAAAATTAATTTTGAAATTCGATCGTGTGGTTGTCGTTGTTATCTTCCAACATGGCGAACTTGGGTTCGCTGATTTGTACAATCGGGTTGTATTTTGTAAGTTTTAGTGTTTGACAGTCAATGATTCTTTTCTTGTTACATATTTTTGGTTTGGTTATAACTTTTTGAAGTATTTTGGATAGTTTTTAAGATTGTGAAATGTTTAGAACTGACAGAAAAATGCGAAATTGAACGAGTAATTGCCACGTCAGTTTTGCTTAAAATTCAGTTCAGCATGTAACCGTTGAACCTCAATATAAATTATCATTATATCTTAGAGAAGTAGCTTCTTAAAACTGTCCATTACCAAAGTCTTGAATATTTATGTACACATAGCAGTTGAATTAAAGTGCTGCATTTTTTGACAGTCTTGGCCTAGTCAAGCAATCTCAACCTAGAGTGACTACTCATCACTTAGAAGAAAACCACCGGAGACAGAAATCTTGTCTAGTCTCGGCTGAATTGAGATTACTTTCTGCCGATTTTGTCAAACCTCTTGCGGGGACATAGACAATTTTGTGCGTCAACTGCTAAGATGGAATAAAATAAACGAGTATCAGAATAGTTCAAATAAGAGTATGTAGAACAGTAGAATATACAAGGTTAAAAGTAAAAGTAGAATGAAAGGTTAAAAGTAGTAAAAACACATTTTCAGGGACTGATTGATGGAGGCCGTTGTCTAGCCACAGACCTAAACTATGCTAAAAACCTGAAAAACATTTTTCTGAAAGATATGTCAATGTCGTGAAAATATATATGACATTCGAAATTGACATTAAAATTTTGATTTTAGTCACTACTGACGATAAAATAATATCAAATTGCGATAATAATTATTTTGGTAACTAAAACAAACTTATAGTTTGACTGTGGCCACAGAGACTTGGGGGTCTGGAGCGCACCCCTCCCGCTACGCACCTGGATATATTATTATCTATTTATATTATTTATGCATCTAGACCCATACACTATCCATACAAACATTTGTTTAATGTTTTTGGTGTTAAAAAGATCTGCATATTTCGTTCACATTATAGCTTTTAAAATAGAGTAAAGATTAAAATGTCTCACAGATTTCTCTATAAAGAATACCTTCCTACACATGACATAGTACTATCAGTGAGTAGATTGCTGGAGTGGAAACAGAAGATATTTTATTTTAGACTCATTCTAAAGTAAATTCTTATTCAACCTAATTATACCTAAACTGTCTATGAATATCAGTTTCAGTTTATTAGCATAAAAACATTATTTATGTTTGTCACCTTAAACATTAGGCTGCAGGTAAATCAACATAAAAGAGCATGTACAAAATACGATAAACAATGTGAACACAATAACATAACTGTTACAAAAGTCGCTTTATGTACTCAGAATATGACTATACATGTTTAAATATCAATTAACAAGTACAAAAAATTACTGGTTATCCAAATACAAGTTACGCTTTTCAAATGCTATCGTTAAAATAGTTACACTTCCCACCAAAAATAAGTATACACTTTTTGGCAGATCTATACAGAATTATAATGGGTTAAATTATTCAATATCTGTTTATCAGATGGTCTCAATTTTAGTAATTTCTGAAACTGCAGTCATTATATATAAACAAGTTAAAAATGTGAAAGAACTAAAGATGAAAATGTTCTGTATTAAAATAAACATGTGGTCAAAGGGGCTTAATTTCCATCTTTTTATGACCAAGTTACCTTTACAGCCATGCAAATAAACTTGATTTTTCAAATCTAGGATAGCAATCAATGTATTGTCTTTAAAGTGAATAAACAAAAAATATTTCTGGTATTCAAAAACATTGTTGTTTCACTGTTCTACAAAAAGTATTATACTGGCTAGTAAAACAAACCATACTGTAAATGGGGAAATAACCTCTGTATACTTATTTTTGGTGGCACTGTATTCTCATTTTACTATAGTATATATTATAATAGCAATGCTGCATCATTCTATTATAGATACAACTTGGTTTGGGGGATTGTGAGAAATTTACTGAAGAGAAATGTCGAAGTCTGGGTTTCACACCAAATTTAATGTGCACTTATTGTAACTTATTAGATGAGTACAATCTTGCACCATTAAAAGATGACTGCAGAAAATGCTGTCAGGAAGATTCTACCTCTGATGAAGCTTTAAAAGTAAGTTTGTTTGACATTGACAGCCTCGATGGCCTAATGCAGGGTTCCCATGATCAGGGAAAAGTCAGGGAAAAACATTATGTTTTCAAGGTCAGGGAAAAGTTAGAGAATTTTTAAATCAGTCAGGGAAATTTGGAATTTAAGAAAAAAGTCAAGGAATTCTTCATTAAAGATGTTGAAAAGTGTCATTTCCTATGAAGAAAATAACAAAAACTGAAAAAATCCTCGCTCGCTCAGATTAATTCTAAATTATGATTAATTACTTTATGTCTATCAACAGCCCTAAAACTGCTACCTGAAAGTTTTTGGTTCCATATAAAGCAAACATTTTGACAAAAAAGTGAGTTTCAAGTGTAACACATGAACTACTTGGAAATTCATGCCTAAAACTTACTTCTGAAAGTTTTATGATTAAACTGTTCTTCTGTCTAAAGGTGTATTACAGAAGTGTAGATCGTACACAAGTTTGATGGGTGGGGTTTGCTTGAGTGTAATTCCTTTATATTAAACAACTTGTTTTAAAATCAAGCTAAAAAGATTTGAATTTAATACATCATGTAATTTAGAAAAAAAATTATGATACATGTACAAGATAATAGTAACATCTCTGGACCATATTGAAAATTGGTCTTGAACCAACTATGCCATCCACTATAAAGTCATTATTATTACATGTTTAATTATTTTTGTGGATTTTCCGATTTTATTGGTGATGCTAATATTACTGTAACTTATTTATTATTACAGGTTTATCCATATGCCGAGTTACGTGTATGTGGATGAAAATTGGGGAGATATCCTCAAGTGCAGGGTACGTATTGCTTTATACTTTGAAACATAGTTATCTCCCATTATTTTTAGGGGACATAAAGATTTGCCGCATGTCCCTGCCTCCAATAATCTTGTGATGTTGGTGTGTGCCTCCGTAGCTCATTGATCAGTGCGATTGCCATCTAATCTGACGACCTGGGCTCAAATCAGCGTTGAGGCACATTTATATGTGCCTGCCATGTATCAGTAGAAATAAAGCAAATAAAGGTTATGCTCGGTTTGTATATTGAAAAGGAATTCTGTGCTACAGCCATACCATAGACCATACTATGACTCCTGTATGAAATATTAGCACAGCAAGAAGAATGCAACAAATTACAACACAAACCAAATATTTGGTTTATACTTCACTCATATAAAGCAATTATTCTACTAAATTCATGTAATGCATGAAATAAATTTAAGGGGGGAAGGTAAGTTGATGATTCTAAAATGTCCTGCTGTCCGTTACCTAAGCAAAGCACTATGTAGCGCTTTCCATGGGAGGTAATCCATGCTTACTGTGTTTAATTGAACAGAAGATGACTCGATGAAGGTAGTTAGTTGAGCTGTGCTTAGGTATAGAACTCCTGAATGACCCTATAATATGCCAGTTCCTGCCTTTTATAGTATTCTAATTTTACATTTCAGCTTTCGTGAAAAACTCCGAAAAGCTTGAACAGTTTCCTGGTCTCGAGGTGAAATACGTTCGAGGGGCCGATCCTGAAATACACTTGATGGATGAAAATAAACAGACGCGTGAGATGCTGGGTATAGAAAAATGGAACACAGACTCTGTGGAACAGTTTTTCCATGAACGCTTGAAGAAATAAATGAATGTAAATGAAGGAGTGAATGTTTATGTATATTTTTATGAATTTTGAATGTGATTTGTCAGTGTTGGGTGTATGGGCATGAGTTGATATAGGACTTCAAGTCTTGAAGAAAAGTAACATAATTATCCCGCCATTTTGTTATTTCACTTGTCTTGTCCTTCACATCTGTATTTTTTCCCGTATTAACAAATAACTTGCCCATGCTCCACATTAGAAACACATATTTGTATAATCACTTCTATCTTCGGTTAATATCATAATTATTTCTAGCAACAAAAATGAAGTGTAATTTCTTTTCCCAATAAATGGGCATATCTATATAGACTAAATTAAGCCTTTCATTATAAACAATATTCTGCTCATTTATGAATCATTATAAGTTTTATATGATAGAAGCAGGGCTCGACACTAACTATTTTTGGTCACTGGTCCCCCAGCAAAGAAACTTAAAATTTGTAAATAAA
Source organism: Spisula subtruncata (assembly GCA_963678985.1). Lineage (NCBI taxonomy): Eukaryota > Metazoa > Mollusca > Bivalvia > Venerida > Mactridae > Spisula > Spisula subtruncata. Next base: position 14,092,150 of record OY787673.1, on the reverse strand, counting down.
ACAGTTACTGGTCCTTCAAGATTTTCATTGGTCCGTAGTGATTTTCACTGGCCTCGGACCAGGGGACCAGTGTTAGTGTCGAGCCCTGATAGAAGTTGACCTAAAATACAAATTCTTTGTATGACAGTTTTTGAACGATATGAAATGGTGCTAATATATTACATAGAATCAGCAAGCCTTTTCCCAACTACATGTATATTTTTGTATCTCAGGGGTAAAATTATTCTAACCCAACTGGTTCCAGTCAAAGCAAGTTTGATATTTTCTCTTCATATTTTATGTCAAAAAAAGATTTTTCCCCTTTACATAAAATGGTCCTCATAAGTCTAATGTCCCTGTTTGAATGAATGTTGTTTGATATGGTGTTGACTTACATGTACGCAATCAAACTTACAATTTGATCTAATCAGTTGTATTAATTTTTGTGTGAATTCCAAGATTTACAAACAGCGGCCATCTTAAATGAGTTTCTTTTATCTCTTTTCTACTTTGTTAATATTTTATCATGCTACAATATGCAAGGATTATCCAATCATATTCTTAATGACACTCTTGCTGAAAACCGATTGGCTGGCAAGTCTGGATGGGCGAATATGATTAGATGATGCAGAAATGCATTATGGGATATGATAGGATATTGACCAATGAGAAGAGAGATAGAGAAATTCATTACAAGATGCTTCTGATTGTAGACTGAAAAAATAAAAATGTAAATTTTACATTTTGAAGAAATAAAAGTAAAAAAAGATAATTATATTAAATTTTGTTTTGTTTCATATGAATATGCTCATATATAGGGATGTCAAAAAATGTTAATGGAAAGTCGGGGCTGGTATTTATGAAGTGGCTTTGTAGAACATTTTCTTAAACTCTTACAATTATTTATCAGCTACATAATATTATCAAGTTTATTAACTGCTGCTGATAACCACTGAAAAAATTTGGGTTTTTCATAAAAATAATTTATGAAAATTATGCACATTGCAAACTTTTGACTTTCACAGTCATTTTGAAAAAACTCATATTCAACCATCTCACTAATGATCTGGATATTTCTTTGGCCCTATTCTAGCAAAACTATTGGTTATCATTATAAATCCTGATTACATTGGTCGTCTGTGTGCATCCGTATCTCAGTGATCAGTATAATGCTTGTCGTTTTATCTTTGGACCAAGGTGGAAGCACTTGTATATTGAGTTCTCAGTGCAAAACTATGGTAACTAACTCAATTTATATAGGTGCATACCATAGTGTTGCATTAAGCCAATGATATATGCCTGTCGTATATCGGCAGAAAGCAGACTGGCAAATAAAGGATTTGATTGACATGTAACAGCTAGGTTAAGTGAAACATTAGGTCATCTTGCTTCAAAAGCAGGTGGCCATTTAGGGCCATCTTCACCCTTTTGTTTCATTTAGCTTTTCTCTTAAATATTCAAAAGACAATGTTAATTGAAATAGAAATATTTGGGGTTTCAAATTTGTTGACATTCTTTAATTACTGATATGTTTGCTGAATATGACAATACCTGTGTTCCAACATCATGCAAGAGTAGTGAGTAATTCAGCCACTTTGATTGGCCGAGGACATACCATGTGATCAACTAAATGCTGAATATTACCCATCATGTGATCTGTACAGGACCCACTGCAACAAAGGTATAGTGTAGAGAATTTGACATGATCCTCAACCTTACATTAGCATAATCAAACGGCTGATAAATAAGTCTTTATTTATACCCTCCTGGTTGAATGTTCGTTTTAATAAGCAGAAAGTTTCACCAAGTCAATTATATGTAATACAAACACAAATGTAAAGGACTGATGTTGCATGATTTGATTACAAAAATTGATGTATTCAATGCAGGAAACTTGTAATATATTCATGCATTAAGGTCAGGATCAAGCTAAGTTCTCTGTGCTATACCTAATACCCGGTATATGTGATATTGGTATAGCTTGGCTAATTTGACACGAGCCTGACCTTTTGATTAGCATAATTTAATAGTCAATATATTGCCGATGTATGTTTTTGTAATCGGGGAGTATCACGAAGACACTTGAGATGGAATACATGTACAAAGACAAATTTGAAATACCAATATTGCACAATTTGCTTGCGGAATTTGATATATTCAAAGCAAGAACCTTGTAATATATTATCGCATAAAGGTCAGGTTCAGGTCAAAATAGCCATGCTCTATGATAGTACAAAAATTAATAATTCAGAATCACTTAAGTTTGTAGAATATTGAACAAGTATGGAACACACTGAACTAAGCTTGTGAGGTTGCTGGTTCAATTCTTTGGTTGGTTCATTGGTCATTTTAAAATGCTTCTCAGACAGTGCTTCCAACCCAACTGCAGATGAACTGGTTGGTCACCCAGAGGTACTGGTGCTAACCAAGGATTCTATTTGAAAATAGAATTATAAAGGTATCACACTTTGATTAATTACAAAGAAACAAATTCGCAAAATTGTATTTATTTAACAATAACAATAGAACACACTTATTTCTAAATAATTTCTTTTGAACATCATAAAAATATACAAATGTTAGCTAATCAAATACATACAGAAGTAATTCTTCATATAAACACAGGTATACATAATATTAATTGTTATTCGTTTTTACAAAGCATGGTAATTGGTACCTAAAATAATTTTTTTTTTTTGATAAAGGCTTACAAATATGTTTTTTTTTGACAAACTGAAATACCTAACACCTGTCAAAACGAATATTACTATAAAATCATTCATTTTTGTGTGTGTGGGGGGGGGGGTAAATTTGTGGATTTTGTGTTCTCCTTAACCACAATAGTTATTCCCATCAAACATTAAATTTGACCCTTGTATTTATAGCATGAAATGCCAAACCCATGAATGTACGTCCCATCGAAATGGTTTTACCAGAAACACAAAATTTCTTTCCATCAAAATTAATTGGTTTTACAGTACCACTATGTATATACTGAACGACAAAAGAAACGAGAATTTTCACACAGTGACAAATTAAATCCCACAGCACCGCCTTTTCAAACCGAGCATATATATAGCATTTATTTGCCAGTCAGCTTTCTGCTGAAATATGGCCGGCACATAAATGTTTTCATGTAAACTTAAAGGTTCAACAATAAACATGCTGCCTGGAAACAAACAAAAAGACGGATTCCCCAAGTTCAGTCCTATATCAACAGTATAAAAAACAATTATTATCAGTTTTTAACTTTAATGTGGGGAGCCGTGGCCTAGAGGTAGGGCGCGCTTCGGGATCGAGAGGTCCTGTGTTCGATCCCCCTCTGGACCACTGGTTAAAATCTCTGAGCAAGACCCACAGCTCCACTCCACCATGGTGTAAAATGGTACCTGTGAGGGCAGTGTCTATTCCTGGGCGCCGCAGATCGATGTTGGCTGCCACACCACTGGAGAGAAATGGTCTCCCCAGGGAGACACGAGTGTAGGTTTCAATATGTAGCCCAATGACCAGGGGAGTTAAAATGTCAAAGGGTGCTTGAGTGGCCTAACAGCTGAAAAGAGCCCTAGAAAATTGGTAACTTAACTTTTTTTTTTAAACTTGGGTTTCTTTTACTGTTCAGTATAACTTGATAAAAAGGTCCCTAACTACACCTATAACATGATTATAGCATTAGTATAAAACGGTAGCATATTTAAAGCAACATTCATACAATTATAATAAATTTTATACAATGTAATACCATAAAATATTATCTGTTCATGGACATAAAAAATTATTTTTGATAAAAACATTTTGCAGGCTTAGAATGAGATGGTCGTAAGTTTAAAATAAATATTTTGAGGAAACAAAAACAAAGTTTCACAAAATTATTCTTTACTTAAGGTAAAACAATCTGTTTAAACTTTGGTCAACAGGAAAAATTCTGATTTTCATGAAAATAGGTCCATTAGAAGCGCATTGTGGTGCAGATTTTAGAAAATTTATCAGTCTTATAATCTTCTCATTCTAAGCCAGCAATTTGTGGAGTTTGTTCAAAATTACAATCTCTTAACAAATATGGTAAAGCAAAAGCAGCATTGGTAAATTATTTCATCACTAACAACCTCTCTTTAACAACCATATGAAATCAGTATTACAATAATTTAAATGTCTTTATACTACCATACTCTCTTAAAGTGCATAGAGCTATATCGGACGATATTTTTTTAAAAAGTTTTAAATACTGAAAAACAATTATGCTTTCATATTCAGTAGATCATTTTTCACTTCAGTTTTAACAGAAACTCTCTCTGTGCTTTATTCGACATGCAAATTGTCCATTTTCATATGAAATTGTTCTAGAACACCCTATGAAATTTTAAAATCGTCTATTTTTCGACGATTGAATCAAAGTACACCAAACCCATCCAAAGTTTTAATTTTCAATTAAGGTAGTCTAGTATCATAATAAAAAAGATGCAAGTAATTATTTTGACATTAAATGACTGTTAGAATATAGCTCTATATACTTTAAGCAACAGAACATATTAATAAAAAAATATACATATACATGTATATATATAATAAGGCTTACTTTGAAGATTGAGAAATAGCATGTGTCAGCCTCATTACCGGTAAATAAAGATTACTTACTTACTTACTACTTGTATCTAATACAAGATGTGTCTGACAGACATGAATGCCCGGAATTCTGCAACACATTATGATGGGGAGGGCATAAATATATCTAAAACAATAATAACCTCTTAACAACATACAGTTTTTTTTAAAGAAGTTAATTTGAAAAAGTTAACTTCAGTACTGTTGGGAAATTCTTAATTGCACTGTACAGAAAATGTAACAAATTACCATACCTGTCAGTTAGTTGAATCCAAAATAGGAAATAAAACATATTACAAGATGTACTTAAATGTGATTTAAAAGGGATTTACAAAATGTATATGCATAAACAATTAATGTATTCATTCTAGATGTTAAAAATATGGGACAGAAGATCATAAAATAAACCAAATGGACATTTGTGCAAGGTAGGTAAACTTGGAAACAAGAAATTTATCAACAAAAATAGGAGTAACTCCACTTTAATAGGAGTACTTAGCAGGTATGCAAATTACTAACAATGCGTACAAAAATGAATTGAGAGCCCAAGGTTATAACAATCTCAAACACATGCTCAGGAAGGATTCTACGCAAGATCCAACAAAGAAGAGAGTCAGATTCAAACAAGATGTGTTCCATAAACACTTATGCCCCCTGTCATGACCTTGTGACCTCAAAACAGGTGTAGGTCTTCATGAGATGCATGCACAAACGAAGTTTGAAGAACCTAGGCCAAAGTGTTTAATTTTATGAGGAAGGTTAAAGTTTTTTTGGACAGACAGACTGACGAAGACCAATATACCCCGAATTTTCGATACAGGGGCATAAAAATCCTAAAATATTACAATTGAAAGCTGTGTGAAGCCTTATTTAAGAAATTGCATCAAAAATTTTGTTATGATTCTGGGTTGATAGAAGTGCAGGCAATACTTAGACGAATATGTTAATTATTACAAAATATAATCACAAATCAAACGTAACACAGTATTTGGATGGATTAGGTGACTAATAAAAGAAATATATCAAGGGCTCAGAGCAAAACTACGGTTCATGCCCCTAATAATTGATGTAGTTACCATAGTTTTGCACCGAGCCCTCAAATTATGGAAAATGTAAGTAAGCTACTGCTATAACTCGTCATTTATAGGATAACTAGAGTCACCACTAAGGTTAGGCACTTTAAATGAGATCTCGGGACACTCATCTGTGTCCATATTGAGGCAGAAAAGTTTCTCTAAAGTTGCGGATTTAATTAAGTCGAAACCCACATCCCCACCAAATGTTGAGGGTTTCCAATACTTTGGACTGCATATAGGGGCCGACATTAACCCCTTCACTGAAAAAGGTCCACCAAGTTCTATCACAGTAGATCCAAACATTCCGTGACGTCGAACTTTCTCCGTGACAATTCCGACATAAAACTCTACAGCATTTATATCCCCGTACATCTCTTCCAAATCTTTAGCCACTTCTGTGTCACCTAAAAAACATATATCAAGTTATACCGTAAAATCATTAATTTTCGTGGGGGATTTAATTTTGTGGATTTCGTGGTTCATTGATAACCACGGAATCAAATACATTGTATTATCAAATACTAACTTTGACACATGTTTTTATTACCCGAAATGCAAAATCCACGAATTTACCAAAACTACGAATTTTTTTCCCATCTAAATTAAAAGATTTTACAGTAGCTTGGTGAATTTGACCTGATCCTGACCTTTAGGCATGAATATATTACAAGGTTCTTGCTTTGAATACTAGTACCGGTATATCTGTTTCCGCAAGCAAATTGTGAAAATTATCCAAATTATCAATATTTTAGATATTTTGTGTTTGTATCACACCTTCATCGTCTTTGTGAAAACATACAATTGGGTTTAAAAATAAAGACTAGATATCAGTTGTACAATTAAGAAATTTAAAAGGTCAGGATCGTGTCAAATTCTCTGGACAATAGCATTCTACAAACAAACCATTCAGATATGAATTATGCTTACAAAATAGTTTGACCCATTACAATATATTGCACCTCTGCTAATAGTCTAATACTGGATCAAAACCAGGTTTATACAGGTACATACCGGTCAACTCTTCAAAGCTCCTGTATGCTCGTAGACCAAATCTTTCCCGATATTGATTGAATGACTGGTATCTCAATGTACGACCATGTAGAATTGTCTGCTTGGCAACCGGTAATGTGTACTTGTTATGATTATGATGTGTAAACTGTAAAATAGCAAGTAGATTAACATAAATTTCACAAAGTTCATTTTCCTTTTTTTTTAAATGGATAGCGAAACATTTATCATAATCAAGCACTTATCTTGTGGCTACGATGCGATTACATCTGGATAAAAAAGAATAAGGCAAAGGACCTTAAAGGGCCATAACTCTGACTATAATCATACAACCTAAATTTCCTTACAATATGTACAACTAGGCTTTGTACCAATTAACTTTTTATGTGAAGAAGTTTCATCAAAACTGGACCAATCAAACACAGACAAACAAACGTCCAGCATAAAAATCAATGTCTCCCCCATGCCACTATATGTGGGAGATAAAATAATTGTAAATGCACATGACATTGTGAGTATGGCATAAAGGCCAACGTACATCTCACATTGAAATACTATAAACCAAGAAATTACTTTGCACAATTTAATGTTGCAACATTTGCCAGTGGTAGACATTTGCAAAATTAAGGAACCGGGCAAGTATTCAAAACATAAATATGGGCATCATAGGAGATTTAAAAACGCAAAAAAATTGTAGTTGCAAATATGCCAATGATTGGCAAAATGCAAATTTTTTTTAAGTTAATTGGTTAACAGTACACTGTAAACTCTAATGTTTAGTATTTTATCAGGAAATTGCCAGAAAATGGATTGCAAGTAGGACCCTATGGAGTAATGGGTTTAAGTAAAAACAAGAAACTTACTGCTCCAGCCCTTTGATTCACCAGACCTTCCACAAAGTCCCTCATTCCATGTTTCACAACAAGATCTGGACGGAACAAGAAATCACCCACAGAATAAGTAGTTCCAGTGATGTTAAATTCTTCCGGCATCAATGGATGCCAATGATACATGTGATTAAACTCAGCAGTGATTCGGTTTGAATACTGATGAGCTTGGTCAAAAAGTAGTTCCGGTCTAAATGTTAATTGATAGTGATAGTTACTTAAATGCTGAACGTAGTCTTCTATAACAATTTTGATGGTTTCACCTGAAAAAAAAAGTTAAATAGAGATCAAAGCACTCACCAGGATGGGTAACAGTTGTATAGTAAAAACTATGTAGAGCAATATCATACCTGCCAAGTACACCTATTAAAGTGGAGTTACTCCTATTTTCGCTCATAAGTTTCAGGTTTCCAAGTTCACTTACCTTGCACATGTAAATTTGATTATTTTATGATCTTCAGTCCCATATTTATAATCACTAGAATTAATACATCCCTTGTTTGAATTGCTGCATTGAGCTTGTATGGTTATGTCTTACAAGTTAAACCAGTGAAAGCTGCATAGAAACTTCATTTATTTAAGGTTTAAGTTTGCGCAAGGAAATTCTCCTGTATTTTAATGAAATTCGAATCCTGCATTACAAAGAAATCTCCTGCATTATAATGAAATATCCTGCATTTTAATTAAATATCCTGCATTTTAATGAAATCTCCTGCATTATAATGAAATATCCTGCATTTTAATCTAATCTCCTGCATTTTAATTAAATATCCTGTATTTTAATGAAATCTCCTGCATTATAATGAAATCTCCTGCATTATAATGAAATCTCCTGCATTATAATGATAATATCCTGCATTTTAATGAAATCTCCTGCATTTTAATTAAATATCCTGCATTTTAATGAAATATCCTGCATTATAATGAAATCTCCTGCATTATATTGAAATCTCCTGCATCATAATGAAATCCCCTGCATTTTAATGAAATCTCCTGCATTATATTGAAATCTCCTGCATTATATTGAAATCTCCTGCATTATAATGAAATCTCCTGCATTTTAATGAAATCTCCTGCATTATATTGAAATCTCCTGCATTATATTGAAATCTCCTGCATTATAATGAAATCTCCTGCATTTTAATGAAATCTCCTGCATTATAATGAAATCTCCTGCATTATAATGATGATAATACACCACTTATCTCACTCGAAGGGGTCTGCAAAACTTGACATGTATGCTTACCTAATATAATTAATTTTCCTGTCTGAAACAATCTTTCATCATCCCATTCGGGGTGCTCTCCCTTTAATATATCACAGACACGATTATGCTCCCTCATCCATATCGTAGCATATACAAATAATCCCGGTAACAAACCAAAGTCTTTATGACCGAGAGCAAACTGTATCTCCTTTGGAACAGATGGTGGATAATGCATGGGAACATCGAGATCTTTCAAATGTAAGGGCCATAACTCTCCATGGATTTCCTAAAAATACGAGAATTATGTTAACTTAATTAAAATAATTAATAAACAGCGTATAATTAAAAGTATACGAGTTAAACAAAAGGTATGGGGTCATAATAATTATCAATATTCTTTCTTGGGTATACTGGTATCTAATTTTGCTACATTTAATTCTTTAAAATAAGCATTTTGGTAATTTCTTAACATTGTGTCTGTGTGACTATGGGCCTATTGATTCCGTCAGAAAAGACAAATTAAAGATATTATCACAATTAGGGAACTTATTTATTTCATTCTCGATCAAGCAACTTATTTTTCATGTGAAAGATAGTCTGGGGACTTGACTAACCACTGATTCATAATGATGATTTATTAGTAAGAAATTGTAAAAGCTGGCCTTATAAATAAAATTGTTACCTGCATCTTTAGTTTTCCACCATCAAAACTCCGCAGCATATTTTCCACATGTTTATTTTTACCATACACATGTGAGACATCAACCTGAACAAACAATATAATTAAATAATAAATATAATAAATACAGTATAACATCTCCTGAACGGCCATCTGTAGAGCAAAAACCTCTCTATAACAATACATTCAACATTTCCTGAAAGTCATTATTTACTACTGAATAATAAAATGTACAGTACAATCTCTCAAAAATGACCATCTGTACAGCAATACACTCCCTATAACAACATTTTTAAAATTCCAAAAGTCACTATTTACTTTAAAGGTCATATACGCAATATTATTTTTTTGCTGTTTTAATAAGTTTATGGTATAAATATATGATAACATCAATCTCTACGCTTCAGATATGATTATAACACACAATAAACGTCATCTCTTATTTCAATTATCTTATTTTGTGAATAAACTAACCCGAGTTATTTCCCTTAGCTTGTGACATGTTTTTGGAACATCTAATTAACACAGAGGCTGTATACTATTAGTGTATATTCGCATAAATCTTGATCTCTATTGAATATGTTCGGTTTAAATGCATTAAAGTTACATGAAATCGAGTGCTATTATGTAATAGTGGGTCAAATATAAAGCACAATCATAAAATAATTCTCCACCTATATAAAGCAACAAAGACCTAAATTACACAGATTGGACACTCCACTGACAATTTAGAGCAAACGCAAAATAACAGGCAGCAGAGTCAGTTATTGTGCATAAAACTATTTTTAGTCATCTAATTTTAATGGACAATGTGTCATTTTGAAGAGATAATTTCCTTCTTCTATATACAGTAGCTCATCTTTGTCTACCTCTTATAAAATACAAAAAATTAGGCTTTGAATGAGGCAAATCAGGTATTTTCTGATAAATTTGGAATTTACATTAATTTGATGAAAATATGGAATAGGTCTGGCTCTTCGGGGTCTACTGTTTTATTAATTGAATTATTTCAATATTAATGAGGTATCATTTTAAAGCTGAATAATAAATCTATTGCATTGAATGATTAGATTTTTCATAAGTATATTAGAACATGAGATATAAGGTATTAAAAACAGACGAGATTTCGCGAGATTTCAGAAGACCTGCCACGAGATATCGTGAGACTTGGCACAGATTTCCAATCTGTGTTATTTAGGTCTTTGAAAGCAACAACGTCTGTACAACAACCCATATTTGCAGCTCCCAAGAGGTGTTGTTTCTCAGAGAGGTTGTCCTGTATAATGTAATGTGTTATGTAATGTATTGTATGATTTATATAACAAGACAACCTTTCTGATGACTACTATCATTCAAGATGTCATTTCAGACTATTACAAATAAATTACCTGCTGGAGTATCAACTTAAAAAGGTAATCAGTAAGTGCTACCTCAAAAATAAAGATGGTTTTTTTTGTTCTTCAAATTTTAAATAAATATTATTTATTTTGAGGTTTACCAGTAGATTTGTGTGGTTTTTGAGGGGCTTTTAACACTTTTTAAACATTTTATTGATAAATTTTCAATGTCATAAATATATACCAATAATTTTGTAATCACCCATCGACGTTAATTTTCACAATTTTTTTTTGGTTATTCGAAAGAAATTACTTTTTTTTTGCCTTCAAAGCTAGTACAGGAAATATAGCTGAATAATGACATAATATCAGGGGGTAAAATTAAGTTTCCATTTATTGCTGTAATAACACAATATATCTATGGCGTTAAACATAATTACACTGTCACATATGCACTCTTGTTAAAATGGCCAGGCAATTTGACTTATGCGACATTTGAAATTTCTGTATGCAGAAAAGGTTCCCCGCGGACAAACAAGCTGAAAACAGTATACCCCCTTACAACTTCCATTGTGCAGGGGGTATTATCATAAAGATTAACTTACACCGTGACCACCCCATTGGAAGCCAGGACCACGACTGAAGTCCGTCTTGAAGAATTGATGTGTAAAATGTTGAGCAAAGAAGGCAAACAAAGCGTTAGATCCTCGTGGTTCTGGTTTAAATACGGTTCTCTTCATTAGCTTCTCCACTATCATACCTGCATCTGGTAATTCTGCCGGTCCTGTAGGTGTACATAGAGAACAATATATCGATGGCTTAGTACAAGAAGGTCGTAACTACCAAATCGATATTTTGAGAAAACACGGAAAAACTGTCTGACATTTACTCTTTACTTATGGTAAAACAAACTTTTACAACTTTATTTTGGTCAACATGACAAGTTCAGATTTTTATGAAAATGGGATCATAAGAAGCGCCTTATGATGCTTATTCTAAATATGTATGAATCTTAAAAGGTTGTAAGTGGCACTTATGACCTTCTAATTCTAAGCCACCGATATAGATCACTTATTGATAAACAATAACTAGCATGATTCTTCACCCAATATAGGCAAATCTAGATGTGGAAAATGTATAAAATTATATACAATGTTGAAAATAACATTTATCACATAACCTGCCGCCTGCAGAAGTATCGTTCAGCACTCCTAGACTGTTACATAAATATGCAAATTAGCTTGAAACAACATTAGCCAATCCATGCCTTGGTCGACCCACAAAGTCTGTGTGTCATGCTCCCAAGTACTGCTAAATTTTGTTTGAAACAATTATTCAGCAAACACCATCATTTTGAAAGATAATAAGCGTTCTTAAAGGTTATATGATAAATGGAATCTTATACATTCATGTTCATTACATGCTAGTTTTATTAAGCTCTTCGACAAAAACAATATGATACTCGGCAAAGCCTCGTTTAATAAAATGTAAATGTAATTATTTATGAGGTACTAATATAACAACCATCATAACAACTTCTTGCTCTCAAAAAAACTAATTTCAATATTTGAGAGCTGAGTGTATAAGAATTGGTTGAAATTGCGGGCCTAAGTATTATTTTTCTAGCACACAAAGTCGATACTCTTCCGCTACTTGATCTAAGCTATCAAGGTTGATAATATTTATTCAACTTCTTAAATACCTAGCTTATATATATATCTGTCACTATTGTTTTAGTTTACAAATACTAAAACTTACCCACAATGCCCATAGGTTTTGGACAATCTTTGGGTATAGGTGGCAGTGCACGTGCAAAGTATGAGAAGTTACCGTAAGCTTCGTAGGTGATATACTCGTGCTCTGATGTGTAGGTAGCAGGTGAATCAACCACTGCTCCACGAACTGGAATATAATATATATGCATGAAAACAGAAAAATCATGTTTTCAAGCTTTATGAAATTTTTTTTCATGTTACCATAGGAAACCAAGCAGGTCATAATATCAAATATTTTAATAAATTGTAAAAAAAAATATGTTATTGTTGTGCAGGTTTCACTTTTGAAAACCCAGAAGATATATGTAGTATATCAGTGCTATACGAGGGTTGTCCCAGAATAGCGTATAATTCTTGGTTTATTTACTCCAACATAATGTTATAGTTTTGCATGGACATTTCTACAACCATAGCCAGGTGTTTGACGAAATTATTCTATATCAGTAGATATTTAAGATTTTCTAATTTTCAAGGCTGGCATAGAATATAAGGGACATGATGGGGACATGCTGGTGACAATGATGACCTAAATATTTTATATACTGGCCTATAAATGATATTATGTTCATATACTAGGATAATGTGATATTAACAAACATTGATCGGAGTTACCTACTGTTGAAAAATTGGTTTCTTATATATACACATACGGTCATTTCTATACCAAAAAAAACACGATAAATCGTGCACACTTGGTTGAACCACCTATATGGATTATACCAAATTTTCGCGCTTTTCACCTAATCCTGGGCGCATTATAACACATCTTGATATGAATTTAATATCATCCTGCCTCATTTAAATGATAAGACATGTTATATTAATACCATAACGCCAAAGCAAAAAATATATCTTTTAAATCTTTTGATATTTCATGTTTTGAAATGAACTATGATACGTTATCCTTTGATCAAAAGGATAAGCTGTAAGAGATTGTAAACAACTTATATCCGGCAACATGCATAATATTGCATTTTTAATGACAAATATATGCTGACCTCCCACTTACGATGACACATCAAGTATTAAATGAAGTCGTTTATAACTATAGCTTGGCCAATTTGACATGAGCCTGACCTATTGATTAGCATAATTTAACAGTTGATATATTGTCTACGTTTACAGCACCGATTGTATGTTTTCATAATCGGGGAGTATCACATACACGCTCGAGATGTAATACAAACAAAAATTTGAAATACAAATATCGCACAATTTGCTTGCGGAAATTGATATATTCAAAGCAAGAACCTTGTAATATATTCTTGCATAAAGTTCAGGCTCAGGTCAAAATAGCCAAGCTATATATGTTTATCAAAGAAATCACAATATTTAAGATTTTTTCCTAGTATGATATAGTTAATTTCAGCTAGCTTCGTATCATGTCACATGACTTTCCTTGTATCCGGGTAAGTATAGCGAGTACTTATATGCTTATACTACACATGTGTCTTATAACGTTATTCTACATTGGGTGAATTTTGACAATCAATTGACAATTTGTGATATTTCCTATTATACAAAACCAGTTCCAACAATAACTTTAAGTATTTTATGTTTTGACCAATATAAAGGAGACTAATACAACATCAATCTAGGCAGCTAAGACCATCACAAAAATAGTGAGTTGAAACATAAAGTGTACTCTTTCTTGGCTTGAGTGCAGTCTTAGTGTGTGGTCATTCGATTTAATCCATGCCTAATTTGGACCATAACATCCGGCTTTGACGGAATCGCCTTATGAAACACGACCAGCATACTGCAGTGTGATACTTACTTAAGTATATACGTTTCATGATAGCATCGGAGAGGGTTGGGAAACGGTTGACGATCGACCAGATCCATGTATACTCCTTCTCTGTGAGTAATATATGTAACAAGTCCGGGCTTGGCTTCAACAACATAACCACACGTTTCCAAAATGTTGCTGAAAGAAAAATAAAACAACATTTTTATTCATGGTCAGTAAATGCTTATGCCCCGGTCAGGAAGCCATGTCCATAACAAATAGCTAAAATAAGTCATTCAGGGACCATAATTCTGTTTAAATGTTGAATAGGGTAACAAAAATTGGCTTTGATAATGTAATGTGTTTATAATGGTAAACAAGAATGTCCACTTTGAAAGCAATGCCTTGATGAATTGAAAAAAATTAATTGCATTTCAACATTTTGTTAAGGACGGATGAAGGACTAATGTATTGCTATTTGCCTCCAGGGAATAAAAACATGCCAATGTATTTCGAGAAGTCAGCAGATTGAATATCTACCATAAATATTTACACTAAAAATATACTATAGTACGGAGATTATAACCTGAGCCTAACCTTTATGCATCTATTGATATACTATAGCTTGGCAAATTTGTACAATTGTTTAATTAGTTCATTTTAACAGTCGATATCTTGTCCATATTTATAACCCTGTTTGTATGTTTTCAAAGTCGGGGAGTATCCCAAAGATGCTCAAGATGTAATTCAAATTTGAAATACTGATATTGCACCAACTGCTTGCGGAAATTAATATATATTCAAAGCAAGACCCTTGTAATATATTCATGCAAAAAGGTCAAGATCAGGTCAAATTCGCCAAGCAATACAAGGTTTTTGTTTGAATATTAAGCTAACTGTGCAGTTTGTGTCCTTAAGATTTGTGTTAGTACTTTACATGCTGAGATTTTTTAAGAATTTAATTCATATTTTATGAACTCTTCAACTTTTTAACACCCGTTAGGGAAACATGTACTTTGTTTGTATACCATCTCGTAAAAATGGAGTTAAAATAGTCCACAAAGGATATATCAAGTCATTTTGATAAACTGTTCATTTCTGAAAAGATTTACAAAATTATGTTATTTGTACTTTACCTTATAGCTGACATAGTATGAATGCAGGTATTTTACATAAATTAGATGGCTTTGATAGACACAGTTAGAGCATATAAATATAGGACATACTGTCAGAGGGTATGTAGTTATATTTTACCTTTCATCAAACAGCTGTGAGCAAAAAGTATCCCTGAACAAAATGAATACAACTCCTACAGTGACATCTATTTTATAAGGAAATTAGATTTCTTTCATTTTTTAATATCTTATTTTCGGTATTTGACTGCTGAAGACAAACTTAGTGTGTGGCCATTGTTTCCTTGCCTTAATTGACCAAGAAAGAAGAGACAGAAAATTTGTACGATACAAGAAAATTTGGTGCGATTCGCCGTTTCTGAAACCCCTAGTCCTTTGAGAAAAGGAAGCGAGTCCTTGGTTCTTTTACAGTGCTTGGTGAATATACCTCTGATACACACAACTCAACCAATTTTTGAAATCGAAATGAAGGTATTTGCAAAACTTTTCTGTTTCTGACATACAATAAAATCCTTAATATTCGTGGGGGATTTTATTTCGTGGATTTCGAGGATGACCTTAACCATGACATTAAATCCCCCATGAATATTATTAATAAGGATTTATAGTATCTGACTTTAAATAGTGGATGATGTATCCTTGAAATGATGTCCCCACAAATTGTCTTTTTCACAAAAACAACGAAATTTTGTCCCATTGAAAACTTCAATTTGAAAATAAATTATTTTATAGTATCGATGTTTATAAACCATATAAATTAAACAGTACTGTTTTATTACATCCAAAATACAAGTATTTACTTTCCCATGATTTCTGAATAACTGCCCGATCAGCACATGTCACAGCCAGTGTAAGTCAGATTAGCAATACCACAAGATTCTAGTATCAAAATAATCTTTATGTTTTTTTCTTGGTTTTCACTCTTGTGTTGACATTGGTTTTAGTTTCATGCCAAAGGCGTACAAAAGAAGACTAAAATGAAATTTAGATACTATCAAATAACAATGCATGTTGCATGGCTTTATCACAAATTTATTACAAAAGTTTTTATCACAAATTTATTACAAAAATTTTGCAACAATTATGCATGTTGTTATGCATGTGCAGTCAATATAAATGAGTTGTAGGTCTAGACTTACACACTTAATCTTACTGCAACTAATCTAAGATTTACTTAAATAAATAAACATTGGAATATATATTGGAGTGAATATCCTAAGTAATCTTTCAAGGTCAAAGTATTATTAGAATGCACTATACTGGTACGTTTGGTACCTCTTTAATTAGAACACCATTTTAGGACATCAAACAATATTCTTTATCCATTAATTGGCACAGTCTATCCTGTTATACTCTGTCACTGCGTGCCGCCATAGCTCAGTGGTTAGTCAGTGAGCTTGGCATCTAATCTAGTGACCCAGGTTCAAATCTTGGTGGAGGCCCTCATAAATGTCTGCAATATTTCAGCAGAAAGCTGACTGGTAAACAAAGGCTATGTTAGGCGTCGTTTTTCAGCTCAGCTCAAAGGGAAACTATCAAAAGGGGTATTCGAAAATGGTGAAAAAAAGTCAGTGAGTTTTAATTAGTACATACGTTTTTCACAGAACGTCCCATAGAAGCCGGTTCCCTCGCAGTCGCACAAAAAGCTGCCAACACCTGTGGTCATACATACACCTCGATTCTCACAGGGGAATGTACAACATGGATTAGCTGAAAATGTATCAAGTAATACATTAATTTCAAAGTGGGTGGGGAGTGTCGATTTGTGACAATAATATTGGTGACCTAACATCTTGATAGTTTTTACGAAATGAGATTCGGGCCTGGAAAACTGATAAAATCATCGTACAGTGTCCGAATGAGGACTGGCTCGGGTAGCTGCAGCAAAACACAGATATGAGTACATCATTGTGATGTAAACAAGGGTCACGCCCACAGGTTACTGTATCATCGATAAAAAAAGGAAATATTTTTTGTAGAATTAGAGAAAAATATTAACAAAAGGGCCATAACTCTGGTAAAAATTGCTGCGGTAAAAATTCCATTTTTTTCACAGCATGGTTGTTGATCTGTTAAAGTATGAGGACATTCCGCCCGTCGGCTTGTGAGTAGTCCAACACACAATATTTGCATGACGTACAGTCGGACGGACAGACTGACGGACAGCACCAATGCTTTATACCCCCACTTAAAAATAAGTAAGGGGACACAAAAATGTTTTGTTTTACATTTTATCAATGATAGTTACCTGTGGTTACTATTGAAATGTCTCCATGGATTAGGCCCTAAATTTAAAGCTACATTCCAGTTTTACAATCAGTATAACTCTTTACAACATGTCAATTTATCAGCAAATATGTGCCATACCACGTACCATACACATGCCTTGGATCTATTCATAAAAATGGTCCCATGAAATATATCACAAGGCTATTAAAATGTTTAATTTTGATACTTGTTATATACAGTGTTACATCAACTTGAAAGTCGTTCAAAGACGTTTCAACCCCTCCTTAAGGTTTTCGATCCCTCCTTAACAAACAGAGACGACTATAAATCAGCTTGTACTGCACAAAAGGTTATCAGTACCAGGCATTCCATATACCCCAACCCATCTCCATAGCAACTCAGCTTGTCATCATATAACAATTTAATTTAGAGTTTTAAAATACTGTAAATCACAATAATTCTTGTAGGATTAATTTTCGATGATGTCATCCGCGTCATCATCAACGCAAGATACTAATTAATCAACCTTCAAAATTATATAAATTATGTACAAGGGGTATTATTAGCAAATATTATCACAAATTCATGAAGCCATGTAAAAAATACCCACATATCATTCTTCAACCTTAAAAATTTTGCAAGTAGAGTCTAATACAATTTGCGAAAATGAAAAACACATGATCGTCTAATGCAGGTTCCATTCAAGAAAGGGTACATCATATGGAAATACAGTTGAGTACTGCCGGGACTGACAAACCATACCGGTTAAGACAGTTTGCCGGTAACAACCTGTTACAGATAGACCAGGAACAGTATACTAGCTGGATATTTTTGCAGCATGGAAAGTTCTGCCATTCTGCGGTCCAAGTACCATTCGCCCACAGAAATAACCAGCTATACCTTATACTGTATCTATGTTTAACGTAATAACGAGATTGACAGTTTTCACAGCAAACATACTACATACTTGCAGGTTTATTGAAATATTTTAACTGCATATTTATCATTCATGTTGAACATGATATTGCCATTTAGGGTTAACCAGCAATTTGTCATTTAAAATGTATCTCTTTTATACTTGGAGGATATTTGAATAGTTCAAGTCTGTGCTGAGTAAAGTTAAAATAATTGGCACCCAGGTGAGCTACATTTGTAACCAGTTTTATCAACCAGTGCTTTGTCTTTAGGGCTCTATTCCCAATGCTCTAAACCCAGTACTCTATGACCAGTGCTCTAAACCAAGTACTCTATCTCCAGTGCTCTATCCCCACTGCTCTATCCCTAGTGCTCTATACACAGTGCTCTATCCCTTGTGTGTAAGACCAAGTGCTCTATCCTCAGTGATCTCATACCATTGCTCTATCCCCACCGCTCTTTAGTCTGTGCTGTTTACCCAGCGCTCTATCATCCAGTGCTCTAAACCAAGTACTCAATCCATAGTGCCCTATACCAAGAGCTTTATCGCCAGTGCTCTTAACCCAGTGTGCTATCTCCAGTGCCCTATCCCCAGTGCTCTTAACCCATTGCTCTAAATCCAAAGCTCTATCCACAATGTTCTAAACCCAGTGCTGTTTAAAATATATTTTTACTTGGAGGATATGTTTGAATACAGTATTACAAGGATGTGCAGAGTAAAGTCTAACTAATTGCATGGCTCCCAGTTGAGCTAACCAGTTTTATCAACCAGTGCTCGGTCTCCAGTGCTTCATCTGCAGTGCTCTTTACCCAGTTCTCTAAACTCAGTGCTCTATTCACTGCACTAGGTGCGTATTTATCTAAAGTAAGATACATACCAACTTCATCCAAGTCATCTTTGTAATCTTCAGGTGACGTCCATGAACTCTCAAACAGATTCTGTAGAAAACTCAAACCTGAAAATATAACACAACACTTCCTTTACTGTCCATATGAAACACATAGCAACAAATTCAACATTTGACTGCCAATATTATAGGATTAAACCACAGGTAACTGTATCAATGATACATTGATTTTTAATGATACAGTTTCCTGTGGATTAAACAACCGTTAATTTTGTTGAAGTTCACTGATGTGTAAACACCTGATCTGAAGGAACACATTCAATAAAGCCCCGAAGTGTTACCAACCACCTATTGTTGATGACTTCAAAGGAGAGTCACAACGTATGCCAACAATTATGCCAATGTTTTTAAGTTATTTGCGCCAATGACGAATAAATGCAGTCCAAACTGCTAGGGGTATTGTGTCAGCACCCATGGATGCTCAATAATTGCCCAAATTGCGAGGAACCGCTTTGTAATGAGAGGATCTGGACAAGACTCTCCTGGAGCATTTCTCTTACACGAAGACACCGACTGTGGCAAGATTAATTATGGCTATGAATCTTTAAAATCAATACAGTCCTTACAAAGTCAAATGAGAACAGTTGTAAATATACAACCATTGGGCAGGTAAATTATGTTTATCTAGGTTTAACTGGATATACCTGAGTTAACAGTATTCACCGTTATTCTTTCGAATGGAATAGTTCCATCATTAGTATTACTCATTGAAACGACTATATCTTTGTTGAATTAAATTGGCTGAAAATTAATAGAGGTGTGTACTTATAACTTAAATTGAGTGTTGAAGATTGAGAATCATGTTAAATTCTCTGCA
Source organism: Spisula subtruncata (assembly GCA_963678985.1). Classification (NCBI taxonomy): domain Eukaryota; kingdom Metazoa; phylum Mollusca; class Bivalvia; order Venerida; family Mactridae; genus Spisula; species Spisula subtruncata. The sequence goes on along the minus strand of OY787673.1, from coordinate 14,071,872 downwards.
CTATACTGTACAATCATTTATTTTCATGGAGGATTAAATTTCTTGGATTTTGTGGTTTACCTGCAACCACCAAATCAAATCCCATCAAACAATAATTTTGACACTTGTATTTTTTACCTGAAATGCAAAATCCTTGAATTAACGTCCCATCAAAATGGTATTTTTTACCAAAACAACAAACTTTTGTCCCTTTGAAAATTAAACGATTTTGCAGTATACTGTTCACACATGCAGGTGATAAGTCTAGAATTACCTCACATTTGACATAGGTATACTATTATTTACATCAGTATTTATGTAAGTAAGAAACAAGATATATCTGTCATAGTATTAACAACTGTTATTACATAATTATGTACAGATAATTTATTCCATATTCGTGTTCTGAAAGAAACGTTTCAAATACTGGCTTAAACTTACAATGTAACTTTAATATCGTTACGTTTATAACAAAATTAATGTTACAGTTAACATTTATAATGCTCTAGAATCTAGTTCCTAAATTAATCAAAGTATTGAAACATCAATAATTGTTTGAAAAGCATTAAGAAACCACCTATCACTGGCTTAGAATGAGAAGATCGTAAGTACTACTTACGCACTACTTATGACCTTATAAGACTCATACATATTTGAAATCTACATTACAAGGTGCTTCTTATGAACCTGTTTTCATGAAAATCAGAACTTGTCAGGTTGACCAAACTTAAGTCCAATAGTAAAGAGTAGTTTTCAGACAGTTTTTTCTTGCTTTCTCAAAATATTAATTTTGTACTAATGACCTTCTCATTCTAAGCCAGCTAAACATTTGGTCTAATATAATAATATAAAGGGTATCAAATTCACACAACCCAAATATTTCTCAGAGTAATGACCCAGATATTCATTTCAAAATTTTAAAGTTTTATCTTTTTTACAATGTAAATATTATTTTAATACCAACAAGTTCACAATGACATGTGCCAGTTTGTGTTTTATTTAAACAAATTATTTGTATAATTTGAAGTGTGCCACTTTAACTTTAAAGGGGCACAAGCTGTTATATTACTAGTATTTGATGATTGTACGATTATTATTATTTGAAATCACATATCTAAAATACATGTTGAAATGTAAAAAATTACATTTTTCTGCAAAACTTTAAATTTTAATAGTTATCTCACTGCAGTTGGTTTTTGAAAAATTTATGATTCCTTTTTTAGGTTTTGTTGCTCTTGCGTTTTAGACACATCACAACATTTTGGCGTTAAATGTGACGTCATATTATTTTGGCTTTAATTGTGAAGTCATATCATATTGGCGTTAAATGTGACGTCATATCATATTGGCTTTAATTGTGATGTCATATCGTATCGGCGTTAAATGTGACGTCATATCGTATCGGCGTTAAATGTGATGTCATATCATTTTGGCGTTAAATGTGACGTCATATCATATTGGCGTTAAATGTGACATCATATCATATTGGCTTTAAATGTGATGTCATAACCTCATTAATGACATCATAATCCTTTTCAGTATATTAACATTGTAATAAAGGGTCACAGATGTATCAAACTTATACATAGCAAGCAAATCTCAACGAAACAAAAATATGTTTCGCTGGTGATCTTTATGGCCTTTCATTTCATTTAAGTACTTAGTACATAAAATTATGTTGGCGTTAAAATATTATGGAGCATTTCCCTTTAAACATAAAATACAACACATGAAATGATGATAGATTGAATGCATCCTGTCGATATAAATATGCCTCCTGCATCAGTATATTTCACTGTTGGTTTATATAAATGCTTTGATTTATGCAGTAAATTTTTTTATGTTAAATATCAGTACAAAAGTATGTTGCTCGTCCCTAGCTTTAAACATAAAATACAACACACACAATGATCAGATTGAATGCTCGAATAAATGACAATCAGGCAATAATCTATATTTATAGTTTACCCTACTTCTTTGTCCAATCCAAAGCCAGGGATTTTCAAATTTTGGGACCACTTATTCATTTATTTGTGCAATGGACATAATAACTATTTAGTAAATCCATTTATTAGGACAATTTGGCTGTTTCCTTATATGGAAAACTAGACCCGCCTACTCCCATAATTTTACTGTTATTCTATCAGCAATTTATAATCTGCTTAAGGTGATTCACCGGTGTTGGATTTTTCTGTACAATGTATATAAAACCTGTTATATTTATAAAGAACACATTTACGACAATCATTCTGGAAAATCCCAACAGTTTTGCTCGGCTAGTTTTTAAGATATTCTTGGATTTTGGGGACAACCCCTAAAAACTGATAATTGTAATTTACCGAAAAACTTTTGCTTTAATCCACATAAAATGTGGTATACATAAAATTTCGTATATAAGGAACCAAACAGTAATTTTTATGTTATACTGTGCAAGTTATTTGATTTTTTAAATACTATTTTAAAATATGTTAATTTTCGTTTTTGAGTTTTTGTCTATCTAACTCCATGATTTAACGTGAAAAATCGTTGAACGACATACTGTTTCCATGCATGCAACAAGTCCTCAAGTAGAGTGCCAAATATTGAAGTTTCATGCAAGATTTCATGACAATTGCTCGGTTAGTTTATTTTTATTACACTTTTAGTATTTCAGAAATCAGAAATGCTGAAAACAGGGGAGGTAACAAAAATAATCAACGTTTTGCATCCGTTGTATTCAGATTTCGCGACCATTCTATTTTTAAAAACTAGTTCATACTTCAAGGTGCTTACAGTTTTAATTTGGGTACTTCTGCATGTATTAGTTTATATTCTGCAGGAATAAATGCAGGAATAAATGCAAAAGAACCGTCCTCTAAAATGCTCGGGATACTGTTTCAAACTATTTAATAAGTTTGATATTGGCGCACAGAACTACGTTTTAAATACGTCGTAACCAATTCGCTAGATTATATGTTTAATATCATTTCGATTAAATCATCCGAAGGGATTGAGCTAAGGGCGTTTCTGTATTTTCATTAAAAGTATATAATCGTAATAACTAGTCAGTACACTCGGGGTTTTAAGACATGGGAAGATGCTGGAAAAATCAATTTCAAGCATTTTGTATTATTTGATCTCGTTGTCAGAAGCTCACAATACACCTAAGTGACTGTGATTTTTAAACTTCCACCCAAAAGCGGTGAAACACCTTAACACTTTTTCACTCTCAATTCTCAATAAATGGACATGCTATTGTTTGCATACAAAAGCATTGGAAAGCTCACCAAAAGTGGGCGGGTAAACTATAAGCCGGTTATAGATCACATATTAGAATTATAAACAAATTAGAGCTGCGGGTCGCTAGCGCTCCCTTGCTCTAATTTGTTTATAAATCTTATATATGATCTATAACCTATACATATGCCAGTCCTGCATCAGTGGATGCTTACGGGCATAAAGATGTTTTCATTGTTGTGCTTTTAATACTTTGATTTATGCAATTAAATGTTATATGTCAAATATCAGTATAAATTTATGGAGCATCTCCCTTTAAATATAAAATACAACATGAAATGTTCATACTGAATGCAGTCATCTGTATACATAACAAAACATATTAAAACTTAGATGTTTTATTGTTGACATAAGGTGATCTTCTTTCTATACTGCCAAGCAAAAGCAACACAACATTAAACATTGTGCTTGATTTAAAAAAGTTTTTATCCCACCAATTATCTGAATCACATTTTTATGTCAAATACAAGCTTGTAGCTTATGTTTATTATGTCTACCATAATCAACGTTAATAAAAACGTAAATAAAGTTTATCTCATCTTATCTTATAAAGAAAAATGAAATGAAATGAAACTTTTAAATATTATTTTAATTTTCAAAATTTGCAACAATTTGTTTTTGATGTGTCAACATATTTCCAAAAGAAATTACAAAAAAGTGTGTTCCTTGTGTTTTCATGTATTATAGATTATCAAATATCATTTTAAGTCATTGACATGAAAAAAGGAAGACATTCGAGACGAGCTAGGTCACACACAAAGTCAATTGAAAGAGAGATCAGAAAGGTACATTGATGAATGGATTTCAATAAGCCAAGAAAATAATGACTATATATTTCATCACAATATTCAAAAATGCTGATCTTTCAATTTTTTTAGCTTGGGTTTCAATTTAGTGCCGCTAATAGACTTGATTGTGCTACCAAAATGTGTGTCATTATAGCGGAACAAAACAGTACAATTCCTGGCTACGGGAAAGTGCTCACTATACGCAGTAAGCGGTACCTAGCACAAGAGAGTTATCAGTAGAAATCACTAATTAAAAGATATGTATCCTGAATGAAATTGCTGCTTTTTGTCACTGTGTTGTTGCATAGCTGTAGCAAAACACTATTGAGCACAGATGCTCAGCAATTAATTTTTTGGATTCAACTTTTTTTCCATCAGCCAGAGGCATACCTGAAAAGTTTGTTAAATCAAAAATAGGAGTGAAAAAGTGAAACATGTTGTAAGATGCACTTAATATATGTTATTTAAAAGGGACTAAGATGCATAGACAAGGAATGAACTAATTCTAGTGGTTATAAATATAGGACAGAAGATCATAAAATAAATCAAAATTAATGTACTTTAGTGCAATGTAGGTGAACTTGGAAACCAGAAATTTATCAACCAAAATAGGAGTAACTCCACTTTAATGGGAGTACTTGGCAGGTATGGATTTAACTGTCTCTTCCTTTACTCAGAGAACATTGGCCAATCTGGCAGCTGAGCAAAGAAACAAATGAACATGCACTAAACTTGTGAGATAAAATCACTAATATTTCTGTCTAATATTTTCCCGCAATTGAAATAGTTATGGCTACCTTTATCAAACTTGTATTATTCAATATGCAAATTCTTAAGTGCTTTTGTATGTTTTTACAAGTTTTTTTTACAATTGGAGACAGGATACTTATACATGTAGTTCATTAACGTTGATATACATGTACCTTGGGCTTTATCGTCTTGTGTAGTCTGTTTGAATTTTAATTATCAAATTTAAAGGGCTTGCAAGTGGCCTTAAGGCCAAAACAGATAAACAAATATTTCGGTATAACTCTAACACAATATTCTGCATTGTCAATATAAACAGAAATCACTGACCATTACATCGATTAAGGGAGAGCAGAAGTTTATTTTACCTGCTCACTTTTATTCACTTTTATGATTAAATTACGGTACACATTGAAAAGATAATCCCTCTTCCAATATCCTTATGTTGTCATACCTGATTTACCCGTTTACTTTAGGTGGCACAGGTCCGAATACTGCGTTAGAGTTATAAACCACATTTGGAAAGCTTAAATAATTTATGAATTTTGTTAGATTGCATAATTGGAAAAATAGTGAAATTGTACAGATCAAGTTTTGAGCTGTGACTGCACTTTTAGCAATAGATGTTACTGTAAAATCATTTAATTTCGATGGAACAAAATTTTGTGGTTTTGGTAAAAAAGGAAGTTTATTGGTGGATTTTGCATTTTAGATAATAAATACAAGGGTTAAAGTTATTGTTTTATGGGATTTAATTTCGCAGTTCAAGGTGAAGCACGAAATCCACAAATTTTATTCCTCCACGAAAATTAATAATTTACAGTATTATAGTGAATACCCTGGGGTCATGGTTCAGGGATCAGATTATATCTATTTAGGTTCAGACTCAAATATGTGACCAGGGGTGGTATTCAATATTGATCTTACTTGACTTAAATGATAACCAGAACACACCGTATTAAACTCTTGATCAGTAACAAGCAATATGATTGGCTATCCATATTCTCCAGTTGAATAAAAACAATATTGAATTCCACCAAATATTATTGTACTATAGTCATTTCAAAGTCAAATGAGAATGGTTGTCAATATACTATCTTCCTGCAGGTAAACAATGTTTATCTAGGTTTAACTAGGTATTACTGAGATAACGGTATTCACTGCTATGCTTTCGAATGGGATAGTTCCCTCATTAGTATTACTTATTGAATGGACTATAGTGTGTCCTAAAAAGATTTGAAATGATAATGGAGTAGAGGGCTAATGAACAGAATGAAAACCCATCTTGGACCCTCATTTTTTCAAAAAAATCAATGTGACATCCTATATATTATATATTGTACAGTCATGTAAACTATGCAAGGGGGTTGGACATCATTTGTTTAAACAGGAGAAAATATAAACTTTAAATAAATATGTTATTCCATCCCATGATGTATTTTGAGATTAAGTCAAATATTGATTTATACCAATCAGACTATTTGACAATGATTGATCAGTCAGATCGATCTCGGTCATCAGCCGAATGCAGTATTGATGTATGATTCACAAGTTTCGGTCATTGAACCTACATCCACACAAAAAGGAGAAAGAAGAATGAAAATGATTCATTCTGGTATTATAGTCATGATACTACAATTTTACAGTACAACCTCTCCAGAACGGCCATCTGAGGAGCAACAACCTCTCCAGAACAGCCCTCTGTAGAGCAACAACCTCTCTATAACAAAACCTTCAAATTTTCCCAAAGCTGACATTTACTTTAAAGTTAACCTCTGTAGGAGAACAACCTCTGTACAATGGCCATCACCCGGACTCCCAAAGGTTGTACTGTAATTGTCAAAGGTGAAAAATATTAATTAGGTTAAAAGCCTCATTTATTCAGACTGCTTTATACTAGTAATTTGATATATTTCACCACTACAAACCTAATAGGGTTTACAAATAATTATGTCATGCCAGACTCTGAGCTTGAGGCAATGACCAGCTACTAGTACAATATTTGTTCATTAAGTCATGCCATGCAGAGAGCCTTAGGGATAACTGTCTACAATATTTGTTAATCCATAAAGTGATGAGTCCACATGGTCATAATTGACCTCACTATAGAAGTCAAGTCATAGTGATGTCATAGAAAATTAAATTATTGTTTTTGCATTTTTTCGCATTCAAATAAGTATACAGTATTGCAAAATAGCTGTTACTTATTATATTTTTTGAAACTATGACTTACTGTAAAATAATTTAATTTTGAAGGGATGAAATTTTGTGGTTTTGGTTAAAAAGACCATTTCGATGGGACATTTATAAATTTCTGGAGATCATTTTGATTTAGTGCATTACTTAAAGGAGTTAACGATATAATGTAGTACCGAGAAGACATACCATACGGAGAAGAAGTACTACAACGATATAACGTAGTACCGAGATGACCGAGAAGACATACCATACCGAGAAGTACTACAACAATATAACGTAGTACCAAGAAGAAGAACCATACCGAGATGTCCGAGAAGACGTACCATACCGAGATGTACTATGACGATAAAATGCAGTACCCAGATGTCCCGAGCCGAGATGTACTGCGATGATGTGATAGACCTATCGATAAACGAGACAACTATGTAAGAAACCTTTATGTGTATATTAGGCATAATATCACCAAGTACTATTTTAACATTTTTTACATTTTTTATTGTGGCACACAAGTCTGGCTTAAATATTTTTAATGAGTATAAGTTACACTACCATACCATGTTGCTTTTACCTAAAATATTTTGAGCATTGTATTTTTGTAACGATTTGTTGATGTACTTTGTATGTAAGATTATTTGTTAACTTTTTGATTAAGTAAAGTTATTTGTTTGAGTTTAAGGATAGTTTCCTAGGTTTGCATAGTAAATTTTTGAGAGATTGTTGAATAGAATTTAAGTTCTATAGGATTGATATTAAGGATATCACAGTGTTGTTCTTTAGAGTTAATCTCTATCGATATGGAGTACAATCTCTATAGATGTCTTTGTTCTTTCCTAAAGTTAACGTCTGTGTGTTTGGCGTAGAGTCTAATCTTTACAGGTGCCATTTCGTAGAGTCTAACCTCTACAGGAGTCTATTGTTTTGCATAGATTATAATATCTATATGTGTCTGTTGTGCATCCTAGGCATTTGGTATATAGATTCCAATATCTATAGGCTATAGGTTTAATATCTGTAGGTCCTAGCTATGTGTCTGATATTTTGTTTGCATAGAATTTAAGGTCTATGGGCATAGTATTTAAGATATCATATTTTTGTTACTTATAATTGCATCCTAGGAATCAAATGATTGTTTTTGTGAGAGATACTTTGAGTTGATACATAAGTTTGCATATGATGAATATTTGTATAGTTTAGGGTTAAGTTTTTGAGAACTTATTTTTGTGAGATGGCTATTATTTTTGTAAACTTTGATGAAGTTTATGTTGCCAGCAACTCTTTTTACTTGAAGTAAAGTTTATTGGTTTGAATCTCAGTTAGGCTTCCTAGGTTGCTTAGGGATGTTTTTTCATGGGATTGATCTTGAAGATATTACAATGGTGTCCTTTAGAGTTAATCTCTATCGGTATAGGGTATAATCCCTATAGGTATCTTGGTTCATCTGGCATGTTAAACTTTCCCTCATTTTATAAAGTTAACCTCTATATGTGTCTGTTTAGGACAGATTTGTTGTTGTGTTTTATAGATTGTAATATCTATATGTCGGACTGAATTGCCGACGTTCCATCACTATTGCATTCTAGGGTTTAAGCGACTGCCTTTTTTATCCAGGAACATATAGCCCATCTGCGGCTAGGTCTAATGTTTAGATTTTTGTGATGCATTTCACAGAAGAGAGACTTTATTTTTTGTTTAATCTGTTGAGGTATACATTTTCATATCAATAAGATGCTTACATTAAATTCTTAATAGCTAAATTTTCTGCTTTGTTAGAGTAATTGATATTGAAGCATTATGCTAGTTTAACTTAAGGTGGCTATTCAGTTTATCTGTGATAAGCTGATCTTTTTGAAATATGAATATTGTTGTATGTTTTAACATGGTAGTGTAACCCAATCACTCAGTTTTTGTTGAGAATTTATTTGAAAATTCCTAAGAAAGCAATTGCTTACAGTAGACACGAGGTGATATTATCTTAATACTAAGTGACACGCGAAAAAGTGAAAAAAGTGATTTTAGTGTTAAAAGTGAAATTAAACGCGGCGGTTCGTAACTATTTAAACAATACAATAAACATTTAATTGTATTTCCCGACTATGACGCGCAAGTGAATGTGAAGATGAACTTCAATACATAATAATTAACGCGCTTTTCAGTAATAAACATGGGCAATGAACATTTAATATGATATTTGCACCCATATGAATTGAAACTAAAGAGTAACATTGACTCTTTTATCTCGAACGTGACCAGAAGATCAAAAGAACTTCAATACATAATAAATTACGCGTTTTCAGTAATAAACATGGGCAATGAACATTTATAATGATATTTGCACCCATATGACGCGAAATTAAAGAGAAACATTGACTCTTATATCCCGAACGCGACCAGAAGACTACCAGATGAAGAGAAGACTAAACATTGTCGTTCCCTTATGTGGCCCTTGAGCATGTTTTAGACCATATTCTGCTTTATTGTTTTTACATGCTATATATATCTTTTTGTTTTATCTGATGTTTGAAAATTTAAATAATTCAGATGAGTTAGATAAGTAAGGTTTAGCCTTATGACTTTACAAGTTTTTGTAAACATTCTTTTTTGATTGTTTTTATTCTTATGTTTAGTATTTTATAAGATTAGCCTTTGTATTATGTTGGATTTATGATTGTTGATTATATATGTTCTGTAATATTAGTAACATGATATTTTAAAGTTTAATCTTGAAAAATTTATTACTTTTCTTTTAAAAAGTAATAAATTTTTCTTCCCGAAAATCAGTGTGTTGTTGTAAAGTTAGATCTTTACTCCTGCATGTTACGTAATATTACAATGATTACATGATTAATTCATGATATGCCTTCATTTAACTTTCTATAGTCTTATATACTGTATTGTGTCAGGAATTTAGCTAGTCTATTTTTAGTCATTATGGGTATATTTAGCTAGTCTACATGTATATTAGATAAGAACATACATTTAAACCACTCTGTATATTACATTGTGTATTGCTTATATTGCTTTATCTACATGCATTTTAACACCATCTTGTGTATTAATTTGTATTAATACTTTATTGAATATATGTGTTACATTTCATATGACTCATAATGACATTTAATTATTGTAACCATTGTTCAAATATCTGTAGATTCTAGAAAGTTCTAAGATGTTTCATAAGTTTAGCCATCATGCTGTGCATCTCCATTGTACTTATCAGCCACCAGCTGCATGATCTGTGTATTCCTAGAGATCAAAGGACCCTGTTATGTAATACTGTCTGGAGCTTATGTAAACAAGGAATTTGAATTGCCTAGACAGTTATGTTAGATACCTTTTGATTGGTTAAAATTATTGTAACTGACCAATCAGAAATAGTTTTACATACTAATTATGTCTATATAAGTGTAAATTTAGCATTTTTCATCATTCTGATTCTTATTTTTGAAATAGGAGGATCTTAAATCCTCGCTCAAAGATAATTAATTAATTAATAATTAATTAATAATTTAGGTACTTTAGGCATTTATCTTGGAGCTTTTAAGTAAATTGTTGAAATTATTTAAGTAATATTTTGGCATTAAATTAGGTTATTTTATTTAGTAAATTATTCTTATTATTTTAACACTTGCATTTAATTGTATTTTTGGTAATCAATTATATTTTTGTAGTAGCCATTTTAGAGTTCTTGGGCTAACTATGCTTTTAAATACTTGTTAAGTTCAGAATCATTAAATAGAATATTTCGGCTTGATTTTTGGCAAATGGACGCATTTGTTTATTTGACAGTTTTAATATTGTATTTAATCTGTTTATTTTTATCATAACTTTAGGTTAATTTGTATTCATTTTATACTGGTACTTTGATCATAAGTTTAGTGTATTATAATTTAAGGTTATTTTGACTAGTTTATTATATTTGTATTTTGAGTATATTGTTTCGAACATTGTGCAACTATAACATCACATTTTTGTCATGGTTAGTTTAGTAATAATAATTTCATTGATTGCATTTTGTAACTTTTAAATCATGACATTGTTGTTTTCATTGCATTTAGATGTTTGCTTAGTTCATTAAAATTAGTTTAGTTTATAAAGTTAAATCATTTTTGTTATATTTTCTCTGTTTTATTAAACAGAGTGGTGTCATCCTGACGTGTCAGTAAATCTGACTGTACTTTGAGTTTCTCATATAGAAACTAGTATTTGCTTTTCACACGAGTTCCTACTAAGCCAACTATAGAACGTCGCGCAAGGCGCAGAGCCGAGGCAAAGGGCACGGCGCTAGCGCGCATTTTCGATTCCACAACAATGTTAATAAGTCATGCATAAACTTAAAGTTTTAATATTATAATAAAATGTTAAAATCTGCTGTTAAATTTTGAATAATTTGAGGTATGCATTAGGTATGATTAATAAATTGTCATTATGCCACCTTTTTCCAGGTAACTGATAAGCGCTAATGGCAGGGCTCAAAATGGCACGGATAACATGACAGTATTTCTCTTTCCATTCTATTATGTAAATAACAAAGTGCCAGAAATGGACCTTGTTCTATCAATTTGCTGGCCGTTATCAAATGATTCAATAAGTAATACTAATGAGGGAAATATCCCATTCAAAAGAATAGTGGGGAATAACCGTTAACTCAGGTATACATAGTTAAATCTAGATAAGTATAGTTTACTTCATGGAGGAGCTGATGTTAACAACCGTTATCAATTAACTTTGGCCAGACCATAGTATATAGTTATTAAAACATACCTCCATACGCTGGTGTTGAGTACTGTAGTAGAAACAACAGTACAGGTATAAAACATACACTGTTCATCACTCACAAACTGAAAGTACAAACAACAGTACATGTATAAAACATACACTGTTCATCACTCACAAACTGAAAGTAGAAACAACAGTACAGGTATAAAATATACACTTCTCATCACTCACAAACTGAAAGTAGAAACAACAGTACAGGTATAAAACATACACATCTCATCACTCACAAACTGAAAGTAGAAACAACAGTACAGGTATAAAACATACACTTCTCATCACTCACAAACTGAAAGTAGAAACAACAGTACAGGTATTAAACATACACTGTTCATCACTCACAAACTGAAAGTAGAAACAACAACATCCTACATACACAGGTAAATTTAAAGGTAAAGAATTCCTTCATTATTTTATAGGTAAATGATGTCTTTATTATAGTGTCACCCCATTTTAAAAGGACCAACCAATTTGATTTAAGAGACATCAACTATTTCAAGAGCACAGTACCTCTCTATATTTCCATACCAGGGGGTATGGCATGGCTATGATAACCATTCTTTAACTAGCTGGCTGCTCAGTGACCTTCCAAGGGTTCCACAAATCATTTCTTACCAAGCACTTTTTGGAGTGAACATTACATTTTTTATGAATGTACAAAAATCACTACATAATACAGTTGCAACATGTAAAAATCTTCATTGTTAACACTGTCAAACGAACTTGTGCAACATGATATCTATATTATGTGAGAAATACAATTGTGTGTATCCATTCATCACATAGTTTTGGTATTTTGTAGACTTAAATTTGACATAAGATACAGCCCATTTCACGGTATGTTTTAAACTACATTTTGCTGGCTTAGAAAAACAGTGTAGCAAATTACCATGTGACTTTGGACTACAAACCCAAGTAAAAATTTGCTTCACTTCGAAAACAAAAACAGTCGCAAGTATTTTATTTCTTAGTCAATTTCTATGAAATATATATATGCCAGGCTAAGGGGAAAATTACAAGCTTTCCGCAGCATACAGTATGATCTATCTCCAGTGAATGGGCCGTTTTTGCTAACACCCTGTGAAACCTTCAGATTGAAGGTCTGAATTTTCAAGGCGTTTCCCCCAAGGTTTCATAGGGTGTTAGACAAAACAGCAAAACTGCTGATAGGGATCCTGCATTTCATTGAAAGTTTACATATTTTCCCTCAGCAAGCCATAGGTTTCATAGAAATCAGTAATGTAATAAAATACTTATGGCTAGTTTTGTTTTCGAAGTGAATTTAAAATTTCTGCTGGGGTTTGTAGTCTGTGCTTAAGTCTACCAGACTTATATAACTCAACATGATAAATTGCAATACTATATAAAAGTATCCAACACATAATTCTGCATGGCTATATGAATATACTTATATTTTATTTTGGACTAAAATCCAGACGAAGGCATTTTAATTATATACACAAAAATGATATAGCATATCAGATAAAGTTCGCATACTCCTATATATTATATATTCAGAAATGTTAAATGTCATAAAAGGGGTTTGTACTGTACTGAATGTTAAACTGTATAAAAATTCTTGTACTGAAGCCAAGTATTGCACATGAGTAAAACTTGTCGGTATTTATACAAATTGCAATTTTAAAACATGAAATATGTACAGAACAGTACAGATAAAAAAATTAATATTAACAAAACAGAATTCATGGACAATTTACAGCCAAGAAATTAAAAACAACATTAACCATTCATCAGATCGGAACCACTATTGACAAAAAACATACCGGTACATAAAACAAATTAAACTTAAGGCAAACATACAATAAATCCCACAAATCATAAACTGTCACAGCTCGATTAAAGCTCATTCATGCAGAATACCAATTTGTACATTATATAACACATAGCTAGTGCATACAAATATAACTTATATAAGGTATAAGTTAAAGTATAAATTTTAAGTTACCCACTTTGATTTTTAACCGGTATTAATCCACAGGAGAAAATCTCAAAGATGAGAAATTGTCACAAAATGTCCAATAACACATTCTCGTTTTCCTTATATTTCCCCCGTAATCCAAATTTTTTTCTATTTACATAATTTGATATTCTACGATCAGGCACTAGAACCCACAAAACATATTCTATAAATAGACAATGACGGTAATTTATCCCGAGTCCTCAGTATCCGTAGTTGGTAAAGGGTGCATGCGTCTGTAAAAATATGTTTAAATCGTTGTAACGTACAATACAATATAGTATACAGGAGCACTCAAGCGGGAGTCGATAAAAATATAATATATATATATACAGGACCTACACACAAGACCGTCTAGAGATAGCTAGCTTGCTCATTCATTTTGCTCATCAAAGCATAACCAACATTTTGTACGTGTCATATCACTATTAAGCTCTTACTTTGCGAAGACGTCAGCCCTTGTCGGACCAACCTACATATTGAGGCAATATTAAAAACTCATAAAGCTACCTACACTTAGTACGTCAAAATATATCCTATAACATCATTATATCCAGTACATGCCACATTTAAATTTGATATTAATTTGTAACTCCCAAAAATATATAATTTCATTTGGCGTAGAAATTAATTCAACTCCCAAAATATATCATTTCATTTTCACATAGAAAGTAATTTTGTTCAGTTTGGGTGACTTGCATCTCCCATCATTGCTTAATTCACTGTATACAAATACATGCGTTTTTGTCCAATTTTAAAGCAATTTCGCTTAATGTAAAAAATTGGAAGGGTACATGTTACAAGGTGTTACGAGTTGCGCCTAACTAACCGCAGATATTGTAAATGAAAATGATAATAACATTTTTCTGCGAAACAGAAAAAAAAAGATATTGTAAACGGACATCCATCATGGACAAGAAAGCAAAGAGCACCACCTACTTATAAAGCTACTACGGATGCTGACCTTTCTGTACTCCTGGTAACATAAGTGCAACAATGCACATTGAGAACCCCCTTTGGGTGCAGGATACTCTTCATTCATGTAGGCCTACCTGGTAACTTAGCGGTGAACCATAAAGCAAGAGCACCGCATTCGAGTGTCGGATACTAAACATTAATGTACTTGGTACCTAGTTCAATTCCGCTCAATGAGCAATGCATTTGGATGCAGGATACTCTTCATTCATGTAGGCCTACACAGTATACCTTAATGGCGGTGTGCCATAAAAAGCAAGTTTCACCGCCTACTCACAGGGTGCTGTATCCTTGACACTCTTGTACCTGGTAACTCATACCACAAGGTTTGAGTGCATACAACTTGTATGACTTATTGCGATTACCGGAAGTCGACTTATTTATACACTGAGTTTCCGTAACTCTAAAACAATGCCCTAAGAAATAGAGGGTTACACGTCAGTGGTGTGGATGGAAACATAGTATCGTGAATTATGGAAGATTTAATCACCTGAGCAGGAAGATTTAAGAGGGAAATGTTGGATGCAAAAAGCTAGATACTAACTTGATCTGACACCGCCTAATGAAAGGAAAGAGGCTTTAGGGGCTGATTTTAATCAGATAGATATTAAATTGAATATTAATCTTCCTCATCTTGGTTTTAAATTGCATTTAAAAATACCTGCCAAGTTAGTTAAATCTAAAATAGGAGCCATAAAGTGAAACCTCATGTCACAAGATACACTTAAATGTGCTTTAAAAGGGATTTAGATGCATAAACAAGGAAGGTATCAATTCTAGTGGTTGTGAATATGGTACAGAAGATCATAAAATGAATCAAATGTACCTTTGTGCAATGGTAGGTGAACTTAGAAAACCGGAATTTATCAATAAAAATAGGAGTAACTCCACTTAAATAGGAGCACTTGGTAGGTATCATTTTAAAAAAGAGTTCTTTAATTTGATGTTATTGTTCAAAATTACACAAGGTTTGTCACAGATAACATATAATTTTAAAGTAAATATAACTTGGAGAATTTGATCCTGACCTTTATGCATGAATATGTATAACAAGGTGCTTGCGTTGAATACATAAATTTCCGCAAACAAATCTTGCAATATCTTTCATATTTTGTATTAGTGTCACATTTAACATATTTGTGATCAGCTGTTCAATTATGAATGCTAAGTAAAGGTTGAAGATTGTGTCAAATTCTCTAGACTATAATAGAGAGTATTAAAAAAATTCTCTAAACTCAAACAAAGTTACAGAACAAAAAAAATAACAAAACCACAATTATACCTTCATAATAAAATGAAAAAAACCCACCTAATTCCAACGAAATAACATTATCAATTGCAACAATTTGGCTGAAAAAAAAATTAATAAAAACAAATTCCAACAAAATTTGATAGAATAAACTACTAAATTGAATTCCTTCGAAATAAAATATTTGAGTCTTCACAAGAGAGAACAGCATGTTCTAATTTGGGGATTTTTGCAAACGAATATCTAAAACCCAAATTTGAAGTTTAACGATCAACTTAAATATTTGGATTATTTTGATTTACCTCCATTATGACCATACATAAACAGGGTACTAAAATGATAAAATATTGTATAAGTCATTTATAGCAATAATAAGTGAAGTTGATACGACATAAGTCAATATTATTGTTCAGTTATTACTGATAAGACGATTGAAATTGAACATTTGTTAAGTACTTTAACTCAACTGGTATATTCCAGAGAGTTGGACATGATTCTGACCTTGAATGTGCAAAGTTTAACAGCCGGGTCCCGTTGCCTAAGCAAAGTGCTACCGAGCGCCTTCTTTCAGTTACCTCCCATTCAATTAAATATAGAAGGCATGGATTACCTCCCGTGAAAGCGCTTGGTCAAAATCGCTGTAATGATTGTAAGACTAACAATCTACTAGTATAATGTTTGGCCTAAAATATTTACGTATACATGTATGTTATATATAATTTACGAAAAATTGAAAGTCATACTGTCATCAAAAAATAAATAGATCAAAGCATTTTTGTATTTGTTAATCAATTAACAGAGCACTATATCTGACAGGTGCTAGGGATTTTTAAAAAAAAAAGTAATTTGCTATTGAGGTGATTTCTTAAGTAACTAGAGGCAATCACCTAATAGATCTGCAGAAATCCTACTGTGTAAATGAGTCAACTTCAGACTATCACACTAAGGCATACATATTGAATTGTATACATATCGCAATAAGTCATACAGTGATTGAAAATAACAAAATATTATGTTTTTATTTGCAATAGGTTGAATGATATAGCTGCATCCCAATAAGTCATACATTGATTTGGTCTATGCACTGTGGTTATAATCATGCACCTTATATTTTGAGGCAGTAAACTACCCACACCTATATTTAACCTACTGTGTATAAAGAGTTGATTTCCAGCTATGACAATAAGACATACACATTGAATTGTACAGTATTCAAATAAGTCATACAGTGATCTTAGTTCCATATGATTTTAATCACAATAAGACATACACTTTGAATTGTACAGTATCCAAATAAATCATACAGTGATCAAAAAGTTACGTATGTTTTTAATCACAATAAGTTATACAAATTGAATTTTACAGTGTCACAATAAGTCATACAGTGATCGAAAAGTTACATATGTTTTTAATCACAATAAGTCATACAAGTTGAATTTCATAGTATCACAATAAATCATACAGTGATTTGGTGTGTATATAACAGTGTTCGCGTTTACGGTGTAAACATGTCTTTTTACGCAACGAAAATCGGCGGAACGTAAAATTCTGGAGTACGTTGCGTACGTGGGACGCAATATTTATAATTACCAAAAAGAAGTAGAACAATTTCATTAAACAAACCCGAAACCTTGAATTAAAATCTCTTCCCCTTTTCTCCGAAGCGCCATAAATAAAATCATGTTTATTTTTATTTTGATATCCCGACATGCAATTTTATCGTGACGTCACGCGGACACTTGCTTGACTGGGTTACAGAGCTGCATAAATTTTACCGTGTTCGACTGGTAATTACTCGAGAAGCGACCAGATCGAGGCCGCTGCAGTTGCTACTAGTTACGGGAGGCTGAATTATGGCGTCGGAGCGAAAGAAAGTAAAGCATAATCGAAACTTCCAAGAGCAATGGCTGAAAGATCCGCAATTCAAAGACTGGTTAGTCAAGAAGGAAAACCCTGTTGATAAAAGCATTTCAATGCACTGTCTTATCTGTACTGATACCAAGATTAAAAATACATAATATTAACATTTGTGGCTTATGCCATTCATGATTTCTGTTCTAGTTAAATAAAGTTCCTCATTGAGTTAGCACTTTGGGTGTTGAAGTTTTATTTCACATAATCATCAACTGATTTATATAAAAATGATACTTTTCATTACAACCATTGTTAAACTTTGCTCAGAATGAGTTGATAGGTCATATACTGCTATTTAACTATTCTAAGCATATTTAAGTATCATTTTATATCAATCTTGACAGATTGGGTGCCAATTTATTGGGACTCAGTAAATTTGTAATGGGACCCAACTTTTTTAAAGGCATTGGGTCCCTGGGACCCACAAAAAATTGAGGTAAACGCGAACACTGTATATACTATATGGTAACATTTATACACCTTGGATCATTAAAACTATAATTTTTACGAGGTAGTAAATCACCCACACCTATTATACAAAGTATATAGAACATGTATACAATACAGCAGTAAATCTAACACGGTGGCCATAAAACTACACCATACATATTTCCTCTTCCCTGATGGCCATATTCATGTTTTTAACCACTTCAATAGCATTTAGAATTAAGAATATCCTTATTTTGAAATTGGTTTGATTAAATATCCTGCTCCGAAGCCAGAAACTATAATTATATGCATCCAACCAAGCAGAGGTAAAATGTGGTAAAACCAAGCCAATATACATGGAAAAGATGGTAATCGAATATTTCATATCCTGATTTAAAGTTACCTATATTATGATTATAGTGCAAGTAAATTAGCTTGGTCAATGAACCCTTTATTCGTTTTAGCTCAAATTTAACAGTTGATTTCCAGACAGTAATTTAACTTGACAGTCCTTTCAAAATCAAATAAGAACTGGTGTAAATATACTATCGTCCAGCAGGTAAACTATGTTTATCTTAGTTTTATCGCTATTCTTTCTAATGGGATTGTTCCCACATAAGTATTACTTCCATTAAAGGTTGTTGTTTAGTGAAAATTTGAAGAAATTTGTGAACAGTTCAACACACAACATTTGCATTATGTATTGTTTGTACAGACAGACAGCTGGACAGACAGGCAGCACCAATGCTTAATGCCTCTCCCCACAAGGGGGGGGGGGGGGGGGGGGGGGCGCAGAATAAAGAAGTATAAGATGAGTAGTATTTGTATGCCTCCGTAGCTCAGTGGTTTTAATGTGCCCTTGGAGTCTAATCTGGCTACCCGGGTTCAAATCCAGGTCCATTGAGGCACTCATATATATGCCTGCCATATTTGCCATATTTCAGCAGAAAGCTTACTGGCAAATAAACTGATAAGGCTATGCTGGGCATTAAAGAAATCAGCATTAAAAAAAGTATATTAAGCATCAGATTCGTTAGAATGTATCCTAATATACATAAACCTATAGTAAACAAGAATGAAAAAGTGCACCCGATGAGGAACTCGATCCCACGACCCCACGGTATTACTAGTCCGTAGCTCTGCCAACTAACCTAGCCATACTCGACATTCACTTGTAACATTCGCAAATAATTTTTCAATGGGTAAGAAAACTGTTCAGCCTTACTGGGGCTCAAAATAAAAATTTGTTCCCCTTTCCCTTACAAGGTGAATGCTCTACCAACTGAGCTATCTGGCCACATCCACCCTCTCTACCCCATGCCAATATGAACACGTTCAGACTATGAAAAATATTATAATAGTGGCTGTCATTATAGTGAGCATTTATAAAACAATTTACAATTTTATATTGATTTACCTTTTATTGATAAATTCCAGAGAGTAAAATATAAAAATTCTAGTCTGACTAATTTCCTTGAATTTCCGTTTGCTTTTGTACTTTCCACCTTTGATTTGATCACTTCAATATTACTTCACACTTTTATCAACTATATAATCAATCTACGAGATTCAATTAAAGCAAACTTTCAGATCTAGACTTCACACTGATATGTGAAAGCTAATGGAATTGAGACGTTTTTATAAAGACCTTATTCATAATAGATGGGTGCAAAAATTTTGTCATTCCACAGTTACTGAACATAGGCAGATATCAGAGGATTGAGAGCCGGTACACCCTTCAAGATTTTAACAGTATCTAAAATCAACAAAGTACCGAACTTACTCTAAAAACACAAGTGCTTTATAGACTAGGTCATCGATAAGACGTTCATGATTGTTTACTTTATGATATTGTTCGATTTTAAGAGTCGGGTGTTTAGCTTGGGTCCTCGCTATCGTTAAGTGATATCATGACACTATTAAACTACTTTCATTCTTACAAGAAAGACACATGAATTATTTTTAAAGAGTCGCCTCTCTTTAAAGTACCAGCAACTTAATTTGACTTAAAATGAAACATCATATTTTTCGATTTTTAATGAGTATCTTTATCCTCGCCACCAGATAATCCATATGGGCGAGGCCCCAAGAAGAGTTTAAGTACTTTAAGATTTTGGGGGAGAGTGCATGATGCAGAAGATGCCTTAATTCCAGAAGTGTCCCTGGTTCTTTTACATGCCTGGTGTGTAGCATCCATATATGGGATCTCGGTTTGAAGTCTCATCTGAAAGACTATTAGTAATTTTAGCTGACTAGCCCGGGATTCGAACCCACTACCCTGAGATCAGTAGTGACTACTAGTCTCATGTTTTACCAATTGAGCTACGTAAGCGGGCTGGTTATGAAACATCTATAATATCTCAACATATTTATATGGAACACACAAACAAGGTGTCAAGTTAAAATCTTTTATTGTAGGGTTAACGCAAGCTTTTTCGTGCTATTACATCTGCATCGTCCCGAGGGACAAGTTGGTGCACCAACACTTCCGAGGGACACTGCAGATGTAATATCCCAAAAAAGCTTGCGGAAATGCTATTATAGCATAAGAACAATAATTTATGAGTATGTTTTTCAAAATTATGACACTTCAAATGGCGGGAAATTTCGTACAATGATGCGAAAACAAACGCGACGTCACTAAGCAAAGGTCACGTCATATGTGTCAACTTCCCGGATCGCAAAAACCAGGAAAACATGGATATAAGGGGTTTAATTGTTTTAGTTTATTATTATAATCTGCGATAGAAAACTGATTATTAGGTACAAATAAAATGTGAATTACTGTCCATATGATGCTATAGACCATTAGCAATTGACGGCTGGGACCTGAAGTAAAACTGGACACCAACCAGCATGTGAATCTTTACGTTTACGCATGGGTCGCATCCCTTTTATGTATGAGCAAAATCACTGTTTTTATGCCATACTGCTATACTGAGTATTAGAGTGTGCAAGATCACTGCAAGAATAGACCTACTCCGGATCTCCACTAATCTGTAGGTACAAATAAAGTTTTACCGTTATAATCCTTTTGAGTCTTGAATATTCATATCTGGACAATAGAGTGGGGGTCAGTTGTGTTTGCATATGAATACAAAACCAGTCTAACTAGGCCAGATTTGTTTGTACCTACATGTTAATTAACGGGAAAACCACCTTGCACAGAGTTCCGGATATCAACTATTTTGTACGTGCTTTGATAAAACAGTTCCTTGGTCAATGTCTTAAGGCTGTTTTAACAACAGAATAAAGCAACCCCCCCCCCTGTGAAATGCAGTTCAAGAAATCATGAACATTTCAAGCCACTAATGAATTATTCATGAACGGTGCTTAAACAGTTCTTAAAACAAGTTCATGAACTTCTGGAAATGAACTGTCCTTTGTTGCTATTCGTGAACTGTTCATGAGCTAATGATGCATCTGAAATATTTTTAAATTGTCTTGAACTATTCATGAACTAGTAATTAATCTGCCACAGTTCTTAATGCGTCTTTGAAGTTGGTCATAAAATTATCATGAACTTTTATGAATCCCTAGTACTTGAATTGTCTCTTTATTTCCAGTAACTACGGTACAAACATAGTATTCAAATTGATGCCACTCAAACATTTTTGTTTTATTATAGGAGGCTATCGCCTTGTTTAAATAATGACAAATTCTACCCGCTCAAAGATGATGTCAAATTATATGTTATGGCGTAAACATACGATGTTCCGTTTAGTGTACAGCGTATATCATTCATTTGCTCAACATGGACCATATTACTAAATAAGGTATTTGTTTACGATAAAGAGCAAAAGAGACATCCTATACGCACATGGGGTCACTCAACTTTACGTGACACTACACATGTTTGGTACTTAATGTTTCTTAGGTATTTCATTGCGCAAATAATCAAATAATCAGGCGAGTTTGAAGAATGCTAATTATTTCATATTTACGACAAATTTTTATGATATCACAAAATAATGATGTTGCAACTACGTCATAGCGTTTTACCATACGCAATAACAAATAGTTTAATATAATGTTATACACTGTGTCATTGGCTTAGAATGAGAAGGTACACAAAGGACAAAATCAGCATTTAAAAAAAAAAGTTGCAAAAAAAATTCTGAAAAATTACTCTTTTCCTATGGTAAAACAAGCTGTTTCAACTTCAGTTTGGTCAACATGACAAGTTCCAATTTTAATAAAAATAGGCTCATAAAGCAGTGCTTCATGATGTGTATCAATCCAAGTACTTACGACCTTCTCATTCTAGACAGTTATGTATAGTTGCCTTGTTTTTATAAATAAATTACTTCATCAACTTTTACTATTTTTAAAATATCAATTAGTAGCCGCGGCTGCGGTTAGAAAGGAAAATTACAGAAATTTTGTGATTGCTGAATGCAAGTTATGCAAAAATACACAGCAGCAGTAGCAGTTTGAGAGGTCAGTGCAAAACTGTGGTATGCGTCTCTATAAATTGATGTAGTTACCATAGTTTTGCATTGAGCCCTCACTCGTATTTAGCATCTGCTGCTAAATATGAGCATGTATACATATAAAACAATAATTATGCATTTGAAGTTTTTCAAATATATAACCATTTTTAAAATGACAAAAAATTGGACAAAAGGGTCTGAGTAGCACAAAATAAAAAAACTCTTGCCTTAAAAATAATATGTCAATTTTTTGAAAGGATGTACACATAATATAAAACAATAACTATGCAATTTAAGTTTTTCAAATTTATAATTTAAATTATGATTTTTAGAATGACAAAATTTAGCAGGTGGGGAATAATCGAAGTACTCTGGCCTTATCTCAATTTTTTTAAAAACATGTATAATATGTATTGTTATACTATAGTGTAGAGTACTATATGGCATCATAACCTATACGTCACATCTCACACGTACCAAGGATCCTATTACACAAGTTAATGTGGGCTGAGCCCAAAATTAACACACCCTCGGCCGACATCAAGCCCTAAATCAAACTATGGTACTATATAGTCCCCAAATGATAAAAAACTATTGTTGACAAAAGGTGATGAAATTGCAAGTGAGTCAGTCAAAACGGAACTTGAGTTTGAAAAAAAAAAGTTTTTTAAAAAAATTTATAATGATTTGACAATATTTAAGAATTTACAACCCTGTGTGATTCAGTGTTACCTAGCCTTCCATGTGAGTCAATCAAAACGGAACTTAAGTTTTAAAAAAAAATTTAATTTATAATGATTTGATATTAATATTAAAAATTAACGACCCCGTGTGATTCAGTGTAGTTGCAAGAATTGATAATGTGAATATGTTATTATAATAATGTTGTGCATCAAGAAACAGAGATTTAATCAATTTGTTTTTACCTATTTCATCAAACTTTTGGGAAATGGCATATATCAAAGAATCTGAAGAAAGTATGCTTATGTTGTAGATACCATTTTTATTGACTTTGGTATGTGGTACGTTGGAGACTGGGATCAAACCACAGACTTCACAAACCGAAAGAAGACATACTTCCACTAGTTCAACTATCAAGATATAATATATCGACGGTGCCGAACCAAAACCCCGTAACTCAATTTTGGCCCGAAAACTTTGTTTGCAGCATCCGCATCTGCTAGACGTCCCCCGCATTTCTGTCTTGTCGCCATATAAGTAACGCGATTGGCTATTTAAATGGCGACAAGACAAAAATGCACGGAAAGTCTAGCAGATGTGGATGCTGCAAACAAAGTTTTTGCGCCAAAATTGAGTTACAGGGTTTTGGTTTGGCACCGCCGATATAATACAAAATGCACTTTACTATTCTAATCCTCTTCAGGCTGGTTTGCCCCTAAGGGTTCTGTAGCTTTATTAAGCTCTTTTTTACGTGGCAGAGTCGCTGGCCAGGCGCACAACCCTCTTCTTTTTTCATCTGGGCTAGGGACCAGTGTTGGCAGGCGTTGGCAAGACATATTATACTTTACAAGTTTTTTTATAAACATTCTTTTAGGTCCTGTTTTTAATGACATTATTATTATCATTATGTATCTTTTGTGTTTTTATGCCAAAATGTTTGTAACGTTTTCGCACCAAATGTTACATCCTAATGTCATATCATGAAGACTACCGTAATAAAAGTCGAAACGTTGGAAATTTCATTTTAGTTTGTCTTGTTTTCCATTATACTATAAACTTGATGAAATTATGAAAAATTTAGATATTCATTTACAGGTATAAGGTTAAACTGTGTCATGTCTTTATATGCTTATCAGTTTGACAATTATGACCAGTGTTTACATGAGTGGAGTGGTCAGTCGCTATAGCAACTTACAAGTAGACAGTGAAATATCAAAAGACAGAATATCATACAGTCTCCGGTCACTATACTGTAAAATTATTAATTTTCGTGGGTGGGGCTAAATTTTGTGGATTACGTGGTTTGTCTTCAACCAGGAAATCTAATCCTATCGAACAATAATTTTGACCATTGTATTTACATTGTATTACCCGAAATGCAAAATCTATGTTTTAAAGTCCCATTGAAATGGTCTTTTTTATCAAAACAACGAAATGTTGTCCCATCAAAATTAAATGATTTTACAGCATTATATCACTACGAAAATAAGAAGACAACAGACTGAGATCTAGATGATATCTACGCATTCTGTAGCTAGCTTAGATCACAGGTCAGGGGATCACTCTTTATAAAGTTGGCTGCAGATATAATTATTTACAATTAATAAACAAAAAATAGAAACCATAAAATTGTATCTTTATACAAAATATTTTGCTTTTTGTTTCGAATTTTGATACCATTGATTGCTTTTGGGTTTTTAAGCCAACTATTTTTCTTTTTTTTCACATTTTGAAAAAACAATCCTTCCTTCTCTTCATTTTAATAAGACGAAATTGATGACAAACAGAAGATAGACAAGCTGAAAACATTATACGAAATTAAATGATTTTACAGTACCCCCCCCCCCCCCCCTTTACAACTTTCCTTGTGCAGGGGTGTCAACAATAATATGGTCAGGCAAGTTAGGATATCACCTGCAGTTTCAAAATATAGATAATTTACAATGAGCAGATAACTATGCCTACATCATATTGCTAACCCATATAAAGAGTTAACTCCCTTGTTCAATAATGAATCTTTCACAACAGATACTGTCACAACTTTTATAATAATA
Organism: Spisula subtruncata; assembly: GCA_963678985.1. Classification (NCBI taxonomy): domain Eukaryota; kingdom Metazoa; phylum Mollusca; class Bivalvia; order Venerida; family Mactridae; genus Spisula; species Spisula subtruncata. The sequence goes on along the minus strand of OY787673.1, from coordinate 14,046,397 downwards.
CCCAAATTTACAGACTTATTCAACAAAATTACAGATATCGCTTAAAATTTAAAACTCAAGTTACTCTGCCAAATTACAGATAAACTTATAAATGTGTTAGAAAATAACCAATGCCTAATTTATGTGATAAGTTGACCTTGCACTTGAAACTATTTATTTTCTCAAAAAATTAAGAGCATAGTGACAATGTTTTGAAAGTATTTTTGTCTTTGTTAGATCAAGACAGTGCGTTTTTATCATACAGACTCTGTGCCTTATTGCCTAAATGACATCTAGCTTTGAGTTTAGGGAAAGAAATATTATTACTAAAAATATAAATGAAATCATGCAAGGAATAATGATCCTGAGCTTTTTTTTTAAAAAACCCTCCCCTTAAAAATTAAGCAATTCATTAATGATAACCTGAAATCATTTATTTTTGTGATTCTAATTGAAGTTACTTTTTCAAATATTCGAACTTTTATTTTAAATATAAAATTTTTCATACTCACTATGAAGAACCAAACCAAAAAATGAAATCTCGGGCTGATATCCAAGCACAAATTAAAATGCTACACTGCATGCAATCATTTACGGTAGTAACTGGTTCCTTTTTATAATTCTTCAAATTTCAATGATGTAATAGTTATTGCCTACGATGTATGGGGGTTGATCCAAAACTATATGATGAAAAATTATCTTTTTTTTTATTTTTTCCACATAATTGAACAAACTGAACACTGAATCTTAATAACACATTTTTTCATGTTTTGTTCTTTTAAATCACCATTGAACCTCAATTTGAAGACCAACTCTATAGAAAAGCCGAGTTTACAAGAGTTTGAAGAGTGGTCTTACTATTGCAGTAAAGTTAAACCTACTATATACAATCCATTAATAAAAACCTGGCATAATTTGTCCTATTAAATTATGGAACAGCCCTCCTATATTCTTCCATGAAATTGACCACAAAATGCACATAAAAATGCAGCAACAATAGAAGTGTGGGATGACCATAAAAGTGTGACAATGCCTTCAATCAGTAGCTAGCATTATCACAGACCAATTAAAATATATTCTATTAAAGACGCCCCATCTTCTCTATTATATTCTATATATTTATATACATTGACCTCTGCTGCATTTAAATCCAAGAAAATTCTTTTGTTCAGTGGAAAAGTAAACACTTATCAAATAAAAGAAAAGGTCTTTCCAATTTGCAGAACACTAACAATTAGCAAAGCCCCTCAGGCAAGTCCTGTTCCTTTCAAAAGGAGACAATTAGTCTAATTGTTAATTTGTAATAAACAAATTAACACTTAATGTTCAGTACATCAAAGAATTCCTAGTATTTTCAATTTTTGTCATTGCTGCAAATTTTATTAAATATTTATAATACTAGTACATTAAATGATTTAAGTAATGCATCGTGTCCGGTTGATTGCTTTTTATCCTTGCCACCAGATATTCAATATGGACGAGGCCCCCGGAACAATTTTTAGTCATTTTAGGTTTCAGGGGATGTGCAGATACAGGAGGTATACTTGTTCCAGAGACACCTCTTTTACATACCAGGTGTATAGCACCCATATATGGGACCTAGGCTTAAAGTCTCATCCAAAAGACTTAAATACATAAAGTATATTTAGTTGGTCAGCCCAGAATTAGAACACATGACAACACTGAAATCAAAAATCTCATGCTCTACCAATTCCGGCTACCGACTTAGCCAAGCTAGCTGTTCTATAGCATGTGCCTGTTGCTAATAAAATCTGTTTTTTTTTATTGTACTGTTGTGAAAGTAAGCTATTTACAAACTAGACAATCAGATCAAGGATCGAAGGAATTCCATTATAATAGCAAAATATATATACTTCCTTTCAGGTATTGGTGTTAAATTAAGAAATTCTTAAAATTTTATTTACGGTAGAATATAATTATAAGTTCAATAACAGAAAAGTGAGAAATTTCACATTTTGACAAAAAAGGAATGTCTCTTTTATTATGGCAAAAATATTATAGCAAAACTCCAACTCCAATTTACCTACCAGTGTAATGGTCAGTTTTATCCCCCGCCCAGTTTATCCCCATGGGATAAAACGGGCTGGCCATTTTTTCCCCCACATTGTATTAATTATACTGAGGTGGGGGATAAAATAGACTGGACCATTTCTTCCCCTATCTTCATATTAATTATACTAAGGTGGGAGATAAAATAGACCAGGCCATTTCTCCCCCCATCATCGTATTAACTATACTCAGGTGGGAGATAAAATAGACTAGGCCATTTCTTCCCCATTTTCATATTAACTATACTCAGGTGGGAGATAAAATAGACTACCGGTAGGCCATTTCTTCCCCCATCTTCATATTAACTATACACAGACGGAGGATAAAATTGACCAGTCTATATCTTCCCCATCATAATTTTTTGAGTGGGGAAGAAGAGGCCTGGGGTGGGGGAAGAATAGGACTAGCGGGGGATAAAACTGACTAGACCTCTTCTTCCCCCGGGGGATAAAACTGACTTTTGGAAGACGGGGCCTATTACACCGGGTATGTATAGCTAGGGACCTGTTCATAGGCATCAGGACATATCGAGATTCCAAAAGGCCTTGAGTAATGCATGTCTAGTATAGAGACAGTTTAAACAGATAGCAACAATTTTGACACATACATTTTTTACTAGAATGTCCTACCTGACATATGCAGATCAAACATCTTCTAATTTAATTATTCCAGTGCTCACAGACAAATAGCACATTCCTGCTTGAGGACCAGTCTACAGCATTTTATGGACAGAAGACTCTGGAAGTGTTGCTTCTTGAAGTGCTGTTTCTGGAAGTGCTGTTTCTGGCAATCAATTTCTGCAATACTTAATGGTGTTTTGTCCAGGTGTAAGCCCCATCAGCACATTGGTCTACAATAAAAAATGAAGTAGACATTCATTCAATACAAAGATTCAATGGTAAGAATGTTTAAACTTAAATAAATCCAGTTACTGTAGCTTAAAGTCCCATAAAGTCTCAGAAATAGCTATATTTTACTAACTAATAAGACCGTGAAACATTGGCAGGTTATAGAGCTCCCCAAATGTCATAGAATCAGCATATATTTGATCTATGTTGACTTTTATACTAAGAATAATAATCTCCGCAAATCGTCAATTTGTAAACAAAGGAGTATTTTGTCCACCACACAAAATACTCCTTTGTTTACAATCTGAAATCGACGGGTCGTTCCGAAGACAGTACGTAAAGTTCCGTAATATATCGAGGACACATATATTGATGACCAATTTATGCGAGTACATGTCTATGCATTTAAATAAAAGTCAAATACCGACCGGTATCCTCCGGTACTGGTAATCGCCGGTATCCTATTGCACTATATTGTATAGGGTAATCGAGTGTAATATGTCACGGGTGAATTAAAGGGTAGATTGTTTTCATTAGGTTATAATATAACATATTGAGAAGTAACGTGTCTATTTTATAATGTTTTAGACCTTAATTACGTCAACTAGACCCCGGTACTATGCGGAAGGGATGCTGATTACAACATGCTCGTTTCGGGAACCCTTCAAGTTCATTTAATGAAAAGCATGGATACTGGCGAGAATAAGTAACATGGGGCGCGCTGAGGGTGTCAGAATGACAAAAATCCAGACATGTATGCTAAAACGTCATTTTGAAAAATGCGATATTTATAGCAACATGGGGTTTAGCTCGAATTAGTGCGAGGAACTTACTTTCTATCAATAAAATTGGACAGTATCGAGGTTTCGATTATTTGTATTCTTCTAAAAGCAATTTGTTAAAAACTAATTAATAAAGACACGTGGCAAATCAGAAATTCGTTCAATGTATGCATGAATCTGACGTCATGAGCGCGTTCCACGAGGCTCATTCTCACAAATTGTAGTGTTTTAAAGAAAAGTCAATCAACAGGGAACAAATTCATACACCAAGTACGATAATATTCCAAGCTGTTTACGAGACCAACGTGCAAGAAATATTTGCCGTTACGCATGGATGATTTTTTACATGAATAAGCCATTTTTTTCCGGAAATCGATAAACTAGTGCGTGGAATGAACACATTACACAGCCTAAATTTTATTGATATAATATATCAGATGACATAATGTTGTTTTAGGGTGGCCAATCAGAAATTTGGTATAGTGTATAGACGATGCCGAACTACTACCTGAACCTCTTGGTAAACTGACGGCATCGCACCCGCTGCCATTCGAGATATACGCTGATGACCCGGCATCACTTCTTCCACGATCAACTGGTGCCTTTGGTAACTTTTCGCTTTTCGGCTTGTGATCTTAACAAAATCGACATAGCTTCCGTGTGTAGATCTCATCCCTTCGGTGTTTTCGGTGAGCTTTTGGCATCGATTAGACTTTGGAAACCTTTCGGGTGTCTACATGATTACGAAGCCTCACAGAAAGCGTCCCGAAGATGTGGATTGAATGTGGAATGATGCGGAAGGGTTCCATAACATCGCGAGGACATGCCGAACCATCTCGATCTGGCGAATTTCTGCTTCGGGAACCCTTCCGGTCCTAGTGGACGGCAGGTTTTAGACATTTTAGTTTAAAATATAAGTATAAATATTTTATGAATATTTTAATTTCTTTCAATCCTGTTAAAAACTGCCGCAAAGAAGCGTTGGCTTTAACAGATGAAAAAGTGTAATATACAAGTAGCACAAAGTTAAATAGAAAACTATCACAATTTTTGAGAATAAGTAATACCAACCAACACACCAAAGCTTAGTTATAACAAAATCTACTCTATACAAGGCAATATCCAATATGTTTAACCTGCGATACCGACAGTTTCTATAGTTTCAAAAAGATACCGGCGGACACCGAGATTTAGTACTCGCCCACGTGTGTGAATAACTTCACGCTCGCGTGCACTCGGTACTTGACGAAAATAAGCTCGGCGTGTATAACAGTAAACAAAACATCAGAATGAAAGGCCAGAATTATCCATATTGTGTTAGTCAACTTATTGTTGCACAGTAATCAATATTTATAAAAACATAATACATTCTCGATAAGTAACTCATTTTGGGCACAAAATATGACTGCTTTTGAGCGTTAATGGGACTTTAATTCCCAGGATTTGTAGCAAACTGAGGTTGGTTCGGTTTCTAGTTGAGCTTATATACTCGATGATATACATGTGTAGCATTAAAGGGACTTAACTCCATTTCGATGATAAAAACACGTTTTTGTAGACGTTTTAATCACAAAAATTTGTTTAACAAAATTAATGCATAATTTAAAGTATTCTTACAATTAACATTATAATCAAAGGCGCTCACAACGTTAAATTATATTTCATGCATTAGTTGCACAATAGATTTTTAGGGTCTTAAATTCAATAAACCAACGTTATGCAAATATGTTTCTTCTAGATGAATAAGTCCAGATTCGTACATAAATGTAGTAGGTAGGTCAAGCCAAAATATGCGAATTAAATTTAACTTTTTGATACATTTTGCAATTTACCAACTGGAGTTGAGTCCCTTTAAAACTTGTTCACCATTATCACAGAATATTTACCAAATCACAATATGACTTATAAAAAAGTTAAGTTACCAATTTTCTAGGGCTCTTTTCAGCTGTTAGGCCGCTCAAGCACCCTTTGACTTTCAACTTCCCCTGGTCATTGGGCTACATATGGAAACCCACACTCGTGTCTCCCTGGAGAGACTATTTCTCTCCTGTGGTGTGGCAGCCAACATCGATCTGCAGCGCCCAGGAAAGGCACTGCCCTCACAGGTACCATTTTACACCATGGTGGAGTGGAGCTGTGGGTCATGCTCAGAGAAATTAACCAGTGGTCCAGAGGGGGATTGAACCCGGGACCTCTCGATCCCGAAGCGAGCATCCTACCTCTAGGCCACCGCTCCCCACTTATTGGGATAATAGAAAATTCTACAGAGCAAAGCTTGACCTGTACAGTCCATCTTCATACATAATAAGTACATACATCAACTTGTATTATTTATTGCGATAGTAAGTACATGTAACTACCGATCACTGTAGAACATATTGAAACAAGACAAATGTTGATGCAATGCATCAAAATAGCCGCAATTGTGTGGTTTACATGACATGAATACCGTTATATAAAGCATCAACAATAACGCTGTTATAAATTATTCTATCAACTGAAATTTCTAATACAGTAATCAATATCAATTGATATTGTTTGGGATTTATATGATATGTACTAAGTACTAAATTAAATACACATGGATACTGCCACAGGGATCTTGACATAATATTGGAGTATTGTTTGCACTGCAGGCAACAGTCTCAGTGAACTTCTGTTAGTGGACTCAAAATTAAATTATGTCATATATACTGCTGATGACCAACATACCTGTATGCGCCTATGTCAGCCAAATAATCTAATGGAAACTGTTTCCAGTCTAAGGTCACAGTAATCATAACTTTTGATCTGGTGACCTCAACATCAATAAAGGTGATTTTCTAATGAAGATCAACATCCATGTAAACTTTGAGAATCCTATTTCCAACCGTTCTTTAGAAATCGGTTTGCAGGTAACAATAAGGTAAAATGACAACATAATAAAGATACTGATTACACATTTTAATATCAAATATGAAACCACAGGTAACTGTATCGTTGAAAACGAAAAAAAAAATAAAATACAAATTTCCAAAAAAAACATTGTTTCGTTTTTAGTTTCACTTTTCGAAGAAAAAAGTGGAGCTATAATTGTCATGACCCACTCGTCGGCGGCGGCGTTGGTTAACCTTTTCGTTCAGGTCCATTTCTCAGTAACCGTCAAAGATATTTGATTCAAACTTAGTATGCATGCTAGACTATAGCGTCACTTCGCTTGGTTCCCGATTCACTCGGTAAGAGTTATGGGTGGACCAGCAACCAAAATAAAAGGCTATTTATAGACCCTTTTCACCGTTACTAAAAATAGCCCTATGTATATCATTATCTTGACCACATGTTCAGCTGGAGGCAAAACATTGACTGATGATCTTAAGGAAGTGGTCATGTGCTTGTCTTTCTGAAACCACATGCATGTAGATTATTATAAAGAATTAATAAATAAAATAAAAGACAACCTGCTAATGTGGTAACTATTTTAGCACACTACCTTAGGTGATCGTATGTAGGTATTTAATCACAACATTTCAGGAAGCTTTCAAGTATGACTGCTTGCTAGTAGATCTAGGTTGTTTTACTTGAAAATGTGCATACTATACTATAAACACGGAATATAAAATAATAATTTATAAATAAAAAGATTTGTGTAAATGCAGTATAAATGCAGTATAAATGCAAAAACACCTGCTATGAAATTCATATTAGATCTACAAACACGAGAAGTATTTGTCCATGAATTTTGCTCTGAATGAGTTGAGTCTTTATGAAGTCAGTTAATGTTTTTAAACCATGCCTCTCTCAGCAACATGGGATATTTAGGAATTCTATTCAATACTACTCCCTTTTCTTTATTCTGGCGGTTCCCACAACCAGCAATGCAACAGTTATGTACCATATTGTTGCAAATACTTTCACATGTATACTGAATTTACTACTGGAGGCTTATCACCAGCCTACATTATATAATTCATGAGCTTATCAGTCAGGTGGAGATTTGATGAAAGGGGTCTATACATGTAGTAATGAATTTATAAATAGACTTAACCCGGTGATACACAAAATGTTTAACGATAAATTTCAGCAATATATTTTCTTTTCATTATCTATATTTGATAAATAAGAACATTTATATGAAACTTTATATTATTGTTATCACGCGAAATCATTAGCATTATCGGTAAACGAATAAAACTAACGATAAAACTAGCGATCAGTTCAGTAGTAAAAAAAAAAATAGACACCCCAGCAAGTCTACGCTAAAAGGGATCAGCAATTGAATTATTAAAACGGAAACATTTTCTATTTTACTTATGAACATTATCCATCCAAAAAATGTAATTTATGGTGGAATAAATAAGTAATTCATTGTGTTAAAATAGTAATCAATTGAAAGCTTCAATATCCACGTAAACAAATTTATTCATTTTATTAACTATCAGTAACTTGTCCTTTCACCTACATGGCAGAAATTTATTTCCTATTCCATTAGATAGCCGGCTCAAGGCCGGCTATCAATAAAAGCATACGTAACTTTCGATCACTGTATGACTAATTGCGATTGGTAGCACACGTAACTTGTGGTCACTGTATGACTTATTGTGACTTAAAAAGGACATATAATTTCCAATCACTGTATGACTTATCGGGATTATATACAATTCAATGTGTATGCATTAATATTATTATCATCGGAAGTTTACTGCTTATACACTGTGATTACAGGTAGTATATATACCAACTCAACAATCTTAAAACCGGTGTACATACTACTGAAAGTGCTTTTATTGATCACACTAGGGGAATACCCATTTAATTTCCAGTTTCTATTTGGAATTTCCTGAACGTCATGGAAGAATTGACTTTTGTGTAACCCACAGGTAACTTAAACTTAATTAATTCTTTAAAATATCAAATTATGAGACTGTATAATTATATTAAACATAAATGTTATAATGTGCACATTCTACTTTAATATGTACATGATAATCAACTGTTTATCCTATATGGAGAGCAATTACATCAGTTGGGGAATCCCCATAGAATTTCTAGTTTCTGTTTGAGATTTGATGAAAGTAGCAAACATTACGTCATTTACAGGTAGCTATACAATAACAATGTCAATATTTAATTAATTTTAATAATTCTAAATGGACAATTTCATTCACATTCACATGTATGTAAAATACATTGTGGTGTATCAACTGATACAAGTTAAATAGTTCCTGCGGCCAATTGTTTTACAGACCAGTATTGTGAGAGACATTTTTTTATAATTTTAGCAACTAGAACTTTTTAAAGTGTTAATAAGGCTTGATAAAAAGGTATGAGGAAATCGGACTGGGGAGGCAGCACACTTTACCAGCTGAGCAAAGACTCGCATCAGTAACAACACAACACATGTACAATGAGCAATGCCTTCATGTAAGTCAAAGAAACAATTAAAAAGTCCAAGTCCCCGCCGAAAAATGCGGAATTTTACAAACCTCTCTGATTTAGTTGGCTTATGTGTGTTTGGGTCTATTTATTTAGTATAATTTACCTAAAAAATGTGTTATTTTCATTATTAGTAATTAAAATGTGTAATATAGTTTATTTACGACAAATAGTTTATTAAATACAAGTATTTGCGTAAAAAACGTTCATACTTGTGCACATTTGGGTATGCGTGCACGCAGAGCGTCAGAATGTAAAATAAAGCGATTCTCACGACGTGCAAATATTATGGCATCGCCGGTTCGAAATGATACTGGGCTGGTCTCCCGAAAAGCTTGCTATAGTTTACGTTTATTTAGTTATCACTGGTCATTAAAATGCGTAATATAGTTAATCAACCCCATATTGTTAGTTAAATATAAGTATTTGGGTAAAAACGTTACTATTTGGGTAAGATTTGGGTGTTTCATGCAGCCGCGTCTGCCTGACCTATCTAACGTAGTGACCTAGGGGAGGTAATTCAGACTACAGGTGCACGTTAAAACACATATCGAAACACATTTTTTTCTTATTTTTAATTTCTTAAAGGGGTAAAAGAAATAATTATGGTTATTAACGTACATTTCTTTATTTTAAATTATACAAAAAGAAATAAATAGAAAAAAATAAAAAAAATAATGGCGTTAGTCTGGTTCACGAAATTCTCAAAAAATGCTTATTTTTTCGTATTTTTTTTTTGAAATGGTAAACCATCCAGAACAGGTCACGTGCCCCTCCTTAGTCTGGTTCACGACATTCTAAAAAACTGCTGATTTTTTTGGATTTTTTTTTGAAATGGTAAACCATCCAGAACAGGTCACGTGCCCCTACATGGAAATTTTTCTTGTTGCATACAAATATAACCTGCGGCTCAAGGCCGCAGGTTAATAAAGCTACGCTCTAATATTTTACATCATTGCAGTAATAAAAGCATTCACAACAAGAACATTTTGAAAGCTACAATTTCAGTTTGGTCTTAGACACAATCCAAAAGATTTCTGTAAAAAAAGTTGATCATCAATTAATTGATTTATTTATTGTTAAGCAACACATTATAATATAGAAAATCAAAACGATGCCATAATAAATATTTAAATTATTCAGTGTTTTACTATAATAGCCCATCTAACATATTGATACTACGTTGAGGAAAGATAAACTTGTTCTGTGGAAGCCATAAATATTTTGATGAAGATATTTGATATATTTCAGGAGATGCTAGTAATGTAATGGTGATCATGAATCAGTTGATGATAGAGTGAAGATGTTTTCTCGACTACTGTATCATACACTGGACCATCTTGGTTATAACAATGATATCATTACGTTTAGAAGAGAGACTTGGAAGTATGGTTCTGAACTTAATGATAGTGCAAGCCCAAACTTTCATCATATCACAGCAGGAAGTAAAGGAGAAGGTATCACTTCATTTTATGAGAGTGACTGTGATACAATGACACTATATAAAGTTATTTTGTGCATCAGTAATGTAGACCAACTCCCGCACCCACTACCACAACATATCATTGCTGTGTTTCTAGCAGATATGGTAAATGTACCTCCTGGTTATACGAGATTAAAACTGTACCGACCTACATCTTCCAGAAATGTGATAGATAAAAGTATCCGGGAATGTCTCTTCGAATCAGACATTGGGGAAGTCTATTTATCAAGTACATTCTGGACAGACAGGCTCAAGAGAGAACTTTCATCCAATCATCCTGGTGTCATCGAACATAACATCACAGGACCGGCTTTACCAGCATCTATAGGTCCGATCGATACTGATCACGTGTATGCCTTCACTTGTCACTGTCCCCAATTACTACAGACATGGGCATCACGACCACGTCACCATGAATGGCCTTCTCAGAAAACAATCCAAACTGCTTGTTCATTCCTTCCACAAGTTGTACCAGTTGGTGCTAAAGGGAGTGACAGGCAGTTTCAAGAATGGAGATTTTGCTTCATAAAATCGGAACTGACATTAACACACAGTTTCAATGGGACACAAACCAAACTCTATATTCTCCTGAAGATGATTGCCAAGTCAATCCTAAAACAAGTCACTGGTGAGATATCTTCATACATCATGAAAAATATCACCTATTGGTTATCAGAGTTTAATCCCTCGCATGTGTTTAGAGAAGACAATTTAGTTGCATTGGTATTGCTGGCTCTCCAGTTTTTAAGAACAGCAATAACTGTATGGCAGAATCTACCTTACTACATGATTCCTTCACGCAACCTCCTGTCAGGACGATTGGATGCTCGCACAAGGATCGAGTTATCAGATGTATTGAGTGGACTGTTACAGGAAGGGCCACACCTGTTCTTGCGCATTGAAAAACTCAGACAGGGTCTGGAACTTGCTTGTCAAATACCAAATGACCTCATTGAGTATGGAAAACTGCGTGACCAGGTGGAAAAGAACAAGCTTGCATTATTTGTGCTCCCTGGAGTAGAGGAAAGTGGTGTACGTAAGGAGTCCATAAAAGCAAACTTGCAATTATCATTAGTGCGGTTGGTAGCTTCACACATGGTTTCATTGTATCCTCAGAGACTCGGCAGCTTTGATTCTGAGGATTGTCGACGAGCACTGAACAGTTTGTTGTCATCAAAATGATGCTGTATGTGATGAGACAGTGATACATTGGTATAACTTGAACAGATTAAACTGACACTCATCAAAGTCCGTAAGCACGCCCCCCTATACTCGGCTGTATTAATTCGATTCGTATGTTTATTTACCAAGTGAATGTTTTGATAACTTCGGATTTTCCGGACTTTAACGAATCGTGCAAGGAATCTCAGTTTAATCTGGTTGGACAATACATTTACCTGAATTATCTAAAAAGTTTACAATTCAAGATTATGTACATGTACAGGGGATGTTTGAAAAGTAATCCAGTGGGCTATCTAACCTTTAATTCACTGAACAGATTTAAAAGAAACTTATAGAAAATCTTCATTGAAATCTCTGCTACGAGCTGTACAGTACACTGATTTTATTATCAAATTCAAGATTAAAATCAATTTTACGGTCAGCAAAAGGTACTTCACTCATGCATTGCAATATGGTTAAACATAAAGTATCCTGGAAACGTACCTTCATTATACATTTTGCGATTCAAAACAAATTACATGTAACTAGATCTAAGTAATAGACTTGTTAATCTTGAGCATACTACAGTAAGTTCAGTAGATGCCTAGTGCAAAGAGGCATTCTCATGTGAAAGGGTTTCATAAACAACTAAAGTTACTAATTAAAAATTAACTCATTGTTTTGGGTATTGGTGGGTAGAAAAATTGAATGATTTACAAATACGGGCTTCTTAAAATTTCAGGAATCAAATACAAAATGTATATAATACCTCTGTTTCTGTCTTGGTAAATGATAGTGAGGCTGTATTGTGCAACCACCATTGCGTGTTTCTTAAAACTTGTATATATGTTTGTGGAATAAAAGCTATTTAGGTATGACCTATATATACATGTAGTTTTCTCCATGCATTTTACCATTTTCTGCACTCAGTCCTACATATCCTATTTTCTGCCCTTATATGAGTGACCTGCACTAAATGACCCATTTTCTACCCTATATGACCTAGTTTCTGCACTAAATAACTCATTTTCTATACCCTATATGACCTAGTTTCTGCCCTAAATGACCCATTTTCTACTCTATATGACCTAGTTTCTGCCCTAAATGACTCATTTTCTATACCCTATATGACCTAGTTTCTGTCCTAAATGACTCATTTTCTATACCCTATATGACCTAGTTTCTGCCCTGAATGACTCATTTTCTATACCCTATATGACCTAGTTTCTGCCCTGAATGATTCATTTTCTATACCCTATATGACCTAGTTTCTGCCCTAAATGACTCATTTGCTACCCTATATGTATGACCTAGTTTCTGTCCTAAATGACTCATTTCCTACCCCATATGACCTAGTTTCTGTCCTAAATGTTATACTGTAAACAATTGTCTTACGCATGCAGTAAAATCACTTACTACCAAATCGCTTATAACGAGAAGACTCATACATGTTTGAAATCTGCATCGCAAGGCCCTTTTATAAGAGCCCATTTGCATGAAAATCAGAACTTTTTTTATTTTCGATTTCAAATTCAGCTATGACGACCAATCATACAGTCAGGACTGGTGAAAATGTGCATAATTACGATAATGTTAATAATTTAAGAGATGTTCTAGATATTAATTATGTTCTAAATATTTCGAAGATCAAAGTTTGCAAAATATTTTATAATAGTGGGATAGTATGACGCAATAATATTAATACGTAGCTTGAAGAATTGGACACGATCCTGACCTTTACCATGTATCTATGGGAAAGTACATGCGTGCCTTTACGCATCAGTATATAACAAGGCTCTTGTTATGTACAGCCATCGCTACGCCCCTTTGCACTAATTTGTTTATAATCCTAATATATGATCTATAACCAATACTTACTGTAAAATCATTTAATTTCGTTGGGACGAAATTTCGTGGTTTTGGTAAAAAAGACAATTTCGTTGGCACTTGAATTCGTGGATTTTGCATGTCAGGTAACAAACAAGGGTCATAATCAATGTTCGTTGGGATTAAAGTTCGTGGTTGAAGTGAACCACGAAATCCACAAAATTAAATCCCCCACGAAAATTAATGATTTTACAGTATTAGAATCTGTGTGATACTCCAAGCTTATGAAAACATTGAGCTGGGGTTATGAATACAGACACGATATCGGCTGTTAAATTATGGTAAGTAAAGGTCAGGATCGTGTCAAATTATCTGGACTATTACATACATGTTCATAGTCATTAAAAGGAGTGCCTGTGACTGAATGCTCGTATTTTATGAATGAAATACCAATATCATTGTACAATACTCTGGGTTATTGAAAACCCAAACATTTGTAATAAATCATGATAGATGTCTCATGCATTAAATATGTGCTATTAATAGATCAATCACTTAGTATAATACATACTCAAAATGAGATACAGGGTGTGTTCAGAACGGCTGTCTGAACACTGTTCCGATTGATCCGATTGTTCCAACTACTTACGAACAGAATAAGACTGTTCTGGACAGTGTCCCGAATGTTCCACTAAAACGACTTACAAACAAAACGAGTTACAATATTCACCAGCCACTAAGTATAACATTATAATTACATACATAAATTAATGGTTATAAACATTGGCTTGTCCGTCAGGTAAACTATGTATATCTAGGTTTAACTGAGTTAAAAACTGCAAATTCCTTGAACCAAAACCATGAAATTTTGTCTCATCGAAATTAAATGAGTTTACAGCATTAGTTTAATGAAATTCTGAAGGAGCTGTTATAGAGAGGTTATTGCTGTACAAAAAGCCACTCCGTAGAGGTTACACTGTACATAGAAAATAAACAATTAAAATCCTATTATGTTAAGTAGTTAGTACATGACTAATTTATAACTATATATAGACATTTATAATCACACATTTTTTTGTAATTGGAAGTAAATTACTTCCACTTCAGGAATGTTAGATCACAGACAATATTGTACATGTATGTCAATTAAGGGCAAAGGACTCTTACCATAGTTAATACTCTCGGTATATTTGTCTCACACCTAGAAACAAAACAAGACTACAATAAGTCATGTTAGACCGTGGTAAAACCTCTTGACCCTGGCCATGATTATTAAGCTTAGTTCATACTCAACTCTACTTAAGTATGAAACTTGACTATAGCTAGATAGTCCATCCCTCCGTCCGTTCGTCCCTCCCTCCCTCCCTCCTTGACTCCCTCCCTCCCTCTGTCCGTCCTTCCCTCCCTCTGTCCGTCTGTCCTTCCCTCCCTCTGTCTGTCCGTCCTTCCCTCCCTCTGTCCCTCCCTCCTTGCCTCCCTCCCTCCCTCTGTCCGTCCGTCCTTCCCTCCCTCTGTCCGTCCGTCCTTCCCTCCCTCTGTCCGTCCGTCCTTCCCTCCCTCTGTCCGTCCGTCCTTCCCTCCCTCTGTCCCTCCCTCCTTGCCTCCCTCCCTCCCTCTGTCCGTCCGTCCTTCCCTCCCTCTGTCCGTCCGTCCTTCCCTCCCTCTGTAAGTCCGTCCTTCCCTCCCTCTGTCCGTCCATCCTTCCCTCCCTCTGTCCCTCCCTCCTTGCCTCCCTCCCTCCCTCTGTCCGTCCGTCCTTCCCTCCCTCTGTCCGTCCGTCCTTCCCTCCCTCTGTCCGTCCGTCCTTCCCTCCCTCTGTCCGTCCGTCCTTCCCTCCCTCTGTCCCTCCCTCCTTGCCTCCCTCCCTCCCTCTGTCCGTCCGTCCGTCCTTCCCTCCCTCTGTCCGTCCGTCCTTCCCTCCCTCTGTCCGTCTGTCCTTCCCTCCCTCTGTCCGTCCTTGCCTCCCTCCCTCCGTCTGTCCGTCCGTCCCTCCCTCCCCTGACTGATCATTCTCTTAATTCATCATAAATCTCTCGCCCATGTTTAGCATTCCCCTTTCTCTTAATATCACCATTTTATTGAGGCCCTTTCCCAACCCTTCAACATACTCTACTGACAATTGCAAGAATCTGTCATAGCGATACCCCCGCCGAAGAGAAGATAATCAACAAAGGGCCATTTACAAAAATCCTGACAATATGCGCTGTCCTTATAGTGTTACACACACAACAAGTGATGATTACAGTCATTACTTGAAGCTGAAAGTTTATTCAGTACACAAATATAAGTTGAAGTGCCAGACTTGCAAGGATGTGCTATTGATATATCATCCACACTCAAACCACAATACTAAAATAACTTGCTTCAGACATGCTATATAAGTCTTTAAAATGTTTAAAATCACTGATGTCCTAACAAAATAACAAAACATGAACATTCTATCATAGGCCGCCATGATGAAGCTTATTTGGACCTAATTAGAACACTCCCAGAACGTTAATGCCACAACAGGCTACTAATTAAGGGAGCAGTGCTCGGTAGTAAGTCAAGTTCCCAGACTTTCAAACAAAATAGTGTAAAATCATTATTTTTGTAGGGGATTATATTTCAAAGATTTCGTGGTTCACCTTCAACCACAAAATCAAATCCCATCAAACAATAACTTTGGCCGTTGTTTTTATTACCTGGAACTAAAAATCCATGAATTAAGGTCCAATCGAAATGGCCTTTCTTACCGAAACCACAAAATTTTATCCCATCAAAATTAAATGACTTTACTGTATGCTGGCTATTGAGATTGCAAATATCACAGTTCATATGACGCTTTAAATCGTTTATTGTTGGTGAGGCCATAAAATATGTATACATATCACAGCTAGGCCCAACAGCATGTGCTCGCATGCTTGCATTCTTGTGTGAATCTTTAATATGTTCATACATAGTTTTTGTCCTGCTAATGTATGGGCAAAATCACTGTTTTATAATATGCTACATAATAATTAATACAGTAGTAAGTACTTAAAATAACTCAATCAAGAAATCATTGTCACATCAACCTATTTTTCTCGGGTCAAAAAGTATGAATCGTTTATGGCACGATATTGCGTGAGAAAGAAACTAAAAACCACATGATCAAAACATATGACTGACAAATTAACCGACTGACTATAAAGAAAGAATATCTATTTTAAAAGTTAAATGCAGACAAAAATAGTTCTGTGTGGTTTATTATGTGATTGATATATTGTACAACAAGTGCATGCCTAATATTACTGGCTTAGAATGAGAAGGTCGTAACTACTACTTACGACCTTATAAGACTCATACATATTTGAAATCTGTATTATTAGGTGCTTCTTATGAGCCTATTTTCATGAAAATCGGAAATTGTCATGTTGACCAAAATGAAGTTTTAAAAACTTGTTTTTCCATAGGTAAATATTAAATTACAGACAGTTTTCTCTTGTTTTCTCAATATATATCAATTTTGTAGTTACGACCTTCTCACTCTAAGCCATCGATATCTAACTTCACCGTGACTGTCATTCATACACTGGGTCATTAATTTACGTCAAGTTGGGTAACTCTAGATGTATCAGTTTCATAAAGTCAACAAATTTATTTTCGAGAATTTTTACTTTCACGTTTTAAACTTTTGCTGAAATTATTTTGTCGGCATATTTGCGAATACAAATTTTACGCGTTTTTACGTCTCCCTCGATGTCCATACTGGTATTAGTTGGTTGAACACTTTCCTGGTTACATAATTTCGTGAATTTCTACCACTCACAACTCAGCAAAATTAAAATTGTGCAGAATAATTTATTGGTTTACAGTATATATACTGTATATGACCTATAACCAACAATTCACTTAAAATAGTACAATACAGACACATACTATATGACTCAATACTTTGTATAGTCAGCCCAGGATAATGTGAAAAACAGGAAAATATAGAACAGGCCACATAGGTGGAGAAATCAACTGTGCACGATTTATCAGTGTTATTTTAGTATAAAATTGACCATACATGTTTATTTAAGTAACCAATTTTGCCACAGTAGACCGATCCGGTCAATGTTTCTAAACATCACATTATCCTGGGCACACTATAACTGCATGGCGAAAGCTTAATCATTTAACTGGTACAGTCAATTCAATAAGTTATACTATTAAATGGGGGAAGTATGATATCCCATTTGAAAGAATAGTGGTGAATACTATCAGCTCAGGTTTACCCAGTTAAACCTAGATAAACATAGATTACCTGCCGGACGACAGTATATTTGCAAACATTCTCATTTGACTTTGAAAGGACTGTATATCACTGGTCTACAACTTGTATTTTGTAAATACAGTATAACTTGACTATTTTGACCTGTCTTCGTGATACTCCCTTATTATGAAAACATACATGTACATACAGTGTTGTAAACATAGGCAATATATCGACTGTTAAATTATGCTAATCAAAAGGTCAGGCTTGTGTCAAATTAGCTAAGCTATACAACCTCTGTATAACAACACCCTCAGGTAGCTGCAGATATTGCCCATGTTTTGGAGCTTGTTGCTTTAATGAGACACAGACACTATAAGGCAGAGGAAAGGGAGATAGTTCGGACACACTCTCAGTACGGGATAGTGCAGATACCGGAGGTGTACACGTTCCAGAGAGATCATTGCTTCTTTTATAGCACCCATACATAGGACTTAATTTAAAGTCTCACCCGAAAGACTATTAAATAATTAAGTTGGTCAGCCCTGGGATTCGAGGTCTCATGCTCTACTGACTGAGCTAAGTGGGCTGATAAATTAATATGCAACTTAATTAGATAATTCGCTGGCTTAGAATGAGAAGGTGGTAAGTACAAAATCAATATTTTGAGAAAGCACATTTAGAACACTGTCTCAAATTTACACTTTACCTATGGTAAAACTAACTGTTTCCAGTACACGTCAGTTTGATCTATATGACAAGTTCTGATTTTTTATGAAAATAGGCTAATAAGAAGCGCCTTAGGATGCAGATTTCGAATATGAAACAGTCTTGTAAGGTCGTAAGTAGTAGTTATGACCTTCTCATTTTAAGCCATCAATATATCCTCGTTGCAATTTTTCGTTACTTAAGCTTATATATTAAGTGATATAGGAAAAATGCAATTTGAAGAGATTTGAATCTTCAACATTAAAACACTTGTATTGCCGGTAAATGTACAATGAACTTAAGTATGACATAATCTGATAGCTAATGATTGACGCATGAGATGCAAGTATCGGATGTTAATATTGAACAGATAATGTAACATGTATATAAATTTAGAAAAGTTTAAAAGTGTTATATTTTAATTAAGTGTATTTAGTGACACAGGTAACAGTATTGTTGAAAAAGAAATTTTAAAAAATGAAAAAAAAATTTCTCGAAATTTAGGTATTATATAATACCTAAATTTCGAGAATTTTTTTTTTTTCAATTTCAATTTTTTTATTTCTTTTTCAATGATACTGTTACCTGGGATTAGTGGAGCTGTTAAAATAAAATCCTGCCCTGTGTTGAAGGTAGAATAACGTTATGTAATGTTCGTAATATATTGATGGTTAAACTATGCTAATCAAAAGGTCAGGTTTGTAGTTAGGTAGGTGTTCACGCTAAGCAATGGCAAGAAAAAATGAAAGAAAGGTTTTAGAGAAAAATTAATATAATAATGCTTAATTGGTCTTAGGTTCAAACTGGTGTACATTATAAAAGTGTTGATGTCAAAATAAAAAAAATTATGCTACATATAAGTATGTACCACTTTTGTAGGTTCATTTAATGAAAGTTTACGAATTTGATTTAATTGAATCCTTAACAAATCACATTCAAATTGAATATGTTTTAAAAAATATTGGGATAATTTCTCTTTCAACACCTGTTCAATGGATGTCAATTAATGGTTTTAATTATAAATCAATTATTGTAAAATTATTATATCTTCGATATGGAGAAATATTTTAATCGCATTTTAGATATTCTGACGAAGTGACAATTAATGTTCTTGCAATTACGATTTCAATAAAGGTTAATAAGTTCCAGCATTTCCGTATGTTTCTTTATGTTCAAAAGCATAAATTATGTCACACAAATTTGATTGAATAAAAAATTATCAAAATTAACTCTTCACTAAAACTCAGATTTTACGTACCTCATACACTAGTTTTGTTTGTTTATTTCTTTTAAACGCAATCTCTAAGGTGGCACGCCATGTCAAAACAAGCTTTACAAATATTGACCAAAGTGCATTGTGTACACAGTATACATGTAAATGGTATTTTAATTTTAAATCGATGACAGGCAATTTAAAGGAACAAAAAAAGTATAATCTTTCTGTTTTTAAGTCTTGGTTACCCTAGATATTGTTGTGTTTGTCGAATATCAATACCCGTACTTTGGTACAAACATGAAAGCAAATTTAGAAGTTTCTAGAAATTAAAAAATAATTAACATTGGACGAATGCATAATGAAAATGTTTATATTGAATGCATAATACATGTACTTTTAATTTTTTGTGGCCATTATTTCAATACAATAGTCTCATGTTCACTCTCCTTTAATAATTATTGAAAAAATATTAAGGGCCATGGCCCGGAGACCTTAAAAAGGGTCAAAGTTATAAGGCAATAACAATATAGCAATCAAGCTGGCCTTGTCTTCAGTCGAAGATGTTAAATCATAATCTTTTTGTTCAATTTTAAAATCCATATACATAATGTACTTACCCGGTAATACTATTTAACATCTCTGAATTGTTATAGAATTATAAGGAACTTATATTTTTACTTATATTTAAAGAGGCGTTCCCTATAACTTTGATTATTTAAATCGATTCAGGAATATTATACATTATATGAGAATCATTATTGCTTAAACTCCTCTAATCTTGACAAAAAGCTCCCACCAATTACCGAGAAAAAATGAAAATATATTTCTGTAACGAACCAAAATAGTCACGAGTTGTTTCCCTTTGACCACGCAATAATAAATCGCTGAAAGCACTAAATTATTGGTGATTTGACCATATTTTTGACATTATAGAGACATATGTGCGCACACTTTCTTCTGACAAATAATGATAATTGATAGTGCTGTGTACATTTAGCTCATTAAATGTGACAGTAGGGAATAATATGCTAGTTATAGGGGATGCCTCTTTAAGATTACCATAAATGCTGTGATAAAACACAACCCCAGTATTTTATAAAGCAATGGCAATATACAAACCTGAATCCTGAAATAGTAAGCAAAACAAAACAAATATTTCTGTAATTAATGAGTTCTTTAGGATTTTTTTCAGTAGTAAATGAGTCCTATTACAGGAGATTTTCCATAATAAATGAGTCCTGTAGAAGTTTTTTTTATAAACTTAAGTAATCAAAGTCTTTGATTAACTGCTCTGTTATCGCTGTAGCTTGATAATGCTACTTCTTTCGGAATGGTAAGTGAAACGAACTGACATGTCTGCAGATACCAATAAATGACGAATGTAATTAATTAATATTTAATTAGTTGAGTTGTTCCTGGATATAAAATAATTGACATACCATGGCACCCTGATTTTCTAAATGGCAGTTAACAGTAAAACCTCACAACATAATTATTGACATGCAGGATCCAATAATTCTTCTAAGAGGGTCAGGGGAGATCCTGGCTCCAGTAGAAATGTCCTCAGACCAAACTATTAGATCTGACACTTTTTTTCTGCCCAAAACAAACCTCTAGGGGTTTGTGTGGCATTGTATCTCAGTGATTAGCATGCTTGCCGCATAACCTGGCGACCTTGGGTTCAAATACTGGTTAAGGCACTCATCTTTATCAACAGAAAACTATCTAGCAAAAAATGAACTCTGGTCCCCCCCTCTAGGCTGCCTGTGTGGGGAACTCAAAGTTTTGAACATCATGGTCAAGTCTTTATATTTTTACTGTCTTTTATCTCAAATATGAATGTACACTATCTTAGTATGAAGACAAACTCAAAATTAAGATATCTTGTTACACAATTGTAATAATGAGCTCTCCAACACTGGAGGTTGTAAAAGTATTATTATTCTTTAATTATACTGGTTGGCGAGTAGTTTCCAACATTTTTTGCGTGTTTTTTTCCCCCGTAATTTCTCGAAAAACTAGACGGTTTTAACAAAAATAACTTATATTTTCATAATCCTGAGCTGAGGCAGTAAATTAGAATATCAAATGTCTAATACTGCTAGCCATCGGGAACTACTCAGTAACTTGAATATTAATAAGGAGAGTCTTTGGTCTAATTGTCAAGGTTTTATTGTACATTTTAGGATCATAACAGAAAGAGGATTTTATGACATCATAAATTTTATATATATCTGTACAATCCCCATGATACCTTAAACTCGTGCAGTAATATATAAATATTTGATGGTCAATTTGCATCATGAATTGTCTATGTAACGCCCTTAAGGCTTAAACGTGAGACAATCATTTCGGACTGTGATTGTAAATCTATGACGTCTATCTATATCGAACAACTTATAACCGAAAGCTCTTTTCAATGACATTAATTTACATACCACTTGAACACATTTAACTCGTTTTAATTGTATTATCGTCGTTAATACGTATAATATACAATCTTAAATGTTTACGGTCAGCGACAGTGTTTATGTTATACTAAGCTTATACTAAACTTATACTAAACGGGTGATATCGTAACTATTTGTACTATAATAATAACAATATATATTATATCGAGTGTATAACCGCTAGACATATTTTAGTTTAAGCTGTGGTTCGACTATACACATAAGTGCAGTACTGACTAAGCCAATTGTGTGAATTTGATTCATTAACAAACTAGAAATCGACACCAAGCATTATATAAAAGTGAAAGGATTAATTTGCTTAACTCTCACGAAAGGTATTTATTAAATACAATGATAATTAATGATTTTCTCTATTTGATTTTTATTATAACTTGTGCATTCCTAGTAAAATGTTTGATAAATAATTACATAAATATTAAAGAGCAAAACTTGAATAATTGATTTGTTAAAATCAGGCATTTATAATTATAATCAATTGTTAACAATTAATGTCCATTGTAAAATGAATTTGATAAAATTTCAGTTTTATTTCCAAAACTGTTTCAAGAATGAGTCAGTAAACTGAACAAAATAATTATTCTATATCCTAAATATTATTCAGTATATTACATTAGTACTAGAAAGAGTCATAATATATAACTGAAAAAAAAAGATTATTTTATTAATATCCTAGATATTATTCAATATTGTAATTCATTGATAAAAGACACTTTACTTTGATCTGCCAAGTAAGAATTTTATTCTTTCAAATTGATTTTTTCACTGAAATACACTAAAATGGAAAGTTACAAGTTGTTAAATTCACAAAACATGTATGTTCAGCTTGACAATAATACCGGTCATAGAATTAATATAAATAGGTTTTTTTTGTGTTCCAATGAGACAGTAGTAATTTGGCAGTCATTTAGTTTTGCAAATGTTTATCCCAGTCTAATCTGAAATTATCTTCCAGCTTTCTGGGAAGAGACAGAAATTACATTGTGTGATTCAAGGAGTCCAAGTTTGTGTTTTTATGGAACCTTGATTCTTTAAGATTAATATGCCTACAGTCATTTCAAAGTCAAATGAGAACGGTTGTAAATATACTACCATCTGACAAGTAAACTATGTTTATTTAGGTTTAATTGGGTATACATGAGTTAACAGTATTTACCGCTATTTTTTCGAATGAGATAGTTCCCTCATTTGTATTACTCATTGAATACACTAGAGTGTATAATCATGAGTACCAAAATTTGTGAGACTAACTACAATGTATGGTCTACCAAACAGTTCATCTCTAGTTTTGTGGCAAACACTGAAAAACACTTTCAGAAATGACCCAAGTGCCAAGGGCAAGGTTGAAACCAGGGACCTCTTGATCTGTAGTGTAAAGTCTAAACCACTCTACCACCGTGCAACCAAATTGTTAGTCAATGACAGTAACCAATCCATGGCCCAAAGAGATTTTAACCAGGTATATTCACATACCATGACTAAGAAGTGTAACCTTCTGCCACGGCTCAAAAAACATGGTTTATCTATACTGTTCCAAAATTAGTTAGTAAATACCTAAATAAACACATACGGTCAATTATATACTAAAAACACTGATAAATCGTGCATGCTTGATTTTTCCATATATGTGGCTTATTCCAAATTTGCCCGCCTTTCTTGTTAACCTGGGCGCACTATACCTGTATAATTATATGATATCAGGCCACTAACCAATACAAGTACATGACTTGTACATCAAAGACCTTTATTGT
Source organism: Spisula subtruncata (assembly GCA_963678985.1). Classification (NCBI taxonomy): domain Eukaryota; kingdom Metazoa; phylum Mollusca; class Bivalvia; order Venerida; family Mactridae; genus Spisula; species Spisula subtruncata. The sequence continues at coordinate 14,022,473 of OY787673.1, read as the reverse complement.
CAATTATATTATATTGTTCTATTATAAATTTATTAATGTTCTATTTATTGAATTTTGTCCATTCACTTACAAGTACATCATATTGATCGTGAAATGATCGTAAATATATAATTCATGCTAAAATCAAAATAAATGGTCTATTCTGTTCTATATAGTATGGATATATTGGCATGATCTTAACCTTTATGTATGAATACTGTAAAATCATTAATTTTCTTGAGGGATTCAGTTTCGTGGATTTTGTGGTTCACCTCAACCACAAACCTTAATCCCAACGAACATTAATTTTGACCCTTGTTTTATTACCTGAAATACAAAATCCACGAATTCAAGTCACAACAAGATTGTCTTTTATACCAAAACCATGAAATTTCGTCCAAACGAAATTAAATGATTTTACAGTATAACATAATGCACCAGTAGACTCTAGTCCGTTCCAAGACCCTGGAATCACTATGTGATTACGTATCCCCATCCCAGAGATTTAGACAGTAAGCTTTTGTGCATGCTCTTCTTATGTTGATTGCATGCCGCCTATTGTTTGTTTAAGGTGACGAACATAAAGAATGTTCTTATGCTAATAAACTGAAACTGAATTGTCTCCAGGGTGGGGATTAAGATACCAAGACACTGAAAATGTCTAATTCCCTCTGGGTCGGGCCGCTGCTCCCAGGCAGGCAAAATATTGATTAATGCATAACGTTCCAATATATCAATTTCTATGAGGAAACTGTACATTATATCGGTCCTTTAGATTTGTGTTTGTATACTACATCTCTACAATCCATTTATATTTAATTGATAACGGTTGTAAACATAACCTTGTCTGTCTGGCAAACTATGTTTATCTAGGTTTAACTGGGTATATCTTATTTAACGAAAGTCCCCACTATTCTTTGGAATGGGAAGTTCCCTTATTAGTATCACTTATTGAATCGACTGTAGTGTATTTTTTACACTCCCCGAATAATAATTTTATGAAGACATAAAACTGGATTCATGATTAAAGACTTAATATAAGCAGCCAAATTATGCTAATACGAAGGTTGGGGATCAAGTGAAAATCTTGCACTATACCAAACTATGTGTATTTATGACCAGGATTTTCCCATTTTCATACATTCGTACAAAGCTTCCTGATTGAATTCATGTATAGCTTGGCTATTTTGACCTGAACCTGACCTTTATGCAAGAATATATTACAAGGTTCTCGCTTTGAATATATCAAATTCCGCAAGCAAATCGTGCAATATCGGCATCTAAGATTTGTGTTTGTATCACATCTCAAGCATCATGGATATACTCCCCGATTATGAAAACATACAATCGGTAATGTAAAAGGAGACAATATATTGACTGTTAAATTATGGTTATCAATAGGTCAGGCTCATGTCAATGTGGGCAAGCTATATTATATACATGTTATGTATTATAATAAGCAGGTAATTGATTGAGTTATAAAGTTAAAATTCTCTAAGTATTGTTGACTAGTCTGTACTAAGTATACTTAATTCCATAATACATACATGAGAGTGGTACTCATTGATTGGGAAGAATGATTACACACTGATTGCTCTGAATACTTTAGGTTCAACTGTTACGGACAAACATTTCCCAGAAATAAGTGAAAATCACCAAGAATTGGGTTCAAACCAACAATCAGTAGCTTGGAATCAACAATCCGGAGCAGCTAGATTCAAGCCAACAACCTATAGCCTGATTCAAATCCATGACCAATTGATTCAAATGCACGAACAATAGATTCAAATCCACAAACAATAGATTCAAATCCATGACTAATAGATTGAAATCCATGACCAATAGATTCAAATCCACAAACAATAGATTCAAATCCACAAACAATAGATTCAAATCCACAAACAATAGATTCAAATCCACAAACAATAGATTCAAATCCACAGACAATAGATTCAAATCCACAAACAATAGATTCAAATCCACAAACAGTAGATTCAAATCCATGACCAATTATTCAAATCCACAAACAATAGATTCGATAGATTCAAATCCACAAACAATAGATTCAAATCCACAAACAATAGATTCAAATCCACAAACAATAGATTCAAATCCACAAATGATTGGTTCAAATCCACAAACAATAGATTACAAACAATAGATTCAAATCCACAAACAATAGATTCAAATCCACAAACAATAGATTCAAATCCACAAACAATAGATTCAAATCCACAAACGATTGGTTCAAATCCACAAACAATAGATTCAAATCCACAAACAATAGATTCAAATCCACAAATGATTGGTTCAAATCCACAAACAATAGATTACAAACAATAGATTCAAATCCACAAACAATAGATTCAAATCCACAAACAATAGATTCAAATCCACAAACGATAGATTCAAATCCAAAGAGTCTGACAATCAATTCAAACACACAATGTCACGAATGCTCAGTGGCATGTACATGTGGGAGTTTGGGAATGGGGATATACTGAGGTGTCTGTTAAGCCAAATAGTTCAGCCCTTTAAATGCTTTCAATACGGGGTCCTATTATCCAGAAACAACATTCTCAAATTACCTTTAACAATCACTTTGTGCAAAATCTTCATGGTCAGACACATCTGATTTTGATAATTTTGAGAGAACATCCTCATTTGGCTTATTTTTGCAGTTTTAAAATTGGCACACATAATTCTGTCAGTCTGTAATCGTTTTAATAATCTTGAAAGAACATCCTTTTTTGGCTTATTCTTACAGTATGAAAACTGGCACAATTATAAGTCTAACGCGATATTCTGCAATGTCAATATAAACAGAAATCACTGACCATTACATCGATTTAGGGAGAGCGGAAGTGTATTTAACATGCTCACTTCTATTCACCAAGTAAATTAAATAACGGTAAAGCTTGGCCACATTGCGATGAGCCTGACCTATTGATTAGCATAATTTAACAGTCGATATATTGTCTACGTTTACAACACCGAGTGTATGTTTTCATAATCGGGGAGTATCACGAAGACGCTCAAGATGTAATACAAACACAAATCTGAAATACCGATATTGCACGATTTGCTTGCGGAAATTGATATAATCAAAGCAAAAATCTTGTAATATGTTCTTGCATTAAGGTCAGGCTCAGGTCACAATAGCCAAGCTAGACACATTGAAAAAGATAATCCCTTTTCCAATATCCTTATATGTTGTTATACCTGATCTGCCTGTTTACTTTAAGTGGCACAGGTCCCAATACTGCGTTAGAGTTATACTAGTATTCACCTGTAAAAATACAATAACATACGTGACCTTATAGTCAATTATATCAAACAATTAGCCTAATCTGTATTGTAATCATAAAACCAATTACTGTAAAATAATTTATTTTCGTGGTGGATTAAATTTCGTGGATTTTGTGGTTTATCTTCTACCATGAAATTTTATCCCATGGAACAAATAATTTGACCCTTGTATTTATTACCTGAAATGCAAAATCCACGAATTAAAGTCCCATTGAAATGATCTTTTTTACCAAAACCACAAAATTTAGTCCCATTGAAATTTAATGATTTTACAGTATGACAAAAAAACTGGCGAAAATGCAAAGATTTTTGTAATGGTAAAATTTTGTATGTAGATTTCGAATCATGATCGTAGATTTGGCTTAAGTAAGGAATGTTCGATATATTTTGGAAATCGATCACTGGGACTCATATACATGTAATAATAATATTCAAGGACTTAAATGCCTAGTGTATAATTATTGCCGGAAAAATTAAAAATAGATTACAAGATAGGCATCGTTAAATTTTAAAGACTCGGACCACTTATTGTCGATTCAATAAGTAATACTTATGAGGGAACTATCCTATTAAAAAAAATAACGGTTACAGCTACCATTAACTCAAGTATACCCAGTTAAACCTAGATAAACATAGTTAACATGCCAGACTATTTATATATTATAATAGTATATTTACTACCGTTCTCATTTGACTTTGAAAGGACTGTACTACAATTAATTAATTTGATGTTTGAGTCGTAAAGTCCAGAGAATTTGATACGATCTTAACCTTTTCTTAGCATAATATTTAACAGTTGATATGATTGTCTTTATTTATAACCCCGGTTGTATGTTTTCATGTGCGGGGAATATCACAAAGGCCCTCTGAATATGTAATTCTTGTAAAGACAAATCTAAAATTCCGATATTGCTCAATTTGCTTGCTGAAATTCATTATATAGCATTCAACGCAAGAACCATGTAATATATTCATGCATAAAGGTCAGGATCAGGTCAAATTCTTCAGGCAATACATGGTTATTGGGCATGATACATAAATAAAACTTCACAGAATAAATGGATTATTACCTTTAGTTATACTGCATTAATTTTAAGCAACAACCATGAAATCAAACACCATTATGCATGTAATGGTTAAATGATAGAGTGCAAATAACTGTTGTCAACAGAAACTAGTCGTAACACACCAGCATAGACAAGCTTGATCGCAACAAACATGCTGCTTACAAACATCTTGTCAGCAAAACAGGTTACAGCAACTGCACAATCATTGCATATGCCATTTGTCCTGAGAACACCACTACCCCACACTCGAATGAGAATTGACTCAACCTCCACATAATACGTGGTTGTCATAAACAATATAGATCCCCTTGGTCTGCGCAGTTTTGGATCAATATGTTTTTAGTTCTCAGCCTATTAGGGATCTGCGTTTCTAAGTGATATGAAGGCAACCCCACAGCCACTGCATCTTGTGTAAGATGAGTTTCTAGTCTATATCTAGATCATCTATTAACTTATGGTAAATGTCGTTCCAACCTTACCCGTGCCAAATAATAACACAGCTTTATCAAAAACGCAGCTTTAATGAAGCTTTTATCATCAAAAGGTGCGCTTTTTCATGATAGCTGCGTTTTTTTTTATATACAAGCTGCGCTTTTTCTTGGTAGCTGCGTTTACTTCTTAAAAGCTTCGCTTTTTGTTACAAAAGCTTTGCTTTTTCTCAATAGCTGCACTTTCTTCATAAAAGCTGAGTTTTTTTGTTATAAAAGGCGCGTTTTTTTATAAATGTTGCGCTTTATTCACAAAAGCTGCGTTTTTTTCGTAAGAGCTGCGTCTTTTCTACCTGATTAGAAACGCTTTTCAAAAAGTTTAGTTTTTATTTAGGAATGCTGCGTCTTTTCCATCTTAAGCTGCGTTTTTTGTCTTTTTTTAAGAATTTAAAAAGACGAAGCTCTCAACAGAAAAGATGAAGCTTTCAAAGAAAAAACCAAGCTTTTGATCTATTCAAAAGATTTATATTTTTACTGTTTAAAATAGTGTATAGATAGGGTCTTCAAACTACAACTCCAAAATATTCAATATAATGTGTCAAATTTAACATATATGTTTTTGAAACAAAAAGGTAAGTCATTTTTCATTATTGTGTTTATCTTGTCATCAGTATAGGATGCAGATCAGATCAAATTCTGTATACAATATTAGGATGAGGTTCTAGTTAAATGCTTTGTAAAAACAAGTAATCACTAATGGTTGATGTTCTAGTCAAATACTTCATAAAAAGTAATAGTTTGAGCCTCACACTATTACTTTTTACGACGCATTTGAAGGTGAGGTTTAAGATCAAATGCTTAGTAAAATAAGAATGGTTTGGGGTTCAAGTCAAATGCTCAGTGAAATGGATTAAGGTTCAGGTCAAAAGCTTTATAAAAATAATTTTGGTTGAGATTCAGTTCATTGGTAAAGATAAATGGGTCTAATCCTAATAAATTAATAAATTGGTTGAGGATCAGGTCAAATGCTTTGTTATATATATCTTTGAAGTTATGCCCAAATGTTTTTTTTAAATAAAGGGCTGAGTATCTAGTCAATACCTTTTAATAATACACCCTTTGAACTAAAGCTCTGCTAAAAGAATTTGTTGAGGTTCGGGTTAAATGCTTTGTATAAATAAAAGGATGAGCCCAAGTCAAATGGTTTGAAAAAATAAATGGGTTGGGGTTCAGGTCAAATGGTTTGAAAAAATAAATGGGTAGAGGATCAAGTCAAATGGTTTAAGAAATGAATGGATTGAACCTCAGGTCAAATACATTGTAATAATAAACCTTTTGAAGTTCTGAACTAATTTTCTGATAAAAGAATTTGTTGAGGTTCAGGTAAAATGCTTTTAAAATTGATTTAACAAATAAATGACTTGAGGTTCAGGTAAAATTCTTCATTAAATGTTAATTGGTTTTTGATTCACATCAAATGCCTTGTAAAAGAAATGAAAGGGTGAAGTTCTAGTCAAGTGCTTTGAAAAATAAAATGGTTGAGGTTCAAGTCAAATGCATTGTCAAAAAACAAATGGCTTAGGATTTAGTTCAAATGCTTTGCAAATAAAAAGTGGGTTAGGTTAGATTCAAATGAGTTGTAAAAATATAAAAGGGTGAGGTACAAGTCAAATTATTTGAAATAAAAATTGGTTGAGGATCAAGTCAAATGCTTTGTAAAAATAACTTGAGGACTCAGGTGTGTGTTATAGGTTGAGGTTCAGGTCATTCTGTGCAAAAATAATTGGTTTGAGTAAAATAAGTGGAAAACAACTTTTTTGAGGATCGGGTCAAATGGTTTGAAAAAATAAATGGGTTGAGGATCAAGTCAAATGGTTTAAGAAATGAAAGGATTGAGCCTCAGGTCAAATACATTGTAAAAATAAACCTTTTGAAGTTCTGAACTAATTTTCTGATATAAGAATTTGTTGAGGTTCAGGTAAAATGCTTTTAAAATTGATTTAACAAATAAATGAGTTGAGGTTCAGGTAAAATTCTTCATTAAATGTAAATTGGTTTTTGATTCACATCAAATGCCTTGTAAAAGAAATGAAAGGGAGAAGTTCTAGTCAAGTGCTTTGAAAAATAAAATGGTTGAGGTTCAAGTCAAATGCATTGTCAAAAAACAAATGGCTTAGGATTTAGTTCAAATGCTTTGCAAATAAAAAGTGGGTTAGGTTAGATTCAAATGAGTTGTGAAAATATAAAAGGGTGAGGTGCATGTCAAATTATTTGAAATAAAAATTGGTTGAGGATCAAGTCAAATGCTTTGTAAAAATAACTTGAGGACTCAGGTGTGTGTTACAGGTTGAGGTTCAGGTCATTCAGTGCAAAAATAATTGGTTTGTGTAAAATAAGTGGAAAACAACTTTTTTGAGGATCGGGTCAAATTCTCTCCAAAATAAATGTGATAAGGTTCTGATTGATTGCTTTGCAAAAAGGATGAAAATCTGGTCAAATTCTCTATAGCCCTGTCCTTGTAAAATATTTATGTGTATAAAGATATATGTCAAACGAGTAATTAACAAGGTGACCCGTCGTATATTAACAAGATACCGTGAGATACGTCAATCACCCGTAAATCACTCTCAAATTAAGAACGTTTGCGCATCAGCTAATGAGATCGCGGTCACGCATTACCCACGTGCGATATTTTTGATTGACAAGGGTAACTTACGTTAGAACTGATCCGTGAGTGAAAACGGCGCCAGTTAATTTCACTAGAAAAGTTATTTGTTCGTAACGTTACACATAATCCAAAATAGCGTTAAGTCTATGCATAGATCTAACTCAGCTTACCTAAATTAATAATTGTTAGAATCCCGTAATATGTTAAAACCTCAAAGCATGTGTGTTATCCAATAATTTTAAAACACGGGACACATAATATTTCATCGTATCCACAAATTCACCAAAGAAACGTGTAGTCTGCGAGTTAGATGACGTCATTATGCATAACTCACGCGTGTACTGTATTTGACACATGGGACAGTGTACTCGCTATTTTTGGACGATATTAAAAAGGGACTAATGAGTAATTACGCTGGGAAATGTTTTTTGTTTAAATGGATAACGAACGTAAAGATCTTATTCCTTAATGGAGTTTGACTGGATTGTTAGTAAGTTCGACTATTTCAATACAAACTCTTACGTTATATTAGAATAGATTATAAATTGATTATTCGTTTATGGAAACGCGATTTAAGAATGATCTTTATTTCCTAACAAGACAACTGAGGTCATCTAAACGACGGGGTAGATCTATAAAAGATATTCCCGACGTAGAAATATTATTAATAGTGGAATCGAGATCTACTAAATTGTACATGTATGTCTACTGTAGTGGTACGCGCACGTTTGTCATTTTTAGAACTCGTGTAGGATATAGATGCTAAAATTTGCTTACACAGTCTTTTAATAGAAAGAGATATACAGTTTGCGATTAGTATATCGATCCAATAAAGGCCTACATCGTGCGAAATTGGGTGCGACTAAGCTGCATACAACGGCCCTGCATCGTCAAATAAAGAAGAAGAAGTTACTTTCGGTTTCGTATCAAATTACGAGAAAACCTGTACTGTACCGTCTGTACACGTTCTTTAGGAGAAAATCGTTGAGATTATCAGTTCAACATCGTGTAATTGTGCATTCAACTTGATGAATGATGTCCAAGAATATACCTAAACATAAACATTCATTTTTTTATTAACTCGATATATTCTGCAAAATAATGCTTTCAAACCACGTGACCGTGTACCGTACGTCAAAGGCCTAATTTAGGTCTTTGCGTACGTGATTAATCTAAGATCGTGTTAAAATCAAATAGTTTTAAACAATATTTCATTATAAACGATCGATATATTTCTCCACAATGTATTATTTTTTATCGACTATAAACGCAAACGTGATTTCTTGAAATGTATTTTTCGTATTTTTACCGATCCCGGGATGTACGGTAAGCGGGAATTTATCTAACCTGATGACTCTCTTTGTTTTAAAATTAACCAATCAGCGGTCGAAGTTTATGTGTTTTATTTGAAAATGGAAATCGTGTGAAAGGACCACGAAAAAATTGCAAATCACCATTGTTGTACGAAAACAGCAAGGTAAGTATATTATTATTCTTGGAAAGGCAAGTATTAGTTTTTAACTTCAAATAATGAAACGGAAAATCCACGATTGTCTGTCTTACGAGTAAACTGTCCCATTTTTGAAACATGTAAACAATCCCAATTTCGAAGCGACGTACGGCAAATTCCGTCCGTTGTTAAATCAATCGTTACGAAAATTCCACGCACATTTTCGAAAAAGTGACGATGTTATTTACGTGATATACACATACTTCGATATATTTAACTAAGCAAGAAATGAAATAGACGAGTATTTGACGAAAATCAAGTTCGAAATTGTCACCGGAAATGGCCATTTTGGCGGTGATTTTTAAAAAAATAAAATGTGAACTGCGTTGATATAAGTAGAAGATTTTTTTACATGAATTCTACATAGAGACTATTAACAGTGAAATATGCAAGACATAGTGCGTATGTGTAGCCAATTTATGACCATGTACCTCAATCTGACAGGTAGGACCCCCCCCCCTCTTCAAAAGAAAAGTTGCTTGGTGAAGTGTGTTTATGTAAACATGTCTCATTAATTATCAAAGCTATGGCTCTGAAACTTACAACACTTGTTCATTATACATGCCTTAGCATGAAAAGCAAGACCTGTAACTCATATCATATGTATTTTGTAAGCTAGTGTTGTTTGTGTATAAATGTTTTTTCTTTACAGGCTTTGAACAGTATCTGCATGATGGATGTGATTTATACAACAAAGTCTAAAGAATGGGGATTTAACACATTGTGGAACATGATCAATAACATTGAACAAGCCATATGCTGGGATAGCTGACACAAGCACAGTAAAATCTACTATATATATAATTTTTGTGTCGCCTCAAAAAGGCGACATATAGGTGTTACTTTGGCGGCTGCTGCGGCGGCGTCACAAATTGCTTGTCCGGAGCATAACTTTGTCATCTCAAGTTCAAATGACTCAAGATTTAGTATGCATGTTTCTTGCAATAAGCCAAAGTGCAGTGCGCAAAAACTATAACTCTACCTTGCATCGTTTTTGAATTATTTCCCTTTGATTGATTTTATTACAGCATTTCTTGTCCAGAGTATAACTTTGTCACCTTATGTTCAAATGACTCAAGATTTGGTATGCATGTTTCTTGCAATAAGCCAAAGTGCAGTGCACAAGAACTATAACTCATCCTTGCATCGTTTTTGAATTATGTCCCTTTGATTGATTTTATTACAGCATTTCAATGTATAACTATGTCACCTCAAGTTCAAATGATTTAAGATTTGGTATGGGCTCTAGTCCTATATTCTGATCTGATATTTAATCTAGGTTTCAGTTATTAGTTAATCTTTTATGTAGCTTGTGTTAATTATGTTAAAATGTTTTATTCTCTACATGGCTTATTCACAATTTTTTCAGGATGGGTGTGATTTATACAGCAAAGTCCGAAGAATGGGGTTTTAACTTTTAACACATTGTGGAACCTGATTAAGAGAAAGCCAGTCTAGGATAGCTGAAACAAGCACAGTAATTCTACTTTATTATATATATAGTATATATTTGCAACTAGGGATATAACTAGAGTAGATTTGTATATCCCCCAAATACACTTTTTAGGGGGGGGGGGGGTACTGGCATATAATTAAAATTAAACAAGTGTATAAAATTCACTGAAAAATCCATGAAAGTTCATTACAATATGAAGCTTCACTACAATTGATTTGATGATCTTACCAGAGTGTTAGCCCCTTAATTATATTCTTGGTGAGCCTAGTTGCCATTTGCCGGTCTGTCTGTCTGACATAATTTATTTTGTTCTAGATTTTAACTCAATCACCATAGCAGCATTAAAAAACCTAGTGATTTAAAACTTATCAGCTACTTGGATTACTAGGTCACAGGGGGTTTGTGCAGTTGGGTCACTGTGCAGCGGGACATTGTGGAACTTGGTCAGGTCTTGTCTGTGTTTCATTTGGTCTCATGCAATAACCGCTATTCTATAATTTCTTTGTGAAATTGGGTCCTGCTGCATTTGTTCAGCAGGGACTTGGACTTTTAATTGTTTATTTGGCTTATGTGCGGTCATTGCTCAATGTAGTTGTGTTGTGGTGTTTCTGATTTCTGTGCTCGGATGGTTAGGTTGAGTGATACTTTCCATGTCTGATTTTCTCATACCTTGTTTGCATAGAGTTATAATTTTATCCCCAGGGCTTTGAAATTTTGCATGATACATTCTTGTCAGGGACATAACTTATACTGTATCAAGAGCTATCAAATTGAAACTTTCGTTGGTGAATATTAATCATTTAGGTTAAATGTTACATGCTCAAGAACCGTAATTATTGAAGGCAAAGGCCTCCATAGAGAAGTGGTTAGCATGCTAACCGCCTAATCTTGCGACCTGGGTTCAAATCTGGATAGAGGCATATATATGCATAGCATAATTCAGCAGAAAGCTGACTCGCAAATAAATGTTTGGCATCAGCATATATTTTTTTTAAATGTGTTTTTGAAACCTTTTATGGCTGTATTTTTCATTTCTTGCCATTTCAATTTAATGATGAGTACCGGTAATAAAAATCATTGGAGATTAATTATTAGTGTCAGTATGTCCAAGCTGATATACTTTTGATGGGTTTTTTTAAGAAATTTCAGTTGAATGTACATGTATATTTCTTTTCTTTTTTTGCAGCATCCATCTAATAACCAAGGACTAATTCAAATATCGAACACCCTTTTATGTGTTATGATGATGGCTTGGGCTTCTCAAGATGGTGCAGAGAGCTTGAAAATAGGGTTTTTGTTTCTTAATATTATTTTCTCTTTATAAGATTGTTTAGAAGTAGAAAAAGCTGCATAACTCTTGTGTACAGAAACTGATTGTACTAGATTTGTAAAAGGCAGAGAGAAAACTAAGAAATATATGCACCAGTGGGTAGTAATGAGACAAGACTTACCGAGCTAGCCTATTGCATATATATGCATGGCCTCTTTTATAAGAAATAAATTCCAAGATTCCCTTCGACATTTAAATGATTTTCAATGTTCATTGACATTGAACACTTTTAGCTAACTGTCACAGAGTGACATGCTATTGTCAAAAAAATCTTGATACAGATGGGAGTTTATTTTAGCATGTTGTATCACCATATATTCTGATTTCATCAGAAGTGCTTCAAACAGGTCCCTCTTTCGAGTGGGGAGCAGTGACCTAGAGGTAGAGCACCAACCTTAAGATTGCGATCTAGTTAAAATTTATGAAAGTTCTTACTTCATATTTTTAACAGTGCTACAGCTAGGCCCTTTTAGAAGGGCGGGGCGCCCCGCTAAAATCCGACCAATCACCGAGCGCCCTTCTGAAATTAGGGGCGCCCTTCTGTGCCCCTCATCAAAGAAATTAAATTGCTTTAACTGTTTTGACCCCTGATTACGTAATCAAGGTCTCAATAAAGATCGGAGGTGTCATAAATCTGAACTAACAATCCAACTGGGTGATTAACACCTATCGGCTGCACACAGCGCTGACAGCGGTCATAAATCAATAATTGCCCAAAGCTACAAACCTAGAAGGTAAACAGACCTTTAATCCAATAAAATCCAAGCTATTTATGCAACACGTGTTAAAAACATCTTAATTGTACCAATTAACATCGTTGTTTTAGTAACAAATTCTCGACACGGCCGTAGAATACCATTGCCTATCGCAAATCAGATTTTTTTTAATTCACCGATAAAAAGATCGTCAATAGATTTTTTTGGCTTAAATCAGTTGAATTTCTTGTTTAAAATGGATAAAACTCACAAGAAATATGTTACAAGTCGTAACTATAATGAAATTTAGGGAAATAAACATTGGCGGGCACCTGTCATTTTTTGCCGACGAACGAAGATTGTCTGGTGAAAAATCGTCTTTAAAAAGCAATTGATCAACTCTTGAATGATTTATCTTACTTAATTATATCAATTAACACCAAAATTTAGCTTCACTGTGATTAATATATGATAATATGGCATATATTGCTAGAATTAAAATCACCATCCCCCACCCACCATGGTTGTATAGGCAGGGGAGGAGTGTTAATTTTTTTTTTAACAATATTGAATCAACTTTATTATGAGAGTCTCAATCATATTTTTGCTACTTTCATAACATTTATATTAGCAATGATTAAGATCCTCACTTGCAGGCAAATTTCACTGAACCTTATTAATAAGTTTCAGGTGGATGCACGTTGAGACTGACTAGCAGCAGGCTTCACTTATAAGTTTACTAAGTTGCCGTAAATGGTCCGAGAATGATGCCTTGGGGCTCGGTGAGGGTGTCAATGGTGGCTTGACATAATGTCCCATCCAATAAATAAAGGGGGAAGAAGTGTAGTGACTGACTCCCAGCCCAGAAACCAGCTAGTTAAGTTGGCTGATCTTCAGCAGTAGGGACAAATAACACTGAAGTCCTGTTTTTTTCGCTCAATGTCGGGTGCATTTGTACTCCTTGAGTCCTTGTTGTACATACTTAAAATATGGAGGTAAAACTCCAAAATTTAATAAATAGATCTATTAGATTTCTAGTAGACTACAGTAAGTCATGGAACTGAAAACAGTTATCAAGGGAAAAGTGAAATGCCTATCATGCTGAGACATTTGTTGTATGTCTACCCATCATCTGACATGCTGAAAACTTGTTCATGTTATATCTTTTTCTGAATAGTCAATTTCAAGTTAGCATTGATCATGTGACACCAGTATATTGTGGCCTGAATGGACAGGTGTTTTAAATTTTCAAGGATATTCCATTAATTTATATATGGTATGCCACTGGCATAGTATACAAAGCCTAAATCGATTAAACTGAAATGCTTGCACATGTGGGAGGAAACACGCGCGCACACAAAAACGCCCCTGTAAGAAGCCAACGCGCGCAAAAAGTGCCCTTTTCAATAGGAGCTCCCCTCTATTTTTGAATCCTAGCTGTAGCACTGTTTAATCACTCCATGGCAATTCTAGTTCTTAATTGAAAACAAGATTTCCACAATTTAAATTACCAGGCACTGGCATGCAATATGTAAGTATAATGCCCCAATCCAATATACTATTTAAGGTTATGATTTAGAAACAAGCAAGAACCAAAACATCCCACCAATATCTCCCCCACTTTAGTCTTACAACTATTTTGTCGGGGTTAGAATTAAATTTTGATGGTAACATGCTAAAAATAAAAATGCTTGACTCAAGATATTTGATTAATGGTAGGTCATATTGCTGTTGTTTTTCAAATACTATTGAATTTCTGATTTGTTTTCTGTATAAAGTTATATTAATTATCATATAAAATTTCTGTTGATTTTTAGCACCTTAACAGCTAATTTATTTGAAAAAACACAGCTTGTGCAAAAAGTGTAGCTTTTGCCAAGGGCTTGGTTTTTTTTAGAAAAAACACAGCTTTAGTGAAGCTTTTTGGAAAAAGCGCAGCTATTGTGAACTTACCTGCGCTTTTCTACTAAAGGTCATAGCTTTAGCGAAGGGCTGCGCTTTTTTCTTGAGAGCTGCGTTTTTGTAGAAAAAAACCACAGCTTTGTGCAGAGTTGCGCTTTTTTTGTAGAAAAGCGCACCTTTAGCGCAGGGCTGGCGGTATTGGTCCCCTAAAATCATAGCTTTAGCGAAGGGCTGCGCTTTTTTCTTGAGAGCTGCGTTTTTGTAGAAAAAAAACACAGCTTTGTGCAGAGTTGCGCTTTTTTGTAGAAAAGCGCACCTTTAGCGCAGGGCTGGCGGTATTGGCCCCCTAAAATCATAGCTTTAGCGAAGGGCTGCGCTTTTTTCTTGAGAGCTGCGTTTTTGTAGAAAAAAAACACAGCTTTGTGCAGAGTTGCGCTTTTTTGTAGAAAAGCGCACCTTTAGCGCAGGGCTGGCGGTATTGGCCCCCTAAAATCATAGCTTTAGCGAAGGGCTGCGCTTTTTTCTTGAGAGCTGCGTTTTTGTAGAAAAAAAACACAGCTTAGTGCAGAGTTGCGCTTTTTTGTAGAAAAGCGCACCTTTAGCGCAGGGCTGGCGGTATTGGCCCCCTAAAATCATAGCTTTAGCGAAGGGCTGCGCTTTTTTCTTGAGAGCTGCGTTTTTGTAGAAAAAAACACAGCTAAAGTGCAGAGTTGCGCTTTTTCGTAGAAAAGCGCACCTTTAGCGCAGGGCTGGCGGTATTGGCCCCCCTAAAATCATAGAAAAACACACCTTTGGCGCAGGGCTGCGTTTTTTTATAGAAAAAACACAGCTTTAGTGAAGCTTACTGGGAAAAGTGTATGTTTAATGAACTAAACTGCGTTAAAGCTGCGTTTTTTTCTTCACTAAAGCTGAGTTTGTTTTTTTTAAAAAACGCAGCTGACCTGCGCTTTTAGGGGGCCAATACCGCCGGCTTTAACGCGGCTTTAATCTAGCTTTAACGCAGCTTTAAGCTAGCTTTAACGCGGCTTTAATCTAGCTTTAGCGAAGCTTTTTTGGCACGGGTTAAGTCAATTTACTCTTTCCAAGGTCATATTTCGAAGGTACATCTGTATATTTCATCTTATATGTTTGCAAAACATTCCTATAGTCGATTCAATAAGTGTTACCATTACCTCAGCTATACCCAGTTAAACCTAGATACACATAGTTTACCTGCCGGACGATAGTATATTGACAGGGATTTTAGTATTTATAAACTCTGAGATAATCACCTTAGTAATTGTATTATAGTTTGGTGAATTTAACACGAACCTGACCTTTTGATTAGCATAATTTAACAGTCGATATATTGTATAAATTATGTATCTATAACCTCAGCTGTCTGTTTTCATAGTGAGCCAGTATCTCAAAGACGCTCAAGATGAAATACATACACAAATTCAAAATACCGACATTGCACAGCTAGGTTGCTTGCAGAAATTGATATATATATATTCAAAGCCAGAACCTTGTAATATATTCATGCATAAAGGTCAGGGTCAGGTCAAATACATCAGGCTATACCATAATTGCACATGTTCTCGATAATACATGATCATAAGTTTCGTCCTGTTTAGCAAAACCATTGAGTATTGTGAATCATTGTTTGAGAAGGTCCAGGATTTTAAAGTGACACATAACGATTTTCCTGGAAACAATGGATATCATCTTATTAAAAGTTGTTTTGCAATGACTGGAAATAAATAAATTACTTCCTGTATGTAAAAATTGTATCGTACAACTTCTCTCGGGCGACATTCATTGAGACACACTGATTTTGGTCTTTTTACAGAGGTTGTTGCTAGCGAGAGGTAAAATGGATATTTTAGAATTAGATTTTGTATGAAAGAATAATGTAACTACATGTATTTCAATTTAGAATGTTGTGCAAGCAAGGGTTACTGTGGAGATGTTGCACTGCATTTTTAGCTCACCTGACCACAATGTGGTCATGGTGAGGTTTTGTCATACCGAGATGTCCGTCGTCCGTCGTCCGTCGTGCGTCGTGCGTCGTGCGTCCGTCAACAATTTCTTCAAACGACTTCTCCTCCTAAACCGCTTGGCCAAATTTGATAAAACTTAACAGGAATGTTCCTTGGGTGGACCTCTACCAAAGTTGTTAAAAAAATTCCAGTCCGTCGCATAACTAGGTCACACAGGCTAAAAATAGATTTTCAAAAAGGAAACTTCAAAAATCTTCTTCTCTGAAACCGTAAGGCCTAGTGCTTTCATATTTGGTATGTAGCATCACCTTGGGGTCCTCTACTAAGATTGTTAAAATTATGTCCCTGGGGTCAAAATTGGCCCCGCCCCGGGGGCCCTTAGTTTTACATAGAGTTATATAGGGGAAACCTTAAAAAATCTTCTTCTCCGAAACCGCTTGGCCCAGGGCTTTCATATTTGGTATGTAGACTCAGCTAGAGGTCCTCTACAAAGATTGTTCAAATTATGTCCCTGGGGTCAAAATTGGCCCCGCCCCGGGGGCCCTTAGTTTTTAGCTCACCTGACCACAAAGTGGTCATGGTGAGGTTTTGTTATACCGAGATGTCCGTCGTCCGTCGTGCGGCGTGCGGCGTGCGGCGTGCGGCGTGCGTCGTGCGTCCGTCAACAATTTCTTCAAACGACTTCTCCTCCTAAACCGCTTGGCCAAATTTGATAAAACTTAACAGGAATGTTCCTTGGGTGAACCTCAACCAAAGTTGTTAAAAAAATTCCAGTCCGTTGCATAACTAGGTCACACAGGCTAAAAATAGATTTTCAAAAAGGAAACTTCAAAAATCTTCTTCTCTGAAACCGTAAGACCTAGAGCTTTCATATTTGGTATGTAGCATCACCTTGGGGTCCTCTACAAAGATTGTTAAAATTATGTCCCTGGGGTCAAAATTGGCCCCGCCCCGGGGGCCCTTAGTTTTACATAGAGTTATATAGGGGACACCTTAAAAAATCTTCTTCTCAGAAACCGCTTGACCCAGGGCTTTCATATTTGGTATGTAGACTCAGCTAGAGGTCCTCTACAAAGATTGTTCAAATTATGTCCCTGGGGTCAAAAATGGCCCCCACCGGGGGCCCTTAGTTTTACATAGAGTTATATAGGGGAAACCTTAAAAAAATCTTCTTCTCCGAAACCGCTTGGCCCAGGGCTTTCATATTTGGTATGTAGACTCAGCTAGAGGTCCTCTACAAAGATGTTCAAATTATGTCCCTGGGGTCAAAATTGGCCACGCCCCGGGGGGCCCTTAGTTTTACATAGAGTTATATAAGGGAAACCTTAAAAAATCTTCTTCTCCGAAACAACTTGGCCCAGGGCTTTCATATTTGGTATGTAGACTCAGCTAGAGGTCTTCTACAAAGATTGTACAAATTATGTCCCTGGGGTCAAAATTGGCCCCACCCTGGGGGTCACCATTTTACTTAGACTTATATAGAGAAAACATAAAAAAATATTTTTGTCTAAAACTACA
Source organism: Spisula subtruncata (assembly GCA_963678985.1). Taxonomy (NCBI): domain Eukaryota; kingdom Metazoa; phylum Mollusca; class Bivalvia; order Venerida; family Mactridae; genus Spisula; species Spisula subtruncata. The sequence goes on along the minus strand of OY787673.1, from coordinate 14,004,629 downwards.
ATGCCTAAGAGCTTTGATATTTGGTATGTAGCATCATCTAGTGGTCCCCTACCAAGATTGTGCAAATTATGCCCCTTGGGTCAAAATTGGCCCAGGCCGGGGGTCACCGTTTTACATAAACTTATACAGGGAAAACATATAAAAATCTTCTTGTCTAAAACTACACTGCATGAAGCTTGGATATTTGGTATGTAGCTTCATCTAGTGGTCCTCTACCAAGATTGTTCAAATTATGCCCCTGGGGTCAAAATTGGCCCAGGCCGGGGGTCACCGTTTTACATAAACTTATACAGGGAAAACGTATAAAAATCTTCTTGCCAAAAACTACACTGCCTAGAGTTTTGATAATTGGTATGTAGCATCATCTTGTGGTTTTCTACCAAGATGTTCAAATTATTCCTTTGGGTGAAAATTGTACAGGGTTTATAATCAGGTGAGCGATATTGGGCCATCATGGCCCTCTTGTTTTTCATAGAGTTATATAGGGGAAACCTTTAAAAATCTTCTCCTCCGAAACCGCTTGGCCCAGGGCTTTCATATTTGGTATGTAGACTCAGCTAGAGGTCCTCTTCAAAGATTGTTCAAATTATGCCCCTGGGATCAAAATTGGCCCCGCCCCGGGGGCCCTTAGTTTTACATAGAGTTATATAGAGAAAACTTTAAAAAATCTTCTTCTCCGAAATTGCTTGGCCCAGGGCTTTCATATTTGGTAGTAGACTCAGCTAGAGGTCCTCTTCAAAGATTGTTCAAATTATTCCCCTCGGGTCAAAATTGGCCCCCACCCTGGGGGTCACCATTTTACTTAGACTTATATAGGGAAAACATATAAAAATCTTCTTGTCTTAAACTACAATGCCTAAGAGCTTTGATATTTGGTATGTAACATCATCTAGTGGTCCCCTACCAAGATTGTGCAAATTATGCCCCTGGGGTCAAAATTGGCCCAGCCCTGGGGGTCACCGTCTTACATAGACTTATATAGGGAAAACATATAAAAATCTTCTTGTCTAAAACTGCACTGCATAGAGCTTTGATATTTGGTATGTAGCATCATCTAGTGGTCCTCTACCAAGATTTTTCAAATTATGCCCCTGGGGTCAAAATTGGCCCCACTCGGGGGGGGGGGGGTCACCGTTTTACATAGACTTGTATAGGGAAAACATATTAATATCTTCTTGCCTAAAACTAGACTGCCTAGAGTTTTGATAATTGGTATGTAGCATCATCTTGTGGTTTTCTACCAAGATGTTCAAATTATTCCTTTGGGTGAAAATTGTGCAGTGTTTATAATCAGGTGAGCGATATTGGGCCATCATGGCCCTCTTGTTACTGTAAAATCATTTCATTTCCATGGAACAAATTTTAATGGTTTTTTTTTGGTGACAATAACCATTTCATTGGGATGTTCCTTATCCTCTAAGTCATATACTTTGTAAATCATTAATATTTGTGTGGATTTAATTTCGTGATTAACAGCATCCACGAAATCAATGAAATTAAATCCCCTACAAATATTGATGATTTTACAATTTTTTCTGATCAGTTTTGTGTCTCACCATGTTTATTTTCCTTATAATGTTATATAGTCAATTCAATAAGTAATACTATGAGGGAACTATCCCATTTGAAAGAATAGGCGTAAATACCATTAACTCAGCTATACCCAGTTAAACCTAGATAAACAGTGAAGACAATTATATCAGTACACACTCAGTTATAGCTTGCTATTTTGACATTAGCCTGACCTTTATGCAAGAATATATTACAAGGTTCTTGCTTTGAATATATCAATTTCCAAAAGCAAATCGTGTAATATCGGCATTTAAGATTTGTGTTTGTATTACATCTCGAGCATCATGGTGATGCTCCCCGATTATGAAAACATACAATCGGTGTTGTAAACGTAGACAATATATCGACTGTTAAATTATGCTAATCAATAGGTCAAGCTCATTTTAATGTGGCCAAGCTATACAGTATCTATGTTATCAAAAAAATAAAAATGTGCCCTTAAATCCCAGGGCATTAATAAAAACACCCTATCCTTATTTTAAATAAAAATCTATCTAATATACTAGTAGTTGTGCTGGCTCACAGGAAACTGTATCATTGTAAAATACAAAATTTGGGCAAAACATTTTGAAATTTGATATATTATATAACTTAATTTTATATTTTACCAAATTTTTTTTTTCGTTTTACTTTTTTTCAATGAAACAGTTACCTGTGTAGTGGCTGTGTTTGTACATGTATGATGGAACATACAATTATTATAATACGTATCGAGTGTAACTGTGGACAATAAAGCCTGATATATGACCGTATACTTATTATACGAGAGCAATCTATTGGGCAATAAAATCACCATAAATCAATAAAATCGTAATAGAAATCCATTCAAATTTTGGACATACCTTTAATTAGGTAAAATTTCAAATCATTTTCCTATTGAAGTAATGTAATGGATCTTACTGAATATGGTAAATAAAACATGTATATTATCTTAACTTACTATTCTCAGTAGAGTACAAAAGTGTACAAGTAACACCAACAAAAATTTCACAAAATACACTGTCTGGGTCATAGTAAATCTAATTTATAAAAGTTAAAGGTACCATTTTTTAAAGAAATTATTTTATAAACTTTTAAAATTTGTTTATTTCAGAAAATATCATAATTTAGAGAAGCTACCTTTGAAAGACTCTGTTGGACGTGAATATGCCATATGGGTGAGTTAATATATATTATTCTAAAGTTTGTTAATTCATTTACTGTAAAATCATTAATTTTCATGAGGGATTAAATTTCGTTGATTTTGTGGTTCACCTCAACCACAAACTTTAATCCCAGCGAACATGTTTTATTACCTGAAATGTAAATCCCACAAATTCGAGTCCCAACGAAATTGTCTTTTTTACCAAAACCACAAAATTTCGTCCAAACGAAATTAAATGATTTTACAGTATTTGAGTTTAACCCCCGTTTCTCAACAGTTTTCCAGTTAATATGTACAGTGGCCAATGCATCTAACCAGGTTTCCACGACAAGACTGTATCCTCATCTTGATACTTACTTTCTGTTCCACATAAAGGAACTTAAGCAACTGCTCCACATGTGGATGAAAATTGACATTGATCTCAAATTGTCATGGAATGTTGTGACCCCTGCTGTGGCATTAATTAAAATTGGGTTACAAATCCAGTATACAAACCACCATACCAGTTCAAGGCTCGCAAAAATCTGGAGCCCGTTGCAAAGCCAAGGGGCTATTGAGCCCATTTTGGTAGTGCTACCAGCCAACAGTACTCACCAATAGCATACTTATTTTCAGCACTATTGAGGGTTTTCTTATGCAATGGACTGCTTTGGTAGGGCTTTGCTGTGCAAGAGTCTGCTAGCCTAGAGCACTTGCTGATAGCATACAAACTTTTCGCTTCATACGTTACTTAGCTCTTTTGTTAAGCAAGCAGTTTCCTGGCACAGTGCTACCTAGCGCTAAATAGCACATTGCTTAGGCAACAGGCTCCTGTTGAAATAAATGTTTAGGATTGTTTACCACAAAACATATGTACCTGCAGTCACATACTTTATACCTTTTTCTAAGCTTATATATATTTCGTTTAAATAGAGCTGAACTAAATTACTGAAGTTATATAAAGTCTGAAAATGAACTGTGATCCAACTAAAGTCCTTTTGATTTGCAGAAAGACAATGATTATAAATACCTTAATATTTTTTGTAAAAATCTTCTGATAACTAGGTTGAAAAGTCTACAAGGGAAGTAATTCATATGATCATAAATTGAAAATGCAAGGGAGGTAATTTTCTTCATTGGACAGTCTACAAGGGAAGTTACTCATTCGAACATAAACTCAAAATTCAAGGGAGGTAATTCACTAAGGTAGAGCGCCTACAAGGGGAAGTATCTCATATGAACATAAACTTAAAATGCAAGGGAGGTGACTAACTTAGGTAGAGAGCCTACAAGGGGAAGTATTCATATAAACAAAAACTTATGTGGAAGGGAGGTAATTCAGTACATTAAATGGGACACTGGCTGTCAACTGCCCATGATTTCAGTGTTCTGTCTTATATGCTATGTATTGTTTAATGCCGTTTAAAGCTGTTTAAAGCATTTGGGCACATTTTTTCTTATACATTTGACAGTTTGTTAAGTCCATAGCCAAACCAAGTTGCTGTGACTGCAAATTAACATACAACCTTATAACTAACTAGGGTCCTAGATACCTGAATTGATGGTGAACAGTATTTATAACTTATTTTACCAAAAGCACCAGACGTCCAGCCTCTGTATGCCTTATAGGGAGGCTATACAATTCAATGTGTACGACTTTTTGTAACGGTAATAACCAGAATTTGTATCATTATACCACTTGAGTACCATGTAATGTTAGACCGTGTACCTGACAGCTCTGTGTTCGAGGTAGAATCACCTGATGGAAATTTTGTTACATTTTGAACCAGTTATGAAATGTAACGAAAACATTACGAAAATTCCATCATGTTATAGTGTCTGATATTTACAAATGTATATTAAACTATTATGATGTAATCATTGTCTACCACTTTATTTTCAGATGGAACAGGTTTGACCCATTCCAAGTGTTTGAGGTAAGTGTTCAGCATCTTTTTATAAATCTTGTGTATAGCTTGGAGAATTTGACATGATCCTGACCTTTAAACATGAATATATTAACATAAGGTAATTGTGTTTAATATGATTTCTCCTGACTTTTGTTTGTTCGTCCATCCGAAAATGTTAACAAAAACTTAAAACAAACAATAATCATTTAATTTTTGTTTGTTTCAAACTTTGCAAAAATATACTTATTAACCATCATAAGTACCTTTCATCATCAAGGCCATGTAATGCTATCCAACATTTTGACAGAATTATGGCCCCTGATTGACTTATAAGTAGGCAGTAGGCTAGTTTCTATGGACAAGGCTTCCACCGGGGTAAATATATATATTATATTATTGAACACAGTCTGGTTATTCCTCGTGATGATGATATTACATTATCTAAAGTTCAGTTAAATGTGAGATTAATTTTGATATGTGATCTCAGTTATTTCTATTCTATTTTAAGCACAGTGTTCAGGTTCAATTTAATTTTAGATGAAATAACATAAGATCGGAGGTGAAAACCTTGTATTTATGACAAATTACGTCTAGACGGTCATGATATATGATGGAGTAAAATGCAATTAAACTAGAGATTTTTGTAAAACATGTATGCCCCCTTATCAGCCTATAATTGTTGAAAATGGTACAGGTCACAGTGACCTTGACCTTTGACTTATACTGACCTCAAAATCAGTAGGGGTCATGTATCTAATGTTGCTGACCATTCTCCATGAATATCCTAGGGCAAAGCGCTTGTGAGTTATTGAATAGAAACCATTTTGATCTGTAGCTTGGCCACATTGACATGAGCCTGACGTATTGATTACCATAATTTAACAGTCGATATATTGCCAACGTTTACAACACCGATTGTATGTTTTCATTCATTTGACGTTCAAGATGTAATACAAACACAAATCTTAAATGCCGATACTGCACGATTTGCTTGCGGATATTGATATATTCAAAGCAAGAACCTTGTAATATATTCTTGCATAAAGGTCAGACTCAGGTCAAAATAGCCAAGCTATATTGCCTCATCAGAAAGAGGGGGGGGGGGGGGGGGGGCGGTATAAATATAAGTTACTAGTGATATTAAAGGTTATGTACCGAAAAATTAAAAATGCCGAAAAAATGTTAAAAGGTGTACCCCCCTTTTGTCCTTAATATCGTGCCAAATATTTATTGGTATGTTAAGGTCATGATGTATACATAGGTGGCAGTATCAATGTTTGGAAAAGAAAAAGAACAAATCTGTCACTGAGCTAATACACTACATGGACCGTATATATATCGATTGTCTATCTAACTCCCTGTACACTATGAAGGTATAAAGCGTAGTATATGTCTATGTCCAAAGATTGTGGAACATTGCATCTTACAATAGGCTTGGTTCCCAACAATTATTACGATACTGTGAGCGCAGCGGGTAACCAGTGCATAAATAAAATGACCTTGAGCGAAGTTAAATAACGAAAGTAACACTGTTTTGCTGTTTCGCAGTTATAAGATACAATTGAACGAGATTTTCGGTAAGAATTAATATCTTATAGTTTATTTGAATGACTTGTAAAGCAATTTTTCTTCAGCGCCCGTATTTTATGTTGAAACAACGAGATGAAATGTTCCACAATCTTTGGTATATAGACATATAGTACGCTTTATACCTTGATAATGTTAGTATATTAGTTCAGTACGGACATTTTTATATATTTTTAGCTCACCTGACCACGAAGTGGTCATGGTGAGCTATTAGGATCGATGGATGTCCGTCGTACGTCGTCCGTCGTCCGTCGTCCGTCGTCCGTTCACAATTAGTTTGTTTACACTCTAGAGGTCACATTTTGGACTCAATCTTCATGAAACTTGGTCAGAATGTTTGTCTCAATGATATCTAGGTCAAGTTCGTATATGGGTCATGTGGGGTCAAAAACTAGGTCACCAGGTCAAATCTTAGAAAATTCTTGTTTACACTCTAGAGGTCACATTTGAAGCTTGATCTTCATGAAACTTGGTCAGAATGTTTGTATCAATGATATCTAGGTCAAGTTCGAATATAGGTCACGTGGGGTCAAAAACTAGGTCATCCGGTCAAATCTTAGAAAATCCTTGTTTACACTCCAGGGGGCACATTTGAAGCTTGATCTTCATGAAACTTGGTCAGAATGTTTGTCTCAGTGATATATAGGTCAAGTTTGAATGTGGGTCACGTGAGGTCAAAAACTAGGTCACCGGGTCAAATCTTAGAAAATCCTTGGTTACACTCTAGAGGTCACATTTGAAGCTTGATCTTCATGAAACTTGGTCAGAATGTTTGTCTCAATGATATCTAGGTCAAGTTCGTATATGGGTCATGTGGGGTCAAAAACTAGGTCACCAGGTCAAATCTTAGAAAATTCTTGTTTACACTCTAGAGGTCACATTTGAAGCTTGATCTTCATGAAACTTGGTCAGAATGTTTGTATCAATGATATCTAGGTCAAGTTCGAATATAGGTCACGTGGGGTCAAAAACTAGGTCATCCGGTCATATCTTAGAAAATCCTTGTTTACACTCCAGGGGGCACATTTGAAGCTTGATCTTCATGAAACTTGGTCAGAATGTTTGTCTCAGTCATATATAGGTCAAGTTTGAATATGGGTCACGTGAGGTCAAAAACTAGGTCACCGGGTCAAATCTTAGAAAATCCTTGTTAACACTCTAGAGGTCACATTTGAAGCTTGATATTCATGAAACTTGGTCAGAATGTTTGTATCAATGATATCTAGGTCAAGTTCGAATATAGGTCACGTGGGGTCAAAAACTAGGTCATCCGGTCAAATCTTAGAAAATCCTTGTTTACACTCCAGGGGGCACATTTGAAGCTTGATCTTCATGAAACTTGGTCAGAATGTTTGTCTCAGTGATATATAGGTCAAGTTTGAATATGGGTCACGTGGGGTCAAACACTAGGTCACAGGGTCAAATCTTAGAAAATCCTTGTTAACACTCTAGAGGGCACATTTGAAGCTTGATCTTCATGAAACTTGGTCAGAATGTTTGTCTCAGTGATATATAGGTCAAGTTTGAATATGGGTCATGTGGGGTCAAACACTAGGTCACAGGGTCAAATCTTAGAAAATCCTTGTTTACACTCTAGAGGTCACATTTGAAGCTTGATCTTCATGAAACTTGGTCAGAATGTTTGTCTTAGTGATATATAGGTCAAGTTTGAATATGGGTCACGTGGGGTCAAACACTAGGTCACAGGGTCAAATCTTAGAAAATCCTTGTTTACACTCTAGAGGGCACATTTGAAGCTTGATCTTCATGAAACTTGGTCAGAATGTTTGTCTCAGTGATATCTAGGTCAAGTTCGAATATAGGTCACGTGGGGTCAAAAACTAGGTCATCCGGTCAAATCTTAGAAAATCCTTGTTCAAATTATGCCCCTGGGGTCAAAATTGGCCCTACTCGGGGGTCACCGTTTTACATAGACTTATATATAGGGAAAACATATTAATATCTTCTTGCCTAAAACTACACTGCCTAGAATTTTGATTATTGGTATGTAGCATCATCTTGTGGTTTTCTACCAAGATGTTCAAATTATTCCTTTGGGTGAAAATTGTGCAGGGTTTATAATCAGGTGAGCGATATAGGGCCATCATGGCCCTCTTGTTTATTATTTTATTTAATCGTTTGCGGACCAAACACTGATACTGCCACCTGTGGATGTATATGACTCAAAAGTATGTGTAATATATGGGGTATCATAAAGTGAAGTAACTGTTTTCACATCTTGATGAATACAGTTTATAATGATATATGTAAAGTCAACAGACCGCTCATAAATGGTTTACATTCGATAACAAAAAATATCTTGTTCATTTATATAATAAAATTATTATTTGTTTCTGAAGTTGTATTATATTAACCTTATTTTTTTCACATTAAGTAGCTGAAATTCATAAATTGCTTATTTTTGACTCGCAGAAATATCAACTTTCACAACAGCTGCATGGGTGCAGTTTTAAAACAGGTTTAAGCATTCTGTTCTAATTTATAGTTAAAACTCCCTAATATGAACTCCCTCTGGACCGACCTAAAATTTGGGATTGGAGAGGGATTTCGGATTGAAGAGGTTTTCAGTTTCAGGGTAATATGTTGCCTAAAAAAAACTTAAGTCAGAATCAAGGGTGTTTATATAATAATGTACACCAATTGCAAAACAGTTTGTTATAATTATTTGACCTTATTCAATTAAGCTCCAACTCTCCTAAAATAAGTTTGTAATGTAACATTTTGTTTCAAAATTCAAAAACTATTAAGATTCCACTATTACAATACAGTAATTATATCTAAAACGCCAGTCAAATTGAAAAACACTGAAACAAATCTATGAGAGTCTCATTGTAACGTCAGCTTATCATAACAACACTATTTCGAATTACAATGAATTGTATATGTTGCGCACACTTGGAGTACAAATTCAAACATAATGTGACATGTGAATTGTGTAAAGTTGTTAAAGTCTTTTAATCATTTTTAGGCTGGCGATTTCGCGCCAGACTATTACAATCCTAAAAAATGAAATCCACTAAGATGAATTTACTCCCAAAACTGACAACACAGAATCTATACACTCGATGCAAATAGTTCCTCCTCGTTAGTCAGTTTTGCATGATAAGAACATTCAACTTTCCTTGTTTCATTTATTCTGTTCGATTGTAATATATTAGTTTCTTCTTGTAATGGAAGGAAATTGTATGAAATTAAAAGAATAGGTGTTTAAATGCGTTGATAATTATTACTACGCGTTATATACTAACGCGATATAGCACGCGCAACAATGATTTTATTATGGTAAATTATTTAGGTCAACATTCTTCAACGAGATCGTGGTCGAGTGGTTGAGCAACTCGCTTAGTAATTTTCTAATGCTAAGGTCCAGCGATCGAATCACGGCCGCTCCAAACTTTTTATATATTTTTTTTTATTTTTTTTTATTTTTTTGTTAAGTCCAGCACTTACCTCTCTTTCGACTTAGAAAACCACTTGATGTTATATTACTTGAAAAGCTATTGTTCCTTAGCAGTTCGCCAGCCTGTCAGTACTTTCAGTACTTTGATTTTCAATGGGATTTAAAGGCATTGTGAGGGTCATAAAACAATAGGGTTTTTTTTACAAATATGATTCCTTTTTCTTATGTAAACCACAAACACTGGAGTGTAATATTCTTGTGTTATTATGTTTTAGTGCACCAATTTGAAATAATTGCCAATTTAAAACAAGGACCGGAAAAATATTACAAATTTCGGATAAAGAAGTTCAAATTATGAGTAAAATAACAATTTCGGACTGATAAGTTAATTCGGATTGTTTAGGATTTAAGATTGTTGAGGTTTTGGATTGCGGAGGTTCATTTCATATAGCGTAAAGAAGGAAGAAAACTGGGACTAAGAAATATTTTCGGATTTCAGACGATTTCGGATTGGAGAGGTTTCGGATAAGGGAGATTTGTACAAAAATACATTGTGTAACTAAATGAGTCGATTTCGGGAAATTGCAATTAGGCATACACATTGAATTATATAGTTTGACAATAAGTGATACAGTGATCAGATTTTCATTTTGTGCAAATAATTGCAATAAGTCATAAAAGTTGAATTTTATAGTATCCTGATAAGTCATACAGTGATTTGGTTTATACATTATAAGTGATATATGCTCATACATACATTTTAATATTTTCCAATACTTATATAAATTATAAGCAGAATTTATCGGAAACTCATATTATGTAAGTGCTGTAGCAGAGCCTTGCGGATAATATCGTCTTCTATATAAGGCAATAATCCTTGTAAGGCAAAACTCTCGTCTTATTCTAATATGACTACCCTACTAGTATATTTATAAATTATATTTATATAACAGTAAATACAAAAATATCTGTTACTGTCGCGATGTTTTATTTTGAAATTCTATATTTTCTATCACAACAAACTAATATAAATGGACAAGAGGGGGCAAGTTTCGATAAATTATTTTCATATATGAAATTATGAATCATCATAAAGTGTGTACAAATGAGTGGGAGATTAAAAACCAATTATTTTATTATCAACGCCTTAATAATCCACCGTTGCTTAATGCTAGTTTTATAACTTATTGATAAATGGGTAGGTGAAAGGGTATCGGATGTTTAACATTATGGTAAATTAAAAGTTCAAAGATGAAATACAAAAATGGTGTACCGCGTATAGATAGATATTGTATATATAAAGGAGTATACCACCCGAGGGCAGTAGCTACATATACTGATAATAAGATGTCGTGGATCGGGTATTTACGTGGATCGAGAATTTACATTGATTATTTATTGCCGATTTACCTAGTCAACAAACGTGTACATAAAATTATTTGTTAATTTTAGTAAATAAGTTATTCATTTATCAGCTAGAAGACAGAAAAATATTTGAATTAATAAGAATGGAATATATTTATTAATTATCAAGTGTATATGATCTGACACTCATGTTAAGGAATTTTGTTGAGATGAATTATAAAAATTAGATGGAATTACTATAATTTATCGTTGTAGTGTTTTTTTTTGTGTTAAATAGCGTTCATGGAATCCAACTGTGGAGTTACAACCAAACATACCTGGGGATACAGTGTGCTAACCATTGATTAAAGATTCAATACTAATAATTGGATGAATGCCTAAATTCATCATCTACTTTTTTATTTTGTTGATGTGACTGGTGATGCATAAGCTTGTCGACTGCACATGTGAACAAGCAAAACTAAGTGACAGTGCTACATGAATAAGTCGAACTTAGTGACTGTACTCTGTGAACAAGCCAAATTTATTGACAGCGCTACATGAATAAACCAAAACTCAGCATCACATTACATGAATAAGCCAATTGGCGACTAAATGACATTATACTAAGCGAGCAAGAAATCATTAATGACTGTGTTACATGAACAAGCAAATTGTGGTCACTACGCTTGACAAAGAGAAAATCGTAGGTGGCTCACACACTTACCGTTGAAAAGTCAAATGGTCATAATCTAGATGACTGTAGAGGTGGTCACAGTTGAGTAAATTGCACCACAAGAAAACGTGGAACAGATTTATAGTGTCCATTTCCCACTGCTATGTGGAATTCTCAACAGACTCCTACACACATGGAAATCATTATAAAATATACCTAACTTGAAACATTGAAAGTCATTTTGTAAGGGTTGCTATGGTTATATGATAGTAATAACCATAGTCGTTTGTAGAGAAAATGTTTGTATGCATTAAGTCAATACATATTTTCTTTTAAAGAAACGTGGAATCAGTTGACCACATGTCAATAGAATATCAAGAAAATATATTATTGTGTGGTAGTGTCTATGGCTATTATCTTCTAAGAGTTTCTGAGCAATATCAGCCAGTGTGCATCTTATTTCAGCAAGCATAAATATAAACTAAATCACTGTATGACTCATTGGGATACTATACATTTCATTATGTATGCCTTATTGTGATAACTAAAAGTCAACTTGATTATTATCATACACCGGATATTAAACCTTAATAATCAAAGATTCGGCAAAATTCTTGCAGTATATTTGGATTTTATTAGATTTGAACTAAAGTGTGTTACTAGTACATGTACTATAATAGTGTAAGAATATTGAATATTAACGATGGATGGATCGAACAGTGATAGTGATGATATTGGGGATTTAGAAATTCCGTTTCGAAGACAACGGACGGGTGATCGAAGAAAGTCTATATTTAGTCTGTATGATGTAAGTGTTGTTTCTATACATATATTTGTCATTAGTGTGCAGGTTTATTTGTCAGCCAATGAAATTCCTGTATTTTAAATGTTTCGAGAGTTCTAAATCCTGTAGAACGAACAAGATGGTTTACTATGTAAAAATTGGTTCATAGAACGTACTATGTAACTTAGTACCGTTCTATGTAGCATAGACAAATAAACCTGCACACTAAGTATATTAGTATTCATCCTTACTGTTCTATAGAAATTAGAAACGTCTCCTGTCGCTTCGCTCAGGACGTTTCTAATTTCTATAGAACAGTAAGGATGAACACTAATATATACTTAGATTTCACTACAATCAGTATTCACACTGTAATTAAACTAAATCACTGTATGACTTATTGTGATTCAAAGCACATTTACTTTCATCACTGTATGACTTATTGTGATACTGTATGTCACCGTCTGAACATATTTACTATAAAATTAAACTTGTACCATTTATTGCTATTGAAAGCATATGCAAAATTCTGATCACTGTACTCCTTATTGCTGTACTATATAATTCAATGTGTACTCATTTTTGCAATTGCCAAAATCGACTCATTTACACACAGTGAAATTATTACTGTATGTGGAAAGTGCTGTTAGGCAAAAGTTTGAATCCATAGGTGTATACCAGTTAATTATGGCTGTACCAGAAAAGATATGTAAGGAAAACATCTGAATCCCAAGACAGGAGCATAATTAATTACTGTCCTGGAAATTTCAAAAGCACCCTTAGGTTAGAGTTTGAATCCCCCTTCAAACCAATAGATGGGGAAAATAAATGGGGTAACCCTTAATTCGCTGGCTTAGAATGAGAAGGTCGTAACTACTTCTTATGACCTTATAAGACTCATGCATATTTGAAATCTGCTCCACATGGCGCTTCTTATGAGCCCATTTTCACGAAAATCGGAAATGGTCATGTTGACCAAAATGAAGTTTTAAAAACTTGTTTTTCCATAAGTAAAGAGTAAATTACAGACAATTATCTCTTGTTTTCTCAATATGTCCATTTTGTAGTTACGACCTTCTCATTCTAAGCCATCGAATAGTGGGCCCAAAGAGCAAAAAAAGTTGAATCTCAGAAGACCTTACTGCATGTGAAAATGGTTGTTAGGTCAAAGTTTGAAGTGTGTAGAATCATGTGATCAAATGAATGTCGTTTTACACTCAAAACTACTGCGATTTCATCTGCTAACGGTGAGTTTTTTCTTGATTATAATGATTGTGCATTTAATATGGTTATATTATATAGCCTAAAGTACAGCCCGTATATGTAAGATACCCGGCAAGTACTGAGTTCACTCATAATCTTTAGCTGTTTTTAATTGATGCTCAACCAAATGCAGTTTCCAACCGAGTGTAATAATTTGGTCGAGCATCAATTAAAAACAGCTAAAGATAGAGCAAACTCGGTACTTACCGGGTATTCTTACATAAACGGAATGTACTTTAAGGCTATATAATATAATCATATTAGATGCATGATAGTTATAATCAAGAAAAAACTCACCTTTAGCGGACAAAATCGCCATAGTTTTGAGTGTAAAACGGCATTTATTTTAACACTGCATAGGTGCATAGTATGACTGTACCGGTATTTATATCAGTTACAATCTACGCATATAACAATCAATTAATCATAAACCAATTAAATCAATAAATTGGATTACGATCAAGTATGCAGATTATCATATCAAATTAAAGATTAATTATTACAATAGACCAAGTTTTGTTAAATATTTCATTTGCATTGGATACTATATTACGATAAACACATCACAATGTTCTGTTTTGGAAATAGCTATCATGTAAGTAAGAAAAACATTTGTTCTACGTATTAACATTCTCGTTCAACCAGCGTATGTATTTTTCAATTACATTGTCTAGGTACTTGACTAACCACTGATTTATGAGAATGCATATTAAATAATCATGAATAAATTTATTAAGCTGCTATTAAGCTTTTAAATTTTGGGAAATTTTCATCATTTTTTATACAAAAAGCTTTTTCTGATGGCATTTGGTTGGTAACACCATACCATTGAACAACAATGAATTCTATGATACTGTTTTTATACGATTGTCTATATCTACAAATTCAAGAAATTTAGGAATAAATAGAGGATATTTGTATTTTTCCGTGTATGATCGGCTGATAATTCACCTAGTGAGCAGCTGATGTAATATTTTCACGAATGGCGTAGCCACGAGTTAAATATAAGTCAGCTGCTCAAAAGGGGAATTATCAAACGATCATACACGCAAAAATACTAATATTCTATTTATTTCATGCTTCAAATAGCTAAAATGATGGAAATACTCCACTATATACCTCAAATGTTTTGCGTGACTTCGTTTTCCCGCCATGCACGCGTCGAGTTACAATCAAATAATTCTTCAGCAATGGCTTCAATTTCGTCCATTTGTTTAAATTTATGTACATATAATGTTCTGTTATTTGTTAAAGATTAAGAGAACAATTGAAAATGCTTATTATTCCCGGCGGGAAACTTGTTTTAAAAAAAGTAGTCTGTTTCCGTGAAATTATGAACAGTGAAATTATGAACTGTGAAATGATCGGGGAATAATCCACCGTTATTCCGCCGTAAACCACCGATAAGCATGAAATAATGTTCAATATTGTTTTTTATCAGTGATGGAAACCACATACTTATCCGAAAGTATGCACATCCAAAAATTTTAGATTTATAATAACTATGTACTTTGAGAGTACGTTTTTAGATCTCTTGGCGATACTTCAGAGTTATTTAATTATTTCATAAAAATTTAATACAAAAAAATTATAAACAGAAAATTTTATGTTTCCAACAATCGGCACGTTTTTTAAGATTCATCTGAATTTATATAATTCACAAATTTGGTGGTTTTTTTTTAAAGCTAATTCTTTTTCTCAGACATATTGGTTGAGATTTAAGATTCTTTCAAGGCAATAATAGCTGAGTAAAATGAAAAACTATGAGTAATAATTCATATAGACCTTATTGAACATTAAACATGCATTAGTCTAAAAATAAACAGGCATTTGAATAAAAGTTGAATGACATTTTAATACAAATATATTAAATTTAAACTAATAGCCATCCATACTAATATTGTAATGCCATGCTGCATACACAGGAAACCGTATCGTTGATAAACTCATTGGAATTTTTAACGAGAAAAAAAATGTTTAATTGACTGGTCCATTGATTTACAATTTTTTATGTATATATTTTTTTTTCAACGATACAGATATAGTGGTATAGCTTGGCTATTTTGACCTGAGCCTGACCTTTATGCAAGAATATATTACAAGGTTCTTGCTTTGAATATATCTATTTCCGCAAGCAAATCGTGCAACATCGGCATGTAAGATTTGTGTTTGTATTTCATCTCGAGCGTCATCGTGATACTCCCCGATTATGAAAACATACACTCGTGTTGTAAACGTAGACAATATATCGACTGTTAAATTATGGTAATCAATAGGTCAAACTCATGTCAATGTGGCCAAGCTATAGAAAGATGCTCAATAGCCCTATTTAGTATCATTTTGATTGGGCAACAGGCTCTCAGTTCTACAGACTTAGAAAAATAAGTCAAACTTTTGGGTTGTCTGCCTAATTGAATATTAAACTTCTCCTAGATTGTTAGGGCAACAATCACTCATGCCCCACTTCTGATCTGATCGTAATTTTTAAAAATAAATGCTTCAGTGTTTATTGGAATAAATATGGTACGATATATCGCTGGCTTAGAATGAGAAGGTCGTAACTACAAAATCGATATATTGAGAAACAAGAGAAAACTTCTGTAATTTACTCTTTACCCGATGAGAAAACACGTTTTTAAAACTTCATTTTGGTTAACATGACAATTTCAGATTTTCATGAAAATAGGCTCATAAGAAGCGCCTTGTAAAGCAGATTTCAAATATGTATGAGTCTTATAAGGTCTTCAGTAGTAGTTACGCCCTTCTCGTTCAAAGCCATCGATATATATAATGCTCATAAGAAGCGCCTTGTGAAGCAGATTTCAAATATGTATGAGTCTTATAAGGTGTTAAGTAGTAGTTACGCCCTTCTCGTTCTAAGCCATCGATATAATTATATAATGTATATATTAAGATATGGTTCACTTTTACATAATTCAAAATATATGTAAATTTTATTCTTTTATCAGTTTGATCTAAAATTAATTGCAGTTTTTGTAGGTATGAATTTCATAATATTTATGTGTACATTCAAATACGGAAGATGGGATTTGTTGAAATTGGACATCCTTTATTTCAAAATATGAAAAATATATACAAAATGTACATGATGCCATGATTATTTTTAGCTGAAAAACATAAGCCTTTTGTCATGACTGGATCGTCTGCATGTGCGTTTCCTTGTGCATTGGTTAAGTTTATTGTCAGAGTCGTTTTCTCCAAGACTTTCTAAGGTATCCACTTACAACTTGGAATAGTTACATCGTATTCACCATCACAAGAGCAGTTCTGATAGAAGAAACATTGAACTTATTTAACTTAGATGGTCATTTTTACCAAACGCCCTCGAAATTAAATGATTTTACAGTAAACAAATGTAGCCTTATTAAAACCATTGAAATATTTTGTCTTTTTCATATATTTCAGGTTGAACACCAGCCATGTATGCTTTTCTATGTCACAGTTATTAGGGGCCACAATATTACCAAAGGGTCAACGCTTAAAAATTGGAGTAAGTATTCATAAATATACATTGATTTTACAATTATTCATTGGATAAATGAATAGTATACAATGATGTGAAAAATGTGCATACATTTTATACAGTTCAACCAATCCAGAGTGGTCTTCTATTGAGCAACAACCTCTCTATAACAACACCTTTAACATTTCCCTTAAGTAACACAGCGCTGCAGCGCATTGGATTTTGACCCTCTCAGGTATGTACCCATTCATGATTGACAGTCAACAGTAATACGAAACCCCCGCCATTCACATAGACATTCACGCAGACATTCACATAGACATTAATGTAGACATTCACATAGACATTAATGTAGACATTCACATAGACATTCATGTAGCCATTCACATAGACATTAATGTAGACATTCACATAGACATTCATGTAGACATTCACATAGACATTAATGTAGCCATTCACATAGACATTAATGTAGCCATTCACATAGACATTAATGTAGACATTCACATAGAAATTAATGTAGTCATTCACATAGACATTAATGTAGACATTCACATAGACATTCATGTAGACATTCACATAGACATTAATGTAGCCATTCACATAGACATTCATGTAGCCATTCACATAGACATTCATGTAGCCATTCACATAGACTTTCAAGTAGCCATTCATGTAGACATTCACATAGACATTAATGTAGAATTCCACAGAGACATTAATGTAGACATTCACATAGACATTAATGTAGTCATTCACATAGACATTAATGTAGCCATTCACATAGACATTAATGTAGTCATTAACATAGACATTAATGTAGACATTCACATAGACATTAATGTAGTCATTCACATAGACATTAATGTAGTCATTCACATAGACATTAATGTAGACATTCACATAGACATTAATGTAGAATTTCACATAGACATTAATGTAGTCATTCACATAGACTTTCAAGTAGCCATTCATGTAGACATTCACATAGACATTAATGTAGAATTTCACATAGACATTAATGTAGACATTCACATAGACATTAATGTAGACATTCACATAGACATTAATGTAGTCATTCACATAGACATTAATGTGGTCATTCACATAGACATTAATGTAGTCATTCACATAGACATTAATGTAGTCATTCACATAGACATTAATGTAGAATTTCACATAGACATTAATGTAGACATTCACATAGACATTAATGTAGTCATTCACATAGACATTAATGTAGTCATTCACATAGACATTAATGTAGACATTCACATAGACATTAATGTAGACATTCACATAGACATTAATGTAGCCATTCACATAGACATTCATGTAGCCATTCACATAGACATTCATGTAGCCATTCACATAGACTTTCAAGTAGCCATTCATGTAGACATTCACATAGACATTAATGTAGAATTTCACATAGACATTCATGTAGCCATTCACATAGACATTAATGTAGTCATTCACATAGACATTAATGTAGACATTCACATAGACATTCATGTAGCCATTCACATAGACATTAATGTAGACATTCACATAGACATTCAGGTAGACATTCACATGGACTTTCAAGTAGACATTCACATAGACATTCATGTAGACATTCACATAGACATTCACATAGACATTCACGGTCTAGCCATCCAGATTTGATTATTCTTTTCTTTCATCATAAACACACTATAGAAAGTTTCTGATTGAATGTGCCTATCAATTTCTATCTAAGACAAGCAGATATAATTCCTAGAATAATCACCCCCACCAACCCATCATTTTCTCTCCAACGCCACCCTAACATTGCTGTTTATTTCCTCCTCCCCCCCCCCCTCTTGTCAAGAAAATACAGAATGCTTAACTAGCAATATATTTCAGCTTAATGTCTGGTTATTACATTTGAATTACAAGCTTTGGAATCCAAATAGACCATGATCTATGGATGAACCATGGTATTAATAAACAGGACGTTTTTCTCATTAAAAAAATAGCTAATTACCCGGTAATACCGGGGAAAAGCCTTGTATGGAATTGTCTGTTTATATTGCAGTCACAATGGATTTCTGATGAAGCCAGACTCCTACATTTAATGATAAGTTATGATGCTATAAATATCAAAATGCTTATTATTATAAGATAACTTGATTTATTTGTGTAATAAATAAGCAGAAACTTGATACACGTATAATATCATTAGGTAAGGACATCAGCTGAGTTGAATAGATTCGTAGATACGTAGATACATAGATACGTAGATTTTGTAGATTCACCGTAAATGTGGTCTTTTCATAGAAATTTGATTTCCCTGTGGTATATTAAAGCCAACAATACGTATATGGTCAAATACTATCTCAAAGAGTATAATATACTCAGAGTAATAAATCAATTACTAGACTGCTCTATGAAAAGGGCATTGGGAGAATTTTGTATATTCATATCAAAAGCTTAGTACTTCAATTAGGTTTCCTATAGTCAAACAAATTAACAACCCAAGTCTGAGTAATTATTATATAATTATATACATAATTCATGGGGAACAGAAAACCAGAAATTAAAAAGAAGCTCCAATGGAAAACGGGGGATGGACATAAGCCCCTACGAGCATATAGACGCTCATTTTTATACATCAAGAGGACATAAGTCCCTACACATTTTTTACACTTGGACATAAGCCCATAATGTGTATGGGGCTTATGTCCTAGTGTAAAAAATATGTAGGGGCTAAGGGCTTATGTCCTTAGGGGATTTTATCCTACACTCTTGGAAAACCTCAAACTCCTCTAGGATTCCTTTATAAAAGTAACACTAAATTACATTTTAATTACATGTACATATACTCAATATTTAGTTGTACAGGTTTATTTTTAAACATTAATTTTTATACGAAGCTTTGATATGAAGCTCTATTTCAATTTGATATTTTTAATTGATACCAGTGCCCTTTGTTAATACTTGAATAATCAGTGTGAGATACCTTTGTTATAGAAAAATGGCAATAGACGCATTATGATCAGGTATTTATTGTTTGTGAATAAATCTACATAATTCTTAGATAACATAATATCATAAACTCTGAAGTTTTATTGCATTATAGATATAATATATTTTTTATGTTCACTGATAGGTTGTAGGGGGTATTAAAAAAAACTTGACCTTTCTCTTAGTCCATACCAAATAGCATCGGTCATATTTGGTCACTCTTCCAGGCAATACCATTGTTTACTGAACAGGGCTTTTCCCAAAAAAATGTGAAGACACCCTAGCCTGTCTGATATGTGAAAGACTATTTTTCTCAAATTGTGAAATTCAAGCGATATTTTTCTTTATATGACATTGACTAAAATTAATTGGTGAATAGCAATTTATCACTAATATTTCCCTTTATTTTGTAAAAAGAATCTATAAAGGCTAGTAATATTTCATCATTGAATGTTTAAGCTACTCTAGTTTTATCAATTTCAAGATTTTGGGCCTGGGCAAGCAGTTTCAATTGTGAACGTGGCATTTCTTTGGTTTGTGAAGCTGGCATTTTGGAATTGTGAAGTAGCCTTCTTAAAACTGTGAAGTAGCCTAGTAGTGAAAAAAGCCCTGCAGTTATGTATACGATGCGGATGCTGTACAGTACTGTGAATGATGCACTTGTTATGGATTTCTTAAATCTTTCAAGTTGAATTCCAAATATTCGTCCTCTTCATTTTGATCCTTACATCTTAGCGCATTGTACATCACCTGATCTTACTGGGCAATTTGTACAGTCCATTCAAAGTTAAATGATAATGGTTGTAAATATCAGCTTGTCCGATAGGCAAACAATATTTATCTAGGTGTAATTGGGTATACCTGAGTTAACGGAAGTCCCCGCTATTCTTTCGAATGTGATTAGTCCATCATTAGTATTACTTATTGAATCGACAATTCGTCACCAGATCTACCTGGCCAATATAATTATGGGCCTTTTCAACAAAAATTTAAAGTAAAAATATTGTCACGAATTTAATACGATACACAATCCAAATAGTTTTACCATAACAATTACTGATTGTATTCAACAATTAATGGTGCTTGGCAAGCATATATTACTTCCCCAGGCAAGACAAGCAAAGTTATATGTCTTTAATATGTTAGGTATAACATATATATATATAGAACATGGTACACTTAATGTTGACCCTTCACTTGACATTACACCAGTTGTCTGTCACAGGTAACTGTATCGTTGAAAACAAAAAACAACGAAAACATTTGTTTTTTGTTGTTCGTTCAATTTTCAATGATACAGTTACCTGTGTTGTCTGTTATATAGCGCTTTTCATGGGAGGCAATCAATGCCTTCTATACTTAATTGAACTGGATGTAACTGGATGAAGGCGCTCGATAGCGCTTTGCTTAGGAAATGGACACCTGTTGGCACTCTGTTACCTTGAAAACTTTTGCAAAACACCTCTGTCAAAATATAAGGAGAGCATACTAAGCTATGGCGTAATGTCACCTTAGTAGATCACAGAGCTCACTAATGCTTCCAGTCACTGAGTCATTAATTTAATAAGACTCATATCAACGGTGCCAAACCAAAACCCCGTAACTCAATTTTGGCACAAAAACTTTGTTTGCAGCATCTGCATCTGCTAGATGTCGCGCACATTTCTGTCTTGTCGCCATTTAAATAGCCAATCGCGTTACTTAGATGGCGACAAGACAGAAATGTGCGGGACGTCTAGCAGATGCGGATGCTGCAAACAATGTTTTCGCGCCAAAATTGAGTTACAGGGTTTTGGTTCGGCACCGTCGATATGCTGTGTCTATTTAAAATCTGACTGAAAGCACTGCAATACTGAATTCACTGCTCATAGGATTTGAGACTTTTACTTTGTGTGTCCTTTATATTAGCATGGGCAAAAACTTTGTTTAGCTAGACATTTTGTCGAAAAGAGATATTGTAAGGACATATTTTGCAAACTCAATACTCATATAGTTATGGGAGGTTGCAAAATGTATCCCAAGACTTATAATCTCAAAAAGTTGAGATACGTAGTCTTGGTATACATTTTGATACCTTTCGTATATGACACCCACAGTGTTTGTCCTACATGTTCACGGACCACCAAAACATTCTTCCTTTTCACAAATTTCAAGGTTGACTTGAGATTGTTATAATTTTATAAACATAATAATTTTTGGTGCAAGTAAAATGTATACTGTAAATCAAGTTAATTTTGCGAATACTTATATTCACGTTTTATCGATCGTTGGCATATTTGCGAATTTTTGTGTTATCAAATCTCCCCCAATGTCCATGTAAATGTTTTGAACATTTTCCCAGCTACTTAATTTTGCAAAACTTCTACCATGGAAAACTCTGTAATAACTTGAATAACGCAACACAATTTCTTGGTTTACAGTAAACTTAGTATAATTATATTATAAATAAACATTTGATTGATAATAAATCCAATGAACTATGACTTTATTATAATAATTATATTCATAAAAATAAACATCAAACAACTTGAAATTATAAAGTGCACTGTATGTTTTAATATCTTACATAGTCAAGTTTGATCAAGATTTTATTGATAAACACATAAAACATAAAAAATACAAATCATGCATAACTATTTAGAACATAAATTTTGTTAAACTTTGTAATGTTATGTTCATGTTGAGTTTAGATAAGCAAGCTTAGTTTGTTTTCAAGGTTCTCCGCCATATAACATTATGGCAGTCAGTGAGTTGACAGGACGTTTTCCATGAGCAAATCAACCGCAACTTGCCATTACTAAGACTTTAAGTCCTAAAACGCAACATACATAGTACCGATAACTTCTCCACTTTTGAAGGATTATGCCCTTAGCCATAACCTTTGACACAAAGAGTAATATTTCAGGACCTTTCCTAATGTTTCCAAGGATAAGGAAGGGGCCTCAAATAAAATACAAATTTTAGTGATTCAGCATGATTTTAGGTTACAGATTGACCAAGAGCTAGTGGATGATCATGAAACGCATCCCTAGATCACTGGGTAACCAATCCAGCACATAAAACACTGGAAGTCCAAGCAATGCTTTTGTTGATAGGTCTGAAGTATCAAATATGGAGTAAAGGGTTAGAGATAATTTTAGGAATGTACATATCATACATTTCAGTTGATGAACCAGATCCCTATGTGACTGTGAGTATCAAGACATCACCACACGGAACACAACGCACCAAACATTTCGACAACGAAGTTAATCCAGTATGGAACGAAACATTCAAATTCTATCTCAACCCTAATGCAAACAATGTTTTAGGTAAGATTGGTTATAGCTTGACCAGATTTAGTAGGCACTCATTAATTTTCGGAAGCATGTATTATTTTCCGTAAGCGTAGTCGGTACTCATCGGAAATATGTGTTTATTTTTGCACCGACTTTGTCCGAAATATGCATGGAATATGTCCGGAGTACCTACTAAATCTGGTCAAGCTATATCAAAGTTTTATTGTACAGTCTGATTATTTTGGTTGTATACAAACATAATGACATAGGATATAGTGCGCCCAGGATATCAAGAAAGGCAGGAAAATTTGGTATAAGCCACAAAGTTGGGAAATGAAGCGTGCCAATTGCAAAATTAACTGCTTGATTGCTAGTAGCTGCTCTTTAAAAGTAGGAAAGCACTTGATAGTGCTTTTTAATAATCAGGCTCTTATGTTTGATTTTAAGGCAACAAGCTCCTGGCTCCAGATCTTTACTACATATTTGCTATGTCTCCTATATCTTATATCAGTTTGACTGAAAGTTGTTCCCACGCATGCATGTAAATGCAGTTGACAAAGTGTGATGGTGTGACCATGCAATTTGGGCTGAAATTCATGGATGATAGTGTTGGTGTTATATATGAAATGATTGACAAATGATATCAATAGGATGGGATAGGATGAGATTGAGTAATTATTTCTACATTAACGGGTACAGGCCTCGTGTGATATATAGTCCCTGGGTTCAACCTGACATTTAGCCTCACATATATTTCACATGTCACCGGTTCAATGCATTGTGCAAGTGTAACACATCAGACATTTTGAGGTTTATACACCGCAACAAAGTTGTAAATTGTTTCTACAAATTCAATGATTTATGACAGTTTAGCAATGTTCAAGTCAACATATATATATATTACATCATACAGTGACTGAGCTGGAGTCTTCAGTGTAGGTGTGGCGACATGATTCACAACCCACCGGTTCTGTCAAATCATTAATTTTTGGGGGGATTAAATTTCAAGGATTTGTAGTTCACCACAACCCACAAAATCAAATCCCATTGTTCAAAAATTTTAACCCTCATAATATTATTTATTACATATTACCTGAAATGCAAAATCCATGAGTTAACGTCCTATCGAAATGCAGTTTTTTAATACAAAAACAAAGAAAATTTGTGCCATCAAAAATTAAATATTTTACAGTATGGCTGCTTTGATTTGCGATATATTGTTGCTTTGTTGCTGCGTCATTTAAAAAAATTACCATACATTACCTCGATTTCATGCCGATTACATTCCTAAACACAAAGAGAAAATGTGCACTTTTTGCGTCAATTATAATGTATTTAAATTTGATACAACACATGACTTTTTGTATCATATAGTACAGTCATGGTGTAAAATTTTTGCACTTTTGCATCAGAATCCATTTTGAATGGATATGAGACATGTGTCTTGTACAGGGTGTTACAATTTTGCAATATTTGCACCAATTACATTCTACTTAAAGTCGTGTACAGGGTGTTTGAAAAGTTTGATCACAAAATTTTAGTCTGGTGATTTGGTAAATGACTCAAAATGACTGCAAACTAAAGAACACTACATTGAGATAGAGGCGTTAAGCATCAAATGGTGTCTCTGTTGAGTAAAGTGTTAAATCATGTTAAATATAGACTGTTAGATTGTACTTTTATATGAACAGAGATATCCCTAATGGATGCCAACTACCTGATAGATGAGCATTTATCTACCCAGACAATCGACATATCATCGGCTGATTTGAGTGAAAAAACACCACTCAGAATCCAATTTGATGAGGTAAGCTTCAATATTCCAATTTTTATGCCCCTGCATCTACTGATGTGGAGGTATGAAGTAAATGTTCTTATTCACCAATGTTATAAGTCTAAATTCAGACTTAGACTTTATATTACCAAATGTTCTATTTTTATCCAGATGATTATTTTCATCACCCAATGCCACCAGGACTGGTAACACTGTTTTGGTCCGCATGACGTCTGTAATTTATTCTATCCGATCATATATGCGACTCTGCCGTCAGATTCAAAGTATGTCAGATTTGAGTATGTGTCAATGAAACTGTAAGTCATAAATTACAATGAGACGCAGTTATTAGTAGACTAAACTATGGCAGCGCACCCTTATGTACCGATTTTGATATAAATTGGTAAACATGTTCAGTGGGTAACTACAAACAATCAGATCAAAGTTCACATGGTTAAATCTAATTGTAAAGAAATGGCAGTGATTATAAATGTTGTAAGTTTTAATTCTAAGTTTAACGGTCTCGCGATATAGGGCATTAGACAAGCAACTCTAGGTAATACTGTCCAACGTATCAACACACTGTAGTGATATTCTGTATATATAAAGAGCCTGCAAAGAGCTTATTTAACACATTACATATTTCAGAACACATCGGAGCTTGAAATTGAAATGTGGACAGAATTTGAGTAAGTTGGTTCTATTTTTTATATAAAATGCAGTCCAAAGCCTTTATTTGCCAGTCAGCTTTCTGCCGAAATATGGCAGGCATTTATATGAGTGCCTCCACCTGGATTTGAACCTTTATCACCAGATTAGATGGCAAATGCCCTAACCACTTAGCTACGGAGGCACAGCTAGATGTTGCAAATTTCATTTCTTAGCTTCATTCAGTCTGTTCGGAAAAGGTTAAAAACCATACAGGTCATGAAATAGAGCTTCTTGTAAGTTTATAAGTTTTATCAAACAAATGGACAAATCAATATGACACAAGACTTGGCTGAGTACCTGTATATTTCCTGAACAACTTTATACCACACTTGCAGCTAGACTATAGGTTATGTTATAAACCATCAAAATATGAGCTAATATGTAATCAGTTCAAACAAAAAATGTTTTAATTGTTGCTATTGTTCTGCTTAGTATATGAAATTATCATTCATTTTGGTCTTCTATAAATTCATGAAAGCCACCTTTGAATGATTGTCATCAATGTGTCTCTTGCATAAATTACTGCAACAGTCCACAGTTAAAATATAGTCAGATTTGTGATAAATCTATACAATGGAATAGGCTAATTTGTAGAATTTCTGAAAGCCACCTTTTGGATGGTTGACATCACTGTTTTTCTTGTATTTATTTACAGTAACAGTCCACAGTTGAGATATAGTCTGACACTGTGTGATGAGGAGAAGTTATTTATAGAGAAAAGAAGAGAATGTGTGTTTAAAGCCATGCAAGAAATACTGGGAGATGATGCACCAGAATCGCTAAATGAGGTAGCTAATTAATAAATTATATAATTTGTGAATTGATAAGTCTATCCAATTATTTTAAGGAAATTGTTTGGATGTCATTTTAGGTCTTTATAATGGCTAAATATACCAATCCCTTAATGGCATACAAGCTTTGCTCCTAAATTGCTTGGAACTGAGACAAATGCACAGATTCATAGATTTTATTCAGGGAAAGGGTCTAACTAGCTAATTGTTTCTCAAGTAGAGGTTCTACCTTCTTTTGACGATTTTGTTTTTTTAGAGGGATGTCACTAGGAGACTTTGTCTTTGTTGTGGTGTTTCTGATTTCTGTGCTTGGCTGGTTAAGTTGAGTGCAACCTTTGCTGTCTGATTTCCTCATACCTTTTTGATAGCATTGAAAAACGTCACAAGATCACCATGTGTTTGCTTAAATTCCAGGGGAGTCCTACCGTAGACCCTGTGCATTCTAAGCTGGATACATGCTCAGTTTTAAAAAATATGTCTATGTATCAAGTTATAATAACCACACCTCATCATTCAAAGAACCTCAAAGAATTATTATAGAATGTACATGTATGTGTAATAAGATATATAAAACAGATATTTCTGTATTTTTCAGGTACCAACGATAGGTGTGCTTGGTTCTGGTGGGGGATTTCGTGCAATGACAGCATTTGCTGGAGTGATGAGTGGACTTGTTGAATCACGGGTATCAGATATGGTCACATTTAATGTCGGCCTATCAGGGTCTGCATGGTAAGTAATAAAGTGACAATGTTATAATATTTCCTAAATTAATGAATCAACATATATCGCTTACTTAGAATAAGAAGCTACTTACGACCTTATCTATAATCTTACATATTGAAATTCAGCATCATAAGACATTTCCTAAAATCATATTTTCATGACAATCAGAAGTGGTCATGTTAACCAAACTGCAGTAACTGTTGAAACAGCTTGTTTTTTTCCATTTATAAGTAAAGAGTAATTTTTGACAGTTTTTTCTTGTTTTCTCAAAATATCGATTTTGTACTTACAACCGTCTCATTCTAGGCACGCTTTATAATAGTATATACTATCATTGTATGTAGAAATACATGTTTTAAATTTAATATGATAAATTAGGTGAACCACACTTTATAGCTGATGGAATATTTTTTATATATGACAGGTACCTATCTACCTTATACTCACATCCAGACTGGCCCCAGAAGAGCCCTCGTGAACTACGTACAGAATTAAGGGACAGTATTAGTTTCAGCCCTTTTTGGAAACTCAACCCAAGTAGTATGTGGAGATATTTAACAAATATTAAAACTAAAAGAAGTCAGGGACAACCAGTCAGTTTTACGGATTTCTTCGGCCATCTTGTTGGAGAGACATTACTGCAAGGGGTAAGCTAGCTTTCATTATACCAGTTTCACTACAGTACAACCTCAATAGAGTAATTTTGGCAGCAATGCAAATTGGCTGTTGTTGAGAGGTTGTTGTTCTCCAGAGGTTAAACTTATAGTTATTATCTGTTAAAGTAAATTTTGTAATAGAGAGTTAGTTGCTCTACAGAGGGCTGCTCTGGAAATTTGGTATGGCATAATAAAATATTACTAATTAAAATATATTTGTAGTTTCATGAAATCGGGTCTATTGTTCTTATTTACTAACATTGACCATGTTTTGAGTAGAATACTTTATAATAAACTATGAAAAACTGTATGGTATCAAGGCTTACGGTACCATAGGAATTAAACCTTGAAAGACGTAGGCCTGAGTGGTCAATAACAAGCGTTGTACAAACCATGGTGTATCACCTTTTGAATACTTTATTTCGACTCTAACATGATTTTAGAGCGCAAATGTATAAAAAGACAGAGTATATTGATTAAGTTACTTGTTTACCTGCATGGTGTCATAACAAATGATATAACGTCACTTCTATGGTATATCAGCCGATATTCAACGGTATGCTTTGTTCTTTGTCGATATAGACAAAATCGCAAGTCATGTCAGAATCATGTTTTAACCCTTTTACCATTTCTAACAAATTGAATTTTGTTGAATTCAGAGATTGGAGAGCAAACTGTCAGATCAGCAACAGAAGTTGAAGGAGGGCAAGATACCAATGCCGATGTATTCATGTCTTCATGTTAAGAAACATGTATCAGCTATGGTATTTCATGGTAAATATTCTACTTGTTTGATAAGTATTATTATTGAATACTGAAGGGCCCTCATTTGACTATTTTGGGGCCCTATACCCTTCCTAAATGAATATAAATTTTCCCCCTATTTTCTATTAAATTTCCCCTCCAAAAAAGGACTTTTTTAAGTCAATGGAGTGCTACTACATTTGTAAATGCTGTTTTAATGTTGTTGTAGATGTTATTGTATATCTTGGAATTAGCCTTTCATGCAATAAATATGTGATAATATTGATAAATTATAAAAGACAAAATTCCGCTTTTTCTTCGAAACAACGCAAAATTCTACTCATAATTAAGTGCTTCTTTAATATGACATTATAACATGCATACTCATTTCAAATGCACATCATAAGAGCCTATTTTCATAGGCACATGGTTTCAACTCGGTGTAAATAAATGATTAACCATAGTCACTGGTAGCCCTGGGTTCTTTGTTCAGTTAATTGTTATTTATAAGCGGTTTGTCATTTTTTTTCTAAAAGGTGACCTTTTGATTGTTAGCATCCATTTTTTCTTGTATTTTAGAATGGATGGAGTTCAGTCCATTTGAGATTGGAATGCCAAAGTACGGAACTTTTATGCGACCAGAATTATTTGGAAGCAAGTTTTTTATTGGCCATTTAGTGAAGAAATATGCCGAACCTCCACTACATTTCTTACAAGGTAAGATCAGGGCCCGAAATTACAACCAATACTTACACTCTGCACTCAGCACTCAAAAATTGAATTTATCATATTTTAAAATGAGCTATTATTTGTTCTAGATTGCTAATCTAGGTGGGGAAATGTATATAATTGTTATTTGAATGTTAAAAGTAACATTTGATACATATGTTTGCTGTTTTGTACTATTTATGAGGTATTGAATCTGAGTGCACCCAGGCTGATAAATTATACTTATAGCTTACAAATACACTACATTTCAATTGGAAACAAGCAAATGATCATATTTAGCACCTATTCAACATAACTTCAACTTCTCGTTCTCAAAAAATGTCGCTTTGAATCTCAAATGAAGGATTTTCAATAATTGAGTGCTGAGTGCAGAGTGTAAGTATTGGTTGTAATTTCGGACCCAGAACTTGTACATACTGCAACCGTGGCAGAGTGGATATAGGGCATCTGCCATTCTAGGCAATCATCTTAGCCGTTTGGATTTTTTTAAAAATTGAAAAATGGTTGACATGAATGCCTAGCAAATACAGAGGAAATTAAATCTTTGTGAAGTATTTTGAAAGAGGCTTATAATGTAGAAACATTATTTGTATAAATTGATCATTTATAGACATGCAACAAATGAATAATGACATTTTAAAAAATTGGCTAATAATTTACTAATTAGTATGTACAGTATGACATTCACACTTGCAAAAACATTTAACTGAGATTGGTTTTAAGAGAAATGCTTTTAGGTCTGTGATCTGATATAAAAGTGTCTTAACTGGAATTTCTAGTCAAAAACATTTCTGCAGATTGCATTGAAAATAAACGTTTTTGACTTAAGCTGTTGTAACCTTGTAGTATGGGTTGTCAAAACCAAGCATCTTATTGATTGACAGTAGATGATCAAAATTAACGGTGACAATATAATTAAAGCGTTTTTGATACTGTAAGAAATTCTAAGCCGATCCCAATTCCCGGATGCCAACCAGGAGCTTACCCAATACCTTTACTACTATTTATATACAGGTATATGGGGAAGTGCATTTTGTATACAATTTAAAAGATTACTACAAGATGACAAGAAAGTGAACCAACTTGAAGAAATACAGCAAGAGAGGGAAGAACTAGGTTAGTGATGTAGTACGGAGAATTTTACCTGATCCTGACGGGTAATACAATCACAATGGAGATATTGACCTGATCCTGACTGGTGATACAATCACAATGGAGAATTTGACCTGATCCTCACCTTAATGCATGAACATATTACAATATTATACCCCATTCGCATATTCCCTTCTTTTTTTAATGCAATGTCCGCCTATCCTTAAAACGCATATTGCCAAAGGGCACAGAAATCTCCTGGCGAGACTCAGTCCTATTGTAATAAGTCAGGAGAGTTGTCTGCCTTTTGGTAATATGCATTTTATGGACCAGGTTATATCAGGGCTTGATTAAAAATTCTCATAAATACTTAGATTTTGTGTTGTTTTTGCATTCAATTTATATGTAATGTTTGCAAGCAAATCATACAATATAACTGGTCATTTGATTAGTGTTTGTATTACTCCTGGAGTGCCATCCTGATACTATTGGGGTTTTTAATTGACAAGACATATAACTGTTAAATTATGCTGATAAATCGTCAAGGATTGCATAAACTTTCTGTACTACACAGTCAAAGGGGCTGGGCTTGGAACTGTAAAGGAATTTATATATTTTGGTTCATTGAACCTGAAGGTCATTGGCATATTAGGTAGGGATGAAACTGAATGCCCACGCAATACTACAGTCAAGTTAAGGATGTGATAATAATGGCATAATATGCAAATTTTCTAAATCATACTAAATACATAAGCTTGCAAATAAATCACAAACTGATCAGACATAATTTGCATAACTTATAAAGCACTCCAAAAGCTAACATTGTTTACAGTCGTATGGTTCCTCTTACCCCCTAAATTATTATACACCGACTCAATTGTTAACAGTAGATAGCATAAGTGTTGTCAAAGCTGTATGTGTCAGACACCCTAATATTTTATTATTTTTTTACTATTTGAACAGATCAGGACCATGTTTATAATTATGTCTCATATTGTTCATATATGTCAAAATATTTGAAGTGCCATTTCGTTACTATTTATAGCTTACCCGCCAAGCTAGTTAAATCCAAAATAGGAGTTGTGATAGAGCAAAACATGTCACAAGATGCACTTTAATGTGATTCAAAAGGGATTTAGATGCGTAAACAAGGAATGTATTAATACTAATGGTTATAAATATGGGATAGAAGGTCATCAAATTAATCAAATGCACCTTTGGTCAAAGTTATGTGAACTTGGAAAACCAAACTTAACAACCAAAATAGGAGTAACTCACTTTAATAGGAGTACTTGGCAGGTATGATTATAGTAATACATGACATTGTGATAATTGATAATATTCACTATTTGAACAGATCGGGAACTCACCGAAGAAATGTCTAACCAAGACAGTAGTGAATCCAGTGAAACGGAAAGCGAAGAAAGTGATGACAGTGAAAAAACGAACAATAAAAAGAATAAAAAACTTGAAAATAGTTCAACCAAAAAAAAGGAATCCATTTTCACATCATGGTTAGGCTCATTGTTCGAAGCTCATCCTTTCTTGAAGAGTATAGACGGTAGAGCAGCGACGGTTCATAACTTCATGCGTGGATTATCGTTATATAAAGCTTATCCTTTCTCACCCTTCACGTCATTGGATGACAGGAGTAGAGAAGTCGAAGATAAACTACATGGTATGAAATTACTTCCCTTTGTTGTTCATGAATAGTAATTGTCTCCCTTTATTGTTCATGATAATTACCTCCCTTTATGGATAATCTCCTAGTACTTAAAATTACTACCCTTCTTTATTTTTCCTAGTAATTGTCTCCCTTTTATTGATGATAACATAATATGGAATTACTTCCCTATAATATATTATTCATAGTAATTGTCTCCCTTTATTGTTCAAAGAATTTTTTTTCCCTTTTTGGATTTTCTCATAGTTCATAATTACTTCCCTTTGTTGTTCATAGTAATTATCTCCCTTTTGTTGGTCATCGTATAATATGGACTTACTCCGCTTGTTCATAGTCATTATCTCCCTTCATCGAAAATAATAACGATTATCTCCTCTCATTTATGGTTATTTCCCCTTGTTGTCCAGAGTTATTATTTCCCTTCTTTATTGTTCCAAGTTCCAATTTAAATCATAAAACATGTATTTTAAACTTTACTTTCAGCCTCCAGCTATTTTAGTAAAAAGTTGAAAGGAATATCCCCACAGAAGAAGACGGCCCCTGTTAATGGGGAGTTTGGTAAGCTATATGATCACCATTGACCCCTAATCTCCCATATATAAAAAGGGCTGACATTTTCACCTAGCTTGATATTGACCAGTTTTATCACATATATAATGATTTATTAATTTTATGCATAATATAGATCTACCAATATAATAATATAAGCATACTGGTATATTCAAATTTTTTTTTATTAATCATCATTACAAAATTTATATCATTAGCTAACCTGCAGTCTGAGAGTACTTTAAAAGCAATGCCGGAAATATTGTTCAGCACTCCAAGACTGCGACATAAAATATGCAAATCATGCGCCGTTAGCCAATCCATGCCTTGTGTCATAATTTTTTCTACTTGCTTAATTAAACTTGTATGTAATGAGCACTCATGCAGGATCCTCTATTTTTCAATTGGGGCAGGATTATCCCTCTTTAAATAGCATCAATACAACAAATGTTATCTATTAGTATATTACTAAATGTTGCTAATAATTTGTATACCCAGTCCATTGTAAATGGTATTGAAACTATGTATCATTCTCTGTTAAAATTGCTTGTTTACCAATACCTGCCATATCAGCACGTACCGTACAAAATCACATGCCCTATATTGGCATGTACGTCAAAACCTTTTCAGGCAATGAAACACAATAACTATCAACAATTCTTTAAAGACGTTTCACATTTAGCAAATAGAAACACTCAACTGTTCTACTACAATAGATGTACTACAATTTAAATATTAACGTCATTGTAACCTACAAATTCAGTATGCTAGCAATGCCTCAAGCCGAAGTGTAGGAGGAACACAAAACCACAAAAATGTCTAAAGTGTTTCTTACTATAAACTACCATAAATTTCTATTCTTGTCTGCTTAAAAATGTCATAAAAATGTGTCTGCGAACAGGACCTTCCAATAAAACGTGCCAACCTAGTTATATGTTTATTCAATGTTGTCAATATTGATATCTAGAAGTTAGGGATTTATAATACAATGTACAGCAACACATGAGGTATTGTTGACAGGTGAAAATTAATTGAAGGAGGAACTTATCAACATATTTATAACATTGAGGTCATATTGTTTAATAAATAATAATACCATAGATATAGTTTATTTTTAGGATGTAAGTGTTTAAAGCAAGACATATATCTTTCAACCAAAAATTGTCAACTTTAATGGTGAAGGCTAAGCGCAATCCTTTTTCATAAGAAATAATTAAAAATACATACTGTACCAGGAATGGAATTCAATTGTGTTGTTATATATACATGTATTAGAGAATAAGGATAGCCAAAATCATATTGCCTGTTCCTGACCAAGAGTTTAATATGGTAAAATCTGATTGGTCGACTTTTCCTTATCCTTCAAGTCAAGTAAGATCAATATTGAATACCATCCCTGGGTATTAAATTAGATAAAATGTACAACATTAAAAAAGTCAGATCAAATGATAAGTTCACGTGCAATGATTATTAAATGAATATAAGTCAACGTTCAGTATTTGAATTTCAAATTTTTAGAGAGTGCCCCACAATGCAGCAGAGAACAGGAAGTCTTGCTCCGTCAAGAGCTTTCTAAACTCAGGCTTCCAAGGCACCATGATCGTCAAGCATGTGGAGGTATAGAAGTGATCATTTCCTGGATACATTGTCAACTATTCTGTTTCTAAAATATTCTCTCTTATTCTCTAGCTATCAATCTACAGAACTGATTTGATATTAACTACATCATGTTAACATGCACCAAATGTATCTATTTGTTTAATATTGTGTGTGACTAATATTGTAAATTCATTTATTACATTTGGAGAAAAAGTTTGCCAACTTTTGGGACGGGAGAAATAGAAATGATGTGCAAAGAATTGTAAATTTTAATAACATTTAATGTTTTCAAAACAATAATAAGCCCCTATTTTTACTAAGCCAAATAGTCATTAATGATCAAGGTCATGATGACCTCAAGCTTGACCTACTTACCTCAAAATCATGAGGTGGCGCCTATTGCACATGACCAACCTGCATACCAAGTTTGATGATCCTAGACCAAATCAATCTATATATATGTAGATAAGAAACAATTATGTTGAAACCAAACTCATGTATGCAAAGCAAAAAACTGTCACATCTTTGAAGGTCTGTATTGGGTTGTGGGGTCGGAAAGAAAATGAAATACATCAATAATTTTAACAAGTTTTCAGTTCTTAACTAATAAACCTGACTATTTGCAGATATGTTGTAACTTGTTATATCATCACATAGTGTGTGTTTAGACTAGACATTGTTGTACATTTTAATATTGTCAGTATTTCTAATACCTGCTGATCTACCTCATATATTCATGTCATAAGACAACAGAAGACTTAATTCCTGATGTTAGCCTCTATTTGAACCATTTTGTTAGCCTAGAACTCCCTAGTTAACCTAGAACCACATTGTTAGTATATATTTACCCTGTAAGTCTAAAAACCTGCTATAGATCTACAATGACCTCTCGGTAATGACCCCTTTAGAGATAGAATATAAAGTTATTACTAGTAACACCTCGAAGCTTTTTGTACAACTATAGTTAGCCTTAAACTACATTGTTAGCATATCTTTACCCTGTAAGTCTAGAACCACCTAGTTAGGCTAGAACCACATTGTTAGTATATATTTACCCTAGTTGGTGTTGATCCACGTTGGTAGCCTAGAATTCCTAGATAATTTAGATTAATAGAACCCACATTAGCCTAGAACCACCTTGCTATTTATAGCCTTAAATACTGTAAAATCATTTAATTTTGTTGGGACGAAATTTTGTGGTTTCGGTAAAAAACCCAATTTCGTTGGGACTTGAATTCGTGGATTTTGCATTTCAGGTAATAAAACAAGGGTCAAAATTAATGTTCGTTGGGATTAACGTATGGGTTGAGGTGAACCACGAAATTTAATCCCCTACGAAAATTAATGATTTTACAGTAAGTTATTTCAATAAGCAAGGATCCCCATTGTTAGCTTAGATCAAGCTTGACCCACATTGTTTGCCAAGAACCACCATGTTAGCATAATAACCACATTGATAGCCTCGTTTCACATTGTTAGCCTAGAATCGCCTAGATAATTAAGAACCCCCTAGTTAGCCAAGAATGGCATAATTAACCAATATCCACTTTGTAAGCATAGAATGTCATGAAAAATTCTGAAAATAAAACCAGACCCCCTTCTTATTGTAAGGCCAAAAATGTCTGTTTCCAGGAACATATTTCTGAAAGAATAAGGGTACGGTATACGGGCCCGAAATTTGCATCTTAACATTTAAGATGGCTACAAGTATGGAAGCTTGGGTTCCTGAAACAAACAATTTTATGCCATTTTCCCTGAAGGAGGCATTAGATAAAATACAAAATATTGGAAAATTTGTTGGATTTAAGTCTTATTTTCCATAATACGTGTGCTTAAATGGGATTTTTTAAGAAATATTCAGAGGATAATATAGCACATGTCATGGTATATTCATACAGCTTGATTAATACAATATTGTTATTATGTTCATTGCATTACAGATGACACAGCTCTGTATGACGGAATATTAAATTGTACACAATATATAGAGGATATTTGTATTTTTCCATGTATGATCGGCTGATAATTCACCGAGTGAGCAACTGATGTAATACTTTCACGAGTGGCGTAGCCACGAGTGAAAATATAAGTCAGCTGCTCACGAGGTGAATTATCAAACGATCATACAGGGTAAAATACTAATATTCTATTTATTTCATGCTTCAAATAGCTTAAATGATGGAAATACTCCATTATATTCCTGAAATGTTTTGCGTGACGTCGTTTTCCCGCCATGCACACGTCGAGTTGCAATCAAAAAGTTCTTCTGCAATGGCTTCAATTTCGTCCATTTGTTTTACATTTATGTACATATAATGTTCTGTTGTTTGTTAAAGATTAAGAGAGCAAGTGAAAACGTTTATTATTTCATTTTGGGCGGCGGGGAAATTTGTTTTTAAAAAAATAGTCCGTTTCCGTGAAATTATGAACAGTGAAATTATGAACTGTGAAATTATTGGGGAATAATCCACCGTTATTCTGCCGTAAACCACCGTTAAGCATGAAATAAATGTGTATAGTTTGATGGAATATTAAATTGTTCTATTTGACAGAATATAAAACTAACAGTTTGTGATGGAATATAAAATTGGGCAGTTTGATGGAATATAATATTGTACTGTTCTATTGAAAATAATATTGTACTTTTCGATGGAATATGATATTGTACTTTTCGATGGAATATAATATTGTACTGTTCAACGGAATATAATATTGTACATTTTGACGGAATATAATATTGTACATTTTGACGGAATAGAAATTGTACAGGTTGATGGAATTTAAAATTGTAGAGTTTGATGGAATATATTTTTTTCATGAATTGAATTACAGATGGTACAGCTCAGTTTGAGGGAATATGAAATTGTACTGTGACAGTTTGACGGAATATATAATTGTATAGTTTGACGGAACATATATTTTCCATGTTTTGTATTATAGATGGCACAGATCAGTTTGACGGAATATTTGAGATGTATCCAACATCCATCAAGAAGTTGTACGTGGTTGATGGCGGCCTCTCCTTCAACTCACCGTTCCCGCTACTTCTCCGTCCACAACGTGCCGTAGATCTCATCCTCTCATTTGACTTCAGTGCACGTGGAACCGACACCACACCTCCATTCAAGGTAATCATCCTAGTCTCTTTATAAGTGCTCCAACAGCAAAAATGCTGCTTTACACCACTCCCGACTCCTTTCAATAGCATACATGAGTTACAAATAAGGTCAGAGTATACCTGGACCCTTTTGTTTCAAAGATTTAATAACTAAAAAGGCTGATATCTGCTAAATCAGCTGTGTTCTGTGTAATGGGCTTATAACCTCAATATGAAGAAGTTTCAGGTTCCTCATGAATATGCATGGATTACTGATTTGCAGTATTTTTATATATAGTTGTTCAAAGCAATTGCTGAGATGTTGTCCAGGCCTAATGATTATAAATCTGTTCTCATTCTCATACTCCATGCTCAAACTTGAAAAAGAGATTATTTAAAACAAACCCAATTTTGGACATAGCAATCATCTAAATTAAGAAATTTAACTTCCATATAATGTGTTTACATTCAGTAACAAAGAAGTTACTGCAGTATTTGTAACTAAGAACTTGCTCCAATTGGAGTCAACAGAGTATGAGTTTGAGCATGGAATAGGTTCTCAAATGTTTATATATAATCACGGGGCCTGGTTATCACAGTTGCAAAATCACTGTCATCTCTAATTAACTAGCTTGAACTCTCTGTATACAGGAATTGATGCTTGCCATGCAATGGGCACGACTCAACGATGTCCCATTTCCAGAAATAGACCCTACAGTTGTCGACCGAGAGGGATTGAAGGAGTGTTACGTGTTTGAGAATGCCAACGACCCCAGATGTCCTATAGTCATGCACTTTGTGCTGGTTAATATCACATTCCGTGACTTCAAAAAGCCTGGTAAGTATACTAGATTAGAAACCATTTGCCGTTATAATTTTGAGTTATTTTGGCATATTCGATGTACCAAATTTGTGAATCAGATCGTCTTATAGTTAAATTTTACTGGAACTTTTTTTAGCAATTCATCACCTCTGTTAATGTGATTTTTTGCGTTTCATAACAAGCGATTTCTAAATTTCGCGTTTTGTCAATTATTATTGTTGGTATGTTTGCAACTACATACAGTGCTCACCAAAAATATGGATACAGAGAGTTTTCCCCAATTTACTTGCCTGTATAACACTACTTGCAGAACAGAGAAGCAACAATGTTTTTGAAGACCAGGATTTTTTTTTTATTTAGTGTAAAGACAATACATTGATTGGTACCCTAGATGGAAAATATTAAGTTTCTTTGCCAGCTTTGAACGACATCATGATCATATAATATGGCAAATTTAGCCCCTTGAACCCCATTGTTTATTTTTAAATCAGAAAATGTTCATCTTTCTATCTGTCACATTTTTTACTCCTTTTTTCTGCATCTGTCAAAAAGTGTATCCATATTTTTGGTGGGCACTGTATGTTCGCGTTTGTTAGTGACATCGGCATTGTCCATATATATTTTGAACACTTTTGCGTCTACTTAACTTTGCAAAATTTCTACCACACGGGACGTATGTGTGAAATAATTTCTTGGTTTCTAGTACTAGTAAAATGATAGCCTAATTATATGAACCAGTAAATCAGTTGATTATTTTGTTAACTTTGATCATTTCAGGTAAAAGACGCAGAACTAAAGAAGAGAAAGAATATGCCGATTTTGACATTTTTGACGACCCCGATAAACCGTACTCTACATTTAACTTCAAGTATACAAACCAAGCATTTGATCGTCTAGCTGACTTAATGGAGTTTAACACGTTACTGTGTAAAGACATGATTCTCGAGAATATCAAGAAATGTGTAAAACGTGTGCAAAGTTGTAACTCTCGCCGTAAACCAATCATGCTGAAAGACATCAAAAAGTTACGTTTACAAAAATCCCGAGAGAAACAACTTGAACAGTTTGTGAAAACGTTCGACGAGGATGATGGTGACTTTCCTGTCTGATCAACCGCCATTTTGAATACCGCACCCGTTACTATGGAAATCCATCTGAACGCTATTCCGAATATCTTGTTACTATGGAAACGTGTATTTCTGGTAGTTAGAAATGTGGATTTAATCCAGTGAGGTTAAGTGTGTGATAATGTTCTTTGTCGGTAACACATTGAAGTTCAAATTAAAGTTGACGTGTCATAGATGTCTGTGAACGGAATTCGGAATATTGCTTCGCAGGGAATATTCCTGTCGGCGACAGCAACCTGGGTGGCTCCACAGAAGAATGAGTGTCCGACGTATTGAATATGAGTCATAGTACAATGGAAAATCAAGCTCAGTGACAAAATTATGAAAATCATAGTCTAACAAAATGTCATTAAGCTTGGTATTCCTGGGCTGGTATTCAATATTGATCTAGTTTAATTAATAGGAGAATAAGGATACCCAATCAAATAGTGCCTGTTACTGATGAAGAGTTTAATATGGTGTGATCTGATTGGTTGTCCTTATCCTTATGTAAAGTAAGATCAGTATCGAACACCAGCCCTGAAGAACAGCTCATATCTCTATGTACTGGGATACATCGCTGGCTTAGAATGAGAAGGTCATAAGTACTACTAATTGACACCTGATAATAAAGCCGATCAGTACATATTTAAAATCTGCATTATGAGGTGCTTCTTATGAGCCTATTTTCATGAAAATTGCAACTTGTCATGTTGACCAAACTAAAGTTGAAAAAGCTTGTTTTTCCATATTAATTAAGTAAAGAGTAATTTTCAGACAGTTTTTCCTGTTTTCTCAAAATATCGATTTTATACTTACGACAATCTCATTCTAAGCCAGTGACATGGTGTAGCGTTAGAAGAAATAATTATTGTCATAATATTTGTGTTCATCATGTACAAATGTTACATGTTTTACATATTTTTACATGAGATTAATATATTACATGTTTTGAATTTCATATTTTATTTATTTCATACTTTTTAAATAGAAGCATTTACTACGTGACTTGTAACGTACATATCCATTGTTATATAACTGTAATACTGTATTCATCATACCATGCATTATACTGTAAAATCTTTTGTGGGGGATTAAATTTCGTAGATTTCGTGGTTCGCCTCAACCACGAAATTTAATCCCATCATACAATAATTTTTACCTTTGTAATTTTACCTGAAATGAAAGTCCCATCAAAATCGTCTTTTTTTCAAAACCCCCAAAATTTTGTCCCATCAAAATTAAATGATTTTACAGTATACAATATTTGTCTGACATAACCTTCTGTGCATCCAGAGGAACATTATGGTGCCTACTGGAGATATCATCTCACAATTTTCTCCAAAAATAAGCCATTTTCTCGCTCTTATTTCAATGTACCTCATCAAAATTGTTTTCAAATTATGTATATCAAGGGGAAACAATTCAATTACAGAAATGTATTTTTCCTTGAAATTAGCAAACATTTTATTCTTGCAAATTAAATACTTTGAAA
Organism: Spisula subtruncata; assembly: GCA_963678985.1. Lineage (NCBI taxonomy): Eukaryota > Metazoa > Mollusca > Bivalvia > Venerida > Mactridae > Spisula > Spisula subtruncata. Next base: position 13,963,623 of record OY787673.1, on the reverse strand, counting down.
TACCAAACCCACTTAAGCCTAGGTCCCACTGAGCATTTTTGTCTCAGCGATGTACTTTCGATTTAAAAAAATGATCATGGGAAGGCATCGGGAAAAAGGGTCCTTGTGATCTAGGGAGCTACTGGGAAGTCATTAGAAAATTCATTAAATCCCTGTTCCTGATGCCCCCAAAGCTCATTTATTTCCGTAGGCAGGACATCGTCGAGACAAAAAATGCTTAGTGTGACCTAGGCTTTATTTTCAGCTTTTTGAAATTCTACAGAAACTTTGCAAATTTAGACTGATATCAAAACCTGAACATTCTGGGTATTAGTTGCGCAGTCTACTAATTGTTGATGACCGTAACTCGGTGCAAGGTGGTTTTACCCTTAATTTACATGTAGGTACAAACGAATCTGGTCTACTTAGACTGGTTTTGTATTCATATGCAAACCCAAACTCTATTGTCCAGATATACAGAGTAGGCAGGGCTCAACACTAACACTGGTCCCCTGGTCCAAGGCCAGTGAAAATCAAGAAGGACCAGTGAAAATCTTGAAGGACCAGTAACTGTTTTATTTACAAATTTTACGTTTCTTTGCTAGGGGACCAGTGACCAAAAATAGTTAGTATCAAGCCCTGGTATGTCTATTGCACTTACCAAGCCATCTGGAAATTGAATCCATTATTGCTCATGAATATTTATATAGTCCAGAGAAGTTGACACGATCCTGAACTCGTATTAGCCTAATTAAACAGATGATATCATTGTCTATATATAATATTTATAACCCCAGTAGTGTTTGTATAAGCAGGGAGTATCATAAAGATACTTGAGGTGTAATACAAACACAAATATAAAATTCAGATATTGTACGATTTTCTTGCGGAAATATCTATATTCAACACAGGGGTGTCAACAGAGCCAAATTTAAAATCAGGAAAATCATATGTGGTCAACCATTTTTTACCAAATAAGAGGCATTCAACCACATTGTTTCCATATTTAACTCGATTTTACTAAGAAATTCCTCAAAACAGACTAATTGGCAATGACTTTGCAATTTCTCGTTATTTTCTTCAAAATAACTTTTATTTTTGTCAGAAATCATGGCTCTTTCTGGATGTGTAACTGAATTAATCAGGAAGATTGACACCCCAGTCAACACAACAAACCTAGTTATATATTCATGCATAAAGGTTAGTATCATGTCAAATTCTCTAAGCTATATATCGACGGTGCCGAACCAAAACCCTGTAACTCAATTTTGGCGCGAAAACTTTTTTTGCAACATCCGCATCTGCTAGACGTCCCGCGCATTTCTGTCTTGTCGCCATTTAAATAGCCAATCGCATTACTTACAGGGTGTCTCAAAATACATGTCCGCTTGTTGAAGGGTCATAAATTTGCCAAATGAGTTAGTAAATTGATAATCATAGTCTCATATGAAAGTTAAATTTAAAAATTGTGTGGTGAATTATATCATGTGTTAATACTCGAACAGTTGATGACGTCATATACGTTGTACTAACGTCATTAGCTACGGACGTTCTAAAATGTCCAAAGTGGCAGATAGCATAGTTTGTACGGTAACATGGGTAAAATTTATCTCATATGTGGGCATAGTAATATTCAGTCGTACCCTACTATGCACAAACTGACTGAGAAACTTATCAGGGATCATTCGAAAATAAAATCGGAAAATCGAACGTGTTTAAGGGAGGAACACATTTTAAAAACATAAGGACTGAAAATTTCTAGGCATATCATATTCATAAAAGATGCACCAAACGCCTAGAATGAACAAACTGGATTGAATGTATAGTGGTATGTCTCGCTTATCTCCAATAGTCCAAACATAGTCATATAATGTAACTTGAAAGTATAAAATAGAACTTAATGAAATATCAACCACCAAAAACTGCCTTGGTAGGAGAATGAATTTGGTTATGCTACTTTTATTGAAATCCGTAAAAAATAACCAAAATATCCTAAATAGTTATTTCTTCTTATACTATTTGAAAGTTAGATTATACAGTTCAAGACATATAAATACACCGAAACTCAAGATATCAATTTGTGGAGAAAATGGAAACATCACAACCGACTCAAAGTTATGTGAACGTCATTAAAATCGTCAAACGATGTCAAACACAGGGTTTTACCAAATTAGGGGTAGCTACTCAAAATGCGTTCTATAGGTTTCGTGTGCATTGTTTTGAATAATCGTTTCGTAATTTCTACATTGATTTGAATGCCCTTTGATTATACATATAAGTCAGATATGTAAAGCAAAACATTACGGAGTGATACGTCCAACAAGCGGACATGTATTTTGAGACACTCTGTATATGGCAACAAGACAGAAATGCGCGGAATGTCTAGCAGATGCGGATGCTGCAAAAAAATGTTTCACTCCAAAATTGAGTTACAGGGTTTTGGTTCGGCACCATGGATATACCAGACATAATTGCCAACAATCAAAACTAAAATCAGTTCATTATAACAAACATTTTGTATATATTTTCAAATATTTATTTTATGCAACAATATTTTGTCAATCAGTAAAAAACAAAAATAAAATTATAATAAAACAATTCTTTTGGTTTTCTGTGTTTCTTACAATACTTATGACACAACATAAAGCATAAAAACAGCAACAAGAAGTACAAATCAACAAAGGGAGACAACAACACAGTACTCAATATAATATAAATTACCTCCCCTTGTAAATGTGATTTAGGGTGGTATTCAGTATAATTGATCTTTTTATAGGAGAATAAGGATAACCAATCCTATGGCCTGTTACTAAACAAGAGTTTAATCATTTTTGGTGTGACTTGATTGGTTGTTCTTATCCTTCAGTCAAGTAAAATCAACATTGAATATAACACTTTTAAGACAGATTTTATAACACTTTACGTCATAACAATTCTGTTCTCAGATGAGATACACACTGAATCGGTCAATTAACCGAGACGTTTCCAGAGACAAAAAAGCTTCAAGGCATTATTTTCCAGGGTTTACTCAAAGCATTTTTTCCCTAAAAATATGCATATTTTGGTAATGTCCCAAATTTTCACAGAGGCCAGTGCTGTCATGCCTTAAACCTGACGAAATTGTTCAAAACGAACGTGTCTTCGATAACGACACTCACATAGAGGATGAGCCCCCATCCAAAAAGACAAAAATGACATTTAAAGGTTTAGCTGTCAAGTATTGATTAGCTGAGAAAGTTGACAGTGAAATAAATTATGTATTGTAAGTGATTTGTGTGAATTTGTTAACTCCTCATTCAGGAATGGTGTTTCTGAAGAGAGAGTTCAGGAAATTATTGAACAAATAGATAGACATCAGAATTGTGAATCCCCAACAAAAAATTCTGGTAAGTGGAGATTGCATGTTGAAACCAAAATACACAGACTGAGGATGCCAAAATGCTAACAATTCAGGCTTGTATTGTTAAAGCATCTATTAATGTAGTCAAAATGCTGGACAAAGAAAGTGAATAATGTTTGGACTCACAATCAATTAATTTAATACTGAAAGGTCTTGAAAGGCAACATGAAAGCAAAAATGATCTCAAAATACAAGGCGAGCCTAACAATACCATGTTTAAAGCTGCTGAAAAACGGCATGAAGGTAACAAAACACAAACTGTTGAACAACAAGTTGATGCCTAATACCTGTTGCACATTGGTCTAGGTTACTGATGTATCAATACAACTTACATTCTAACCATATTTCATTAAGATTGGATCAAAACGATGACCTCTGGAGAGAACACAAGGTTTTTCTAAGATTTGACCTATTGACCTAGTTTTTGACTCCACATGACCCAGTTTCAAACTCAGCCTAGATTTCATGGAGAATAACATTCTGACTAAGTTTCATGACAATTGGATCAAATTGGTGACATCTAGAGTGTACACAAGATTTCTCTTAGATTTGACCTAGTGACCTAGATTTTGACCTCACATGCGCAAGTTTTAATCTTGGCCTAGATTTCATAGAGAACAACATTCTGACCAAGTTTCATGAAGATTGGATCAAAACGGTTGCCTCTAGAGTGTACTCAAGCAAATTGTTGACGGACGACGGACGAAGAGTGATCACAAAAGCTCACCTCGTCACTATGTGACAGGTGAGCAAATAAAATAAAATTGACATGCATGGAAGAATCTCACAGAGTTCTTCAAATGAAGATGAACACGATCAAAAATCGTTGCAAAAAGAAATGTGACAAAAGACTTGAGCAGGACAATATCATTACTGGCAAGCGACCGTAAATCCGGACAGTCCTTCAAATCCGGACGGTCTCAAAAACGCTTTTTGTGGCCAATAATTTAAATCATCCGTTGTCAATCATTTAGACGCTTGGTTTTTGACAATACTGAGAAGTTACAACGATTAAACTTAAATGTTTAACACGAAAAGCTGAATTTATTTTCGCCTGCACTCGCAAAGCTTGTTTACATGTGGGGAAATCAAAAATATCTTCACTGCACATGCGCAATATTACTGAACGGCCCTGAAATGTAATCTACGGCCCTAGTGCTAAATTTAGAGGTAAGCTGACGAGTTGTTTGTTATCAGTTTAACTACGAAAATATCGCTTTAATAAATACTTGCCGAGATTTAAAACGTCGTTCAACGTCAATTTGTATCCAAAATGCCCGCTACGGAAAGCGTTGGTTTCAGATTTTGCCGTGACAAAATTGACATCGATGTTTTACTAGATTTAAGGGAGATAACCCCTACAAGTTATGTATATTGAATGCAAGAGTTCTTCCCCTTAAAAATTATCGTTTAACTATATTTACAATTAAAATGTGTATATTAAAAACGTAACATCACGCTGTCCGGATTATAGGACCTGTTAGCCTTAAAAAAAGTTGATAAAGTGGCCCCTTCATAGGCCCCATAAAATCCAATTGACCTCGTTTTAGAAATAAACAAATTAGCTCTACAGTTGAGAGACGTACCTAGCTTGGTTCAGATGGAATTTCAAGAATTAGATTTACATATTTTCCGAGTATTGTTTGAAAATATGCCAAAAGTGTCCGGAATAAGGACTCCTGCCAGTAGAGCCCTGAAGTGTCAAATAAAAAATCTTGAAGATGTAATGTTAAGTCTAAAGCTAACACTAAGTACAGAAACAACTACTCAACCATGGAAAACAGTTGGAGAGAAAAGTGACAAAATTCCTAGTCCACAGTCTCAGACAAATGAACCGGTTGCACAATCATCAGGGTCCCAGCGAGAAATTTAGATTATAAGTAAGGATGTCAGAATCAAACAGAATACATCACCATGTATCAAGATTTCTGGATATGGGTGGTTTAAAAAAAAAGATTGTTCTTCTGTTTCAGGTCACATGTATAATATGAGATTCTTTTACTGCATAACACTTTGTGCTCAGATGAGATGTGCGCCGACCATGTGATTATAATCCTCCTTGTGCCAGTGATTTTCACACTGAACAGACATGTTTTTTGTTCAATGTTGATATATCATCCGATGTAAAGTTGATACTTATGGTTTAATTTCACTGTGTTGTGACTATTTCAAAGTGTTTAAATAGCCTTTGAGATTTTATTATTCAATAAAAAGATTTATGATAGAAAATTTACAATCTATCTATTGGCTATTTTCCGACTTGGAGATCCCATAAATTTATTTATAACTTGTGTCGTAAAGTAGTTTGTCAGTAACTGCAATACGTACTACACACAAAACCATGAAATATTCCACTAATGTAGTAATACAATATGGCGTCCGCCATGCTGAATATAGTAAGAGCGAGTTAAATAATAAAGAAAATAAAACTCCTGAAAAGAGAGCCAACATGGAAAAGGTTGATAAACGTCCAACCACTACCAAAGGTAATTATATTAAAGGTGTGATTCTGTCGAAACCTCCTAAAGCCTCCAGTTTCTAAGAATTGGACTGTGACCATGTGTTCTCCACCCACTGTTGTCACCACTCCGCTAATGGTCGAAACAGTCAACATCGAAGCTTTATCTATATTACGAGAAATGAACACTAAATTATTGTTTAGTAGTCTAACAACAGCTAAACGACCCTCCACTACCAGCGAGAGCCCCAGGCAGGGGTAGAAAGAGGCGTGTTGAAGAGGTAGAAGAACCTCAACAATTGGTTGACAATAACTTGATTGACAAGCATGCTATGGAAGCACAGGGAGGTAATAATTCATACTGATTAAGGTAGCAGCTAAGTGTCATATTGTACCGTACTGTTCCGTGGGGGGTGTTTATACGAGGTCTGACTGTGTATGGAATTATTTATTCATAAAATGCATACTAAGGTAAAGGGTCAACTCAGGCCTATTACAAACTCGGCCGGGCCCAACTCGGCCCGGTAGAAAAGTTAAAATGGTCACACAATAGTTAATGAACATAAATAACACATTGACTCTTTTTTCCAGCAATTTGGCAAGGGATCCGAACCGTCTTCCCCAGGAATTGAGATATGGGGTTGCACTTTTCATTGGGATTAGACGGTGTGGCGGCACGTTCAGTCTCTTGGGTTAGCTGAAACGTACAAGAGACGACGTGGGGTATACAGATTTTTACGTATGGTTATGGCCTTGCCGTTCCTGCCAGCCGGGTGATATGCTAAAGAATAGAGCTTCAACAATGGGGACACAGGATTTGGTCAACTACGTTGAGAGACAATGGATTTGAAGCTCCGTCTTCCCTGTAGAGTCATGGTCTGTTTTTGAACAGACCATTTGTACCAACAACGATTGTGAAGGTATTATATCCTGACATTTTGAAGATAAACGCAACATACAGATAATAAGACTATGAAGATGTTGTTAATATGTCAAATATTGTATGTTTACTAATTACTTTTTTTTTGGTTTATCTATAATTAGAAAAAACCTCATTGTTTTGTCAACAATATCATACGAATCATTAACTCATTTTTTTTATCATTTCAGGTTGGCATCACCGTGTCAACAGACAGGCTGGTGTATCTGGTTTGGGGTTTTATCGTTTGGTGCCTCTGCTTAGACGAGAGTTGGAAGTTGTGAGACTTGCTGTAGAGCATGGAGATTTAAAAAGAGCGCCTACGGTGGCACCTGCAAGCGCATGGAAGAAGCGATCCAGAAGAACTGGACCCTCTACAAAGATCATGAGGTGACCACCCATACATTTCTCACTAATGTAGGTGGTATTTATGGCATCTGCCTGTAAAGTATTGATGTTTAGAAGTGATCATGTTGTGAAGTACAGTACTTGTGTTTAAGTGCTTTATTTAGTGATTGTGTTGGTGCTTATGTTATTATTGTCATGTGGATGTTTTGTATATAAAATGTACGTCTTCTCATGTATGTATTACTGCTTTCTGATCTGTGTATAAAATGTGCGTCTTATATTATGTTGTTTAATTTGAAAAAAATGGAATGTGTACAGTCCAACCTGCCTTAAGCAGCCAGCCAAGGGATGCAGCCAATTTGGCTGCTTAAGCCAGGTGACCACTTAACGGAGGGCTGAATACTGGGCAAGGGGGGGGGGTCGGTTTGAGCATACATTGTACTTATTTAATGAGACAGGACCTGGTGTATCATAATGGGTTGTTATACATAAATGGTAATTTAAAGTATGCCTCTTGTTGTAAAGGGTTCTTCCTCTTCCATTATCATCATCATCATCATCATCATCATCAGGAAAAACAACAACTACTACTAAGACAGCAAAAACACATAAACAACAAAATATTTTTATTTAAGTTATATTTTAAATATATACATGTATGTAAACTCAAGCCATATATTATAACTAGCACCGTTTAATCTTCCGATCGGTTAACCGGTTAACCAAATAACGCATCATACATTTGCTAGAGACGTTATTTTGACGAGCAACATTTTCACCTGACATCGGTAATATAGCGTAATTACGCAGACGTTGAATGTATGATTGAGTTTAGATCGTATAAAATTGCATAATAAAATGATAAGAACTTAGTTTTCTCAAAGCTGTTGCGTAAAATGCACGGGAGTCCGAGGTAACGTGCTCACAAATCTTGTTTTGACATATCGGAGATTGAAGAGTCGTTCAAAGGGGAGAACACTCTCAACGGAAAGTGATTTACTGCGGTCCTTTTTTAAACTTAAAATACGCGAGCCGTTTAATGAAATTTCAACAATCCTTTTTGGTTCGATTGAACTATAAAGCTTATATTACGTCTAGACAGTGGTAATCTATTCATAATTATATAACTGTGTAAATTAAATCGAAATGAAACGTGTGAAAATATTGCGTGTCATCAATCTGCGGTCAACGGAAAAACCCGAGTACTTCGACTGCCTTACGTAATTACAAGTTATTTTTTTATGTCAAGTTGTTTATTGCGGATTATAAACAATGACCACCTGCAGACTTGGATGTTTAAACTGATGATTGTTTTCTTTGACACGGGTTTGAAATTACCGCGGATGATTCAAGCTATAAAGATGGCCGCCGGATCGGCACCTGGCCGCCGGACCGGCACCTGGCCGCCTAATAGGGGCCATATTGAGTATTTGGGAAGCACTTTTGGTGACCGCTGACCGCGGACAGCAGGTGACCGCTAAATCAACGTGTAAAATAGAACAAATTTCGTTGGGGGCGTCAGAAACTGACCGTTTACACCAGGTGACCGCCGATTAAAGGTGACCGTTAAGGCAGGTTGGACTGTATAGCAGAAAGATATGCAGAGGACAGAAGATATGATTAAAGGATAGGGAGGGAATCATTGGAAAAGTTGTAGACACTATAGAAGAGGATAGGAGAAGGTCCAGAGAAGAGGATTCATTGAATAGGGGCTCAAGGAGCGGCGAAGATAGGAAGGACGGCCCTGGGAAATTCATCCCCAAGCCAAAACTTCCATCTTTTGATGGAAATCAGTTTGAGGAGTGGAAACTAGAGATTATAAAGCAGTATTCTTGAAACTGGGATGTACAGTCACCAGCAGCTTACCCAAGTGGTCAGAAACTCCATTTCCGGAAAGGCCAGATCAGTCCTTTCGACACTTGGTCGTCAATGATGCAGATAGGTGACAAAATGGAGGATATATATCATGGGAATGTGAGGAGCATTTTTTCAAACTTGTATCCCAATCCTTTATGGCATGTAATTGATTGCCACATGTTGTAAAAAATTGTTGAATAAATATTGTTTAAACTAATGTGAGGAGTGGAGACAACATTGTTTATGAATTTTAGGGGATATAAGGATAGAAATGTTGTTTCAGAAAGAGCTGCAGAAAGAGGGGAAAAGTGGATGAAACAAGGAAAGATGGTAAGTTGAAAGAAAGGTTTTGGAGAGGGATTTATAATATAATATGGTAAGATCAAGGAAGCAACAAGATTATTCTTCGCCTCAGATGTCCCGTTCCATGTATAAGGAAGGAGGCTAGGGTCGAAAAATTGGACATGTCAAAGCACTCAAAGACGACAGACCAGAAACAAATCTGCCAGCCAGTTATGCAGGCTCATACTACATCCAAGCTGGACAAGGTGTTGGATAGGCTTGCCAAGCTGGAGACGCAAATCCAAGATCTCAAAGAGGCACGACCCGGTAGTAAAAAGACCTGGAAGAAACCTTTAAACTAGAGGAATTCTTCGTTTAAGGAAGGAGGATAGGATAGAAGCCCTTATCCAGTACCGTTACGAAGATTATGAAGAAGGATAAGAAAATTAAAAAACCTAAAGTTTAATCTAAGACTAAACAAGACTGCGTTCAATAAACGCCCAATAAACGCCTATGCCCCGTGGAAGCCATTCCGATAAGTCTAAGTCCAAAATTAGGTCAAATTGAAGGTCACAATGGAGTCAGGTGATACAGGAGTGTGGTGAGTGGTCATATATAACATCCATGCAAGTTTGAAAGCTTTGTAGCAAGCAATATTAATGCTAGAAGAAACGGTCAATTTGGGTAAACCAAGAATTTGGCATTTCAATAAGTCTAAGTACAAAATGAGGTCAATGTCAAGGTCAAAATGGAGTCAGGTGATACAGGCGTGTGGAGAGTGGTCATATACAACATCCATGCAAGTTTGAAAGCTTTGTAGCAAGCCATATTAATGCTAGAAGAAACGGTCAACTTGGGTTAACCAGGCCGGAAGGCCAAACGGGCGGACGGAAGAACAGACAGGTGAATTACTATATGCCTCCCGATCTATCGATACGGGGGCATACAAATAATTTACTTGATTATTGTATAGTTTATTGCAGTTTGTCTAGTGTTGAAAAGGTGTTAATTATTTAAGCAAGTCCTGTTTGTACATGTATAATAATAATTGTGTCATAGTGCGATCCACAGTTTGAACTGTAAAAATTAATTACAATGTACATGGATCCGACAGCCAATGCAACTGTTGTATGTCATTAATTGCAATGGCCTACGGCTTCTCATATACAAGCATTTCACTTCAGTGACCCATGACATAAATGCTCTTTAACAGGTCAAAAATGACCTGTCACATGACTATCCAATCGTATATAAGCATTGAAAACATGTGCGTATCTCATATTCATTTTAGCGACCTGAGTATCAATAGACGTTTTGGTCACTGCCGAACAAGTTTTGAGCGTGGATCGATGAGTATCACATGTGGTTTTTCTGACTTTGTCAGTTAAAATTCTGAATTGTTGTGAATTGTCATTATTCGCTGAATACAGTATTGAAGTCTACTGTATACATACATTTATTGTGTGTTTAAATTTATATTCTAGCGTATCTGTGAAACACGGCTATAGTCTATACACTACAGTCACTGTATACTCTGTTATAACCCTAAGGGGTGTATCAATTGTTTTGACGATGTCAAAACATAAGAATAGAGAAGTTTTGACGAGGATGTATTATCGATATCTCAGGAAGATTTTTATGGTTTTTCAGAAATTTCTGACGTGGAATTGCGAGAACGCGAAAATATTAATAAAAAGTCCCCGCGGAGGACCCCGTTGAATTCAGTGATAAGTTCACACAGAGTGGACGGTATAGTCTGAGGACGAATAGTCCCGGATGATAATCAAGATGGCGGCCCCATGAGAACGTGGTAAGTTAAGATAATTTAACGCCGGAGACTGTTTCCAAATTGAAACAGGCTCTAGGTTTAAATGATAGGCATATGGCTCAAGCCAATGATTGTACTGACGCTAGGTCAGTTGTTGACCAGTCGTCTGATACAGACTATTCTGTTAGTCGGCCTCGAGCTAGGTCGTCGAGAAACTTGAACTCAAATCTAATAAATTCGCTTTTTGAAAGCTCATTGATTTGTGGCCGCGGACTAAATTGAAGGCCCCTGAAAGGGGAGAAGAGAATAATGAAACCCTCTACTGATTGAGATTTTTTTTCCAGATGATGACCCTCAACAAATTAAAAGGGTTCCAAACCCTATTCCAACCCAGTGAAGGTCAAAGTCTGTGGGGTTGTCAAGACGTCCAAATATACCACAGACAAAGGGGAAACAAAGAATCAACAATTATCGGCGTGGCTCATATGGCTGTGGCTATGAAAGCCATAGTGTATGACAAGGATAAGTTGACATTGTGTCAACAAGATAAGAGTGTGATGCTCATGAGTTACATTTACAAGTCTGATCCACAGCCAACAATAGTAATAACGAATAAGACAAGAGTAATGGTGACGTCCCCTGTAGACGTACCTGAGGAAATCAAGTTGGAGGCAGCCACACTGGCCAACCCACCACCTCCAGAGTGTAAACCATTGAACATGGTGAAGACTTCCCCAGTAAAGTCAACGGTTTCTGTGAAGGGGAAAGTTGAGTCGTTAAGTTAAACTTTGCTTTTATTTTGATATACTTATTTTAATGCTTTATTGAACCTATAAAAGAACTTAACAGGATAGCTTTCAATTCAATTGATATGTCCTGGCTACTGCTCATAATTCAGATATGTTTCATTATTTTGTTAATTCATTTCAGGAAGAAATTGTGAAGACAGCACAAGTGAGGGGCAATGCATGATGTCCAGGTAAAGAGTGTACAAATTAAGGAGGGAGAGGAGGAATTGAAAGTCTCGCTGTGGCGTGAGCTAAGTAACAAAAGCCTGATGGGACAATATATACAATAGACAAATGTACTCGTTAATAAGTACAAGGATGAGGTGTCTGTGTCCACAACTTCAAGGACAGAAATCCAGGTACTTAATCTACAATAGTATAATAGTATTGGAAACCAGAGTGAGCTAAGATAAATGGTTTTCACCATATTTGACCTGTACAGATCGACGTACCAAGGTCTTAGTACAATACAACATGACCCATAGGTCACTTGTGTACGGCTACGGTGTGGACGTATTTTTACCTCACAGTTACAACTTTTATGCTGGGATTTTCGATGATAAGTATATTTCTTATTTGTGAAATTCTTTGCTTTGTACTATGGCGGAAGCACAAATACACTGTCATAAACTATTATTGCAAATTTGAAACAATGTCCGAACCTCTTGCAAAGCGTAGTAGAGTTGTATATATGTACATGTTTCATAAAACACACACCAACATACCTATGGAAACATATGAAGGTATACATTATACAGAGCTCCCAGAAAACTGGACCTGCCAGAAAACGGGACTTTTGGTCCGAAAGGGGTCCGGTTATGAGAGAGTCTACTGTATATTATGTCACAGTAGTTCAATTACAAATTGTTAACGTAGTCTTTTAAAAGCCCTGGAGCTTGTATGTAAATTGATATGATTTATTGAAAATAAATTATCCTACTCCCAAAAAACCCCCAAAAAACTTGCTTCCGAAGATGAAAATACTGATTTATTGTAAGTTTCCAGTGGAATTTCACTCATGACGAAGACAAAACCGCATGGGACTTTTAGATTTCATTGAATCAGTGAAAAATAAAACGCAGTATACGGGAGGATTAGCCTCGCTGAGAACTGTTTTTTCTCATCAACATACAGTGGGTTCTGCCCAGCTTGAAGTTGATCTTTTGATTTGTTAGGAATGTGCGAAGATGACACTTCCAATCATTCTGTGTCTTCTGAAAATTCTATTTCGGTGGTAATTAATAAATTTTCACATCTGGTGAAAAGAGACAGTGATAGATCGAAATTATTGACAGAACTCTTATTGCCTTGCTTTGACATGCATTGTTGAATACAAAGTACAAGGAGTTATACAATCCTGATTTAGACTATAAGTACCATAATGAGGCATCAGCTTTCTTTTCTTACACAGACTTGCTATATGGCAACGGTACAGACTTAAACAATGTTAGAGAAATAAATATCATGAGCCATATTGGAAAGACAGTCAGTCGTCACGTGGTGGCCCTATGATAGCACAAGGATGGGGGTTCATGGTTTATAACCCATATACTATGCAAGGAGGTTATAGTACTTAATTAATTTATTTATTTATTCAATGTAAATTTTTGTGAAGTTAGCCCCGTTGCAGAAACCAATATTTCTGGTAACGAAACTTGCCTAATACAGCCACCAAGTTTCAGTAAAGTTTCAGTAAATACAGAACTGATGCTGACAATGAGTTAAATAGTGAAATTAACAGTGACACAGAAAGCATACAGCCTCAAAGTTCTGAAGTGTAGGAAAAGAAATGTGAAAATGCAGAACCAAAAGAAGTAAAACGACGTGCAAAGAAACGAAAGACGCGCCAGAAATTAAAATATCTTGCATATATTGACAGTAGTTCAGATGATGATATTTCATTGAGTGTCCTTGAAAAATCAGCATGGACTGCATCTGTTGACTCAGCCATAGATATCACTTATGCCCCAGAGATAGAAGAATATATCAATACAACAGATAGTGAATATGAGGATAATGTAAGTATAAAAGTTCTGAAAAAGCGTATGAAAAACAAAGCTTTGAAAACTGTCTGGAATCAGGTAGAAACTGAAACAGAAGAAGCGTAAACACAATTAAGATAAATCGTCACCCAGAAAAATAAAGAATCAAAAAGAATATGACAGTGAGCTGCTATCAGAAGTTTCCAAGTCTTCAAAGCAAACTTTTGGGGAGGTCAAAGAGAAGTCTCTGAACAAGTTCCAGGATCAAGAACAATTGATTCAAAGGGATATAGCAAAAGTAGATAAAAGTTTGGACACCAATAAGCTAGTAATAGATCAAATCAAACCATACGGAAACTGTTTCTTCGAGGCATGTGGATTCATGCACCTTAAGAAAAGAAATTTGCAATGTATTAGAAGATAACTTAGAGGATACCATTGCTTTTGTTATCAATGGATACTGTCCTGGGAACGAAGAGAGCTTCGTAATAGATTTCATCTCCTGCATAACTCCTTAATGGGCCCCACAGAGAGATAACGCAGCTACCACAGCCAAACAAATCAGAACGAGGCTTATCAGCAGCTACAACAAACAGTTATTTTGGAATTCTTATAAAATATTTACTAATTTCGATTTATTCCACGTAATTTATGGTAAGATAATATTATTTCATAATATAATTAATTTCAGATTCATGTAGTATCGATTTGATGTAAAATCGAATTGATTAGATGAATAGTAAGGATTTTAAATGGAATTTCCAGTCGGGCCTTTGTCCGAGAAATAATGGTCAGTGCGCCATTATCATGATTATGTAAAGCCTGAATGGCAAACACTGGATGAATTCCAACACGACGAGTGTCAAAAGTGTTAATTAAACACTTAGTCTGAATGACAAACTATATTCAATTAGTCTGAATGACAAACTATATTCAATTAGTCTGAATGACAAACTTAGTCTGAATGACAAACTTAGTCTGAATGACAATTTAACTTATCGGGGTCGAAGGGCCTCCATAGTTATAAAATTGACGAGATCAATAAACAGCGAATATCGAACAGTACTGGATAGGACGCATCAAGTCGCACGCAATGAGAGGGTCAAATAAAATGTTGATTAGGCCAGCTCTTTTTGATTAATTGGTTTACGGAAGCTCCGTATCCAAGAACTGAGAATAAAAATAAAATTTGAAATCGAGCTTTTATTTTTTTTATTATCGCCGTACCGTCCCGTTCAAGTTCCGAAAAAATAATTTAGCGCCGTCAACCTATAAAAATATATCACAGCGTGTAGAAAAAACGGCACGGCTAACTTTGAACGGTTATCAGTTTTATGTAAAACTGCATCCGCAATCGATAAAATAATTGTGAACCAGACTGTAACAAGATGGCAGCTCCCATGGGAGACATCGTTTATTTGAAAGTTACACTGAAGTCTTTCGCCAAGGCCGATTATAACAAACTGGTTGCGTTTCGAGCACAAAAAACACTTGGAGAAGGACTGTGCTCCATTTTGGAAGACTACGGGGATGACTTCCGTATTGAAACAGTGACAACGGTAGAGAATGCATCCGTCTCTGGCTCCTTGTGCTCCTCGTCTGTACACGTAGAGCTTGGCACGCCAGTACATGCTCTAGACAGACTTGGGCGAGTTAAAATAGAGTATATACAAGAAGTGCTCTGTCATTTTGGGCTGCCCATTGATTGTCACATTGGTGAGATGTATACTGTATACAAGGACAGACCCAGCGGGCGTGGGGGATTTGAGGGATCGACCCCTCCCTAGAATTTCCGAAATATAATGATTTCACAGTATTAAGTAGATGCCATATATAATTGTCAGAACTGTAAACACATTGTTAAAACACGGTCATTATTTTTATGGATGTCAGAGGTATTATGGATGAAGATATGTAACACGAATAAAGTTTTATTGTTTAAACATATTTTATTGTTTATAAACTTATAAATAATACATGGTTCATACAATATACAAAACCAGTTAAATTTTTACAATTTTAACACAGGGGTTCTGATATATTTTGAAAATTCACTTGTACCTTTTAAGCTTACAGAAACACAAAAACATCCAGTACTTTCTCGTGACTTGGATTCCATGTACATGCCCGAAAAACACCTTGCATTACCATATTCAAATAAATATTATAATCAACCTGTAATATTCAAAACAAATTAGTACCAGAAAGCCTGAATACTATAGGAAGTGTGAATACTTTAATAAAACTGTGTAGAACAGTACATTTTTTGTCATGAAAAATTACTTTTTGAGAAATAAAAAAATGAGCTGTTTTTAATCTTTTATTTTTAATTTTTTTCCTGATACTACGGTTTTCGCATTGTAATTTCATTTTTATTTCCTCCTCCTTATGCTGTGCTCTGAAAAATCTCCCGTAAACCAAATAATTAAAAAGTTCTGGCCTAAACGCTTTAAAAGCTTACACGCTTGCTTGAATGGCATTTTACAAATATTGTTTCAAATGATGGTTTGTTTATCAACAAAAACTCAATATGTCACGCTGGACAAGCGTGCGGGGTTAACCCGCGGAATAATACAGAGCGCATGTTTTACTTATGCATTGGGATATTCAGGGCCGAGATTAACTGTACAGTATACAGCGGCCCGTATAAGCAATGGAGCATATCTATAACTGTATTTACAATGCTATTTATAACCCGGTAAAACCTACAATAATAAAGTAGAGGGGCGCATTTAAGTCCAGGGTTGAAGATGGTACTTATTAACAAGAGCTGTCACTAGACAGCGCGCTCGACTATTCGCAGCCATTTGTCAGAAAAAATATAAGTTCAAAACAGGCCATTTAAAATTTGTATTATATTGAAACGTGAGTTACGCTACTTAGTTGACTACATGGCAATGAAAGCTAATGTACAATGGTTGTTGAGGCATAACTCGAATTAAACTAAAAATGGAGTTATTACAATTGACCAGTACCATTGACTAATGATGATAAACAAGTGTTATAAGTTTCAATGCAATATCATAAATAGTAACTAAGATATGGCGTGAATAGAACTTGCATGTAAAACTTGAACCAATAAACTCCTATGTTAAAAAGGGGCATAACTGAAATACAAAAATAATAGAGTTATTGCCCTTGACTGATACCATTGACTGATGATGGTAAACAAGTGTTGTAAGTTTAAATGCAGTATCATGGATAGTAGCTGAGATATGGTCTGAATGAAACTTGCATGCAAAACTTTAACCCAGAAAATTCTATGTTAAAAAGGGGCATTACTCAAATAATAATCATAATAGAGCTATTACCCATGACCGGTACCATTGCCTTATGATGGTTAGTAAGTGTTGTTAGTTTCAATGCCATAGCACAGATACTATTTGAGATATGGCCTTTTTAGTAACTTGCATGCAAAACTTTAACCAAATTTTCTAAGTAAAAAAGGGCCATAATTTGCATTAAATTCATGCAAGAGTTATCTAACATGGTGGATTACATGACAGGGAAAGCCAGTGCAAAGTTTCAATCCAATATATGCACTGGTTATTGAAATATAACCAAGGTTAAAGTTTTGCATGTAAAACTTTAACCATATGCAACGCCGACGCCGACGCCGACGAACAAGTGACTGTAATAGCTCTCATATTCTTCGAATAGTCGAGCTAAAAAATAAAAACTACCACAAGAACCTGCTGTATACATATGCAGGAGACAGCAGAACCCGGAGTAGGGTATGCACCTCTGTTCATTAAGCCCCTTGAGAAAGTAAAAGAAACCAAACTAAAACACCATTATGGTAATTTTGACAGTTTCATGTACATACCTGTTCAACTACACACAACTTTACAATGGTGGATAGATAATGTACCACATAGTTTCAAAGATATTTCGCATGGGAAACCAGAGATAGTTCTGTATTCTGACGCATCACTGTCAGGTTGGGGCTGAGTAAATAAAACAACAAATATAAACACTGGGGGGCAGTGGTCCGCTGATGAACAAAGTGATCACATTAATATTCTGGAACTCAAAGCTTGTCAATTTACCATATTTGCATTTTGCAAGAACATAAACAACAAGCACATACAAATATACATGGATAATACCACAAGTGTGGCTTATATCAATAAGTTCGGAGGAAAAACTGAAGTACTAAACAATACAGCCAGAGAAATTTGGCTATGGTGCTTGGACAGAAGTATCCATGTAACCGCTAGTCATATTGCAGGAAAATTAAACAATAAAGCTGATGAAATGTCGCGCCAAAAGAATGATGACCTAGAATGGTCATTGACTGATGAAATATTCGCTAAAATTGACAAACATTATCCAGAAATGGATATAGATTTATTTTCATCTAGGCTGAATCATAAATTAGATTTGTATGTAACAAGATTTCCGGATCACAATGCATACGCGGTTGATGCATTCAGTATGACATGGACTGATCATACATTTTATATGTTTCCACCTTTCAGTCTCATAACAAGGATACTACAAAAAGAAGAAGAGGACAAAGCATGTGCAAGGCTGGTAGCTCCAATATGGCCAACACAGTGTTGGTGGCCAAGTCTATTACAACTGATATGAGGGACTTGCTTCCTTCTACCTCAACCGCAGGAAATATTGAGACTTCCACACAAGCCGGACAAAATACACCCCCTAAAAAAGATGAACCTGGCAGTTTTTCCCATATCAGGCGATCACTGAGTCTTAAGTACATTTTATCACTAGATCCGAATTTTGCACTGTTCCTTGTCAATGACAGGTGTGGAATTCCACACTTTGCCAGTTAATTAATGCCACTTATTTCCACTCGATTAAAATCTTTCTTTAAAGTAAAAAAGAATTGAGTGTATACTCCACCGGAAGTGCCAGAGATGCACCTGATTAGTACAATCATTTATCGTTCAAGCGCTTGAGTAGATAACACGTTGTTCTCAAACTACAGTGATAAGAAGTGAGTTTTTGGTGTTATTTGTTTGGAGGAAGCTTGCTGAGTACTAAGTACCAGCTATTGTTGATATTCAACCTTTCTTTGGGTTTGTATATCAGGTATTACTGAGTATGGCTTCGTTAAGCGAAAATATTTCTGGGTTTCGGCTCCTGAGGACGAAAGTCCCAGGATATAAGTAAAATCTGTCGTAAAGAAGGCCACTGCGAAGGAGATCTCGAAAGTGCCAAAACAAACTAAAGCACCAGCTAGTAAAACTGGAAAGGTGTCAAAAACATAGAAGAGTAAAAATAATTATAAAGAAAAAAATGAATCTACATTTGATTTGTCCAGCATGTCTGCCAAGGATGTTAACAACTTGAAACAATTACTCGGCTTGGGTGAACAGCTGTCGAGGCAAAATAGACCGCACCAAGAGTGTGACTCTGATGAACTATATAGCTCTAGGGGTTCAGGTATGAGCATCTCCTTCAACCTGGCTGTAAACTTTCCGACTGTGAGTCTGAACCTCGCCACAAAAGAATGAATATGGCTGAAGCTATTTTTGGAGAGGAGGATTGTATGGATGAATATGATGATGATGAATGGGATTTACCCAGACTCAAGACTGAAGTTAAAGGGAAACCTATTGCTGCTTCACTTGCACAAGTTATAAACACAGCTTGCACAAGCCAATGTGAGACAGATGAATTGATGTTGAAATACAAATTGCCTATGAACTGTGAAAAGGCAGGTGCCCCCTTGGTAAATTCCACTATTTGGAGTAAAATGAATAAAAGAGCATAATAGAGGGCCGGCTCAAATCCTGAATCTGGTGGCAGGCAGCATGACCCCAATTGTTAAACGGGCGGAACTGCTAAAATCCCAGTGTAGTGGGAATAATGAGGCTAAGACATTGATTGCAGATGCATTGACAATGACCGGACAAACCCAGTTCCAACTGTCTATTCGTAGAAGATACTTTGAAGTAACAGTTGAAGGAAAGGAGTGGGAATAGTGAAAACATTGTATCCATGGTTGTTGATGAACTGAACTGTAAGGGATTAGACATAAGGAAACAATCAGTGATGGAAGCTACATACAAGTAGGACGTCTGATATAGTAGAGCTGCCTGCTGTACAGGCTTTAACACAGAGTCTAATAAAGAATGTAGAAAATGGCAATAGAGACAATACCCAATTAAGTGACAATATTGCAGCCAAATCCATGAATGGAAATGAAAGAAAACATAATAGAGAATACACCCAAAGTAACCAGATTGCAGCCAAACCCGGAAATGAAAGAAGAAATTCCCCACCTAGTTCTAATGGGAATTACAGGAAGGACTATTATCATACACAATACTACCAAATTGAAAATATGAACGTGGATGATGTGGTAAAAACAAATTACAGTGGTCCCACTGAAGGAACAGAAAATGATAATACTCATTCAAACTGTAAGTTCATCAGCTCAAAATACTGAAGGTGCTTATTGTTTGGAATACTGCTGAAATTAGTATTTCAAGTGTTTAAGTTACATTTGTGTTTTGTTGATATGATTACATAGTTACATGCATGTACATGTACATATTTTATTCTGGTAGAAGGACGTAGTCCTGTGGCACAAGCCAAGCTCTTTGTCCTTATCTTTGTATGTCAGGTTATGTCCTGTCACGATAGTAGCACTGTATGTGAATTTAACTCATTCTACCAGCGCGTCACTTATTTGGTCGTGTTTATCTTACTCCGTATTCCGTGCGCCACCGATAAGTGTTGTCGTTTAGATAAGCCCAGTCCCGTATGCCGCGTATATGTGGCTGTGTAAAACTAGCTTTCACTCCTGAGCGACGCGTTGTGTCGGCGTCTACCATTGGTCGGAATCGCTTATTTTGGAAGCGTCCCCTGGATTTAAACGAATCAGAAAATTTGTTATAAATGTTGTAAAGTTAGATCTTTACTCCAGCATGTTACATAATATTACAATGATTAGATAATTAATTAATGATATACCTTCATTTAACTTTCTATAGTCTTATATACTGTATTGTGTTAGGAATTTAGCTAGTCTATTTGAAGCATTGTGGGTATATTTAGCTAGTCTACATGTATATTAGATAAGAACATACATTTAAACCACTCTGTATATTACATTGTGTATTGTTTATATTATTTTATCTACATGCATTTTAACACCATCTTGTGTATTAATTTGTATTAATACTTTATTGAATATATGTGTTACATTTCATATGACTCATAATGACATTTAATTATTGTAACCATTGTTCAAATATCTATAGATTCTAGAAAGTTCTAAGATGTTGTATAAGTTTAACCACCATGCTGTGCACCTTCCATTGTACTTATCAGCCACCAGCTGCATGATCTGTGTATTACTAGAGATGAAAGGACTCTATTATGTAATACTGTCTGGGGCTTATGTAAACAAGGAATTTGAATTGCCTAGATAGTTATGTTACATACTTTTTGATTGGTTAAAATTATTGTAGCTGACCAATCAAAAATAGTTTTACATATTAATTATGTCTATATAAATGAGATTTTTGGCATTTATTATCATTCGGGGTCCTATAAAAAATCCAGATTACCGAAAGGTATGGGACGATACGAGGACCTTATAAACTCATATCAAATCAAATTTATTATCATTCTGATTCTTATTTTTGAAATAGGAGGATCTTAAATCCTCTCTCCAAGATAATTAATTAATTAATAATTAATTAATAATTTAGGTACTTTAGGCATTTATCTTGGAGCTTTTAAGTAAATTGTTGAAATTATTTAAGTAATATTTTTGTATTTAATTAGGTTATTTTATTAAGTAAATTATTCTTATTATTTTGACACTTACATTTAATTACTTTTTTTGGTAATTAATTATATTTTAGTAGTAGCTATTTTTGAGTCTGTAGGCTTGCTACATTTTAAATACTTTTTAAGTTCAGAATCATTAAATAGAATATTTGGGCTTGATTTTAGGCAAATGGACGCATTTGTTTATTTGACAGTTTAAATATTGTATTTAATCTGTTTAATTTTATCATTACTTTAGGCTAATTTGTATACATTTTATATTGGTATTTTGATCATTATAAGTTAAGTGTTTTATAACTTAAGGTTACTTTGACTAGTTTATAATACTTGTATTTTGATCATTACTTTAGAGTATTGTATAACATCATATTTTGTCGTGGTTAGTTTAGTAATAATAATTTCATTGATCGCATTTTGTAACTTTTAAATCATGACATTGTTTGTTTTCATCGCATTTAGATGTTTGCTTAGTTCATTAAAATTAGTTTAGTTTATGAAGTTCAATCATTTTTGTTATATTTTCTCTGTTTTATTAAACAGAGTGGTGTCATCCTGACGTGTCAGTAAATCTGACTGTACTTTGAGTTTCTCATACAGAAACTAGTATTTGCTTTGCACATGAGTTCCTACTAAGCCAACTATAGAACGTTGCGTAAGGCGCAGAGCCGAGGCAAAAAAGGCTACGAGGCTAGAGCGTATTTTTCGATTCCACAACAGTGGTGTCAGAAGTGGGATAGTTTTAAACTTAGTAGGAAACAAAGTTTAATTAGATTTTTGGTATTTTTAAGTTATAAAGACTTAAGTATTCATTTTAAATTATTACTTGATAGAATTTATGATAGGATAAGTTAAATATTTTTGATCAAGTAAAGTTACTGAAGAGCTTATTAGGAATAAGATTTTTACTTGCACTATTTAAATAAAGTTTAGAATACTTGATCTTGCAAAGTTACTGCAGAATTTTGCTAGTAATACAGGGTGTCCCAAAAAAACGGGGACCTACCTTAAACCCTTATTACTCATTAATGTTTTGATGAATTAAGCTGATATTTTGTGAAAGTGTATGTAAGGGATCCCCACTGCTAAAAAGAGTACTTGTTTAAATATGGTGCTTCAAAACAGGAAGTGACGTCATCATTTTCACTATGGCAACATTTCACGTTATTTTTGCTTAATCACCTGAAAGGGGCATTATAAGAAAAGGGCATTTGTGTCAGGGCATTTATTGTTAGAAAACAACATTTAAAGTCAAAGGGGTGATCAAAATCTTGTAAAAATAAAACAAATATGACAAGAAATAGCAAAACAGAGGAAAACGTGGCGAGTTTACTGACCAAAAGGGAAGTAGAAAACCTTCCAAAAAAGCATCAACAGTCATTCAATGATTAAAAACATAAATCTTGTCAAGGACTATTACCAAAAAAGCTTAGACTATAGAAATGAGCAAAAAGTAAAGTTTTATCCACACGAACAGTTCATAGATATATTTTGGAGTATTTGTTATGTCAGAAATTATAAAATAGTACCATATGTTAGCAGAAAACTGTACTTGCAGTATATCAACAGCAAAATCAGGATATATTTGCTAAATAATACTGACCTCTTACCTTATATCACAGGCCATATGACCTTAAATTACTCAAACTTGATCCCAATAGTGAAATTGTTTGCTATACATAATGAACTAATGTTTCACGAACCATAAACAATGATTTGGAGCACATGAGAAGATGTTTGAGGTGAGCATGGAAATATAGCTCATTGAATTCTGAAATCCCAGCTTCAGTTTACGGTATTTTACTGAAACATGCAATTGTAAACATGGGAGGTAACTCTGGGTATTGAACGAAATAATCACGATATTGATGCTTGTATTCTAAACAGTGTTCTTCCCTTATTGTTTTGACATACTAACAGTGTCATATCTATAATTGAGAAAAAAGTTACAATTGTTTATCCTAGGTCCCCGTTTTTTTGGGACACCCTGTAGTTTTTACTTTGTTAAAAATGATATCTCATTTAGTTCATCTTTGTTCTTAATGTCTTGTCCGATCGACTTCCATATTGTCCGATTGGCTTCCATATTGTCCGATTGGCTTCCACATTGTCCGATTGGCTTCCATATTGTCCGATTGGCTTCCACATTGTCCGATTGGCTTCCATATTGTCTGATTGGCTTCCACATTGTCTGATTGGCTTCCATGTTGTCCGATTGGTTTCCAAATAGTCTGTAATTTGCTCCGAAATAGTCTGTTATTGGCTCCACACAAATTACTTCTAAAGAAGATTGTCTTACTTTAACGATTGTCAATGAAGAAAAGGTACCATACCAAGAAGAAGTACTACAACGATATAACGTAGTACCTAGAAGACGTACCATACCAAGAAGATGTACTACAACGATATAACGTAGTACCGAGAAGACGTACCATACCAAAAAGAAGTACTACAACGATATAACGTAGTACAGAGATGACGTTACATACCAAGAAGAAGTACTGCAACGATATAACGTAGTACCAAGATGAAGTAACATACCGAGAAGAAGACTACAACGATGTAACGTAGTACCGAGATGACGTAACATACCGAGAAGAAGTACTACAACGATATAACGTAGTACCAAGATGACGTAACATACCGAGAAGAAGTACTACAATGATATAACGTAGTACCAAGAAGACGAACCATACCGAGAAGAAGTACTACAACGATATAACGTAGTATCGAGATGACCGAGAAGACATACCATACCGAGAGGAAGTACTACAACGATATAACGTAGTACCAAGAAGAAGAACCATACCGAGATGTCCGAGAAGACGTACCATACCGAGATGTACTATGATGATAAAATGCAGTACCCAGATGTCCCGAGCAGATAAATTGTGCTGAGATGTACTGCGATGATGTGATAGACCTATCGATAGACGAGACAACTATGTAAGAAACCTTTATGTGTATATTAGGCATAATATCACCAAGTACTATTTTAACATTTTTTACATTTTTTATTGTGGCACACAAGTCTGGCTTATTGTGCCATATTGTCCGATTGGCTTCCACATTGTCCGATTGGCTTCCATATTGTCCGATTGGCTTCCACATTGTCCGATTGGCTTCCATATTGTCTGATTGGCTTCCACATTGTCTGATTGGCTTCCATGTTGTCCGATTGGTTTCCAAATAGTCTGTAATTTGCTCCGAAATAGTCTGTTATTGGCTCCACACAAATTACTTCTAAAGAAGATTGTCTTACTTTAACGATTGTCAATGAAGAAAAGGTACCATACCAAGAAGAAGTACTACAACGATATAACATAGTACCTAGAAGACGTACCATACCAAGAAGACGTACTACAACGATATAACGTAGTACCGAGAAGACGTACCATACCAAAAAGAAGTACTACAACGATATAACGAAGTACAGAGATGACGTTACATACCGAGAAGAAGTACTACAATGATATAACGTAGTACTAAGAAGACGAACCATACCAAGAAGAAGTACTGCAACGATATTACGTAGTACCAAGATGAAGTAACATACCGAGAAGAAGACTACAACGATGTAACGTAGTACCGAGATGACGTAACATACCGAGAAGAAGTACTACAACGATATAACGTAGTACCAAGATGACGTAACATACCGAGAAGAAGTACTACAATGATATAACGTAGTACCAAGAAGACGAACCATACCGAGAAGAAGTACTACAACGATATAACGTAGTACCTAGATGACCGAGAAGACATACCATACCGAGAGGAAGTACTACAACGATATAACGTAGTACCAAGAAGAAGAACCATACCGAGATGTCCGAGAAGACGTACCATACCGAGATGTACTATGATGATAAAATGCAGTACCCAGATGTCCCGAGCAGATAAATTGTGCTGAGATGTACTGCGATGACGTGATAGACCTATCGATAGACGAGACAACTATGTAAGAAACCTTAGACGAGACAACTATGTAAGAAACCTTTATGTGTATAGTAGGCATAATATCACCAAGTACTATTTTAACATTTTTTACATTTTTTATTGTGGCACACAAGTCTGGCTTAAATATTTTTAATGAGTATAAGTAACACTACCATACCATGTTGCTTTTACCTAAAATATTTTGAGCATTGCATTTTTGTAACGATTTGTTGATGTACTTTGTATGTAAGATTATTTGTTAACTTTTTGATTAAGTGAAGTTATTTGTTTGAGTTTAAGGATAGTTTCCTAGGTTTGCATAGTAAATTTTTGAGAGATTGTTGAATAGAATTTAAGTTCTACGGGATTTATATTAAGGATATCACAGTGTTGTTCTTTAGAGTTAATCTCTATCGATATGGAGTACAATCTCTATAAATGTCTTTGCATCCCTGAAGTTAATGTCCGTGTGTCTAACCTCTACTAGAGTCTATTGTTTGTATAGATTATAATATCTATATGTGTCTGTTGTGTATCCTAGGCATTTGGTATATAGATTCCAATATCTATAGGTGTCAGTTTATTCCAGGCTAACTTTAGAGTATTCTCTATAGGTTCTAATATCTATAGGCTATAGGTTTAATATCTATAGGGTCCGAGCTATGTGTCTGATATCTTGTTTACATAGAATTTAAGGTCTATGGACATGATATTTAAGATATCATATTTTTGTTACTTTTGCATCCTAGGAATCAAATGATTGTTTTTGTGAGAGATACTTTGTTTTGTTGATGAGTTGATACTTAAGTTTGCATATGATGAGTATTTGTATAGTTTAGGGTTAAGTTTTTGAGAACTTATTTTTGCGAAATGACTTTTAATTTCGTAAACTTTTTGAAGTTTATGTTGCCAGCAACTCTTTTAACTTGAAGTAAAGTTTATTGGTTTGAGTCTCAGTAAGGCTTCCTAGGCTGCATTAGGATGTTAAGTTTTTTCATGGGTTTGATCTTGAAGATATTACGATGTTGTCCTTTTAGAGTTAATCTCTATATTAAAGGTATAGGGTAAATCCCTATAGGTATCTTGGTGCATCTGGCATGTTAAACTTTCCCTCGTTTTAAAGAGTTAACCTCTATATGTGTCTGTTTAGGACAGATTTATTGTTGTGTGTATTATAGATTGTAATATCTATATGTCGGACTGAATTGCCGATGTTCCATCACTATTGCATCCTAGGGTTCAAGCGACTGCCTTTTTTATCCAGGAACATATAGCCCATCTGCGGCTAGGTCTAATGTTTAGTTTTTTGTGATGCATTTCACAGTAGAGAGACTTTATTTTGTCAAATCTGTTGAGGTATACATTTTCATATCAATAAGATGCTTGCATTTAATTTTTAGTAGCTAAATTGTTGCTTCGTTAGAGTAATTGATGTTGAAGCATTATGCCAGTTTAACTTAAGGTGGCTATTCAGTTTATCTGCGATAAGCTGATATTTTTGAAATATGTATATTGTTGTATGTTAATTTTAACATGGTAGTGTAACCCAATC
Organism: Spisula subtruncata; assembly: GCA_963678985.1. Taxonomy (NCBI): domain Eukaryota; kingdom Metazoa; phylum Mollusca; class Bivalvia; order Venerida; family Mactridae; genus Spisula; species Spisula subtruncata. The sequence goes on along the minus strand of OY787673.1, from coordinate 13,936,581 downwards.
GCTCAGTTTTTATTGAGAATTTATTTGAAAATTCCTAATAAACAATTGCTTACAGTAGATATGAGGTGATATTATCTTAATACTAAGCGATACGCGAAAAAGTGAAAGTGATTTTAGTGTTAAAAGTGATATTAAACGTGGCGGTATTCGTTACTTCTTAAACAATACAATAAACATTTAATTGTATTTCCCGACTTTGACGCGCAAGTGAATGTGTAGATGAACTTCAATACATAATAATTAAAGCGCTTATCAGTAATAAACATGGGCAATGAACATTTATTATGATATTGCACCCATATGACGTAAAACTAAAGAGAAACATTGACTCTTATATCTCGAATGTGACCAGAAGACTACAAGAACTTCAATACATACTAAGTAACGCGCTTTACAGTAATAAACATGGGCAATGAACATTTATTATGATATTTGCACCAATATGACGCGAAACTAAAGAGAAACATTGACTCTTATATCTTGACGCGACAAGAAGACTACCAGAACAAGAGAAGACTAAATATTGTTGTTCTACCCTTATGTGGCCCTTGAGCATGTTTTGGACCATATTCTGCTTTATTGTTTTAACATGCTATATATATTTTTTGTTTTATCTGATGCTTGAAAATTTAAATAATTCAGATTAGTTAGATAAGTAAGGTTTAGCCTTATGACTTTACATGTTTTTGTAAATATTCTTTTTGGATTGTTTTTATGTTTAGCATTTTTTGAGATGAGCTTTTGTATTATGTTTGTTTTTATGATTGTTAGTTATATATGTTCTGTAATATTAGTAACATGATATTTTAAGTCTTAATCTTGAAAAATTTATTACTTTTCTTAAAGTTATAAATTTTTCTTCCCGAAAACCAGTGTGTTGTTGTAAAGTTAGATCTTTACTCCAGCATGTTACATAATATTACAATGATTAGATAATTAATTAATGATATACCTTCATTTAACTTTCTATAGTCTTATATACTGTATTGTGTTAGGAATTTAGCTAGTCTATTTGAAGCAGTATAGATAAGAACATACATTTAAACCACTCTGTATATTACATTGTGTATTGTTTATATTATTTTATCTACATGCATTTTAACACCATCTTGTGTATTAATTTGTATTAATACTTTATTGAATATATGTGTTACATTTCATATGACTCATAATGACATTTAATTATTGTAACCATTGTTCAAATATCTATAGATTCTAGAAAGTTCTAAGATGTTGCATAAGTTTAACCACCATGCTGTGCACCTTCCATTGTACTTATCAGCCACCAGCTGCATGATCTGTGTATTACTAGAGATGAAAGGACCCTGTTATGTAATACTGTCTGGGGCTTATGTAAACAAGGAATTTGAATTGCCTAGATAGTTATGTTACATACTTTTTGATTGGTTAAAATTATTGTAGCTGACCAATCAAAAATAGTTTTACATATTAATTATGTCTATATAAATGAGATTTTTGGCATTTATTATCATTCTGATTCTTATTTTTGAAATAGGAGGATCTTAAATCCTCTCTCCAAGATAATTAATTAATTAATAATTAATTAATAATTTAGGTACTTTAGGCATCTATCTTGGAGCTTTTAAGTAAATTGTTGAAATTATTTAAGTAATATTTTTGTATTTAATTAGGTTATTTTATTAAGTAAATTATTCTTATTATTTTGACACTTACATTTAATTACATTTTTTGGTAATTAATTATATTTTAGTAGTAGCTATTTTTGAGTCTGTAGGCTTGCTACATTTTAAATACTTTTTAAGTTCAGAATCATTAAATAGAATATTTGGGCTTGATTTTAGGCAAATGGACGCATTTGTTTATTTGACAGTTTTAATATTGTATTTAATTTACTAATTATAGTTTATACACAAATGATATTCAGCATAATTTAATAATTACGCGCAATAGTCACAGCATTTATCATATTAAGTGTCACCACTTCCGAAATGGCTTCCAAATGATGTATAAATTGCTACGTTTCAGGAGCATCTTGGGGCAAAGTGCCCCCTACCAGGGGACCTCCCTTGACCCTTCAGGGACCTTGTGCCCCCTGGAGGCCTGGACCCCCAGCTGTTTTCTTACCCCCACCCCCCCCCAAATAGAAATCCTGGATCTGTCCATGGGTATTTATCATACATGAATATTTAATTATTTATTAAATTATGATGCGTTATATGGGTGTTAATCAATGAAAGTAAATCATATAATTTGAAGAGTGTGATTGAACTTTTGGAGGGCAGTGTATTTATGTAGTTTTAATTTTATACATAAACATTCATCATAGTAACGCTAATAACATTAAATGTCCCCACCCATCTCCAGCGATTTTTTTCCTTCTTTGATTGGTACCGGTAAACGGACCCGTTCCCAATCGAAAATAACGACCATTTTTCCCAATTTTCAATGAAAAAAATCCCAATTTGAAAATAGACAGTTGTCTGATCATGATATTATAAATATATACAAATGAACATCGTATTCAATTTATTTGTTGTTTTCGGACCCGTTTTCACACGATACTTACTTGTACGAGGTATTCCGATTGAATCTACGCTTGATTTATGACACTCGTTCGTTTATCGTTATTTTAACCGAACAGGCATACCACGCGTGTTGGTGTTACTCGATTATTCTAGAACGCAATATTTTTAATCAAGCGTGCCGCATGTCGTAAAGTATAACGATCGTATTATGAGTCACAATAGTAAATATTACGTCAAGAAGCTGCGGACGAAGGAACCGGGTTACAAAGGCCTGGATGCCTTTGGATTTCGACCGCAATGTAAGTCAACCAGCATTGAATCACAAACAACGGAGTCGGAAAGTTTGAAACATGATATTATATCAACAGCTTGTTTGTTATAAATTCCCAATTTAGTCAAAAACGACGCGATTTTTCTCAATTGGACCGGACCCGGACCCTTTCCCAAAATAGCAAAAAAAATCGCTGTAATCTGTTTAATTTTATCATTACAGTACTTTAGGCTAATTTGTATACATTTTATATTGGTATTTTGATCATTATAAGTTAAGTGTTTTATAACTTAAGGTTACTTTGACTAGTTTATAATACTTGTATTTTGATCATTACTTTAGAGTATTGTATAACATCATATTTTGTCGTGGTTAGTTTAGTAATAATAATTTCATTGATCGCATTTTGTAACTTTTAAATCATGACATTGTTTGTTTTCATCGCATTTAGATGTTTGCTTAGTTCATTAAAATTAGTTTAGTTTATAAAGTTCAATCATTTTTGTTATATTTTCTCTGTTTTATTAAACAGAGTGGTGTCATCCTGACGTGTCAGTAAATCTGACTGTACTTTGAGTTTCTCATACAGAAACTAGTATTTGCTTTGCACATGAGTTCCTACTAAGCCAACTATAGAACGTTGCGTAAGGCGCAGAGCCGAGGCGAAAAAGGCTACGAGGCTAGAGCGCATTTTTCGATTCCACAACATATAGATGAAGGAAAGACTTCTTTACAAATCAAAGTAAATATTGATATCTCGCGTATCATTTGAATAGTTGCTACGTAAATAAGATGGAAAAACAAGAGAATCGGCACTCGTTGTTTTGTTCGAACTTTCGTTCTATAATACGGCAGAGGAGTCGGACAGCGACATTGAATTGGGCGATCTGAGTAGTTCTAGCGATTTATCGTCGGATAGTGAAGTTGACGAGGGAGCCCCCCAGGTTCATGATGCTGACAGGTGGATGCTCAACAATCGCTCCAAGGTCCCGAAGCAACATTTTTCTGGACCTCAGCCTGGCCCGACGATCGATTTAGACCCTGATTCTTCAGACTTTTTTATCTGTTTTCCCCATTTTCCTGCTGGAACGGATCGTGATTGAGACCAATCTGTATGCTAGGCAGAAGATACGAGAGAAGCCTGATCCCAGGTGGAGACCAGTAACCCAAGAGATTCGAGCCTGGCTTGGTATCAGAGTCTATATGAGTATTCTCAATGTGATTGTGAATTTGTTTTGTTTATAAGTACTGAATAAATGTTTCAATGTTTATTTATATAATTAATTAAATAATAAAAATGATAATTTATGCAATTTATATCAAAATAAAAAATTATCTTCATGATTTGTAGTTCAGCTGTTCTTGCCCGAAATTTGAACCATATGGATGAAGAGTGGTAACCGAGTCGACACAACATTTTTACTATAGTTTGCCTAGACCAGTGTGTGTAATTGTGCGTATACATGACTTGTACCTTTTGAACAACATTTGGCTATGGTATAATATCTGCATTTTGTATACTTTCAGCTACCACAGAATGCCATGTATTGGTCGACTGATCCGATGTTTGTATATCTGAGCATGCGGAATACCATGAAGAGGGACCGAATCGACAAAATTACACAGTACTTTCATCTGATAGATCGAACAACCAACTCGCAGAGAGGTCAACCTGGGCATGACAGACTTCACCATGTTCGACCCATCTTGGATGAGGTAATGACAAACTGTTTGAATTGGTACAACCCACATCAGAATTTGAGTGTCGACGAGGCGATGGTGAAGTTTCGCGGGCGACTATCATTCCATCAGTACTTGCCTGCTAAGCCGACCAAGTATGGCATCAAGGTGTGGATGAGGGCGGATCCAACAAACGGCTATGTAAACGAATTCCAAGTCTACACCGGCAAGCAGGGGGACCACACTGAAGTTGGACTGGCGACGCAAGTGGTCGAGGACATGACGCGGAAGGTCTGGAACAGGAACCATATCGTCAATGTGGACAACTTCTTCACGAGTCCTCTCCTGTTCCAGCGATTCCTCCAGAATGGAACATATGCCCGTGGTACTGTGAGATCCAACAGGAAAGGCTTCCCCACCCATCATTTGAGGAAGAAAGATGTGAAGCGACAGGGTGAATTTCGGAATTTTGTGAAGGGCGAGATGGTGGCAACTGTGTGGATGGACAAGAAACAGATCTTCTGCTTGTCAACAGCAGAAAATCTGTTCACGATCGCCAGCACTGTTGACTGGAAGAGTCGGGATGGAACCGTGACACCCGTACCTGCCCCATCAGTCATCCCGGAGTACAACAACCACATGAATGGTGTTGACCATGCTGACCAGCTGCAAACAGAGTACAGCACGTATCGGACATCTCGGAAGTGGTGGTTGTACCTGTTCTGGTTTCTGTTCGACACAGCGGTGACGAATGGTTTTGTACTGATGAAGGAATCGCCAAATCACCAGAGGCGAACCAAGACAGGTCGGGGTAAGCCACACACCATGATAGAGTTCCGGATGGCATTGGCGAAACTTTTGATTGGGGATTATACGGAAAACGAGCGCGCTGTCCTTTAATTCCACTCTGAATGTTGGACATTTTCCAAAGACCGCAGCTAAGAGGGCACGTTGTCGACAGTGCAGCAAGTCAAAGGTGCGCCAGGAAGTTAGGAACAAGTGCAGCCTGTGTAATATACATCTTTGTGTGGACTGCTTCAAAAAATTTCATTCTGATTTGGTCAAAAACAAGCGAGCATTATGATTTTATGCTAACTTTTGGACTTACATAATAATTTTATTCAAATTGGACATATTTTGGATTTTAATTTTTTAATCTTTGGACATAATTTTAAATTACACTTCTGGACTCATAGCAATAATAATTCAAATAAAAAAACTGTTGCAGGGATATCTGTTGCAAATCTATGCTATCACTGCCTGATGAGACCCATTGAGGGGTTGAAACAGTTTTTTGTTGGAAAAATAGTGAAACATATTGCTAAAAATTCAGTTCAAATTGGAATATTTAAAAGGAAGATAAGTGCAAGTGCTGTGTGATAAAAAAAGTGAATTGTGTTATTTAAAAATGGATTATTATGGCTTGTTTCATTGAATATATGAGGTCAGAAATGAATATTTACCCAACATTTTATACTAACACTTGCTTCCACCCTCACTTACCTTGTTATATGATGTTGCATGCTAAAAAAAAACATATCGACGGTGCCGAACCAAAACTCCGTAACTCAATTTTGGCGCAAAAACTTTTTTTGCAGCATCCGCATCTGCTAGACGTTCCGCGAATTTCTGTCTTGTCGCCATTTAAATAGCCAATTGCGTTACTTAGATGGCGACAAGACAGAAATGCGCGGAACGTCTAGCAGATGCGGCAAAAAAGTTTTCGCGCCAAAATTGAGTTACGGGGTTTTGGTTCGGCACCGTCGATATGCTGATAAAGATAATTTTTTGCTCTTTACAAATATGTACAGTTACGCACATGTTTTATTAATACTTTTTATGATATAGTGCTATAAAAAAGAACACCATAGTTATCAAATCAGATTACCTATAATCTGATAAAATAGCCTAGGGAGTCAGAGCTGATAAATCAATAATAGCTGTAGGGGTTGAATAACTTTATGTTCATGTTTCCTCCTTTCAGTCTGCTTCCGAGAATTCTTCAAAAATTGGTCCTGGACAAAGCCGAGGCCATAATAGTGGCACCAATATGGACTACGCAGAGTTGAAGGCCTCACTTACTCCACTTGATGTGTCAACCAGGATACTACCTACCATCTCCCCAAGAAATTGTAACACTGCCTCACAAACCAGATCACAAACACCCTCTTCAGAAAATGACTCTAGGGGTTTTCAAGATATCAGGGAAGCCTTGTGCAAGCGAGGCTTTTCGGGGAAAGCTTCCTCTCTCATTGTTGACGGATGGAGGAAGTCAACAAAAACTCAATATGCATCGTTCATCAAACGATGGTTATCGTTTTGTTCTAGGAAACAAATTGATTCTCATAAACCATCTGTAAAAAGTGTTACTATGTTTTTGACTAGTCTATATTCACGAGGATTAAGTTACAGTTTTTTGGGCACTGCAGGAGCAGCGGTGAACGCTTATACTTCAATCTGTGGCAATGTTGACTTGAGTGACAATGTGTCATTGAAAAGATTCATGAGGGGTGTGTTTAACTGTAGACCAAACATTGCAAAACAACTACTTATCAGTACACAGACGCCACATAAAGGTGTAGCCAGGGCTACGGTGGCTAGATGGGTTAAAAGACTTATGTTACAGGCGGGTATAGACCGAACTTTTACTGCACATAGCACAAGAGCAGTAGCTACTAGCTTAGCCAGCGTGAAAGGAGTTTCGTTAGAGAAAATTAAACAAACTGCTGGTTGGTCCAATGCAAAAACATTTAACAAATACTACAACAAAAATGCAAAAACAACTATGTCAGTACAACAAGCAGTATTGAGTGTTAACAGATAAATTTGATATCTGTATATGTGATTAGTCACTATCTATGTATATATGTTACATGACTGTATTTTACTGTATATTACATATTAGTCAATTAGTTTGTTAAAGTATCTATAAAATATCAACTCTAAAATCTCTGTTGGATCCCTATCAGGATGTTAGTGGGAGATAAAATGGGAAAATTAAACAAGACTTACCTTGAAAAGGGAAGTAGAAGTTTGATTGATATTTTATCAACCACTAACTCCTGAAGGGATCAAACACCCTCCCTCCTCTCCCTATTGTTTGAATTTTATAATACATGTGATCTCTGTTTGATCCCTTCAGGAGTTAGTGGTTGATAAAATATCAATCAAACTTCTACTTCCCTTTTCAAGGTAAGCCTCGTTTAATTTTCCCAATTTATTTCTTGGAATGGTGTTAGGGTAGAATGAGTTAATGTCCTGATTAGCCCAGAACTTGTCTAACTGGTGCTCGATGATTTTGTAGTTTTGCCTCGTCTACATTTATTTAGGTGGTAAATATTCCACAAGTCAATACAACAGTGGGTGAATAAAAGCTTTCTCAAATTCAAACGTGCCCATTTCTTAAATAACATCTGACTATGCCCCCTGGTTCCCACTCTAACAATGTTGCTCCTTCTTGTTAATAGATTATCTGCTTTGTAGTTGTAATAGCTTTCTTGATCTTTTCAGTCATATGTTCCACAACATTTAATTTACTATCTATTATAACACCCAATTGAATGTCCTTTTCAGAGTTTGTATATTCCATTGGTTGTAGGTTGTTATTCAAAATATATTGGAAATTTATTGTATTCTGTTTAATGATGTTCCAAGTTCATTAAAGATTTTGCAATTCAAATATCATGGTATTTTTCTTAATGTAACGAAACCATTCCTTGCTGTTACATCAAATTCCTTGATGTAACATTTGTTTTCATTCACAGTAACATACTTTAAGCATACAATGCTTGTTAATAGATTATCTGCGTTGTAGTTGTGTAACAATGCATACTTTTACAATATTTCTTGTTACATTATACTATATGATAATTCTTACCAGTGACTTGCAATAATAAGAGGTTGATACACGACAGAGCCGGGCCGGAAGGCGATAATCGGCCCGGAAAATTAATAATCACCGCGAGGGCTTTAGCCTGAGGGTGATTATTCATGCCGGGCCCATTATCAACTTCCGGCCAGGCTCTGAAGTGTATTAAAGTCTTTAATACAATTGTTCGATTCCAAAACTCAATGAAAGTAACAGTTACTCACGCTTAGTTCAGTTCGTAGATATCTAAAGTACATATTTATGCTGAAAATCTTAAAATTCTCACAATTGTCAAAGGAATTATACCTCTGTGTAAAGTAACGTCATATTTCAGCTCTAACGTGACGTCATTTTAGATCCAACGTGACGTCATGTTAACTTGGATAGCGTGCGCCCGTTCAGCGGGCCGATTACGATTATGAGATTGCGGACCGGGCCGATAGGCGATAATCAGTCACGTGATGGTCATAATCAGTCTGAAATTGGCTCATTTTTGTTACTATATATATATAGTAACAAGTGTATTAAAGGTTATTTGAAACCATACATCTGTCATCTTTTATTATTTGCAGAAAATAAAGGGTCAAATTAACCATACAGCATATCAGTCCAAAAAACACCACATACCTAAAAGGTTTGGTGGGGAATACAAGGGTATACGAATGTCGACCCCGAAGAACTCAACATACTTCCTACGTTCAACAACTAGTGAAGAGATTCCAACTGAAGAGTCTTCATATGAAGAAGCGCTTGCATTGAGCGATATTGAGGAAACTTCCGTACATAACAGTGATAACGACAGTTCTAACAACAGTGATAACGACCGTACTAACGAAAGCGATAACGACCGTACTAACGAAAGCGATAACAACCATACTAACGATAGTGATAACGACCATACTAACAAAAGTGTTATAGAAGATCACAACTCAACAGTTCCAGCAACCATGGCAAATCGTAAAATCAACATACACATGAGTGATTTCCATGGGAATCCAGGGGAGTCAGCTGCAGTTTGGCTGGCTCGTTATTAGGAAGCCGCGATAGTAGACCAGACCAGGCAAAACCAACATTAAGCATATAAGTGTTGAAAAAGTCGCAAAATCTGTTGTCTTACGACAAGAGGACAGGACAAACATTACAATATTTTAATGTCATTGGTGGGAATGACATTAATGTCTACAAGTTCAAGGTGTACCAGGTTCACCGGTTCAACTTTGTACAATTGAACAGGTTGTACAAATTTTCGGACTGTTTAGAGACTGGTGTATACACACATAAATTTATGAACTATTCCCAAAATATGAAATAAGCATTGTTTCCTAGCCTAGTCTGCTTACCTAGGTTATACTATAACAAACTTCCAGTTTAAAAAAATAAAGGGGTTATAATAACCATGGAGTATAATCTCGATGACCGAATAAAGAATGGAATAGAAAATGTTGCAGTCCATATGTCGTTTGGGTCTGCAGCAAATAACTTTATAAATAATTGTGAGGATATGAAAATTTCCTATTTCAGAAAAAACCTGCGATGAAAAACGTGAAGATAAAGGGGCTCCAAAGGCTATTCAAGAGGTGCCCCGAACAAAGATTGTTGAAGAAGTTCAAGTAAATCAGACAAAGGTTGTAAAAGATGCACAGACAAAGAAGACACATAAAGAGGTTCAAAAAACAAAGCCTGACCAAGGGAAGAAAAGAAGTGCAACAGATGAAATTGCATCAGAGGTAAATCATGCTTGAAAAAAAATCCAAAGGCTTTTTATTGTTTTGTACCAGAATTGAAGATGAAACAAAAGTTCTTTAACCAGTTCCTTGTCATAGGTAACTTGCAGAGGACTTGCCATTAAGCAGGTAATAAAAGTGACAATAATACACAAGATTTTAAAGTGGCAAAATTGATGAATCAACAATGTAATCATTGTGAAAAAGTATCAAGAGTATATTATTGAGCAAAATTCTGTAGTCACAATGTTTTAGATATCATTTACTGCCTATGCGTTAAAAGTCTTTTGTATAAGGGTATGGGTTATACTTGCATGTAATAAACGTTATAGAAAAATTACCCTTCATGAGTAAGTGGGTTATATTTTGGATTTAGTATGTGGAGGCCCTGGGTCTAAGTCATATATTGGCTCGATATATTTTTTTCTTCTTGATCACAGATTGACAACTTTGGGCATTTGCTCTAAATGGTTGTTAAATAAGGAATGCTGTAAAGTCATCAGCAAATATTTTTTAAGATTAAAGGCTGTCGAAGAAAATATATTTTTTATTTTTAGGCCAAACATGCTAAAAAGATTGAAAGTCAAGAAAAACGTGAAAAGGCAAAAGAGAGAGAAGCAGTAAACTACAATGTTTCAAGCGAATTGATTAGCAGTAATGAAACCCAGAAGAACATGGAGATTTTACTCAACAAGGTATTTATTTCTTAAAACAATGCACCAAAAAGGGGCCTACATTTTTCATTCTGCGACTAACATTTGCTTTGCTTTTATCGCTTTCTCTGTTACAGACATTGAGTCTTGGCAGTAGGTGACATTAAAAAACATTGTGATGAATGGAGAGTTCTCCATTTGTTGCAGAGTTTTAAATTTTAATTAGGCATTATACAATTATTCTTGTAGAGTTGATTACATTTGAAGGGTTATTAGAAGGCCTCAATGTTGTATTTTATTTAAATGCATGCCTTCAGCCGATAAGTAGTTGCGCACACAAGTTCTAGTTTATTCTACAGATTAATGAATTTTACTAGGTCTCATTTTTGTATGACTTGAACTCAAGACAACAAACATAAATAATGAACAATCTAGTAGAGTTGTTAATTTCTCGAATGTTTAAGGACACTAGTTACTACATATATACCTAATTGATATGGAACCAAGGTTTTCTTCATGTTTTTTCTTCTTTATTAAACAGTGCCAATATTGGACTTCATTACCAAAATGAATTGTCATTTACCCCCTATTTCAAAATGTAACTTTCAAAGATTTGATAATGTAACCCATTTCCTTGTATATGATATTTGTATATCCTTTTTTTGTCAAAAATAATTGTTGTATAACCTTTTTTGTCCTGAATAGGTAAACACGCTAACAAATGTGGTAAAAAATATCCAGACACATCAGCACATTTTGGAATCAAAGATAGACAGTTTGTCAGAGATGGCAAACTGTTCAAAATGCCTCAGATCCAAGTACAAGGTATTTATCTATATATATATATTGTAAACAATTCTTACAACGTACAGACATCATTTTCATCCTGCAACAGTAGATGAAAAATGTTGTGAAGGTGTAAAAGAACTCAAGTTCTGCTTGTATGATACACGAAAAGATATAAAAAGCATTTAACACAATGCTTTTTAACAGTTGTCTGCTGCCAGTCTCTTTGCGTCAATCATGTTTTACTAATTTTGATGAAACTTTTAATTTAATGGATTTAATTAAAAGTTTTCTCTATGATTTTATATGAACCTTTTAATAATAGATGTATGTAAGTGCAAACCTGGTTTTGTGATATTCATGTACGTATTTATTCACTTAAAAATGAAGATTCTTTTTTTGCACCAGGATGAAATATCAATTATAGTCATACTGCATTGCACATGGTTTGACTTGATTTAATTGAAATATTTCTAGAAGTGAAATGTTCTAAAATTCATCTGCTGTAGATTTCGTGTACTAATAAAAAACAAGTTTACTCCTTACAACCTAATGCCACAGAATCATATCTTGCATGACTTTCAAAAAGCATTATGACAATAGAAGTAACTTCTCTTTTCTAGCAGTTTTTCTTCATTTTGCCACTGCTTTTTGAAAGTTTTTTGAGAGAAAAAACATGTATTCATACATCAAAACTACAGAACTGTATTTTTTTCATAGTTTTAGAGGCTTTTTTGAGGTTGCTGCAAGATGAAAAAATATCTGTGGTTGTAAATGGTTAACAAAATATTCTAAGTGTTGAATTACAGTATACTATAAGCACAGTCATTTTTTTCTAAATTAAATCAATGGGCTTTTTTTTACCAGTTCTTAATAATCAATGGGTTTTTCTATAGAAAAATGAATGAAAGGAATGAGTTTATGGAAAATTTTATGAGATTTTTTGGGCCAAAAATTATCAATGTAAGCAGTATTTTTTTTTATTATGTTATGGATAATTTAATTTACAATTGATTTGGATAAGTATGAATATAAAATATGGTTTCCATCTATTTTAGCTTGCTCAAAGGGAAAGTGTAGAGTTCGCCAGGTCACCATCAATTACCCCTCTGTCACCATCAATTACCACTCCATCACCCTCAATACCAAGGAGCATGAGTACACCTCAAAGAGATGGTTTGGGATTGATAGGACTGTCACCATCAGTGACGTCTCCTGCGCCCTTGAATTCAAGAGCTGTGACAACTACTGTAAATAAAGCTCCAGTAGATGTTGATCTATCTTCAATTGGTAAGTAAAATATGATTGTCTGAAAGGTAGTATATCTCCTTTTTTCCATTCATTCTTTTGAAAGAATCTTGACCTTAAATATAATGATTTTGACAAGGAGAAACAGGGAAATGCATTATACAACTAATTTTAATGACATCGGTTGTCATCAGTAGGTAATTAACCGGGTGAATGTTCATTCATTTATGGGCAGTTTATTAGGGGGGTCTTCCTCCATCCGTGATGAGAGTGGCATTGCAACATAACTGAAAAGTTGTTGATGTGATATTAAACCCAACAAAACAACTAAAAGCATGAATATATACTTTGATTTATTTTTTATAGAAATCAAAGGATAGAAAAAGGGTTGGAATAAATCATGCATAATTTCCTTTTTTTTATTTTTAGAAATATCTCAAGATGACCCATCTCAAGCAGAACCCCTGGATAATTGTTCAAACAGTAGTATGTACCAGATTTATACTCAATAATTCTTTTGTTAAGACAAGTTTTGCCATGTGCATGCAGAAGGTATTTAGAAAACATGCCATATGGCTATATAGCTGTTTGTTGTTAACAGCTTCTTGAAAATAATTCTGCCTTTCAACAAAAGTAGCCATACATATGCATGGTTATCCCTGAGGTTGACGGCCAAATGAAAACAGAGGTTGAATCTTCTTAAAAAGGTTTTTAAAATGCAAAACAAAAACACAAAAATTGTATGAAACCATTTGTCTTCTTTATGAGATTATGTTTGGTAGGTATATGTGGCATCATCTATATGAGGTTCTCTACAAATATATTTAAATAATGGTCCTTTGCTAAAATTTTTGGATAGGTCCTTAACTAGATTAATGCTTAAAAGTATAAATGGCTTAGGATATATATATGATTACACATTCTTTTTTACATATCCTGTAAACGTTTCAATTACTTATATATTATTTCAGCTCTGGTATATCTTGGTGACAGCCTGTATGGTATAAAGGTACTTAGAGAACATCTGGTGAGATCAAGGGCATGTTCAAAGGACATTACAAAGTTTGCCCTCAACATAATTGAGTTTCTTGTCACTCCAGAAGAGTGCAAGAACTCGCTTACTCTTTATGGAGAGGGCAAAGGCAAAACAGCCCTTGATGAAAATAAAAGGAAGGCCTTAAGAAGTAAGTTTAAACAGTTTAAACTTGTACAAGTCTTAAACATTTTTGTTTAGTGAATTGTGTTTCAAAATGGAATTCCTCCATAAATCCAACTCTGAGAAGTTTCTTGATATTCAACCCACAAGGAAGATAGATGAATTAATCCGTTTTAAATTAGCCACAGATCAGAGGAGGATCACATTATCTTAAAATGCACCATGTCGAACTGAGTTCATGCAAAACAGAAAATGGGCTATATCCAAATTGGGTATTGTCATTCTCTGTGCTAGGCTGATCAATAAACACATCTCTGCTTTAATGGTATTTTCTGTTGAAATATGTGTTCTAAAGATAAAACCACTGGAAGGCTGAAGTGTTGTCCCTGAGCATATTGTATGTGTGCTTTGCTCAGGTTAATCTGAGATCATCTTTAAACAGATTCACTATATATTAGTCAGTATGCCAAGTACCAAAAAGTGGCCTAACCCAAAAAAATAGTACGCACAAAATGTTTTTGCATAAAATGGTTATTTAACATGTCCTTTCATAGAAACCAAATGATGCAACCTTGTCATCATTGAGCATTTTGATATATTCAAGATGGCTGCCAAGATGGCTGCCAAAAATCTAAAATGTTCATATTCATACAATTGTCTATGTTTTCAATAGCATAAAACACATATGTTTAGTAATTTATTGTTAAATAAGGAGTTAACATATATTTGGACAAAATATTGATTTGAAATATTCAAAATGGCCGACAAAATGGCTGCCAAATCAGAGAAAAATGATATTTTTATTGTTTTTATCACTCTTATATCTTATAACGCAATTATTCAACAATTATAGTAATAGTTACATAACATATCATCCAAAAAGCTGTAAGTCATTATTAAGGTGGATGTTATCATACTTACCCCCCACCTTTGATGAGGGAGTATAATATTATCGTTATGTACTTAGTATATGTTGGTGATCTTCGTCGATTCATCAGTCGGTAGGCTTAAAGGTTTTTGTTCAATAAAGCTTGACACAAGGATCTTTAATATGTAAGCAAAGATTAGTCAGCAGATGACCCCTTTTGATGTTGGGGTAAGTTTGTCAAAGGTCAGGGTAGCAGTGACCTTTAAAATACATGAATAGACCAAATGACGATCAGTAAGCACAGTATCTGAAAAATCCACAGGAACCATACTAGTGTGTATTTTGTGTTCAGTACATTTTGTGGATTAACCTTCACTGTTGAATACCTGTCTGAAAAGTAGGCATGCAAGTTTCACCAACATATTATATTGTACTCTTTAAGAGTAATCAATTTGTTCTTCAGTGTTTATTTTGTATGTGAGATTGGATTTTTTCATCATTTCCAGGACCACTACAAGGATCATTGTCATATTTCAATGATGTTCTTCGTCTATTTAGACCCATTATCAAGACTATTGCATAGTCGAAACGTTGGTTATGCTCAATAAAAGATATAAATTGACCTGTCTTGTCCAAGTATTCCGCTTTTCTACTTTGACTTGTCAATCTATTTTGGTAGTTACCAGTTAAAACATGTTTGACAAACTGAAGTTAGTCAAGTAGCAGTCACAATGAATTGTTGTCAAAATTGTCTTCTTATGGGTTAATTGCTGGCATCTTGAATGGTGTACCTGTGATCTAATCTTTCTAACATGCTTACTTCTGATTGAGGAATATTTGCAGTACTAGTATATGGAATGATGACTTAGAACTACTCTTTTCCGATTGACATACAGCTGACTTTTCATTTATAGGCCAAAATATGTTGTGCGCCATACGGAATGTGATAGTTTGATTGTGCCTGGTGAGTGGATGAGCCTTAACTTGTTTAAGCCTATGTTTATGATATGATGTAAGAGGTTGGGTTATGTTTTGTCGTTTTCATACAGTTCTGAAGTCAATTCGAGTTGATGCTAGTCACATAACCCTTGCATCTACTAACTTATAATTTTTCCCGATTGCGTGACCGCCTTGTTAGATGAAGGTTCCTTAAAATATGTATGAATATATATTATAAATATTAACTGAATGATGTCTTATTATTCTGGTTATAGCTATCTATAATTATAAACATGTCTGTTCATATTGTGGAACGCTTCGCCGTCTTAGAGGTCGCATCACATGTTTACCCTTTTGAATATGTCATGTTTCTATGACAGGGTGTGCGCTTTGGCATAAGAGAGGCACTTGGTTCGTAGTCTACGCTACTGTTGAATTTCACTGAGCAATACTAATACCTCCACTCCACCGAGGTCTGAATTGGTACCTTTTCATAGGCGTTGTTTGTACATATTCTATATTCCTTAGGACCTTAATAGGATATAAATAGCTCCATCAGGGATATTCTTGACCTTGGTAATTGCTTATGTTACAGTTCCATCAGTCCTGTACATAGTGATTACTCCAGGGTCTTCCTGGTGGAAAGAGTCAGTCAACATGGCTGAGAACATGAGACTGAACAGTGTTGACACACCTTGTCTAACACAGTTAGTGACTTGGAACTTGGTAGACATCTCTGTCGCTCAGGACTCTGGTCATCATTTCGTCATAAACTGGCGAACCATGATGACAAAATTGACTGGGCATCCAAACTTGACCATTATCTTCAAAGTCCCTCCTGGCTGACGGTGTCAAAGGCCTTGGGCAGGCAAATGAATGGTGGGTATAGGTAATGATGACTTTTTACCTGTATCTGACAGGTTGTAATGACTATTGTTCAGCTCTGAGTTTCTGACAGCAATCCATTTTCTAGATGGCGTACTACAATGTAGTATCAGACTGTTGAGCATTTATATTCTGACAAGAAGCTTACCTGCAATGCCGAGGAGTGATAGCCCCTGTGGTTGTCACAGCTCTGTCTGCTGTCCTTCCGCTTGTAAAAATGTACTATGGGTGCATCTTCTAATCCTGTGGTAAGTGCGTCTCGATTCAAGCACGATGTGAACAGTTCCAGTGGCTTCTGTGCCATAGGCAGTCCACCGGCCTCTTATATTTCAGCTGGAATGGCATCTGAGTCTGGTGCCTTTCCACAGGTTAGTTGTTTAGTGGCTTTCACCACTTCCTGGATTATTGGTGGTCTGCCAATGGTAAAGTTCATTTACACTTGTGGTTGGTGGACAATGGCCTCATCGTTACTGGAGGAGAGTCAGTTCAGTATGGCATTTAAGTGTTCAGCCCATCTATCGAAGATCTTTGACAGATCAGTGATAAATGTTGACGAGTCCGAGCACAGGAGGGGTAAGATGCCTGAGGATGTGGGTCCATAGACTGTTTTTAGTGAGTCAAAGAATCTTTTGCGTCATGGGTGTCAGCAAACATCAGTATTTATGAGGACTTGTCACTAACTAAGCCATTGGTCTTGCATGTCTCTTAGCTTTGATTGACATGGTTGTTTGGTTGGTTCTCGGCTTTCTGTGGCTGTCATATCATCACAGGTACTTGGAGCAGTTTTTTAACTCTTAATTATGGTCCTGCTGATAGGCCAAATAGATGCGATGCTTTTCTTGCAGTAACCCAAATATTTCAGTCTTGTCTTTCTTGATTGTGCGGTCTCCCGTCAAGATAAGTGGACTTATCGCTTTGGCTGAAGTGAACGTCAGAGAATCTGCTGCCGAGAGCTGTACGCTAAGGATTCGTTTTTCCCTGTGGCCTTCGCTTGGATTTGAGATGAATGGATAGCTTAGAGATGCAAAGCATAATCATGGTATGTCCTGCATTCAGCACCACACATGGTCTTGGTGAGGTTAACATGTGCCTCCCTAGCTCAGTGGTTAGTGCGCTTGCCATCTAATCTGGCGATCCGGGTTCAAATCCGGGTGGAGGTACATATATATGCCTGCCATGTTTCAGTAGAAATAAAGCAAATAAAGACTATGCTCGGCATAATAATTTTAAAAAACATATTGCCTATCTACCTTCCTGGTGCAGATAAAGTCAATCAAGTGCCAATGTTTTGCTTTCAGTATTTATGAAAACATGGGCATATTGTCTTATTTTCGAAATAAATTACCTGTCATTTTTCCAATTTATTGGTCGTTTTGTCAGCCATATTTTGTTATTTTTGTTCAAAATACATTTAAAACACTTGTCCAGAACTTATACCAATAAAATACTACATATATTTAGGCATTATTTGGCTAATATACAATATAGAAGCGATATGTACATTTTTTTTTATTTTTGGCGGCCATCTTGGCAGCCATTTTGAATTTTTCATATGCTCAGTAATGCCGAAGTTGCCCATTGCCCTGGTAGGAACATGCTTTAGAACCAATATATACATATTTTTCAACATAATGTGGTTTATATTGATAAAAAAACAATATATCACATTTCCCCTTTTCGGTAGCCATTTTGTCGGCCATTTTGAATATTTTCAAGCGTCTTTTTTATTTTGAATACTTGTCTAGAATGTCTTACAATAATTTTCTATGTATATGTTCAAAAATTCCCATTTTACTTTCAAAATAGAAGATAATATACAATTTTTAATATTTTGGCGGCCATATTGGCGGCCATCTTGAATATTTCAAAATGCTCAATGATGACAAAGTTGCATCATTCAGTTTCTATGTAAGTACATGTCAAAGAACCATTTTATGCAAAAACATTTTGTGCGTACTATTTTTTTGGGTTTTGCCACTGGCATACCGACTATATCCCCTTTTTTCTTGTGGGCTGAGCTTGCAATATAGAAATAACATGCACATCAAATATTTAAACAAACATATATTCAATCTAATACAGGTAGATGTGAAACACATGGTGGCATTCCAAATTGCATCTTCCTAAAGGATGGGGTGGTCTTATTAGCCGGAGCTCTTTTCATGCTGATCCAGACATGTTCCATCTATTGTACATTTTCAGCTAAGATCACAGTATCCTCCCTTTTCTAGTTGACAACCCAAAACTCTTATTTATTTTTACAGGTGAACTGTTCAACTCATTCGAAACAACTTCATCAGACGAAGAAAAGGAAAAGATATGGCAGGATGTTATTGTGCCAAAGTTGAACAATAAGATACGGGGAATAAGGAACAATAAATACAAACAGTGAAGGAAATAAAAAACAACATCATAAAAACAATTGGAAACAGTTGTTGTATTTTCTCAGTTTTAGAAATTAAGACCTAAAACAGCTTGTTCAACATGGTGCAACTCTTTCGTCCTTGTCTACAAATTCACTGAAACATGAGATCTCTGTAAAATTTCAGCTGTTAACTTTATATCTAGGTGAAATTCCACTTAAATTTTTACTACTTTCTTTCACTGAAACTTTGTGAGATTTTTGTGAAATTTCAGTGAGATTTTTGTGAAATTTCGATGGGATTTCACTGAGATCTAGATGGTATTTTGCCCCTTTCTTTCAGTGAAATTTAATGAAATCTCACTGGAATTTGGTGAAATTTTGCTGAGATTTCTGTGAAATTTCACTGAGATTTCAGTGAAATTTCACTGAGATGTTACTGTTATTTTGCCCCTTTCTTTCAGTGATATTTCACTGGGATTTTAGCGAAATCTCACTGAAATCAAGGTGAAATTTCAATCAATATTTTCACTGGGGTAGCTCTAGGGGTTCAGGTATGAGCATCTCCTTCAACCTGGCTGTGAACTTTCCGACTGTGAGTCTGAACCTCGCCACAAAAGAATGAACATGGCTGAAGCTATTTTTGGAGAGGAGGATTGTATGGATGAATATGATGATGATGAATGGGATTTACCCTGACTCAAGACTGAAGTTAAAGGGAAACCTATTGCTGCTTCACTTGCACAAGTTATAAACACAGCTTGCACAAGCCAATGTGAGACAGATGAATTGATGTTGAAATACAAATTGCCTATGAACTGTGAAAAGGCAGGTGCCCCCTTGGTAAATTCCACTATTTGGAGTAAAATGAATAAAAGAGCATAATAGAGGGCCGGCTCAAATCCAGAATCTGGTGGCAGACAGCATGACCCCAATTGTTAAACGGGCGGAACTGCTAAAATCCCAGTGTAGTGGGAATAATGAGGCTAAGACATTGATTGCGGATGCATTGACAATGATCGGATAAACCCAGTTCCAACTCTCTATTCGTAGAAGATACTTTGAAGTAACAGTTGAAGGAAAGGAGTGGGAATAGTGAAAACATTGTTTCCATGGTTGTTGATGAACTGAAATGTAAGGGATTAGACATAAGGAAACAATCAGTTGGAAGCTACATGCAAGTAGGATGTCTGATATAGTAGAGCTGCATGCTGTACAGACTTTAACACAGAGTCTAGTAAATAATGTAGAAAATGGCAATAGAGACAATACCCAATTAAGTGACAATATTGCAGCCAAATCCATGAAGGGAAATGAAAGAAGACATAATAGAGAAAACACCCAAAGTAACCAGATAGCAGCCAAACCAGAAAATGAAAGAAGAAATTCCCCACCTAGTTCTAATGGGAATTACAGGAAGGACTATTATCATACACAATACTACCAATGTGGATGATGCGGTGAAAACAAATTACAGTGGTACCACTTTAGAAAAAATAGAAGGAACAGAAAATGAATATACTATTTCATCAGCTCAAAATACTGAAGGTGTTTACTGTTTAGAATACTGCTGAAATTAGTATTTTAAGTGTTAAGTTACATTTGTGTTTTGTTGATATGATTACATAGTTACTTGCAATTGTACATATTTTATTCTGGTAGAAGGTCTGTGGCACAAGCCAAGCTCTTTGTCCTTATCTTCGTATGTTAGGGTTATGTCCGGTCACGATAATAGCATTGTATTTGAATTTAACTCATTCTACCAGCCTGCCACTTATTTGGTCGTGTTTATCTTCCTCCGTATTCTGTGCGCCACCGATAAGCGTCGTCGATTAGATTAGCCCAGTCCCGTATGCCGCGTATATGCGGCTGTGTAAAACTAGCTTTCACTCCCGAGCGACGCGTTGTGTCGGCGTCTACCATTGGTCGGAATCGCTTATTTTGGAAGCGTCCCCTGGATTTAAACGAATCAGAAAATTTGTTATATAGATGAAGGAAAGACTTCTTTACAAATTAAGTAAATATTGATATCTGGCGTATCATTTGAATAGTTGCTACGTAAATAAGATGGAAAAACAAGAGAATCGGCACTCGTTGTTTTGTTCGAACTTTCGTTCTATAATACGGCAGAGGAGTCGGACAGCGACATTGAATTGGGCGATCTGAGTAGTTCTAGCGATTTATCGTCGGAAAGTGAAGTTGAGGAGGGAGCCCCCAGGTTCATGATGCTGACAGGCGGATGCTCAACGATCGCTCCAACGTCCCGAAGCAACCTTTTTCTGGACCTCAGCCTGGCCCGACGATCGATTTAGACCCTGATTCTTCCGAGTTAGACTTTTTTTATCTGTTTTTCCCTATTTTCCTGCTGGAACAGATCGTAATTGAGACCAATCTGTATGCTAGGCAGAAGATACGAGAGAAGCCTGATCCCAGGTGGAGACCAGTAACCCAAGAAGAGATTCGAGCCTGGCTTGGTATCAGAGTCTATATGAGTATTCTCTATGTAAGTTCAATGTGATTGTGAATTTGTTATGTTTATAAGTACTGAATAAATGTTTCAATGTTTATTTATATAATTAATTAAATAATAAAAATGATAATTTATGCAATATATATGAAAATAAAATATTATCTTCATGATTTATAGTTCAGCCGTCTTGCTCGGAATTCAAACCATATGGATGAAGAGCGGTAACCGAGTCGACACAACATTTTTACAATAGTTTGCTTAGACCGGTGTGTGTAATTGTGGGTATACATGACTTGTACCTTTTGAACAACATTTGGCTATAATATCTGCATTTTGTATACTTTCAGCTACCACAGAGTGCCATGTATTGGTCGACTGATCCAATGTTTGGAAATCTGAGCGTGCGGAATACCATGAAGAGGGACCGATTCGACAAAATTACACAGTACATTCATCTGATAAATCGAACAACCAACCCGCAAAGAGGTCAACCTGGGCATGACAGACTTCACCATGTTCGACCCATCCTGGATGAGGTAATGACAAACTGTTTAAATTGAGTGTCGACGAGGCGATGGTGAAGTTTCGCGGGTGACTATCATTCCATCAGTACTTGCCTGCTAAGACGACCAAGTATGGCATCAAGGTGTGGATGAGGGCGGATCCAACAAACGGCTATGTAAACGAGTTCCAAGTCTACACCGGCAAGGAGGGGAACCACGCTGAAGTTGGACTGGCGGCTCGAATGGTTGAGGACATGACGCGGAAGGTCTGGAACAGGAACCATATCGTCAATGTGGACAACTTCTTCACGAGTCCTCTCCTGTTCCAGCGATTCCTCCAGAATGGAACATATGCCCATGGTACTGTGAGATCCAACAGGAAAGGCTTCCCCTTCCATCATTTGAGGAAGAAAGATGTGAAGCAACAGGGTGAATTTCGGAATTCTGTGAAGGGCGAAACAGTGGCAACTGTGTGGATGGACAAGAAACCGATCTTCTGCTTGTCAACAGCAGAAAATCCGTTCACGATCGCCAGCTCTGTTGACCGGAAAAGAAGGGATGGAACTGTGACACCTGTACCTGCCCCATCTGTCATCCCGGAGTACAACAACCACATGAATGGTGTTGACCATGCTGACCAGCTACGAACCGTGTACGGCACGTATCGGACATCCGGGAAGTGGTGGTTGTACCTGTTTTGGTTTCTGTTTGACACAGCGGTGACAAATGGTTTTGTACTGATGAAGGAATCACCAGAGGCTTAACCAAGACAGGTCCGGGTAAGCTGCGCACCATGATAAGAGTTCCGGATGGCATTGGCGAAACTTTTGATTGGGGATTATACGGAAAACGAGAGCGCTGTCCTTGCCACTCGGAATGTTGGATATTTTCCAAAGACCGCAGCGAAGAGGGCACATTGACGACAGTGCAGCAAGTCAAAGGTGCGCCGGGAAGTTAGGAATATGTGCAGCCAGTGTAATATACATCTTTGTGTGGACTGCTTCAAAGAATTTCATTCTGATTTGGTCAAAAACAAGTGAGCATCATGATTTTATGCTAACTTTTGGACTTACATAATAATTTTATTCAAATTGGACATATTTTGGATTTTAATTTTTTGATATTTGGACATAATTTTAAATTACACTTCTGGACTCATAACAATAATAATTCAAATAAAAAAACTGTTGAAGGGATATCTATAGCAAATCTATGCTATCACTGCCTGATGAGACCCATTGAGGGGTTGAAACAGTTTTTTTTGTTGGAAAAATAGTGAAACATATTGCTAAAATTCAGTTCAAATTGGAATACTGAAAAGAAAGATAAGTGCAAGTGTTGTGTGATAAAAAATTGAATTGTGTTATTTAAAAATGGATTATTATGCAGAGCTACAGATAAGCTGCATATTTCATTGCTTTTTCTTTCTCCCTCCTCTCAAAAGCCTATGAATTTGATTAAATACCCAAATAAAATTTGTGAATACCCAATCAAAATTGAAACTTGGAGGTAAAATACCCAATGGACTAAAACCTTATCTGTAGCTCTGATTATGGCTTGTTTCATTGAATATATGAGGTCAGAATTAAATATTTACTCAACATTTTATACTAACACATGTTTCAACCCTCACTAACCTTGTTATATGATGTTGCATGCTAATAAAAAACATATCGACGGTGCTGAACCAAAACCCCGTAACTCATTTTTGGCGCGAAAACTTTTTTTGCAGCATCCGCATCTGCTAGACGTCCCGCGAATTTCTGTCTTGTCGCCATTTAAATAGCCAATTGCGTTACTTAGATGGCAACAAGACAGAAATGCGCGGGACGTCTAGCAGATGCGGCAAAAAAGTTTTCGCGCCAAAATTGAGTTACAGGGTTTTGGTTCGGCACCGTCGATATGTTGATAAAGATAATTTTTGCTCTTTACAAATATGTACAGTTATGCACATGTTTTATTAATACTTTTTATGATATAGTGCCATAAATAAGACCACCATAGTTATCAAATCAGATTACCTACAATCTGATAAATAAGCCTAGGGAGTCAGAGCTGATAAATTCATAATAGCTGTAGGTGTTGAATAACTTTATGTTCATGTTTCCTCCTTTCAGTCTGCTTCCGAGAATTCTTCAAACAAAGCCGAGGCCATAATAGTGGCACCAATATGGCCTATGCAGAGTTGGTGGCCTCACTTACTCCACTTGATGTGTCAACCAGGATACTACCTACCATCTCCCCAAGAAATTCTAACACTGTATCACAAACCAGATCACAAACATCCTCTTCAGAAAATGACTCTAGGGGTTTTCAAGATATCAGGGAAGCCCTGTGCAAGCGAGGCTTTTCGGGGAAAGCTTCCTCTCTCATTGTTGACGGATGGAGGAAGTCAACAAAAACTCAATATGCATCGTTCATCAAACGATGGTTATCGTTTTGTCCTAGGAAACAAATTGATTCTCATAAACCATCTGTAAAAAGTGTTACTATGTTTTTGACTAGTCTATATTCACAAGGATTAAGTTACAGTGCTTTGGGCACTGCAGGAGCAGCGGTGAACGCTTATACTTCAATCTGTGGCAATGTTGACTTGAGTGACAATGTGTCATTGAAAAGATTCATGAGGGGTGAGCTTAACTGTAGACCAAACATTGCAAAACAACTACTTATCAGTACACAGACGCCACATAAAGGTGTAGCCAGGGCTACGGTGGCTAGATGGGTTAAAAGACTTATGTTACAGGCGGGTATAGACCGAACTTTTACTGCACATAGCACAAGAGCAGTAGCTACTAGCTTAGCCAGCGTGAAAGGAGTTTCGTTAGAGAAAATTAAACAAACTGCTGGTTGGTCCAATGCAAAAACATTTAACAAATACTACAACAAAAATGCAAAAACAACTATGTCAGTACAACAAGCAGTATTGAGTGTTAACAGATAAATTTGATATCTGTATATGTGATTAGTCACTATCTATGTATATATGTTACATGACTGTATTTTACTGTATATTACATATTAGTCAACTTATTCATGGTTTGTTAAAGTATCTATAAAATATCAACTCTAAAATCTCTGTTGGATCCCTATCAGGATGTTAGTGGGAGATAAAATGGGAAAATTAAACGAGACTTTCCTTGAATAGGGAAGTAGAAGTTTGATATATATTTCATCAACCACTAACTCCTGAAGGGTTACAAACACCCTCCCTCCTCTCCCTATTGTTTGAATTTTATGATACATACAGAGACAGGAACCGTTTGGTGAGGTTCATGTGACTGGTAGAGCTCTGAAGACTGATTCCACGTTTTTGGTCACGTGATCTCTGTTTGATCCCTTCAGGAGTTAGTGGTTGATAAAATATCAATCAAACTTCTCACAGGGTACAGTATCAAGAGTAATATCCCTTATGTAGTAATATATATAGATATATAAGGGTTATTTGAAATTTTGACAATGTTTTTTAACGAGTTGGTAAGGCACAAATATTCAAATTTCAATAAAAAATTAAATTGTTGCATAGAGGGCAATACTCTAAATGACCATTCTGAAAAGTTTTGTCAAAATCTAAATATTTTAAAAGAAAATGGCTTACAAAGTTGCTACAGATATCAGCGGTTACATCAAAAAATTTGAAAGTCTGATTTTGAGGTTTATATACATGCAGCTGGTCAAACCAGAATTTTAAATGTTATAATACTGTTAAATAAATGATATGACAGGTATTTCAAGGCTCAAATACTTAATTTGTGGTTTTTGCAAAAAACATTACCCCACCCACGTCGTGTAACATGTTTTGAAATTAGTCAAAATAAGAACATTTCGGGTACAAAAACAACTTTTTTTAATTGCATGATACATACGTGGTCATGTAAGAAGGTTTCAGAGGCAAATATGTCAATAAAAACGTTAAATGACAAAAATTGAAAAATTGACTAACCGCTGATATCTGCAGCCAAAATCCACACATTGAACCCTTGAATACATGTATATATATATTACTACATAAGGGAAACTACTCTTGATACTGTACCCTGTGAAACTTCCACTTCCCTTTTCAAGGTAAGTCTCGTTTAATTTTCCCAATTTATCTCTAGGAATGGTGTTAGGGTAGAATGAGTTAATGTCCTGATTAGCCCAGAACTTGTCTAAGTGGTTCTTGAATGATTTTGAAGTTTTGCCTCGTCTACATTTATTTAGGTGGTAAATATTCCACAAATCAATACAACGGTGGGTGAATGAATACTTTCTCAAATTCAAACATCCCCATTTCTTAAATAACATCTGACTATGCCCCCTGGTTCCCACTCTAACAATGTTGCTTCTTCTTGTTAATAGATAATCTGCGTCGTAGTTGTATTAGCTTTGTTGATCTTTCCAGTCATATGTTCCCCAACATTTAATTTACTATCTATTATAACACCAAATTGAATGTCCTTTTCAGAGTTTGTATATTCCATTGGTTGTAGGTTGTTATTCAAAATATATTGGAAATTTATTGTATTCTGTATAATAATGTTCCAAGTTCATTAAAGATTTTGAAATTCAAATATCATGGTATTTTCCTTAATGTAACGAAACCATTCCTTGCTGTAACATCAAATTCCTTGATGTAATATTTCTTGTTACATTATACTATATGATTCTTACCAATGACTTGCAATAAAGGTTATTTGTACACCACATACGCCCCAGCGTGAAAGGTTTGATGGGGAATACAAGGGTATATGAATGTCGACCCATAAGAACTCAACATACTTCCTACGTTCAACAACTAGTGAAGAGATTCCAACTGAATGGACTTCATATGAAGAAGCGCTTGCATTAAGTGACATTGAGGAAACCACCGTACATAACAGTGATAACGACAGTACTAACAACAGTGATAACGAAAGCGATAACAACAGTACTAAAGATAGTGTTATAGAAGATCACAACTCAACGGTTCCAGCAACCATGGCAAATCGTAAAATCAACATACACATGAGTGATTTCCATGGGAATCCAGGGGAGTCAGCTGCAGTTTGGCTGGCTTGTTATAATGACTTTACATATGTATCAGATTATATTGCTGAGGGAAAGAACCTGCATGCAGTTCTATTTGAAAGGACATGATGAGACCTGGTATCGATCCCAGCCAATCACCACTACAAGTTACTTTGCTAGACTTTCGGCAGCATTGAAAGCCAGATTTAATGGCAGTGATGGTATTAAAGAGGACATGACATATCTCAGTTCCCAAGCGAGAGTTGCCCGGAGTACTTCATTGGAGTGCTCTATATGAGTACTAATAAGGGATACCCATACGGACTACTAATTAACATTGCCATCAATGGGTTGCAGAAAGACATCATGTCAATAGTGATGCCCCAGAATCACCACACTCTGGAAGATCTCCAAAAAGCTTCCATATTGGCGGAAAGGACAATAAGATTTAACACCTCTTCCGTAGCAGCAGTGATGCCTGACATCAGTCAGCAACTGCTCAATATAACGGCTAAGTTTAACGAGTTAGAGATGAACCAACGTAAGCCGTCACCCATCCAAAATCGACGAGAAACCTGGAGCCAGAGACGGTACAATCATAACCAGCCACGACCACAACAGAACAGACAATGCGCCAATTTAGAACTTTGTGTTCAGTTGGACATTACTTGAAAATATTAGAAAAGCAGTTATACTAAACAGGTGGTATAGTTCAATTTGGAACCCATGACCTTTTAGACAAGTCTATTTGTGCGGGTAACCCGTGATTTATTGATTTGAATTGTCATGATTTAAAGATATGCTACTTACTAATGTGTGTTATACATAAAATTATTTGAGTAGTCAATCCCACGCCAATCTTTATCGGCGAATGGATTAAACTTTAAAAGTGCCGTCATGGCTCAATGCTCGAAATCGAACTATAGTCACAGTTATCAGACACCAATGGCATACTCCGGCGAGCAGAAACATAGAGCTTCATCAACGACATTGCAACAACACATTATGCAAGTGTCCACCTACAACGTTCACGAGTTTACGAAGTTGTCAGCGCATAGCGGCACTTTGTAAAAGTTTGGTGAGAGAACCCGGCTGCAGCACTACTAAGCTGTTGCAGCTTTCCCGATACCTCTACGGCACAGCAAGTGAGAATCCCCCATACTTGAAGAACTGACAGCTATATGGTAGAAACAGAAGGTTACTCTACAATGGACCATAGCTGACGCATAGTTTTACAAAAATAGAATTGCAGATAATTTAGTTGAAATGCTTTTACAGCGGGAATGGCAGAGGACTGGAAATTCTAAATGTGGACGTTGTAGTCAGATACATAATTTTAATTCTACATGTAAAGCTTTGAACCGGAAATGTTATAAATGTAGATCATATGGTCATTATTCAAATCTCTTGTAAAACCAAGATGACCAATGATCAACCTGACCAACAACAGAAAACCACGGAACCAATCATCATTCTGAAGGAAGATCCTATAGAAAAGGAAAGTGCATATTTATGTTGTTTAATGACTTTTAATAGTGTAGAAAGTGTTAATTTAAAGAAATTGTGTGGATTTAATTCAGCTATCCCTAGATCAAATAAAGTGAAAAAGTTACAAAAGAAGCTGAATCAAGTCTCAAAAGAGTTAAATGAACTGAAGCAGTGTACCCATCTACCATCTAAACTTAAGGCTGTAAATGAAATAGAAGTATCAAATTGTGAACACAAATTGAAATCGGGATGTAAGGCAGCTAAACCAAATAAAATATGTACACAATTTTGATGGAAGAAATAAAATTGTTGACAACATGGTTCAGTGATCATGTTGCTTTAGTGTTTGAACCTGAACATGATCCATTCTCAATGTATTACCGAAGCTTGCCTTTCAATTGTGGACATTGTGGCTCACTGAAGTATCATAAAGAGCATGATTGCGTAGCACGTATGACGCAAAGAATGTATAAAATAACATGCAAGCTCTGTGGTATTGGTACTAAAGACAAATGCCACCTGTCAGCACTCTGTCCAAACAAGCCATTTTAATATGTACTTTATTTCTTGCTTACTTTCAGGTCGAAAATTTCAAAAAAGCAGGGGAGAACTGTAAAAATGCATATTTTTACAATATTTCTTGTTACATTATACTATATGATTCTTACCAATGACTTGCAATAAAGGTTATTTGAAACCATACATCTGTCATCTATTATTATTTGCAGAAAATAAAGGGTCAAATTAACCGTACAGCATATCGGTCCAACGAAAGAACATACACAAAAAACACCACATCCAACTGCGTAAAAGGTTTCTGACGTTAATTTCAGTCTATAACAATCTATATGATATATCCATAAAGTTCATATTGCACACAAAGTACATTTAATTTAACAAATGAAGTAATTTGACACAAAGTCAAACACAGAGTTCTCTTATTTTATAAAGTCAACTTATTTGTTTCTTTCATTACACACAGTAATATAGTTTCAACTTTTTCCAAATATTATTATTTAATTAGTGTTCAAATGTTCTAATTCTAAAAGTTTTCATAATTTTCTATTTTACTTCAAAAATTACTAAATATCATATAACAATCTCATTGGTCAGACAATTACTTATTTTAACATTTACATTTCATTGGTCAAATCTATCGATTGCTTGAACAATCATAGCTAGAAGCCAAAAGCTTTAAACTTGATAAACAACTTAAATCTTTCTCAATTAGACAGCTTGCTTGTACACAATAGGTCTTAATCAAGCTTAACACTTAAAAATATATTTGGTGACAAACTGTCTCAACTGGACAGGAAATGTTGATTAAATAATGAAAAGCCATTTGGCATAAGTATACATACTTATGTTTGTATGATATCCCCAAATATGGTAATTAAACATATTTCATTTTATCAAACTAACTTGAAATATTACAATTAAGTCAAAATTTATAACCAAAATTATGAAATTCACATTCCTTACAAAACAACAATTAATTTGATACTAAATATGCCTATATATATTTATACCAAATGAATAAATAAAGTCTTTAATGATTTAAAAATTCTGGAAAATAAATCTTTATAACGATACATTTCGATGGCTTAGATTCATACATATTTAGAATAAGCATCACAAGGCGCTTCTTATGAGTCTTTTTTCATAAAAATCTGAACTTGTCATGTTGACCAAAATGAAGTTGTAAAAGTTTGTTTTACCAAATTAAGTAAAGAGTAAATGTCAGACAGTTTTTCCATGTTTTCTCAAAATATCGATTTGGTAGTTACAACCTTCTAATTCTAACCATCGATTTGGTGACAAGAAATATTGTAAAAATATGCATTGTTACAGTTGTATTAGCTTTGTTGATCTATATTCAGTCATATGTTCCTCAAACTGGACCTCTGATGTGAACATAAGAAAATCTGTTTAAGAAATTCTGTTAGTAAGGATCATTTATCTTGTACTCAGTCCATCTTTAATGGTTAGTAAATATGTTTGGGAAATACAATTTATGTGTATCATTTATTGTTGTTATTTTATTTGTGTTTTGTTTTGATGCCTTTGAAGATGCTGTATATACGAGGGCCATTCAAAAAATACGTAGACAACATCGATTGTTTAACTATCTATCACCCGAATTTCATCAAAATTGGTAGAAATTAGGTTCTACCGGTTTTGAATTCAGTGCATTTATTTATCACGAACAATATATGTTATATTCGAAAATATGGTAGTTATAGCAACGTAAAATTGAGCACACGGGGCAACCCATCGATTTATCCCGTAGAAAATTGGTGTTGATTTCTTCAACCCATCACTTATCTTTAACGGTTGCTAATCCTTAATATAATTAATGTGTATATCTTTTGAGACTATATACGTCTGTGTTTCAAATTATGATGTCATAATTTACAGGGTTACAGAGATATTGGTTATAATACAAAGTCACTCTTACAAGCGTAAAGAAAACGTGACGTCGCGTTAAACCACAAGGGAACGCGTAATACTGAAATTGTGTGTTGCGCTTGGTATAAACAGTTTTTAAACACACATACTTACTTGACTCGTGGCCGAAAAATGGATATTTCACCTGGAGGACGTGCCGGAACATCATGTAAAACATACAGTGCTGAAGTTGTATATATTTCTTGATTCAATCAGCTTAAACATGTCTCGTGGAGTCAAAATTTCGCTTTTCTGGACGTAAAGACTTTAGTATGGGCGCGATGTTGGGTACGTGAGTATAAAACTCGAAACAACAAATGCAATAATGAATGCTATTTGTTCTTTTTTATAAGTTTAATCCGTCATTGTAAATTGGTCATTATACAAAATGGTTGGAGTTGTACAATGAGTATTATTGTGAGAATTTGGAAGATGTTGTAAGGTTACAGAAACTTATGACGTCAACAACGACGTCTGGACTTGCCCCGTGGTCACTATAGGTGCAATGCATAAAACACGACCCTCACTTAACCATTGGTCCGATGTTTATAAAACGTTTGGATTTTGGCTAAGAAAGGGGGTGCAGCAACATAGCAAATAATAATTGATTTATCTGAAAAAATAAGCTAGCAAATTGATTTGGCTACGTATTTTTTGAATGCCCCTCGTACATGTGAAAGCCAGATGCTTACGGAAATAATGTGCCCTCTTCCAAGCTTTAGTGATGGATGAGGAGCTTTATTAGAGTAAGCTTGGGCTAAGCATGTATACCCTCACTTTCATGGTTTTAGCTTATTATATGTTATATGTTATTCCCACCCTTAGTTTGAGTGTCCTATAGAAAAATGTGCAACACAGTTCGTTCGAAGAAGTTATGTGCCGTTGCATCTACTGAAAGCACATGGATATACAAAGCACCAGGCTAAGGATATGGTAAAAGACTTGACGACTATTCCTGAACGGCCAGAAATGGACTACGAGGATACTTCTAGTTTGGATGAATGGCTTGATGAGCAAGTTTTATTTTAGCTCCTTCAACAATTACACCCTCCAACAAAAGTTACAACAACTAGAAGTATTGGGATGTTTTCAGCTCCTTAAACAACAACAACCCCAACAAGAGTTTATAGTGCCGCATATAATTAACACATAACATTTGCAAATGAGAGAGTGTACATTTTTTCGACAACGGGCCCACTTTGACATTTGACTTTTCAACAATGATACCTTGGAGGTCAATGCAACTGCAGCATCCCTGAGGGATTTGCTGGAAGATGTAAGGGTCTTTGTCTTCAAACTCTCTGGTTTCATAAAGAAGAAAGAAGGAGGACAAGATAGTGTTTCAGTGAAGGAAGGGGAATTCACGCCCCATGACTGAAAGTACAAATAGGACAAGATAGAATAATGTACTCCACATAAGATAGGCGATACATTTTATAGTGTCTCATTTGCTATAGTAGTGACTGTATTCAGTGAAACATTGTTAAATGAAATGCTAAGTTGATCCAACTTATACACTTTTTAACAACCTGAAAGTATTGGATACTTTGGGAATAGAGTTACCCTTCAGACACTGTGTATAATTAGAAACATCGGTGTCCGGTATACATCGTTAGGAGGAATTGTTGAAGTTACTTCCTTTTCTGACATTTCTGATCAACAGTGTGAGTTAAGGGTACACCCAGAAGTGGTAAGACGTGTTAAGAGCATTGCCTACTCCGTGAGCAATTTTGGATGGTTACTGGCGAAGGTGCTGTTTGCAGAAGAGGAACTTCATGTGAAGAACTACAGCGGTAGGAAAGGGAAGGAATGTCTCCAGGGAGAATTTATGCCATAGATCATGCATGCGTGAATGTTTACGGAGAAAAAGAACTTCATGAGAAGAACTACAGCGGTAGGAAAGGGAAGGAATGTCCGTCTCCAAGGAGAATTCATGCCATAGAACATGCCTGTCTGGATGTGTACGGAAAAGGACAGCACAAAAGGACCTGTTGAATGCAGTTAACTCAGGCATTAGGAATCTTAGAAGACAACGATGATAAGCTAAAAACAGAAATGTTTCGGACGAAAAAAGAACTTTGTGTCTACTCCAAAGACAAGCAATTACTAGATATAGGAGCAACCGAATAAATACCATTATTAGAGTGTCAAAGAAAAGGACACACAGATCTTTCAGCGAAAGGGAACCAACAGAAACACTTAGATGTTGAAGTTGTGTCGTTGATGGAAGAGTGCTGCAGGAAAATGATAAAATACTAGAGGCTTGTAAGGACCATTTCAAGGACCTGGCTGAGGGGAATTTTACAAGATTCAGCCTTGCAATTTTGTATCACCATGAATGGTGCTATGATCATTGTTATTTGTGGACTCTTCACACATCTATATACAGTTTCTAGGCCACAGAAGTCCGGTGAATAGGCATGTCGTGGTAGACAAGCTGCAAGAGTGGGAACGTGAAGCCTTTTATTTTGTGGATATAGTTATTAGAAGTCACGTATTTCTCGTGCCAGTTATAAAATCACACCTCACATGCGAGGAACTGAATATGTTGAACAATCTTGTTGATGATATCAAAATGTACACTCGATAAACTAATAAAATTATGAATGCTTATAAACATGGTTGAATCATGATCTTTATCAATAAACATGCCCTAATCTAGTTATTGTATTGTTTATATTATTATAATACTGTTAAGATTTCCATTATTATTATTATGTATTATCTTTTTTATTGCCATGACTTCACCATGACTGCATTACATTATATTTAAACATGTAACATGCATTATGTATACTCATGTGTCGTAATTACGATTTGGGTTTATAAAAGGTATGTTCTGTTCTGTTCTGTTCTATAGTATGTGGACCATATTGAAAATTGGTTTTAAACCAAATATGTCATCAACTATAAACTAGGCCGTTATTATTATAATATAATATAAAAATTAAATCTCATGCGCGGTTGATAGCCATATCTGCTGTAAGATGACTAAGCGTGATAGCATTTTACGCATAGAGGGCCGGTAAAAGTACAAATGGCCAATTGACTTTGTTCAATGTTTGATGACATGACCAATACTGGTGCTAACATATGTCTGGGTATATTTATACTTTCTGTTTGTTATTTACCAGTTTACGTTACACTCTGGACATTGTGTCTGTGAGTAAAAATAATAGTTTTTGTTCAAGACAATGGACAAAATTGTATCAGACAATGAAGAGGACGTTTTGTCCCTTCCTAGTGTTGGTTCAGAAGATGAATTCTCCGGATTTGAGGAAGAAGAAGTTCCACTTGAATGACACTAATATCCATCTTTTGAAAGACAAATTGGGGTTGGTACCCGGCCCCTCAATCTTCAAGTAAGAGGCCTTATTTACCATTATATTGTAAGGCTGACATAATCTCTTCATCTTAATCTTAGGTCTGGACACTTCAAAGAACTTGATCGCTGGTCTGTCCCTTTGTATCGGTCAACCCTATTGTTTTTACGATCTCACTTTCAGAATGCCAAAGAAATATGCCTAAAAATGCCGTGGCACAACACAGCTTCATACTGAATAAGACCTTGGAGTGGCTGTGAATGCTGTGAAAAATGGTATGTCTATCAGGAAATCTTCTGAGGTGTACAATGTGCCTCGATCAACAATAGGAGATAGGATCAGTGACAAACATGCACTGCACGTGAAGAACGGCTGTCCACTACATATACCCATGCGAAGGGGAAGATAAGACCGCTGAATTTCTGTTCGGAGATGATCTACTAGTAGATCAAAAGGTAGAAAACTATGAAAAAGAGGAAAGGCAGTCTCAGAAATTGAGTGGACAAAAAATACATTAAAATCAAAGCCTTTTTAGGCCAACATTTCCAAAAAGGGAAATCATACTATCAAACCCAACAACACTCAAATCAAAGACACAACCCAAAATGGGGGAAACATGCTCAACGGGGGAAATCCCACACCCAAAGAAGGTCACATCACGGAAGGAAGTATCTGCAAGTAAGAAATTTACTGAACAAAACACTCCTCAAAACTTTTGTGGATGGCAAATCGGAAAAATTGCTCAAATTGGGAAAAGTTGACATATGAACCCTGGACTATTATGTACTGTATCTGGTATTTCAGAAAAAGAAGTTGAACTAAAGAAGTTGGGAAACAAGTTGGTTTCAATATTGAAAGAGTGTCAGAGAGGAGAGGCTGCAGTCAGTGCATTGCAAAATGTGATCGAGGAGATGGCCAATAAGGAGAAGGTGGCGACCAAAGGGGACAAAAAAGGACACTGAAAGGAGTTCAAGAATTAAAACCAACAATATGCATACCAATTATATTTTTTAAAAGATATTACTTGTTTAAGATTGTGTTCTTAGGTTTCAGATTTGGTGAAAGAAACAACATCAGAGACCTCCAAATCTCCTGATAAACTAGCCCTTGGGCTCCTAGAGTTAGTGTTGACGAAAGCTGAGGTGCCAAATGTGACAATATATGGAAATAAACAGCATGAAAAAGTCCTATGTGTGAAAGAAAGCGCAAAGCCCTTAAAGTAATTTGTTAATAATGGTTTTTTTATTTGATAGACACCATCTATCACCATCTGCCATTCAAACACAGGCAACATCATTTTATACGCAGATGCAAACCAATACCTCAGTCTTTCAGCCATCGACCTCTTGTCAGCCAGAATCCCCAAAAGTATACATAGATTTGGACGCATCTTACTCGTAGGTTCAGGAAGAGGGTGATGTGTAACCGTGTTTCATGTATAAGTCATTGTTGGTATTCAGAGGTTACTATAGTATACAAATTGCTTACCTATACACCAGATAATAATTGGTAGCACGTGACCAGTATATAATATATTTTGCGAGTTGATTTGTGTAAGGTCACGTGTTGTCCGACCTAGGGTATGATTCGTTGCGGCACAAGCGAGAATCTGAAGGAGTGGAACTGAAATCTGAAGTTTGGGCAGTTCATACCAGGTCTTCAGACTGCTAAGACGTAACTAAATAGTATATCGTTAAATATTGTATGGACTTATTTTATATTATATGTGTACAATTGTTGGACTATAGTGAAATAAAATATGATGAACTGGATAAAGTGATTTTGTTGAATCAATGGACTCTGTCTATAATGTATCTATATAAATTAATAATATAAGTGCATTATAACTAATCCGACAAACCTACATATAAGATCCAGAGGCAATTAGCTCAACTTATCATAAGCAGGCACCAGAAAGGGCAACCCCGAGGTTACACGAATGGGGACAACAGAACCTATACACTCGACAGTGAACCTGCAACTTCTAGCGGCTACACATCCCCAGAAAACGCCACAGGTGTAAATCAGTCATGTTTTCAGATGATGAATTATATAGTTCTGACGAACATTTTGATGATGAATAACTAGATGAATTTTTTTACAATTGAACATAGAAGGAATTTTCCAAAATATACTACATTTCTACGCTATGGTAGTTGTAGTTTACGACATTTGCTACACTGTGGTTGTTCTGTTGATATTATGATATCGGTATTACTACACTGAGGTACAGTTTATAAGATTTTTGCCAAATACAATAGTCTTTATGAAGCTGAAACACGTAGAAAATG
This sequence comes from Spisula subtruncata, assembly GCA_963678985.1. Classification (NCBI taxonomy): domain Eukaryota; kingdom Metazoa; phylum Mollusca; class Bivalvia; order Venerida; family Mactridae; genus Spisula; species Spisula subtruncata. The sequence goes on along the minus strand of OY787673.1, from coordinate 13,900,122 downwards.
TATACGCTAAATCGTCAGTAATATACTAAGCGTTCGTGAAATATACATCAAAACAGAATTAGAAACTTATGTTATAAATTAAATAGTTCAATATACGTATACATATCTGCTAGTGAGATGCGAACCCGTGTACCTAGGCTATGCTATGGACCGATTTGCTTATCTTTCAGGATTGTTGATGTTTCAAGTTAACTTCATCTATAAAGTACTGATTTTCCAGATCAGGCCGGTATTCCATGTGTATGCGTCCGTGTTCTGCTTCCGCATTCCACATGCGGACACATATACCCTATTTCATGCATCCGCTAACTGGAGAAGCGACACTTAAATCGCAGCGCAGACGCAGATATTCCATATGTTCGTGTCCCGCGTCCGCGTTCCGTATCAGCGTTCACTTACTTGCCTTTCTGTGTTAACACATCAGTGTATTTTTTAATCAAAATACCGTTTTTAGAATGCATAAGAAACTTTGAGTTTACATCTTTTTAATACAAAGTATCATGCACAATGAAATATGTGTGTGAATCTTTTAAAACGGGACGTAAGTTCTGGCCGAACAATTTGAAACCACAGAAATTCATTAGAAAGAAAGAAGACCCTGGTAGGAGTTTGAGAAGAGGTCAACACATGACGAGGCAAACAAAAGATGGGAAGATGGTGGCAACTGTGTGGAAGGACTCTAAACATGTGTACAATTTGAGTACATGCTTCAATCCATTCGCAAATGACCAGGACAAAGTCCTCAGAAAGCAAGTAAATGATGAAGGAAAATGGGAAAAAACGGAATATCCATGTCCACCTGCTCTAGTTGAATTCAACAAATACATGGGAGGTGTAGATTGACATGATCACCTAAGATCTGACTACACGGTTCAAAGAGCAAGCGTAAGATGATGGACCTATTTTGTATGGTTTGCTGTGGACATAGCCCTGGTGAACAGCTACATCATGTACAGGGGCGTTAACCCAAAGGCTAGCTACTCACCAAAAGTTCCAGATGAGGGTAAGTTCGCTTTTCATAAAGCTTCATGCTTAAAATACAAGAAGCAGTCACTGACAGCCATATCTCCGGCTGAAGGAAAAATTGAGTTAAACGACAAATATTGTCACGAATCTTAGCTTCATAAAGATTACCACTACAGTTGAATTGTTGTTGATGATGCAAGATTATTTGACAAAATTCCATGAGAAATATACTAAACGGATTTAAAAACGCGACACTGGGGTATGTTGTATTACTGCAGACGGTTCAAGTTAATGCCTATATTTTAGTAATGAAAATTAAGAGTCAATTTATTACCGTCATTTTGGTACCAAAATGATAAAAATCAGATGAGTATTAATAAATATATTGTACAATCAATAAGTCGATCCAGAAAACGAAAGTCGCATTCTGACCATTTGGCAATAGGTATAGCGCCGATCGATGTATTCAAATCGCGCGGGCTTATGTTTGACGGTAGCACCATGGTTAAATTTATTTCGATGTTTTTGTATCGGTTATTTTGTCAGTAGGACATATCTTAAACCTACGAGGCCGAATGTATCATTTTATGGGATTATCTGAAGCTACGCCGAATTCGGCTACGTCATCTTAAGACAGTACAGGACCTCCAAGTTGCACTACAGACAGAATGGCGACGGATCCCTCACGCATTTATTCGAACATTGTGCAGTTCGTACATTGTACAATGACGTGTTGCTGTTAGAAACGCCGGTGGAGGACATTGTCTATTTTAAAACTTTGATGAACTGTATTAAATACTCATCATGTTGTGACATGTTACATATGTGTTAATCAATGATCATTTCAGTGAAATCAAATGTATTCACTTTTATGGAATACAAATCAATGAAATCACACCATGTGTGCTAAAGCATCCTTAATAACCAATTGCATCATTAGGTGATTTCTGTTTCTGGGAACATGGTTTGCGTACGATATAGACACATTTTAAATAATTGGGTACATGTCATTTATTCCGTTTAATTAAGAATGTTTGTATAAAGTTAAGACTGTCCTTACGTAGCCGAAACATTCGACTTTGTTATTCAGAAGTGCACTCGATACGCCGATAAAGATGTTACTTTCGTTTTCTGGACAAATGTCTTATTCACGCTATAATTTATTTAATACCTGTTGGATTTTAATACATTTGGTATCAAAATGACGACATTGAATTTACCTTTACGGAAATACCAAGATATTTGATATAGGAACTCGCTTACCTAAAATATACCAACATACCCAAGTGTCGCGTTTTTAAATCCGTTAACCATATGTAAAAAATTAACAAAGGGCATTAACTCTGTCAAAAATGGTTGAATAAAAAAATCTGTATAAAGAGGAGGAATGGCAGGGTAAGACCCTGTCTGGATTGAGGGTCCAAAAAAGTGGTAATGAGAGTCCGGCTTTGGAGGATCTTTCAAAGATGAAAATTATATATGGTAAAATTTATTTTTTTTTTTTTTTTTTTTTTTTTTTTTTTTTCGTTTCGGGCCCACAAGGGTAACCCCATTTATTGTCCCCGTCTGTTGGTTTTGTGGGGGTCGGAGAATCATCCCCCACAAACCTTACAATATTCAACAACATAATTAATTAAACAATAAATACAATGATAGAATGAAGAAGGTCAATAATAACAATGCAATATAGGGGACAATAGAAGGGGCTTTGGACCTTTTTCCGTCAAACAGTGACAAAAATAATAACAAGTTTCACCACCTTTATGTAATCTAGAGTATGACCATGTTTCTTTTTTCTGTACCTATGTTTGGAGACAAATTTTTTTAACAATTTCCCAGCTTTTGTTTTCTATTTCTGTAATGCCTGATTTAAAATATATCTCCCATGCAAATTTTAAGCTATTTTTTAATGTTACAGTACTAGGTAAGATTTCTTTTCTTTTGCATAAGTAAATATATTTTTTAAATTCAAGAAAAAGAATATCGATAGGTATGTATTCCTTTTTTCCACATCCTAATATGATAGCTATCATATTTATCTTAAAATTTGGGTTAAAAAGTATGATTTCATCATTTAAAAATTGTATTATTGGTTTTATTCTGCAGCATTCCCAAAATAAATGACTTATCGTTTCTTCTTGCATTTGGCAGAAAGTACATAGATTATTCTGTTTAATTTTCATTTTGAAGAGTAAGGTATTGGTAGCTAGAATTCTATGTACAATTCTAGTTTGTAACCATTGTATGTATGTGTCCCTGGTATATTTAAAAACATAGCTATATATAAAGTCCCAGTCAATATTGTTGTTACTTACAGATTCCCACTTGGGGTTGCTTGTGGGTATTTCATCATTTTTAATCAGTGTTTTATATACAAATTTATTAGCATCCTTTTTTGTTAGAATTGGATGAATATAGCAACTCATGCTTGGATTTAGAAAGTGTTTGTTTTTCTCTAACGTTATATTTTTCTTTTTTAAGTATTTATTGACAGTGTTTCTGAGACCATAGTATAGTAGGAAATTTAATTTTTCTCCTGTTATATCTTCTAGGTATTTTATTTTAACAAATTCTCCTTGATCATTAACTACATCTTTAATAAATCGTATTCCTTTTTTGTAGAAGGAAGGTAGATATATATATTTATTATCTATAAGTATATTGTTGTTGTAGAAAAGTGGCATATTAAGTATTTGTGTTGTGTCACTAATAGACAATTTATCCAGAAAACAAATATAGGATTTTAACACATCTATCCAAAAATTGTTTTTTATTTTTGAAATGATGACGTCACAGTATGTTTTGCCACAGTTGAGAAGTTTATCCATGTCAAATATAGAGTTAACGAGATTGTAGCATTTACTTTTGCTGTTATGGATATAATTTTTTAACCATTTGATTTTTAGACTGCATATATAACTTGAGATGTCAATCATTTTTAAGCCACCTTCTTGATAATCTTTTATAAATATTGAATATTTTATTTTATTTTTACCCTTCCACACAAATTCATTAAATGTATCTGTAAGATTTTTTATGAATGTTTTGTCAGGAGTCGGCATGCTTATAAATAGATGAGTTAATATAGGCAGTAGCATAGCTTTTACAACTGTTATTCTACCTATAGGTGTTAGGTTGCGTCTTTTCCAATACAGTATGCTATTTTTTATATTTTGTAGTTTTTCCTTGAAGTTTAAATCATACATCTTCTTTAAGTCAACATCAAAATTTAGGCCTAATAACTTGAATTGGGTATCACCCCATGAAAGTTTCCATCTTGTTTTAATTGACCTAGTACTGTATTTAAGGGAGCCTAACCATATTAACTTTGTTTTGTCAAAGTTTATTTTGAGGCCGGATATCAATGAGTATCTATGTAGCGTGTTTAGGGCAGAGTTCAATGATATATCGGTTCCAACTAATAATAAAGAAGTATCATCTGCGAACTGAGAAATCTTATATTCCTTATCATCAATATGTATTCCTTTGATATTTTTGTTCTGTCGTAGTTGTATTGCTAAAATTTCCGAACATAGAATAAAAAGATATGGTGATATTGGATCCCCTTGTCTGCAACCCCTTTCAACTTTGAAGAAGTTTGAAAGATATCCATTTAGTTGTACACAGACTTCTGTATTATTCAAGAACAGTTTGATCCACTTTTTGAACATATTACCAAATTTAAAAAAATTGAGAGTTTTTTCTATGAAATTAAAAGATATTGAATCAAAAGCTTTTTCAAAATCTATTAGTACAAGCAGACCAGGAATTTTATTTAGTTCTGTGTAATCCATTATGTCATATAATAACCTTGTGTTTTCCCCAATATAACGACCTTTTACAAAACCTGTCTGGTCATTTGAAACTAATACACTTAGTACTTGTTTTAATCTATTTGCTATGCTACCAGAGGCAAGTTTATATAAGACATTTAATAGAGTAATTGGTCTCCAATTTTTCAGGAATTGTTTTGGTTTATTTTCCTTCGGGATGCAGGTTATTGTACCCAACTTAATATTTTTTGAGAACGAATTCAATAGAAATGCATGATTTATAGCATTTACAACAAAGTGTCCTATTTTTCCCCAAAAAACCTTGAAAAATTCTGAAGTAAAACCATCACATCCTGGGCTTTTATCATTTTTCATGTGTTTTAATGTTTCAGCTACTTCAGTATAAGTTAATAAACCTTCAAGTCCATTTGCTTGATCTGAATTCAGTTTTGGTACATCACATCCATCCAGTTCATTTTCTATTTCAAAATCATCTACCAAAGCCTCCTTACTATACAGAGATTTATAAAAATGACCAGTTTCTTGTAAAATTTTATTTTGGTCAAAGATGAGTGTACCATCTTCTTTTTCTATAAATGATATTGTTTTATTAGTAATAAAATTCTTTTCTAGATTGCAAAAATATTTCGTGGCTTTTTCTCCATGTTCAACCCAATTTGCCCTGGCCCTTATAAAAGATCCTTTAAGTTTAGCATGTCTTAATTCCTCTAGTTGTTTTTTTAGGAAAACTAATCTGTCATTATTACCAGATAAACATGATTCAATGTCAGTTATTTCTTTTAGAAGATTTTCTTCATTTTTATTTCTCTGTTTCGCTAAGTAGCTAGAGTGGGAAATCGTTTTTCCCCTAATTTCCATCAATAGAGTCTCCAGAAAAAGTTCATCATTTATAACAAACTGTATATTTGATCTATCCATATTTGAGATATTATTTACATTATATACCGGTATACAATACTGCAAAATGATTTCATCAATCTTTGTATTAATACCTTTTAAAAATTCTATGTCATGTAGTAATGAATTATTGAATTTCCAAAAGCCTTTTCCATGTGATGCAGTTTGGAGGCACATTTCAAGAAATATGCTTGAGTGATCTGATTTATAACTGATATCAATATTACATTTTCTAGCACAGTTGAGTAAGCTATTTGTAATTAAAAAGAAATCAAGCCTGCCCTGTTAATTGAGGACAGAAATTTAGTTGATCCTTTTCGTGAATTTCACGGAAATCTCAAAAGATATACATGGAGAAGAATGAATCCTGTACAACAGGGCAGGCTTGATTTCTTTTTAATTACAAATAGCTTACTCAACTGTGCTAGAAAATGTAATATTGATATCAGTTATAAATCAGATCACTCAAGCATATTTCTTGAAATGTGCCTCCAAACAGCATCACATGGAAAAGGCTTTTGGAAATTCAATAATTCATTACTACATGACATAGAATTTTTAAAAAGTATTAATACAAAGATTGATGAAATCATTTTGCAGTATTGTATACCGGTATATAATGTAAATAATATCTCAAATATGGATAGATCAAATATACAGTTTGTTATAAATGATGAACTTTTTCTGGAGACTCTATTGATGGAAATTAGGGGAAAAACGATTTCCCACTCTAGCTACTTAGCGAAACAGAGAAATAAAAATGAAGAAAATCTTCTAAAAGAAATAACTGACATTGAATCATGTTTATCTGGTAATAATGACAGATTAGTTTTCCTAAAAATACAACTAGAGGAATTAAGACATGCTAAACTTAAAGGATCTTTTATAAGGGCCAGGGCAAATTGGGTTGAACATGGAGAAAAAGCCACGAAATATTTTTGCAATCTAGAAAAGAATTTTATTACTAATAAAACAATATCATTTATAGAAAAAGAAGATGGTACACTCATCTTTGACCAAAATAAAATTTTACAAGAAACTGGTCATTTTTATAAATCTCTGTATAGTAAGGAGGCTTTGGTAGATGATTTTGAAATAGAAAATGAACTGGATGGATGTGATGTACCAAAACTGAATTCAGATCAAGCAAATGGACTTGAAGGTTTATTAACTTATACTGAAGTAGCTGAAACATTAAAACACATGAAAAATGATAAAAGCCCAGGATGTGATGGTTTTACTTCAGAATTTTTCAAGGTTTTTTGGGGAAAAATAGGACACTTTGTTGTAAATGCTATAAATCATGCATTTCTATTGAATTCGTTCTCAAAAAATATTAAGTTGGGTACAATAACCTGCATCCCGAAGGAAAATAAACCAAAACAATTCCTGAAAAATTGGAGACCAATTACTCTATTAAATGTCTTATATAAACTTGCCTCTGGTAGCATAGCAAATAGATTAAAACAAGTACTAAGTGTATTAGTTTCAAATGACCAGACAGGTTTTGTAAAAGGTCGTTATATTGGGGAAAACACAAGGTTATTATATGACATAATGGATTACACAGAACTAAATAAAATTCCTGGTCTGCTTGTACTAATAGATTTTGAAAAAGCTTTTGATTCAATATCTTTTAATTTCATAGAAAAAACTCTCAATTTTTTTAAATTTGGTAATATGTTCAAAAAGTGGATCAAACTGTTCTTGAATAATACAGAAGTCTGTGTACAACTAAATGGATATCTTTCAAACTTCTTCAAAGTTGAAAGGGGTTGCAGACAAGGGGATCCAATATCACCATATCTTTTTATTCTATGTTCGGAAATTTTAGCAATACAACTACGACAGAACAAAAATATCAAAGGAATACATATTGATGATAAGGAATATAAGATTTCTCAGTTCGCAGATGATACTTCTTTATTATTAGATGGAACCGATATATCATTGAACTCTGCCCTAAACACGCTACATAGATACTCATTGATATCCGGCCTCAAAATAAACTTTGACAAAACAAAGTTAATATGGTTAGGCTCCCTTAAATACAGTACTAGGTCAATTAAAACAAGATGGAAACTTTCATGGGGTGATACCCAATTCAAGTTATTAGGCCTAAATTTTGATGTTGACTTAAAGAAGATGTATGATTTAAACTTCAAGGAAAAACTACAAAATATAAAAAATAGCATACTGTATTGGAAAAGACGCAACCTAACACCTATAGGTAGAATAACAGTTGTAAAAGCTATGCTACTGCCTATATTAACTCATCTATTTATAAGCATGCCGACTCCTGACAAAACATTCATAAAAAATCTTACAGATACATTTAATGAATTTGTGTGGAAGGGTAAAAATAAAATAAAATATTCAATATTTATAAAAGATTATCAAGAAGGTGGCTTAAAAATGATTGACATCTCAAGTTATATATGCAGTCTAAAAATCAAATGGTTAAAAAATTATATCCATAACAGCAAAAGTAAATGCTACAATCTCGTTAACTCTATATTTGACATGGATAAACTTCTCAACTGTGGCAAAACATACTGTGACGTCATCATTTCAAAAATAAAAAACAATTTTTGGATAGATGTGTTAAAATCCTATATTTGTTTTCTGGATAAATTGTCTATTAGTGACACAACACAAATACTTAATATGCCACTTTTCTACAACAACAATATACTTATAGATAATAAATATATATATCTACCTTCCTTCTACAAAAAAGGAATACGATTTATTAAAGATGTAGTTAATGATCAAGGAGAATTTGTTAAAATAAAATACCTAGAAGATATAACAGGAGAAAAATTAAATTTCCTACTATACTATGGTCTCAGAAACACTGTCAATAAATACTTAAAAAAGAAAAATATAACGTTAGAGAAAAACAAACACTTTCTAAATCCAAGCATGAGTTGCTATATTCATCCAATTCTAACAAAAAAGGATGCTAATAAATTTGTATATAAAACACTGATTAAAAATGATGAAATACCCACAAGCAAACCCAAGTGGGAATCTGTAAGTAACAACAATATTGACTGGGACTTTATATATAGCTATGTTTTTAAATATACCAGGGACACATACATACAATGGTTACAAACTAGAATTGTACATAGAATTCTAGCTACCAATACCTTACTCTTCAAAATGAAAATTAAACAGAATAATCTATGTACATTCTGCCAAATGCAAGAAGAAACGATAAGTCATTTATTTTGGGAATGCTGCAGAATAAAACCAATAATACAATTTTTAAATGATGAAATCATACTTTTTAACCCAAATTTTAAGATAAATATGATAGCTATCATATTAGGATGTGGAAAAAAGGAATACATACCTATCGATATTCTTTTTCTTGAATTTAAAAAATATATTTACTTATGCAAAAGAAAAGAAATCTTACCTAGTACTGTAACATTAAAAAATAGCTTAAAATTTGCATGGGAGATATATTTTAAATCAGGCATTACAGAAATAGAAAACAAAAGCTGGGAAATTGTTAAAAAAATTTGTCTCCAAACATAGGTACAGAAAAAAGAAACATTGTCATACTCTAGATTACATAAAGGTGGTGAAACATGTTATTATTTGTGTCACTGTTTAACGGAAAAAGGTCCAAAGCCCCTTCTATTGTCCCCTATATCGCATTGTTATTATTGACTTTCTTCATTCTATCATTGTATTTATTGTTTAATTATGTTGTTGAATATTGTAAGGTTTGTGGGGGATGATTCTCCGACCCCCACAAAACCAACAGACGGGGACAATAAATGGGGTTACCCTTGTGGGCCCGAAACGAAAAAAAAAAAAAAAAAAAAAAAAAAAAAAAAAAAAAGCCTGCCCTGTTGTACAGGATTCATTCTTCTCCATGTATATCTTTTGAGATTTCCGTGAAATTCACGAAAAGGATCAACTAAATTTCTGTCCTCAATTACTTCCATGAGGTTTTTTCTACCATAAACATTATGATTTTTAGATTTGTAATTACTATAATCTATATCTGGATCAAGTACAAGATTAAAGTCTCCACACATAATTATATCTGTAGTATCCAAAGAATCAACTTCATTAAATATTTTGCTGAAAAAATCTGGAGCAGCTATATTAGGTGTATAAACATTGATGAGAACAAATTTTGTGTCATTATAGACTATTTCTAGAATCAAATAATTCCCGTTTGAATCCAATTTAGTATTTACAATTTTCATGTTCATATTTTGTCTGAACAGTATTGCTACCCCTCTAGCATCAGATTTTCCATGACTAAAAGTGCATTCTCCATTCCATTCTGAATACACTGTGTTTTCGATTTCCTTAGTAAAATGGGTTTCTTGCAGACAAAGAATATCAACGTTTTTTTCTTTAAACAAAGTTAAGATATCTATCCTTTTCTTTGCACCTCTAAGGCCCCTACAATTGTAGGAGTAAATTTTTAAATCAGACATTGATCAAGGTAATTTTGATTTTCATATACTAGTAAATAAAACAGGGTTGTGAAAAGATGTTTAGGTACATGGTATTTTTTTAGGTATAGATTAACTAAGACTTGGCAATACATAAGAGGTGGTGAAAAAATGTAAAAAAGTGAGTGAAAAACAAGCATGAAAACTCCAGTATGGGTTTTTACAATTTACAGTGGACCGTTTGGTAACCATATTAAATACATATAAAAACGTGAGCTAAGACATGGACATGATAGGTTATGTTTCTTCAAATTAATTGCATATTGAAAAAAGTTGTGGACATGTAATTTTAATACAATTTTCATGTTGTTAACGATAATAGCAGATATCACTTTTTAAGCTGTTTTAAAGGAAATACTGGTACGCCAAAAAATGTCATAACATTGTAATAGCCAGAAATGAGATAGGTTCTACAGTAGCAATGAAAATAATCATAATTAACTCTTACATGGCGCATCTGTTTTTAAGAAAATTTCTCCATCAACATTCACTTATATTATATATTTCAAAGTTCTTATTTTATATTTTACAATGCTAATCCATAGGTCCTGATGAGATCTATAAAACATTTAACAATACAACATCTATTTATATATACAAAACAACTATATACATGTATCTACACCTGACTTTTATGTCCTTCAGAAAGATATTTGAAAGTTCCTCTAGATTATACAATGTAAAAAATAGTAGTAATGTGCACCAAAAGAAACACTAATGCAATATGTGTCATCATGTGAGAATGCATGGTTGTATTGTTGGTTTTGTCTGTGAGAGCCATGTTTGTTTGAATCAGTACTACCTGATTGTTGTATGTTTGTAAGATTTTTACGTGTGGAATAATAAATAACTATAAAAAAAAATATAATAATTGGTATATAATAGGCATGCTATAAACCTTAACATACAGTCTGTGTTTCCATTTAATTGAACAATCTTTAGAGTAGATCGAAATCGAAAGTCTCTAAAGACAGATGCAAATGGTGTGAGACTTATTTTAGTATATACATATGAATTTTGTATTTGTGTGTTATTGTATAGTATCACATGTACATGTAATAGTAACAACCATACGGTTTTGAAGTCCATTATAGTGAGCCACCTTAACCTTTGAATTCAAAATCAAAAGCATGTTAAGGCTGATACACAATGGAGTGTCAGCATGATTTTTTATATATATACATGAGCAGTTAATGGCACGATTAAAACATTAAGGAGAAACAGGAATATTTTAACATGTTATGAAACAATGACCTACACATATTTATCCCTTTACGGTAATCTGGGGAAAATACAACATTAAGGAGAAACATGAATTTTTTCACATGTTAAGAAACAATCATCTACACATATATATTATTTTCCAGTAATCTTGGGAAAATACAACTCTGAGGAGAAACATGAACATTTTCACATGTTACAAAACAATGATCTACACATATATCATTTTACTTCAATCATGGGGAAAACACAATATAGAGAAACAGGAACATTTTCACATATTATGAAACAATGACCTACACATATATATCACCTTATGGTAATCATGGGAAAAAACACAATATAAAGAAACAGGAACAGTTTCACATGTTACAAAACAATGACCTACACATATATATCATCTTATGGTAATCATGGGGAGAACACGATATAGAGAAACAAGAACAGTTTCACATGTTACAAAACAATGACCTACACATATATATCATCTTATGGTAATCATGGGGAGAACACAATATAGAGAAACAAGAACAGTTTCACATGTTACAAAACAATGACCTACACATATATATCATCTTATGGTAATCATGGGGAGAACACAATATAGAGAAACAAGAACAGTTTCACATGTTACAAAACAATGACCTACACATATATATCATCTTATGGTAATCATGGGGAGAACACAATATAGAGAAACAAGAACAGTTTCACATGTTACAAAACAATGACCTACACATATATATCATCTTATGGTAATCATGGGGAGAACACAATATAGAGAAACAAGAACAGTTTCACATGTTACAAAACAATGACCTACACATATATATCACCTTATGGTAATCATGGGGAGAACACAATATAGAGAAACAAGAACAGTCTCACATGTTACAAAACAATGACCTACACATATATATCATCTTATGGTAATCATGGGGAGAACACAATATAAAGAAACAGGAATATTTTCACATGTTACGAAACAATGATCTACCCATATAATATCATTTTATGATGCAACAATTTTATTTTTAGGATTATATGTTATTTTACTGTAATCTTGGGGAAGAAACACAATAAAGAGAAAAAAGAAATATTTTCACATGTGATGAAACAGAGATGTATACATTGTATCTTTTTTGTTAATCATGAGGAAAAACACATTATATTTTTTTTGTTAATCATGGGGAAAACATGTTATAGAGAAACAGGAATATTTTCACATGATATGAAGCAATGATTTTAATTTCGGATTATATGTTTACTGTAATCTTGGGGAAAAACACAAAAAAGAGAGAAAAGAAATGTTTTCAAATGTTATGAAACAAACGAAGATGCACACATTATATCTGTTTTTGTTAATCATGGGGAAACACACATTATAGAGAAACAGGAATATTTTCACATGATATGAAGCAATTTTTTTTTTAAGTATATATGTTATTTTACTGTAATCTTGGTGAAAAACACAATGAAAAGAAACAGTTATATTTTCACATGTTACGAAACAATGATTTTTTACAATTTTTTGTATGTACTTGATGATAAAGAGTTTCAGAAATTGTCTATAGATGGTGAAGGAAAAGACTGCAAGTTCGATGTTCACGTGAAAGTCTAGTGTTTCCTCTTATAATCTCTGTAGGCAGCAATTGCCCCACTTATATTATCGAAAATGTTAAATTTCTCCCGTTCCTTTCTAGTGGTTTCACCATATACTGATCCGTTAAAAAACCAAGCAGAACTAATTTCCTCATGATTGAGGAGTCTGTTGATTAAACCTGAGTTCATACTAGTGACGTCATCACTGACTTTATGTTCGTCTTTCTTCATTTCCTTTCGTTTCCTCATTATAGAGTATTTTGCTTCATTGTTCATTGTTTTTATTAAAACAGGTCTGATTTTGTTGTTGTTGGATGGTATACGATGGATGGCCATTATGTCTGCAGCTTCTACCGATATGTCATGTTTTTTGAAAATTACATTGACTTTTTCCTTTAGTTGTTGTACTGTCTCGTTTTGTTCCTCTTTGACGTTTGCAATTTTTACATTATTTTTTCTAGAATATTGTTCGTTATAATTAGCTCGATGTAGAGCCTCCCTGGATCGGTTCTCATTGTCTCGACAGACACCCTCGAGTTCCTCAATTCTTCTTTTCACCTCTGTGTCTATTTTGTTTACTTTGTCCACTAGTTGTTTGTTTTCATACTCTAGTGACTCTATTTTATCTTGGAATGTTCTGGTTTTTTCATTAATTATTGCCTCCAGTTTATCTGTTAGTTTTTCTTCTAGTTTATTTATTACTTGTCTAACCGTTGATGCAATGAGGTTTTCAACTTCTTCTTTTTTTATCATAGAGGCTAGATTCACCTTCATCTCTGTGATATCACTACAGATTGTATCAAGTTGATATTTAAAAACTGGCCCATCAGTTATACTTATGTCACTATCCATACTGACTTCGGACAAGTTACGTTTATTGTCTGTCTTTTTGGAAGGAGGCTGTGAGGATGATGTTTTACTCTGCCCTTGCCCTCTTGCACTCATGATGTATTGGAGAAATCAAGAATATCGATGAAAGTGTGTCAACTAAGAATGTCCTACTTGTCAGTATACTCAAATCGCTTGAATAAACATATAGAAACTGTTAATTGTTGAAAATCTTCATGCAATAATCACAAATGTAAGTGTAACCTGTCCAGGTGTAAAGTCCAGGAATGTGTGTATCCCAATAATCCAGCACGAAAGAATGTGTTTATAAAAACACTTCACACAAAGAAAAAATTATTTTTTCATAAATAACGTCCAAATTACTACTTTTTTTCTCCGAACAATTACGCACTCGAACAGTCCTCACCAGCAGCTATCCACGTATCTAAAAAATTTCACTCCAGCATCACTTATTCCACCGTAAATTGTCAAAAACCTTGGAGAAAATTTAATGTGACTTCATTCCAGTTAGATCAATTTACCTCAAAAATCTAAAATTTAATTGATGCACAAGAAAATAATTGTTAGGAAGGTAGTTAAAAGGTTATATTATGGTGTAAGTGCTAAGCATATCGGACAGTCTGACCATTAACAAGTAGAAAATAATATCGCAAATCCAGGTTAAATGACATAAATCACTTCATGAATCATTACTATTTATTAGTTCTCTTTAAGACTCATTTAAAAGTTACTTAAGCACCTTTAATAGCTAGTAATAAGAATGCCATTGGGTTGTATTGAGGCAGACTTGAGTGTTTACAATTAATGCCTGTTTTCAGAAATTATGAAGGAAAAATATGGGGTGACAGCAGTTCAAGTAAGGGAGAAGATAATGGACTTGCTGAAGCCAAGCAAGATAAAGAAGAAAAAATAATTATTAAAAAATTGAAAATGAATTTAGAAACAAATTGTTACATGCAAAAAACTAAAATTAAAATGCTGATAGTCACCTTGATCAATCTTGATTATTTTTATTGTTTAACCAGGTTCCCCTGTCTACATAAATGCTAAGGTGAGCTTATGTGTGATCACTGCAGGACCATGTATCAAACCCACTACCTTAAACCTCTTACCTCCCAGGATTTTATGCTATGCTGGATAAATGTCCAGGCTTTTTCGGGCAGCCTAAATAAAATGTCCAGGCTTTTTCGGGCAGCCTGGTTAAATGTCCAGGCTTTTTCGGGCAGCCTAAATAAAATGTCCAGGCTTTTTCGGGCAGCCTATGCTGGATAAATGTCCAGGCTTTTCCAGGCAGCCTGGACAAATGTCCAGGGTTTATCTACCATGGTAAATTTTCATCCAGACTGGACTTTTTTCCACACTCTCATTTAGGGTACCCTGGAAAAGCCTGGACAAATATCCCGAATACTCCAGGCGGACATTTTACGATAGAATTCCAGGGAATTCCATGGAAATGCCTGGTACTTTTTCACCCAAAAGTGCACATGGTGACATGAAGATCATGCAGTTGGGAGGGACTAATGTAACTGCTAGTGTGTGAAGGACAAATGTCTTGTTCATCACCTTTCAACATTGAGCTACCCATGTGATGTGACGGATGCACGTCGTCGTGTGAATGTTGATGTGTGGAATGTTCGACAGCCCCACACTGTGTTTGGACATATGTCACAGGGTAAAAATAACACTTTTGGCCACCTTGCCCAAGCCGACATTACATATCATTCCCAATGTATCACATAAATCAGATAAGCTAGAGGGGAGAACCCTCGAATCATACAATAAGTTTACAGGTGGGGTTGATATTCACGATCAGCTCAGAATGAACTATAGTGTGGGTCGTAACGGCAAGAAGTGGTGGCGATTTCTCTTCTGGTTCATGTTGAACTGTGCTCTGGTGAATAGTTATATCATCTACAAGGAAGTGTCGGAGAAGAAGAGTCAATTAAAGAAGAAGAGATATCGTCACATTGACTTTCGAGTGGAACTAGTGAAACAGTTGAGGACATCTAGAGACAATGTGTTAGTGCCCGCCGTAGTAATGAGAACATGGGATTTCATACGTACGTTCACTTGCCGGGAAATAAGACAACCTGTAAGTTCCACAAGCAGGCTTTTAACAAACGAAAGGAGACAGTGTATGGGTGTGCTGTTTGCCATGTACACATGTGTTAGGATGGTTGCCATAGACTTTACCATGGCCAGAATATGTGAACTAAAAGTGACAATTGACAGTGCAAACTATCATTGACAGCTAAGTGTAAACTAAAAGTGAAGAAAACTCATTATGGATTATTATAAATGTGGATACATCATAATTATACTTATTTAATATTTGTAAAATATTTTAAATTATGAGTGAATGGATTAAAAACTTAGTTTTAGACAGACTTATAATAAATAGATACATATTGCAACTGTTATGAAACTGGATCATTTGTTTGAATTAATTGGGCCAAAAATAAAATATTATTTGTTTCCCCTTCCCGACCGACTCAGGCCAAAAATGCCCGACTCAGAATATTTTTTCGGCCTTCTGAAATTTTTTTTTTTATTTCGTACCAAAATCGTTCTTTTCCTACCAAAATCGGTCTTTTCGTACGAATGTGCACGGTACAAAATGTGGTGAGTACGAAATCGCGTCTGTATCGCGCAGACGCTCATTGATTTTATATTTACAATGTACACGCTCTGGTGACCTACAATTAGGCGAGAGCACTGGTGAAAACAAAATGGACAAACACGTTGTTTGCGTTTTCAGTGTTGGCAAGTAAAAACGGGGCGATGACCGCACTGTGACGACACTTGTCAAGAACAAAATCACAAAAGTTAGCCCTAATTTAACCATGGGGGACATTGTTGATGAGGTGATGGGAGACGTTGAAATAACTGTTGCTATTAATAAGGCACTTGACAATCACAAACAATCAAAACAATATTTTATTTTTGGCCCTGTGATAAATTAATTTGATTCATTGCTATATTCATGATTATTCATGCATGTATATGAATAATCATGACTTGTGTCAGTAAGTTTTTAAATCAAAGAAATTTTAACTGAAACATATGTTGTTATATAGAAATTACCTTTCTAATAATACCAAATTTATGAATATTCATGTATATAAAAATGTTTAATGACTTTCTATATTTTTTTCATTTTATCCAGAATATGCATAAAACTGGTACCATTAGAAAGAAAATTTAATTCTGTACAAAATTTATATTGGTCAATAAGGGATTAAATAATTATTTCTTTTTAAACCAAGTAAGATATAGATTTTACACAATTTCCAATAAACCCATATAAGGACTGTGTAGTAAACTGATGGTTTATCTATAGGTTACTGATAAGCCATCTACTGATAACACTATATGAATACATGTATTTATTTTTGGTTGATACGGCTATTTATAGAAATTGGAACTCCAGGTATGCCCCCAGGGGATTCTAATTTGAATTCTAATGACATTATGGAGCGTTCGGGCTATTTAGAACATATTTCGATAAACAACTGGAAACTTTAAAAAAGGATGTATTGTCTTGTTCCAAGAGTAACGAGAAAGCTCACAAATTCAAAAGTGAATCCTATAAATCACAATTTGAATTCAACTCAGATATAGAAGAGGGATTAAAGAAAGTGCTAGTCTGCATTACTGACCAAACTGTCTTGTCCATTGTTAATGATTTGTTGAAGAAAATTTGTTACCCGAACAAACTGCTCAAGATAGCGGACGCTTCCACTGGGGGCTGGGGCACAGTAAGGAAATATGAATCTCCTTCACTGTGCGGCAGCGACAGCGAAGATGATAAAAAGCTTAAAAAAGTTGAGGCTAGAGCAGTAAAAAAGATTAAGACAACCCTTTCGAGATCTAATGGTTCTCGTTTTTCTGTTCCTTTCATGCAACCTGGCGCTCCGGCGCCCGTCAGAGGACCTAATATTACAAACGTTTTGACAGGGATGTTACCTTTTCTACCCAGAGGCGCGTCCAATTATTTTGGAGGCTACAGACAAGACACCGCTGGCATAACCTGTTTCAGCTGTGGAAGAATCGGCCACTTTAGGCGTGACTGTTGGCTCGCAAGAGATAGTGGAATGTATCGATAGATCGGGAGGCATATAGTAATGCACCTGTCCGTCCGTCCGTGTTATTAAAATGAAGCAAGGGGCTTTTTTAGATGTCTGTGTAACAGCAAGGGGCCATTCTGAAGTAAAGGGCCATGGCCCCTTATTTTTTCACTGAAAACGGTACAGGGGGCCATTTGGAATATGTCCATATATATCAAGGAAAATGGCCCCTTGTTCACTTGTCTATCATTGGACTATCCAACCTTGGACTGTCGAGCTCATTATTAAGGTAAGCAATACAGAGTTATCCAAGATAGACAACTCATAGTCACGTGGTTACCCATAAGGCAACATAGTCTGGTTCCCGACTTACATAGATAATTGAAGCAACCAGGGGCAGGTAGCCAGACAAAAGGCAACAATGTCAACAACTGACGTCATTTTCGCGGTTCATTTCCCGCCCTTCTTTATTTTCTTCAAGATGGCGAGTAAGAGGAAACGGATGAACGAGGTAGGATAATCGATTTTGTTCTGTAAAATTATTAATTTTATTTTAGTTTTAAGTTATTTTTTCATTGTTTTGCTCTCTCTTCGCACTGATAGCAAATGAAACGCCCCTTAAATCAGACAAATCAAATCAGATTGGACTCGCACCTGCTCAACTAACACGAAAAACATGCCGCCATTACTGCATTCCTTTGGCAATTGTTCTGCTTTGTTTGTGTTGAATGATATCGATCTGTTAAGGGCAGTTACTTCAATCCCATTTAAATATTCTGAGCACTACTCAGTTCGAAAATATAGTAACGGTTATTTAATTTTAATTAAACATTATGGGGTGTTTGTGATGTGCAAAACTGGCCTTGAAGCATACGAAGCATTTTTTCAGGAGTTTTGTTAAAGAATTCATTCATTGTTATTCTTCAAATAACCTGGATCTCAGTAAAGGTGAGACGGAATATTAAAGTTTGTTTCCTCTTTTTTTAGAAAATCGGTCAATTAGCCTAAATAATGCAGTGTTTGTAAAAAAAATGGCTGCCGCGAACAGAGTACCGACATTTAGCAGTACAACCAAAGGGAAGATACTACTACATGTTTATCGGGAAAATGGCGAGTGGCAGGTTGTGCCAAGACCTTGCCATTGCTTGAATCCCGCACTTTTTATCATCCTTGTCCCCCAAAAATCAACTTTTTGAACTTGAACTTGAATTGAACTTTTTGCTACTTTAGTTCATTTTCGGTAGTTTTAGCTCTTTGAGCTTCTATGCAAAGCGGAAGTGGCGCTTTTATTTGCGATTTTCAATATAAACAGCTAAATTACATGGAATTTAGGCTATATCATGTGCTGGTACGTCATAATTATTGTTAAACTTGGCAAAGGTACTGACTACCACAGCATTTCATGTATATTGAGCTGTTACAGCAGAACTTTGCAAGTTAGTTAGTGTACATAATTTTGTCTAAATCATGATTCGGATACAAAACAAATTGCAATACACTTTATTAATGTGATCATTAAAAATTTGAGTTTTTAACCGGAAAAAATAATTGGGGGTCATGTGTTCCCCACAGAAAGTGGCCTAGGCACAACACTGCAAGTGCTAACAGTCTGCGAAATAACCAGTAGTCTGAGAGCCCGGGACTACCAGATAATGCAGATTTTGGTTGGGCTCCTACATTTAGCAAGCTAATTCCCCTGCGAATAATGTTCTAGAACTAGTGAAAAGTTCTTGAACATTCTAGAACTTCTGAAGAACATTTAGAACTGTTGCTTAAGTAATAGAATAGTTCTTGAACTCATATTCTAGAACTATACTTGTTCTAGAACATGGTGAAAGGTTCTTGAACTCACGTTCAAGTTCTAGAACAATACAAAAACTCAGATTCTAGAACTATAATAGTTCTAGATCACTGAGAAAGGTTCTTGAACTCAGGTTTAAGTTCTAAAACAATGCAAAAATGGTTGTTCATTTTTTTTTATATAATCAAACAGTTATAGAACTAAGGTTCAAGAATTGAGGTAGTTCTAGAACTCTGATACAAAATCTTACTGTTACCATTTGTTCAACCAATAAAGTTCTAGAACTGTCGCAAATCTTGAATAGACGAGTTGATGAAGAATCCAGATGGCCTGAATCACACTAAACATGTAGTTTCATTGAAATTTACAAAGTTCTCTTAAAATCGAGTTCTTGAATTGATTTATGGATTCTATGGATTCTGATTTATGGGTTCTGTATAGTTTTAAATTGAGAAACAAAATGCATTTTTTCTGGCATATTGTTATTTTTTGAAAACTTATTACAATATATTTAGGTTATTAAATCAAATATTAGCTATGTTTATGGAGCACATTTTGAATTGTTTGAATGCATTGTAGAAAATAAATCATGAGCTTTTTAGTAGATTATGAATATTTTCCGCCAAAACAATTAGAAGTACAAGAATAAATGAGGTATTACACCTATTGATTTGCTGGACACATCTGTTTCTATCAAAGCAAACTTATTCTCTAACTGCATTTCAATTCAATTTTCTAATCAGGACTCCAGATAAGATGTATAATTCAAACATTCTTATTGGAAATATGCACCTCATTTGGATTTCTGAGACAAGCGTTGAAAAATAAGTTCAGTGGTAAAAATGTTTTTCTTAATCAGTTAAACAAAAGTAATGGCAAACAAAATAATCACAATGTGCTTAACTGATAATTTATGCAAATTTTACAATCTGACTGTCAAACACTAAGAGCCTAATCAGATACTAAGTGATTTTGGCTTCTGATCTGGCTTCAGGCAGTTTCAAATGTCATCTATCAATGTTGAAGTTCATTTCATTTAATTGGTAAAGAAAGATTTTTACCCCACTATAGCTAAAGACATTTGACCTATTCCATCTTACTTCATGCACTGTGATCTGGGTATACATTGTACTACAAATGGGCAAGCAGGGCACAAGATAACGATCGTTTTTGAAATTCTAAAATCCATATTTCTTCACCAAACCCTATTGAGTTACCACTCATTAGAATCGTCTTTTCAAGACGATTCTAATGAGTGGTAACTCGATAGGGTTTGGTGAAGAAATAAAGAAATAATGTAAAAAATGTGTCATTTACGCATGCTTATCTGGAGCCCTGGGCAAGTACACTTTGTTCCTACATTGCTGGTTTTTTGTTTACATAAGTCATTGTTCATTCAATCACTTGAAAATGCCATGTCCTTGATTGCTTGGCATCAAGACGATACATTCACTAACTTCATCACACACTTTCATGTATACAACAGTTTGAATCAACCTGTCTACACCAATTACACATTCGTTACCAGTTCTCATTACAGGCAATATGTGCTTTCCAGCTGGAATATTAGAAAACTGGATGTCATTTGAAACTTCATACATATCCAGAACAGCATAAACAGTGTCTGAAGTAGTAACAATTGCAAAGTATTTGATGTATCCCACCTTGCTGTCATCATACAAAACATAACTGCAAATGCGCTTTTTCATCCGAGCATATTTTGAAGAACTGAACTGCTGTCCTTGTAAACTTACTCTTTCAATTATTTTCACCCCCTGCTCATCAACTCCAAGCCTTTCAAGTAAGTCTTGTTCTATTCCTGATGATTCAAATGTTACCATTTTCCCACAAACATCGCAATTGTTTGCTTTATAAGTTATTTTCCATGCCCTACATTCAGGCTCATCCAACGAATTACTACGAAGAGTAGCCTGAATTTGTTTATACCACATAATTTGTTTTGTCACCATACCAGTTCCATGAACTGCTTGCAACAGCATTGCATTGTTATCTTCAAAACTGAAGCAGCTCCAGGCCCACAAGGGACCCCACAGTTTAACAAAGTGAACCAAATGTGCACACGTATTGTGCACATTAAGTCCACAACTACCTGGTTGATACAAATCTTTATATGAGGAATAGAACAAATCTAAAAGATGCTGTGCTCTTTGTAAACTTGTCTGTTTTATGTTGTCCCCAAGAAGAATGTAAATTGCTTCCGATAGATAGCTGAAATGTTTCAGATAGTCGTCTGGCAAAATTCCAATTAAACAAGGGATTCCGTAAAACAACAGCCAGCACTGTAACTCTGTTGCTTTCAGCGACTTGTAATTTTTTTCTAAATCTCTAGGCAATCTTTCAATACAAGCTGGAGGACAAATTTTCTGAAGACGCTTTGAGATTTGTTTTAAATTCTTTCCAATAAAAAAATCCTTGCCTGCATTTGTAGGTGAAAACCATTTGGACAACAGCTGATTTGTTATGCCGAGTAGCACTCCATGCATATAGTCTGGCACTGTTTCTTCTACAAAATTGTATGTTTCAATACAAGAAAGACCAGAGGCACCCTTAAAACCCTTTACTGGTTTCTTGACAGTTCCTTGCACCATGCAACTTTGCACCTCATCATGTGTACGTAGCTTATAGTGCCCTTTTCTGTCTGGATAGTATCTAGCATACCCTTTTCCTTGTTTCACTGTTTTCCCTTCCTCTTCACATGTTATACATGCAAATTGCCCATTGAAGTACATCATATTAAGAACAGATGCTTTTGCGGGTAAATCGAACACACCACAAGCAATTTTAACTTTAATTGCAATATCTTGACCGTCAAACTGCATATGAATTCCTTCATTATACAGATGGTTCAACTGAGAACTTACACCTTTTAAGTATGAGTGAAATGGAGGTTTGCCTTTCCCCTGCCAAATTCCTATCAACAGAAGGTTTTGCCTTGAAAATCTAGCTCTCGGATTAAGCTCATTGATAGCCAAGAACAAAGGCCAAAGCTCTACTTTCGATGAAGAATAAAGGTTAACTCCATCAGTATTTAACACAGCAGTCAGTGTATATGTGTCATCAATAAGGGACTCGTGTAGAATTTTCCTGTATGCTGACCCATCAGTAATGTCTGTTATTGTGTCTTCTTGCCAATCCATTCTAAACTTTGCTGTCATGATCTGTTTATGTATATCCTTCATCACTCCTGAAAAAGAAAACAAACCTTTGTGCAAGAAATTCAGATACAAGCCTGGTACCGTCGCTTCAACCGTATTTCAGATATTTTGCAATGTCTGGCTAGTCAATGGTGGAGGAGGACCCAAAATACCCGTCTCAACATGCACAGATCAACATCTTGGTAGAACCACCAACCTACCGCAAGCCAGCCTGACGAGACTCAAACCCACAGCCGTGACGGGCAAGTGACTGAGAGTCGGAGACATTAACTCATAATAATATTCTCACCAAGTGTGTTCATTGACATTGCCTCATATTAAAACTTACCTAAATAATCATACAAATACATGTAGATTCCAACAATTCTGTAAGGCAATTAAACTAGGTGTTCAAAGACATAATTATGTGTCGCCTGCTAGAATGCTTTGTAGAGTAAGAAAATAAAAGTGTGACAAAGTGATAAAAAAGTATGATGGACAGATATTAAGCTTAAACAACAGGACCATAATGGTCCTATATCCCTCACCTTATAACATGGTTACAAATACCATTGCATAATAATCTTTATGATATTGATGTATAAAAAGGAAAACTGCCAACGCCACTCTGCCATGTTTTTTGAAATATTATCATAATTCTTTGAACAATTATGGTCCACCTTAGGATCATTTCTGTGAAATTATTTTGAAATTGAACCATAGTTTAGTAGAAGATTTTTAAAATTTCCTTAAGCTGGCCTGCATCGGGCGGCCATTTTTTTTTAGTTATCATAATTCTTTGAGCAAAATTGGTAAAGGTCTACCCAGGGATCATGTCTGTGAAATTATTTAAAAATCAGACTTACTATTGGAGAAGATTTTCAGTTTCCTGTAAAGCCATATAAGGAAATTTGGCCCCGCCCCTGGCGGCTATGATTTTTGAGATATCATAATTCTTTGAACAACTTTGGTAGAGGTCCACCCATGGATCATTCCTGTGAAATTATTTTGAATTTGAACCAGTAGTTTTGGAGAAGAAGATTTTCAAAGTTTTCTATATAGCCATATAAGGAAAAATGGACTCGCCCCTGGCGGCCATGTTTTTTGAGATATCATAATTCTTTGAACAACTTTGGTAGAGGTCCACCCATGGATCATTCCTGTGAAATTATTTTGAATTTGAACCAGTAGTTTTGAAGAAGAAGATTTTCAAAGTTTTCTATATAACCATATAAGGAAAACTTGCCCCGCCCCTGGGGGCCATGTTTTTTGAGATATCATAATTCTTTGAACAACTTTGGTAAAGGTCCACACAAGGAACATCCCAGCCAAGTTTCATCAAATTGTGTCAAGTGGTTACAGAGGAGATGTTGTTTTTAAAGTGTGGACATACGACGTACGATAAAGGACGTACGACGTACGACGTAAGCCGGAAGCCGGACGGAGACCGATCACAACAGCTCACCTGAGTAAACTCAGGTGAGCCAACAACAGGAATGATGGCCAATAATTCTTCGCCCTGTCTCCACAAACAGTCTCAAGCTCGAACTCAGGCTTAAACTCAATTTTTCATTTTTTTTAAAAGCTCATGAAAATTTGAGTTTGAGCTTGAGTTTAAGCTTAAAACTGTTCGCGAACACAGGGCCTGAAGACAATACCAAGTCAAAGTTCTTCTATGACCTAATGACATACTTTTGAATCCCACCGTCCTGTAAAAAGTTGACTTAAATTTTGTCATAAACATTTTTTTGAACAAGTTTTATATAGACCTAGGGACCTACTTTTTGTGCCTTCATATTTGAATTTGACAAGAAACAATCATTCCGAGCACATTTCATGAAAAGTTGGCCAAAACTGTGGCCTATACGGTGTTCACAAGCATTAGTTGACACACTACGGATGACGACATAACGCAGCACAGTCACAATAGCTCACCCGCCCTGAGCACTTTGCGGTCAGATTAGCTAAAAGCACTTGCTTTGTTTAGACAAGTACCATTTATTCTTGAAATATTATATTACCTGTCCCCGTGTTCATATACAGTCTCAAGCTCAAACTCAAATTTTCAAAAAGCTCCAATCCTGTTTCATAGTTTAAGCATTTTGAGTTTGAGACCAAACTTTAAAGCATTCGTAAATTGGAAAACTGCATTTGAGCTTTTCAGAAATGTGAAAAATTGAGTTTAAGCTAGAGACCTCTAGTGAACATGGGGCCTTGGGCTGTATTCTGAAAGCGTCTTAGTAAAATCTTAAACTTAAGTGAAAAATTCAAAAGCAGATTTCTCATTATTTACAGGAAATACTTCAATGAAACTTTGCATGCTTGTGAAAAACTATGTTTTTCACAAGCATGAAACGTTTCATTGAAATATAATTGAAAATAAATTGGAAATCTGCATTTGAAATTTTCACTTAAGTTTAAGATTTTACTAAGACGCTTTCAGAATACGGCCCCTGGTGTTCCGGTGCTATTATGACTCTATTAAGTGTTGCAGTGCCAGAAAACCAGACTCATTCATTCATTTATTACCTGGCGATTGAAGCAGATCCTTAAACTGTTTTTCAATATCAGCTATTATGAAACATTTCCTTGGCTGTCTGTCCTTAGACTGCTGCTTTGATAATGGTCCTTCGTAGCGGTAACCTTCACAGTTTTCAGTTTGGCACCTATAATTATCTGAATCATCTTGAAACACTTCAGTACAGATTTCACAATAGTGAACTTCATGCAGTGGATGTTTTTCAACAAACGACATCAAATATTCATATTTCAAAATACCAGCGTGTTGAGAGTCTTGAAATAGAGACTTCATTGTTTCAGTTATGTCTTTTGAGGCAGAAATAGTCAGATTATTTCGGCGAAAGCATGACACAATTTTCAAAGCCTTCATCTCGTCAGTCAGTAAACTTGTGTCATCCTTAGTAAGATCAGAAGAATTCTTTTCTGACTCTGGCTCCGTTTCCGACTCAGACTCTGTATCTAAGAAGTCTGTGTTGGTGGTCTCCGATTCATCTGATTCTGTCAACAAAGACATTTCTGAATCAGAAAATGCAGTTGTTTCCGATTCTGTGTTGTCTATCACACAATAATTTTCTGAGTCATAACAGTCAAGTTTATCTCCTAAGACATCATCTTCACTCATTTCACTCTCGCAAACATCTGTTTCTCCTGGATGAGGCACCAAGTGTGAGGGAGCATTTTCCAAAAATGGTACCTTCATGCTGTCATCATTTGTTTGTGGAACAAATGAGTTCATGCTTGCACCTTTCGAACTGGAGGCACAAGATGACTCTGGTAATGACTGATCTGAAATGTAAATAAAAACTGATCTAGTTTGTACATAACACAAAACAAGGGTCATGACTGACCCAAATATCAAGGCAGATAAGTCTGGCATGAATTTTGTGTCAGTGATGACCCTATATTTCTTGTTCTGACTTGAATTTTGTCTCAGTTATGGCCCTGTATCAAAGGAAAGGTTCTGATAAAGTTATAATAAAAGACCACAAATATTGGTTACAGAAATATAAGCTCATTTCTAAGTTGCACACAAAAATTACTGTGTATTTCACCCAGCTCTGTCACTCAATTTCTGTTGATTAATTTTTTATTTCTTTTTTGATCAAGCTGAAATCTGGCATGACCTTGACCTTTAACCTACAAACCTGATTCAACAATCCCAAGATGTATACACACACCAAGTTTGGTTAAGATCATGGCAGTTGTTCAAGAGATATGCTCCGGGCAAATATATGATGGAAGGACGGACAGGGTAACGCTATATGCCCCTGTCAGAATTGGTGGGGCATTAAAATACAAGCAATGACTGTATGAATAGAACGAAATTTATGTTATACTGCAAAGTTCTATTATTTCAAACGTATGATAATCTGTAATCTTTTCAGCGTGTTGAACTGACTGCAAAAAATAATTATACATGTACTGGGCTCAACAAATCCACTAGCCCGCTCGCATTTGCGCATCATCAAGTAGAAATTCAGTTGCACTCGACCGCCCAGGCGAGTAACATTCTCCAAATACAAATATATTTTATTTCCAAATCGAAACGATAATGAAATACGATCCCATTACAATTTCGGATGTAAACAATCAAATCTAAACCAGAAACCGACTTGACATCGAGATGGGGTAAGTATAATTATCGAACAATGAACGCGGTCTATCAAGGCTATCAGAGTGATGTCCCTTTCCACCCAAGCGGTCCGAGATGTTGCGGGATCAATTAAATCGTACAGAGTTTTTGACAAGAAGGCTAGAGCAGCAGAGTTGTCTTCTGACTCTGAATAAGAGCAAACTTTTATGTTTCTATGCTTTTATGAAATAAAATTAATGCTTGATTATACAGCGTTGGTTTAAGAAAATTTCGGTGGCTAATATGTGATCAACAAATTTTGACCGTGAAAATGCAGGGCGAGTAAATTTTGAGCAGGGCAAGTTGTATGCAGAATCGCTCGCCCTACAGGGCGAATGACCCTAAATTTATTTGTTTAGGCCTGATGTACAAGTGAAGTGTTTTGGCAACTGTAATTAAGGACTATAATAGTATAGTTTATATATCTATTTATATTCTGTTACATTTAAAGGAATGTTATGACTTATCTTGTTGACATTTTTTTAATGGCATTTTACAATTTTTACAACATTCAAACGAATGGCACTGATTAACATACCAGTGCATTATCATGCAATAAAGCAGTGGTATTTGTACGAGATGCCTGGAATTAAAACACTTGACCTAAATAGTAAGCATCTTGCTTTACTGCAAGATGCACCACTCGTATGAATTTATCATTTCTTAATGAAAAGTAGTGCAGAGAGTTCTTGATTTAGTTATATATTTGGCATCAGGAAATGACATCTCTTAAATGATCACAGTCATCTTTCAGTAGGGTTGGGTATCGCAATATATCGCAAAACAGGGATGGCGTATCGCAATACGTATCACGATATACCTTTTTTTTAATCAGTACTTTGAATGTGTAGAACATCATATATTTACAATATGTATTTGGTTCAAATTTGGAACCATGAACTTAGCTTGGACACAATATAAGTCAAACTGAATTCTGTGTTTCACTGAGTTTGAATAGAGACTTCATTTTTAAATAATTATAAATATTTCATTCATTCAAATTCATTGACAAAACTAAGAGTTCACACCTAAGAAAAATTGGGCATGGGTCTCACATATTTTCTTTCTTTTTATAGTCAGGCCGATTGAAAGTTGGGTATAAGGCAGAAGTTTTGAGAGGAGGTGGGGATAGGTGGTTCATTTATCCTAATGAAAACACCTCCCCCTCTCTATTTGATAGATTGATAAATACAAAACACTCACCTCTAAGTTACACATATATTAAGTATTTTTTCTGATGCATGTCATAATAAAATAAAACATGGTATGCCCAAATGTGATTTTGTGCGACAAAAGTATTTCTGAAGACATTTTAATTCTGTGACCAGTAACACACACATTAGGAATTTATTATTTATAACATAATTAATATCCGTTTTTGCACCCCTCCAATCATTAAAAGCCTAAATTGCTCACACAATTCAAATTCCCTTAATAAAATTGCCGGAATAAAACAAAGCCGTATACATAATTTGGCCCCGGTACATAGTTTTTTCTATACAATACCGTATATACCGTTACAGTCCCGAATGTAAAACAGTACCTAACGCGGTAGCTATGGGATACGTATTTTACTTTGACAATTATTTACTTTCGTTATGCTCAATAACTTCCTGTCAATTCTTAATCTTGCGATTTATTCATCTGCGATTAGCACACATGATGATAATTAGGTTGCGTATTCGCTCAGCAAAAGCAAATCTTAAATGAACAAAATACTCTTCACTAGTCTATTCGCGATAAGTCAAAGACTGAACAGAGTGAAAATTGGGCGAAATTTTTCTGGAATCTCGCCTCGTATAAGAAAACTATAGGGTCGGCAGTCGCGGAACAGACATTTTTGGGTAACCGAAATCACACACTTTTCGTTTTACCCCCTATATTTCAAATTAAAAGAAGTTCAACTGAATATTACGAGTAAGCTACGAACTTTGACAAGCATATCGATATTCGTTAGCCGTACCGAAACGGCGTATTGTTGGTGGTGCGAATCACAATATACCGGTATATCGGTAATACCACGCACCACTATCTTTCAGTACTTACTGGATTGCTGCTTTATTGTGTTTTGATAGTACTACTTGTAGGTCATTACCTGTTACTGAATTGTCAGGACTTTTATTGTCAATCAACTTCTGCTTCTGTTTCCATCTGAACAAAGTTCGTTCTGGAACTGTTAGTTCTTTGTTGTCCATATACATTTTTTTCACCCGTTTCACAGGAGCTAAAATGGAGGAAAAACAACAGCATAAATGTGTATTGATAACATTGTTACACTTATTTATAATACAGAAAAGCCAACAACACCTAAACATCAATACAATTTAAAGTTGATGTTCACTGATGAAATGGTGTGTATTGACAATTTAAATAAGATCTTTTCAAAGATATAATTGCCTTATATTGACACTCTATCATCATTTGTTTACCAAAAACACAACAACAAAAATGACAGGCATTTCACCCCACTTACGACCATTTTGAACACTGAGGTCACCCTATATTTCCGGTGTATTGAAATCAGAGGCTTTTTATAATTAAATCAACGTCATATAAATTACTGAATGAAATTTTATTTCAAGAACCAGTAAATAATCAATTGTCTGCTATAAAATTAATAAGTGACTGTACAGATTTCTCGAGTATTCTTAACATTTACAATAAACTGTCTTCTTCATAAAAGATAAGAAACATGCAGTGTGTCATTGGGTTCCGAAATATATGGGGTCGAAACGTCTAGGGACGAATAATCCGGGGAATAAAATTGGTTTCGTTTGGCCTAACATATAGACTAAACCACGAGCTATTTGTAAGTATGATCTTTATGACATACTGTTAATACGCCGGATATAAACGACCATCGGATATATCTGGTCCGAGTATACCAACACATGTTTACGATATACTGGGGAACACGCAAAAAGAGAGGCCGAATATTTCACTGGAAAAAAAGTTTCCTTACACATGTCGTGAATAAGGTGTAGATGCTTGAGAGCGCTCTGCTTGTAGTTGAGTTGACGGGAACACACAAGGCACTCATACTTTCTTTTTCCGTCGACTAAAACTTCTTGCAACTTTGTGAGCTTGCTTGCGGCGCTGGAAGACGCCATCTTTGTTCCTCGATTTCCGGAAGACGATCAGACTCAAAGCGAAAGTAGGTATATCTAAGTAATCTCTACACCGTTTTTTGTCTTCCAAATAAAAGCATCGGTCATAATTACAAAAAAACTACGAGAAAAATCGAATTTATTACGATTTCTTATAACTTTTTGCGTGGATGAAATGTTGATTTTATAAATTTGAATTGTTGTTGTTGTTGAAGCACCGAAAAACCCCGCTTATTTTCCCCCTTTGTTCGTACAAGAAATCGGATTGGTTGTGAGAAACCGAGCTAGCCAATGAAATTTGACGTTATTGTTACAGCATCTGAAACCTGGCGCCCAGGCAGGAATCTACCAAGAATCAAACATGGCAGACCAATACGCTGTAATGAGATGGTTGGACGATGGAAATAGGCTGTCGGTCCACAGCTCAAAACAAATCGTCGAACCCAAGCTGACTGATTTACACATTGGATGTTGCGGCGTGGCTAAGTACCATGGATATCCAGGCTTGTGGAAGTTTCGGATCTTGAAACTTGGGGGTAAACAACAAGTTACAACATTCTCTGACAAAATATATAATTCAATTAAATGAGTACAGATCGTGTCTTGTTACCATAATTTCATAAATACATTTTGATCGCCACTGTGTGACAGTGTGTCTAACCTTGTTGATTATGTCAAAGCCTTGCAAAAAGACGTGAAATAAGCCAAAAGGCATGAATTATCCTATTTCTCATCGATGGATTGGTAAAATGTTTCCATCGTTACGTGCTTTGGTTTCGTGGCTCTAGTTCTTCCAGATTATTTGACACTCGTGTTCATAATAACTTAAAAAAAAATATCTTTAGCTCTGACATGGCCAGGGCTCCACATCAGTCACATCATCAACTTAAACTGGGCTGACCAGCCATATTTTCAATATACACATACCTTTCAGTGCCGTGCTAAGCAAGGTAGGTCTACCTTTTATACCCCGCAACAAAGTTTGAGAGGGTATTTACAGGGCTCCAGATAACGAGCGACAATGTGCGTTTTTTAAAAAATCTTTATTTCTTAACCAAACCCTTTCGAGTTACCACTCATTAGAATCGTCTTGAAAATAGGATTCTAAAGAGTGGTAACTCGAAAGGGCTCAGTGAAGAAATAAGGATTTTTTTCTCAAAAATGGTACATTTACGCATGCTTATCTGGAGCCCTGTATTTAGGTCCCTCCGTCTGTCTGTCAGAACTCCTGTGACAAGGCTCCCAGCAGGTCTGTCGTTGCTGGGGCTTGAAACTGCAACCACCCATACCAATTACCACAGGCAGATGCTCTTAACCCCTGCCCCATGTGGACAGTATCAATTGCGAAGCCCAGCCAGTGGGAACCCTGGGTTAACAATTTTTTGCGGGTCACTGAACCTTTTTTATGTTTGTTTCAGGTAAAAAGGAATTAAAACTGTGGCTGGACAATCACATTGCCAATCTAACTGCAGATGTAACAGACGTGAGTTTCACCGAAACAGGTACAATAACTTTACTATTGGCCATAACTTCAAAAGTATTTGACTTAGCCTCATAAAACTTAACACACTTATTCATCATTACAAGAGCTACATTCTGATTAAAGGTCATAACTCTATCATGCATTTTGACAGAATAATCTCCCTTTTCCAACTTGCAAACTTTTGTAAAGGTTAAGTTTTTTAATGGCCCCCTTCTGAAAGAAGAGGCATATAGTGATTGCACTGTCCGTTCGTTCGTCCGTTCATCCGTTCATCCTTTCCTTCGTCTGTCGCGATTCTTGTCTCAGCCAAAACTTCTATATTATTTAATGGATTTGAATGAAACTTTACAGAATTGTAAAGCACCATGAGAAGGTGTGTCGCGTCTAACTCCCGGGGTCCAAGGTCAAGGTCACACTTAAAGGTCAAAGATAAAATTGCGGTGTTTCGTGTCTCAGCCATAACTTCTTTACTTTTGAATGGATTTGAATTAAACTTCACATAATTGTAAAGCACCATGGGAAGGTGTGTCGCATCTTACTCTCGGGTCACCCGGTCATAGATCAAGGTCTCACTTCACTCAAGGTCAAAGTTTAACATTTTAACATTGGCCATAACTTTTGAACTAGTACAGGTAGATACTTCATATTTGGCATGCATATGTATTTTATAAAGCCGCACATTTTGAGGTCAAGGTCAAATCAAGGTCAATGAGCTAGGGGGCATTTGTGACTCTTACAGTGACAGCTCTTGTTGTTTATTAAAGTGTCGCCCCCTATTGAAATGGCTAGCAAAGTTGACATATGAGACACCTTAAACTTATACCTCCTGGTTCTTGTCCTTCATGTCAGGCGCCAGGCAGGATGAGAATCAGTAACCATTCATTTATTTACGTCGCGTCTCACCAACCGGCCATATCAGAACAAGCTCTTGGTGGGGATTGAACCTTCGACCTCCCGGTCCCGAAGCGGGCGCCCTGTCCACTAGGCTTCGTGATTGGTATTTGTACCTGTGACCTTTAACTTTGACCTATTTCTTAAACATTATATATTATACTGAAAATTAAATAGAATTCATAGTATTAAGCAGATTACATTTTGCAGTTGTAGAATGTGAAATTACTTTCTTATAACATTGTACTTGTATTCTTTCAGATGTGTCTGTTTGCTCCAACGAGAATGTGTCGGACTCCAACAACAACAATGTGTTGGACTCCAACAACAACAACAACAACAATGTGTCGGACTCCAACAACAACAGCAATGTGTCGGACTCCAACAACAATGTGTCGGACTCCAACAACAACAACAATGTGTCAGACTCCAACAACAACAACAACACTCCAAGAAATGGGCACACATGTGAAGGTATTTGTCATATACTACCTTTGTATGCTACTATTTTAGGCATCTCACAGCTGGCAACTCTTTTGAAAATATTGTGGGAAAAGGAGAAATTGCTCAATCATTATGAGTAATTTCTCCTTTTTCCACAATGTTTTTCAACAGATCATGCCAGATTAGTTTTTAATAGCCTTCTCTATACATAAACACCCCAAAAGCGACTACTTGTTCAAGACAATCAATGGTCTATCCGTAAAGGTGATTACTAATTGCAGGTCCAAAATAAAACATGGGGGGGGGCCTCCGTGGCCGAATGGTTAAAGTATCCAACTGATAATCACATGACCCTTCTCCGCGTGGGTTCGATTCCCGCCTTGGGTGGATCGGATTTTCATGAGGGGAAATCTCCCAGCTGACTTGCGGAATGTCGGTGGTTCTACCCAGACGTATATGTCTATGCTACTTAGCCAGAGTTCTTGGGTCTTCCTCCACATTTAGTAATAAGCCAGGCGTAGTGGAATGACTAAAATACTGTTGAAGTGACCTAAAAACCAAAAACAATGCAGAAAGTTCATATTGGAGCTTTCTGCATTATGTTTGACATGCATTAGCGACCACCTGCTTTATTTAATTCTGTTTTGTGGTTGTATTAGTAGGTTTTATTATACACTGAAGAAACTTTTATAAGAATAGCTGGCAGATATGGAACAATTTGCAACTATAATCTGCCATCTTATAGAAAACACTGTATATTTCCTTTTTCATAGGTACTCCTTCAACTAAGCGAATTGACTCTCCAAGGATAACAACAACAGTTGATGGTAAGTGAAAGTACCAATACTTAAATAAGTGGGTGCTCTATAGTTATCACCCTGTCTGTTTGTCTGTCAGTCCGACCGTTTTTTTTTTTTGTCCACTCTCTTACGCAAATTCCTCTCGGCCGCATTACCCCTTCTGATAGCATTATATGGGGCCCTTTCTAACTTGGTCAGTGTTTATTCATTAAAATTTAAGACAGGTGGAGGATTCAGTAATATTTACTAGATGTTTCAACTGTCGTTATGCAACCATCAAAGCTCATAATTCTCAACAAGCATATCTTGAACTACTGCCCCTTTCTTCGCCAAACTTGGTGTATGTATGCATCTTGGGATTGCGGAGTGTCATGCACACGAATCTGGGTTTGTATGTCAAAGGTCAAGGTCACAATTTAAGGTCAAAGGTTGAAATTTTGCTCTAAGCTTGTGTATGGCAGGGGGCAATAAAGTGACATATTGGAAACATTCTAGTTCGAAGAAGGACAGTCAAAGTATCATAGCCTTTATTTCTTCATATGCAACTGAGCATTGATATTGTGCAAAAATGTTGACCTTTGTCGTTACTTTTACATCTTTGAAACTAACCTCGTCAAACTTAACACACTAAAAAGTTTCTAGCATGTGCCATTTGCTTACATTTTAATTTTTTTAAACACCTTTATATAACCAGGTGTTTTGTTTCATTCATCAGGAACTGACAGCTTCCAGTACATAAAGGAAACGGCAAAGACAGACTTGTACAAGTGAGTTTTGTTACAGAAAGGGTAACCTGGTTGCTCAATAGATACACTTCATGAAACAGTGACTTCATAATGAATTAATAAGGTCATTACAAATTGGGTAAACAAGTGTCAGAATCATTTAGGGAACAATGAGATAATAATAAGATGTGACATCTTCCATAGAGTATAAAATCTTAACATCAAATCGAGAATTTGGAATATCCTGTTTCAGCATTTAAGATTAATAGCAGATTATATTTGTGTTGTGTTGGTTACTGCACTAATGACAATGTTTCCAACAAAAACAATTAACAAAATATTTGAAAAAAACATGGATATTTGCCTTGTCATGAGAAAACCAGACTTAAATGCACTGCAAACTAGGTAGACCCTGCGATCAGCTGCCTTCAAAAGTTTGTGTGATTAAGTTCTACATTTTTCAGATATTCAAATTAAAAGTAATATTAAACCATTACTCCAGAAGACAGCAAACCTTAATCATATTCAAAAAGTATACGTGAAATACATAAGACACTTTTAAAAGCATATGATGCTGTCTCTAATGGGTTGGGATTTACACACTGTGCAATTTTACAATCGTAACTACTCGGCCCTTTCTGGCAAGCTCGTAGGTTTCCTACAGTAATCACCATATCTGTCCGTCTGTCTGTCCACACATACAATACAATACAACAATATTGTATCAAGTGTATTGTATTATTAAGGTCAAGGTCACAGAGGTCAAGTCTGTCTACATTTTTCGTGTTGGATCCATAATTCTGTCATTAAATCTGCTGCCGCAAATAATTATCTGATAAATAAATCTAAGATAAAGAAATTTGGCGGCGTATTGATGCTTGCATCAAAGATTTGTCTTGTATATTATTTTATATCATAAATAACGTCGCCAGCGTGACATAACAGAGTGACATAATTTTCAGTATTTAACTAATGACATAATTATGCTAATTAACGTCATTACTACTAGCATTAGATGAACGCACTAAAAGCGACGTCATATGCATTTAGCGCTACTAATAGTAAACTTTGAATTTATAATATAAATAGAATATAACATTCGTGGTCATTGAATATGGAATTTATTAAACTTGTTTACTAAAATAGATAAAAACTCGCCAAGGCTCGTTTTTATCAATTTTAGAAAACTCGTTTAATAAATTCCATATTCAATGGCCACTCATGTAATATCCTCTATATCTATACTGAATTATTGCATTTTCTACAGGGAGAAAATTGAACAGTTGGAGGAGGATGTGAGATCCATTCGTAGAAAGTACAGGAGATTGGAGGAGAAGGTCAATCAACTTGAAAAGAGTACACGTCATCCTGCCAGTGAGACTCCTGCCAGTGACCAAAGGACTCCTGCCAAGATTCCCGCCAGTGAGAACAAGACTCCTGCCAGTGACCACAACCCGCAGACTCCTGCTAGTGGCGACAAGACTGCTGAACCAGTTGACCCAAACCAGTTACTTGCAGATGACCAGCATATTTCTCCCCAAGCTTTGGAAACAACTTTAACCAGCAGCATAAAGGGGATAATAGGCGAACAAAACATTGTAAAACACCTGATTTTTCAGGTGTTTACAAAAGAAGAGATTGTGTCCTGTACACGCACTGGCAAAAGGACATTTAAAAACATGGACAACACGAGGCCATCACTAGATCCCATAAAGTTCAACATTTTGGAAAGAGTTGTTCTCAAAGTGACTTCCATGCAGAAAGCAAGCTTCCATAAGAAGTTTGAAAATCAGCAGAAAGTGCTTCGTAGGGGTGAAAAAGAGTGACTTAACCCCTAAAAAAGCACTTTCTGCTTATTTTCAAACTATGTAAGACACTTTTAAAATAACTTTCTCTAATATGATTGGATCAAATGATGGCTTCACGTTATCCATGCCAGTGCTCAAACTTTCCTTGTTAGCTAGCCACTACAAATGTTCAGGGAGCTATTGCCATATCCCATAGTCTGTGTTTAAAGTTTTACCTCCAAGTAACTAAGCACGGATCTAATTATGCATTATGATATGTACCTTATCTGGAGCTCACAACTTTTGCAGATTGTTGCATTGAAAAAGGCACTGACAGGTACTATAAATATTGTAGATCAGACAGTTTTCAATAATTTAGTTCAGCTACATGGTGTCAAAATGCATTTCTTAATCATTGTGTTAATTATGTCTCCCCATATAGGGAGGAGACATATTGATTTTGTGCTTTCCGTCCGTCTATCTGTCTGTCCGTCCGTCCGGATGTGTTTGTCCGGACCATAACTCTGATATTTCTCAATTGAATTTAAAAATTATTTCACATATGTGTTCCTCATCATCAGTCGGTGCGGCATGTGCAAAGGTCAAGACTGTATCTCAAAGGTCAAGGTCACATTTTGAGGTCAAAGGTCAAAATTGGCTCA
This sequence comes from Spisula subtruncata, assembly GCA_963678985.1. Classification (NCBI taxonomy): domain Eukaryota; kingdom Metazoa; phylum Mollusca; class Bivalvia; order Venerida; family Mactridae; genus Spisula; species Spisula subtruncata. The sequence goes on along the minus strand of OY787673.1, from coordinate 13,863,231 downwards.
AATTCCGCGTGTCCTGACCATAACTCTGATATTTCTCAATGGAATTTAATATTTATTTCACAAATGCATTCCTCATCATCAGTTGGTGCGGCATGCGCAAGAATCAGGTCTGTACCTCAAAGGTCAAGGTCACACTTTGAGGTCAAAGGTCAAAAATGGCTTAAATTCGGCTTGTCCGGACCATTACTCTGAGATTTCTCAATGTAATTTTAAATTATTTTTACATTTGCATTCATCTTCATCAGTTGGTGTGGCATGCGCAAGACCCAGGTCTGTACCTCAAAGGTCAAGGTCACAATGAGAGGTCAAATGTCAACATTGGGGAGACATGCGTTTTTTTTCAAAAACAAGCTCTAGTTTATGTACACTTTCATTGTTATAAGTTCGATGTTAACTGTTTATGGTTTATTGTTTAGATACATATCTATCATAGGTGATATGCATTTTATGTTTGAAATGTTGACCTCATGGGTCTATGACCTTCTGGTTATATATGAATAAACTTCTTTAAATGTATAATTGCAGTTCAAGAACTTAATATTCAAGAACTTTCTCAAATCAGGTGCAGCAGTCATATAATGGTAGTTCAAGAACTTAATATTCAAGAACTTTCTCCAGAACTTCTAGAACAAGTTCTTGAACTCATCTATTAAGAGTTCAATTACTATTCTAGAACTTGGTTCTATATTCTAGAACTGGGTTCTAGAACAAATTTACATAAGTTCTATAATTTGGTTCTAGAAGTTCTAGAGAAAGTTCTTGAACATTTAATTCTAGAACTGCCATTTAGAGTTCAATTACTATTCTTGAACTATCTTCTAGAATCTGTTCTTGAATAATTCTAGAATTCCTCGCAGGGGTCTTGATTGCAACCAATGCTTAAACGGTTGAACAATCTCTTGAATTCAAATAATGTTCTCAAACCCTCGAACAGAAATATTGATCAAACTCTTGATTTCAACCAATGCTCAAACTATTGAATTCAAATAATGTTCTCAAAGTCATACTCTTGAACAGGAATTGATCAAACTCTTGATTTCAACAATGATCTTTAGATCTCAAACTCTTGAACATACATTGTAAATATTCAAATTAATCAAACTTTTGATTTCAACTGTGTTCACATTTTGGACAAACCTGTCACAATATCTAGTTCTTTGGTAGTCTACTGGTAGAAAATTATAGTGTCAAAAAAAGGTCAAATTCTTTATGCAATTTTTTCATGAAAATCTAGACTGTTCGCAATTATATTGGAGAGCAAACACACAAGCGCCCACTATATGATGGCTTACTGCATATTTTTGGCACAGCTAATGTAACCAACTTTGTTCAAAATAATCACATAAACATGAACGAATCAACAATTGCAAAACATGGCGGCGGTTTTGCAGAACTAAAATATCAATCACACAAACACACAGGCCCGCACGGCAAAACAAGTGTAGATCTGCAATATTATGATTCCACAATCACACGTACACTGTGCGGTGCTACAGGGCAATGCAACAATGGAATACCTACTTGCGCTTGTTTCAATATTCTTGAAAAACCACGCTACCACGATAATGACCCGGATGTAGAATAAATTCCTACGCGTTGTTTACTCGGCCAATGAAAACGGGTGAAGTAGGCGGGATCAAAATGCGCGGGCAAATTAAATACATTCCGGCACAACTATCACCCAGTCTCAATAATAACGTGAAATTGGCACAACATTTTTTTCATGCACTATGACGGATAAAATTGACCAGTTTGGAACGCAGTGAATGTATTGACCAACACTTCTCACTGGTATCGGGATAGAAATTAAATCCTGCGTTCTCTCTTCTGCTGGTACACCCTTAGTACAGTACATTATTATTATGTGTTACATGACATGTATACATACAATTTATGGCGAAACAATAACAGGGTTCCCCCAAAAATGCAGACCAAATTTCACTGACTTTGCCCTGAGCAATTTCAAATTCCCCTGACCTGATGAAATGCAAAAAAAATAATTGAAAAATAAATATTTTAAGAAAATATTATCTACACACAACACATAGTAAGCATACAATTTCCACTGCATATTTCATGTTTTACCGTCCATTTTCACATTTGACATGGCTTTGTTTATACATGCATGTTTTTTAAAAAAATATTTATTGTGTGTTTATAACATGTTTTAGAATGTTTTTTTTTATAATCACATTTTATTGTAAAGGTAATGCAGCATTCATACACACAAGCATACATTCATGCACGAATACATAAATCAAAAGTCAGAAATGTTTAGAATGTTGATGGAATGAATACATTTTTTCATTGAACTCGTGCCCAGAGAGCCTTTACTGTCAACGTAAATGTAGTAAGAAATGATACAATTCTTATTCCATAGCATAGTAGCAATTAGCATCAATGTTTATAAGACGGGTAATGTATCTTACATCTTAATCATAACTTTGTGAACAGGCCACAAAGTATGTTTTGCATTTTTTAGACAGTATGTTTTTGTTAAGTTACTGCATGATGCTAATCAGAAGCGTGTTACTGGGATGACATTAAAATTACATTTATCCAAGTCACGTAGATTACATTGTGGTTAATACAATGTTCATGGGATGAATATATTTTCCCCTTCAATTTGTGGCCAGAGAGTCTTTACTGTCCACGTAAATGTAGTAAGACGTGATTCAATTTTGATTCCATTTAGTGTATATTTTAACCTAAAATCAGTTAATTAATCGGTCAGATGTTTTTTCTACTTTTGACTGTGTTCTATATTTAACTTTTCCTACATGTACAATTTTCATTGGTTCTTATTTCCCGCAATATTTTACATTCTGTCAACTGGTTTTCATTAATTGTTCATTCTGCATTTGTTTTTCACAGTGGCCACATCTGTCAATCTTTTATGTGTTTTGTGTTACTTCTATTCCTTTGATGAAGCGAGCAATTGCCTTGTAGCCAATAACAGTAATACTTATACGTACAGTGCTTTTTTATTTACTTGAAAATGGATGTAAACAAAACAATGGTTATTCAACCAATGCAAATCTGCTATACATTGTAGTGACCAATAAACTATACTAACACAATTCAGCGGGGATTATCAATGAATTTTGAATCGACTATAATGTATCTTACATTCTTAACCATAATGTATCTTACATTCTTAACCATAACGTTCTGAACAGGCCACAGAATATGTTTTGCTTTTTTTTCATCGAGCCCATCATACATCAAGAAGAACTTAAAAAAGAAATACAACGTAATAATTATGGTCTCACTAATGGAATCCCATAGAAAATCATTCACGATGGTAGCTTAAAATGTACTGTGTAACAGCATTTGCAGTATGATTTTTTGAAAAAGCAAACTGTTCCTTTAATGCTTGTTGTTAGTTATTATAATTTAAACGTTTGAAATGTTGATACGACCACATGAGTGTGAAAAATTGCATCTGTTCGCCTCTAACAAAATGTGTCAGTGGCGATAGTTCCTTACGGATGCTTGAAATTCGACATGTGAACAAATCTTGTTCATTCGTGAAGATAGAATAATTAAATTCTTTTATGTGGTCAACTATGTGAAGAGTAACAAATGACATCAGTTTGAAACTGTATAACCTCATATTGTATCGCATCATACAAGAACACCAAAATGGACCTACTTATTGAGAATCAGTGTTACAATAACTCGCTTTGCGTTTTGCACATGCGCAGTGACAAACCATTGGAACTACTTTGCCGAGCGTAGATATAATGAATAAATCGGTGCGTGACAGAAAATGGTTCAAAGCTAAAGTACGGTAACTGCATATGAAAACAGAAGGCAGTTACGATAGTGTTGTATTGTATTGAACCCACAAAATTTTCCACATTTCAAAACCAACTTACAACACAAAATCTACCGATTCCAATGACTCGCTCATCCTACGGATGGGCGACTCAAAAATAAGGGAAGATCAGGTTGATGAAGTTCTTATTATATGTTCTTTTTGGACAAATCAAACTTGGTTTCCTTTATTGTTAAAATGTTTAATTTCTTTTCCGGTCAGGCTACCGAGACACAAAGACATACTGATGTTACCACACAACAGTGCACACCATCCAATGGGCAAGAATCTACAACTATTTGGAGCAATTGTATCAGGAAATCCCTTAAGGATCGAGGCGTTCCAGCGGATGCTGCAGAAACAATCATTGGGAGTTGGCGGATTGGTATAAGAAAACAATACGCAGGTGCATGGAAGAAATGGACATTGTGGTGTCATATTCGGAACTGTGATCCCATTCAACCATCTGAAGAAATAATCGTTTCATATTTACTATATCTGAAAAACATGAATAAATCCTATAGTGTAATAAACACTCACAAAGCAGTTATCCTAGAAACTATTAAATTTATAGATGCCAAATATAACAGGGTGTTTACTTTAATAAGTAGATTTATGAAAGGACTTTATATTATTATTCCTTCAAAACCTAGATATTCATCCACTTGGAATGTGTCTACAGTGCTTCAGTTACTTGCCACCTGGATGCCACTTGATTCTTTATCTTTAAAAAAGTTAACTTTTAAACTAGTATCACTTGTGACTTTGTGTTTGGCAGCTCGTGCACAAACGTTGAAGGCTCTGAGGATTGACAGATGTACGTTTGATAAAAACGGTGTGGTGTTTAACTGTGGTGATCAACTTAAATGTTCCAAACCAGGAACTGATTATTTGTTAGACTTAAAAATTTATTCTCAGGAAGAGTTATGTCCAGTTAGGACACTAAGACAGTATATGAAAATAACTACAAGTTGTCGTATAGGTCAACAACTTTTTGTGTCATATGTAAATTTTAAACCTGTCTCTACAAGTACTTTAGCAAGGTGGCTAAAATCAGTGTTACAGCTTGCTGGAATAGACACTAACACTTTCAAGGCACATTCATATAGAGGAGCTTCGTCCTCTGCTGCCTTAAAGGCAGGTTGTAAACTATCAGACATTCTAAAAATGGCTGATTGGACCTCGGTGAAAAACTTTAAGCGATTTTACCTGAGAGATATTGATATGAACAATAACATAGACGTTAATAAAAATAAATTCATCAACTTTGTTTTAGGTACAAAATAGTTGAGTTAAAATTATTATGGTATATATATATATGATAACATATGTGTTTTGTTTAGTATAAAGTTTATAATTATTTTACTGTATTTTTTACTATGATATGTATGATTTGACTGATATACAGTCTGTAATTACATGTTCTAATGTATCATTTTGATATGATAAAGGGATTGATTTACTTTAGTTTATGTTGTCTTCTGTAAAAATGCTTGGATATAAGGCGAAGGCCTTATGAAAATAATGGACCCCCCATCCAAGCACTTTGTGTGATGGATGGGGGTCATTATTGGAGTAAGGCCGGAGGCCGAAATATCCAAGCACCCACCCTGGTTGTTTTGCTTAAGAGGGGCTTCTCCCGCCCTTGGATATTTCATCAGAATATACTAATATTGAAGATACATCTTTTTACATGATGTATGTTTTTTTTTTTTTTTTTTTTTTTTTTGATCAGCTCTTGTCTGATTAACTTTGTTGTAAGCCAACATAAACAATTCTTTAAAGTTATGAAGTTCCCACGTGCTGCATGGGGTTTTTATAGCTGTGTCCGAGCGGTCACAGTTTTGTGGTCAGTGGTTAGGTGTAAAAACCTTCTGTAAATAGCGACAGATCAGATTGGTCTCTAAGAGATATGCTTGGATATTTCGGCCTCCGGCCTTACTCCAATAATGACCCCCATCCATCACACAAAGTGCTTGGATGGGGGGTCCATTTTTCATTATAGTTTTTGTACAGTTTCAAAAAATTATCTACATGGTATTACATTTCATACATGTTTTACATATTATATTTTTTGTTGTTTGCTAAGTTCTATCAGAGTAGTATTTCATAATTCTTGTTATTCTTATAACAGTCTTCAATAGTCATATTATTGATACATCTATTCTTATTGTATGCGGTACCGTTACTGATAAATCCAGCTAGAAGTTCTAAAATTATTGCATTTTGAATTTAGATCTGAGCACATACTGAGTTTTGTATGTAAATAGTTAAGTTTATTTCAGTACTAATTCATGTCATCATATAAGTCCTGCCAGAAGTTCTAGATATTTTGCTTTCGCATCTAGATCTTCGTAATACTGGATTTTATATGCATTTCATAGGCTATTTATCTTTAATAATGTTATTACATATCTACCAGCTACATATCTAGTCACCAACAATAAATGCCCACTGAGTCATTAATGTTTTCTTTGCTCACTTATTCATTCATTTCTGTCTACTGTAGCTTTAAACACTTACTAAACAATATTTTGCTTAGGTCCATGTATGTATTCATTATTGTTTCAAGGTATACATCCACATATTAATCTTTTATGTATGTGTATGTATCACTAATTGTTTCATCGCATACTCGTTATTTTGATCTTACTGATCTTACATGTTCATTTAGCCCGTCATTCATTCAGTAATTAATTCTTTTTATGCTACCAATAATTCGTGGGACCATGTAGTTGCCCCTTTGTATGCCTGTTGTTATGCCTGACGTCCGATATTTTTGTCTGGAGCCTGACTAAAAAGTATTTCAGATATCATTATGAAACTTCATAGGTGGACAGATCTCAATAAGTAGAAGTGCAGTGGTCAAGAAGCACAATTCTACAAAACCTATTTTTATTATATTTCTATTGTTATTACTAGAATTGCAGTGCACAGTAACCATAACTCTTTCTTGCATACTTTTAGGGTTAATACCCTTTCTAAATTTCATACTTAATTCTTGCCTGGCCATTAACTCCGACAGTATTAGATATATCATTGCCAAACTTGATAGGTGAGGAGATCTTATTGAGTATGTGCAGTGCCCAAAAACCAAAACTCTTTATTGCATACTTTAAGCTCACCTGTCAAAAAGTGCATACTATTCCATTCATACTTGGTCATTATAGTAAACTGTTGAAAAAAACTTATGCATTTGTTTTTAATTAATGCTCATACATGTGTATTTCAGTTGATCTCTTGTTAAAATTCAGTAAACTGTTGCAAAATTACCTATGTATTTGTTTATAATAAATGCTCATACATGTGTATTTCAGTTGATCTCTTGTTAAAATTCAGTAAACTGTTGCAAAATTACCTATGCTTTTGTTTATAATAAATGCTCATACATGTGTATTTCAGTTGACCTCTTGTTAAAATTCAGTAAACTGTTGCAAAATTACCTATGTATTTGTTTATAATAAATGCTCATACATGTGTATTTCAGTTGATCTCTTGTTAAAATTCAGTAAACTGTTGCAAAATTACCTATGCTTTTGTTTAGTATTAAACTGTTTCACTGTTAAAATGCATTTCTTATTATGTTAATCCTTCGACTAAGAAAAGATTTAGTCCGTGTCAGCAAACAATTATGTCACCCAAAAGTTGGTTTGGCCATTGTCGTCTGTGTGTCACTCCACAATATCTTGTCCACACCACATCTCCTTTGACCTTAGACTGATTTTAATAAAACTTCATAGATTTTACCAGTTTGAACTTTAGTTGTACATATTGTCTCGCCTTTCCACTTAGATGAATTTTGACACAATTACAGCCCCTTTCAAGACCTGCCGTCTGACGTGTCTTGTCTCCACATCTCTTATACGTTTGGTTTGATTTAAAAAAAAGGAGTGATCAGCATGAAGTCTTTCCAAGTCATCAAGATATTTTGAAATAACTGTCCTCAGTGAAAAAAACAAGAGCATGGCTATCCGTGTTGTTCAGACACATCAACAGTTTTGTTTTGGATCACCACTCCTTCAGTTTTTCCTGTCAGATTGTACACCACAACATTACGGCTTCAAACATTTTTCTTGTAGTGACTTTACATATGTATCAGATAATACTGCTGAGGAAAAAAGAACCTGCATGCAGTTCTATTTGAAAGGACATGCTGAGGCCTGGTATCGATCCCAGCCAATCACCACTACTAGTGACTTTGCTAGACTTTCGGCAGCATTGAAAGCCAGATTTAATGGCAGTGATGGTATTGAAGGGGACATGACATTGTTCAACATATCTCAGTTCCCACAGGCGAGAGTTGCCCTGAGTACTTCATGGGAGTGCTTTATATGAGTACTAATAAGGGATACCCAGACAGACTATTAATTAACATTGCCATCAATGGGTTGCAGAAAGACATCAGGTCAATAGTGAAGCCCCAGAATCACCACACGCTGGAAGGTCTCCGAAAAGCTTCCATATTGGCGGAAAGGACAATAAGATTTAACACCTCTTCCGTAGCAGCAGTGATGCCTGACATCAGTAAGCAACTGCTCAATATAACGAGTTAGAGATGAACCAACGTAAGCCGTCACCCATCCAAAATCGACGAGAAACCTGGAGCCAGAGACGGTACAATAACAACAATGACACCTTGGAGGTCAATGAAACTGCAGAATCCCAGAGGGATTTGCAAGAAGTTGTAGGGGTCTTTGTCTCCAAACTCTCTGATTTTATCAAGGAAGAGGAGGACAAGATAGTTTATTCACGGACCATGTTCGAAAGTACGAGTAAATTGGTGAAGGAAGGGGGACTCACGCCCCATGACTGAAACTACAAATAGGTCAAGATGTACTCCAGATAAGATAGGTGATACAGTTAAATGTCTCTGATTTTCTATAGTAATGCCTGTATTCAGTGAACCATTGTTAAATGAAATGTAAAGTTAATGCAACTTTTTACACTTTTTAGGCCACTTCTTTTTTATTTTCTGGTTTTCAAGAATTTTTTGGAAATATGTCCACTGGCAGGTCGAAAAAAAAAAGGCAAAATTGTTCCAATCGAGTGTTGAAATCACAGTTGTTGGCGCCAGCCTGCCCAAACGCATTTTCCAAGCTAATAACCAGTACTTTCTGTTGGAAAGCCTGGTTTTATAAACAATGTGTTGTTAAATAGCCTTTTCAGAGGAGCACTCATTTAATAACATACACATTTATACATACAGTCCAACCTGCCTTAAGCAGCCAGCCAAGGGATGCAGCCAATTTGGCTGCTTAAGCCAGGTGACCACTTAACGGAGGGGCTGAATACTGGGCAAGGGGGGGGGTCGGTTTCGAGCATACATTGTACTTGTTTAATGAGACAGGACCTGGTGTATTATAATGGGTTGTTATACATAAATGGTAATTTAAAGTATGCCTCTTGTTGTTAAGGGTTGCACTGGCCTATCTGCCCTGCCCTGTCTGCCCTGAATAAGCAGACACTTACCACTCTGGATTAGTAACACCGCTAAAAACGATGAAATCTGCTTGGTTGTCTTTGACATTTTATTGACGCTAAACGACGTCATGCAGAAGGCATGATTGATAGATGTTGACAGTCAGAAATATTTGAAGAGAATAAAATAAAACACACTTCTGAACGCATAATTGCTCGTATGACAAACTTTGAGCAATAAAAAACAATTGTCTAAAGCGTGCAAACCGTCAAAACGAAATTGAAAGGAGCGATGATAAACACAACAATTTTCTCGTAAAACGGTAATTACACGACGATAAATACCTTTTAATTGGTACAGATCTATAGCCTTAATTGTGTCGATCGACTTTGATGAAATATACCCACTCTTTGAGCGTTAATGGTCACAAAATTCACAACACCGTTGTTTACAGTTTACTGATTCCCAGTCGTATATTTCGCTGTGCGGTAAACAATGCATAATTGACATAGAAGCTGGGTAACAGCGCACTGGTTCCCTTTAAGAACCCGGATGTATCGTTGTATACACACAGCGTGTGACGCGCGGAACCAGTAAGTAGAGCAATTATCGGATTAGCGGCGGTATGTCTATCTATCTATGCTATGTATACTGCATCACCCCCTCGCGGAGATTATGTGCAGGCAATCATGTATGTAAACATCGCATCAACGCACTTTGAATAAACAACTCTGATTGGCTACAGCGTGAATCGAAGCCATTTTCGTTCTCGTTCGCGGTCACGTGTAAACTGATGATTGTTTTCTTTGACACGGGTTTGAAATTACCGCGGATGATTCAAGCTATATAGATGGCCGCCGGATCGGACTTTACCGATCAATTCATTCAAAATATATTCGTACTCAGACGAATATTCGTACTCAGACAAAACGTCCCATCGGGAAAAATAAAAAAGTGAAATTCGATTTTTATTTTTTTTCCACTTTCGTAAAAAACACGGTCGCCGGTCTTGTAAACCGTAAAATTAAAAAGTCCTGGCCTTAACAACCTGAAAGTACTGGATACTTTGGGAATAGAGTTACACTTCAGACGCTGTGTATAATTAGAAACATCGGTGTCCTGTATATATCGTTAGGAGGAATTGTTGAAGTAACTTCCTTTTCTGACATTCCAGATCAACAGTGTGAGTAAAGGATACACCCAGAAGTGGTTAGACGTGTTAAGAGCATTGCCTACTCCGTGAGCAATTTTGGATGGTTACTGGCGAAGGTGCTGTTTGCAGAAGAGGAACTTCATGGGAAGAACTTCAGTGGTAGGAAAGGGAAGGAATGTCCGTCTCCAATGAGAATTCACGCCATAGAACATGCCTGCGTGGATGTTTATGGAAAAGGACAGCACATGAAGTACCTGTCAAATGCAGTTAACTCAGGCATTAGGAATCTTGGAAGACACCCATTTAGGAACCTTTTCCAGAATTAAGAACATGATATTTACTCAGTGTATGATTAGCTTGTGTTGTATATTTGAAATGGTGACATTACTTTAAATCTCAGGCGTTGTGGTGAGGTCAATTCCTTGTTTTGAAAAGTTTAATTTAAAAAAAGAGATAAGTGCCCCTTCCAAGAAAGGCAAGACCACCCTTTGGCAATGTAGGAGATCAGGTAGAGCTTATGATAAAGCTAAAAACAGACATTTTTCGGTAGAAAAAAGAACTTCGTGTCTACTACAAAGACAAGCAATAACTAGGTATAGGAGCAACAGAATAAATACCATCATGAGTGTCAAAGAAAAGGACACAAAGCTCTTTCACCAAATCATCAGCGAAAGGGAACCAACAAGAACACAAAGATGTTAATGTTGTGATGTTGATGGAGGAGTGCTGTAGAAAGATGATGAAATATTAAAGCCTTGGAAGGACCATTTCAAGGACCTGGCTGAGGGGAATTATACAAGATTTAGACCAGCCAAGGAGGAACAAGAACCAGCCTTGCAATTTTGAATCAGGGAATACATGGATTTGGTCAGGATGAGTCCAACTGGATAGCTAACCAAATGCTATTAGACTTGTATCACCATGAATGGTGTTATGACCATTGTTATTTGTGGACTCTTCACACATATATTCAGTTTCTGGGCCACAGAAGTCCGGTGATTAGGCGTGTCGTGGTAGACAAGCTGCAAGAGTGGGAACGTGAAGCCTTTTATTCTGAGGATATAGTTATTAGAAGTCACATATTTCTCGTACCAGTTATAAAATCACACCTCACATGCGAGGAACCGACTATGTTAAATAGTCTTGTTGGTGATATTAAAATGCATAATCGCTAAACCAATAAAATTATGAATGCTTATAAACATGGTTGAATCATGATCTATGTCAATAAACATGCCCTAATCTAGTTATTGTATTGTTTATATTATTATAAAATTGTTAAGATTTCCATTATTATAATATTATTTTATCTATTATCTTTTTTATTGCCATTACTTCTACATGACTGCATTACATTATATTTATACATGTAACATGCATTATGTATACTCATGTGTCGTAATTACGATTTGGGTTAATAAAAGGGTTAATGTTCTGTTCTGTTCTATAATATGTGGATCATATTGAAAATCGGTTTTAAACCAAATATGTCATCAACTATAAATTAAGTCGTTATAAAAATTATATCTCATGTGCAGTTGATAGCCATTATCTGCTGTTAGATGTCTAAGTGTGGTAGCATTTTAAGCATAGAGCGCCGGTAAAAGTACAAAGGCCAATGGACTTAGTTCAATATTGGATGACATGACCAATACTGGCGCTAACATATTATGTCTGGGTATATTTATACTTTCTGTTTGTTATTTACCAGTTTACGTTACACTCTGGACATTGTGTCTGTGAGTAAAAATAATAGTTTTTGTTCAAGACAATGGACAAAATTGTATCAGACAATGAAGAGGACGTTTTGTCCCTTCCTAGTGTTGGTTCAGAAGATGAATTCTCCGGATTTGAGGAAGTAAAGTTCCAAAGGCAAAACCGAAAGGACCTGTTTGTAAGAACAGTGTAAAGTCTGTGATCACCGTTAAGCCAAAGCCGAAACCTTAAAATGTTAAAAATACTAAGGCCAGTAAGGGAAAAGAATGTTCAGTGCAGTTAGATTTAGATAACTTGAATGACACTAATATCCATCTTTTGAAAGACAAATTGGGGTTGGTACCCGGCCCCTCAATCTTCAAGTAAGAGGCCTGTTTTACCGTTATATTGTAAGGCTGACATAATCTCGTCATCTTAATCTTAGGTCTGGACACTTCATAGAACTTGATCGCTGGTCCGTCCCTTTGTATCAGACAACCCTATTGTTTTTACGATCTCGCTTTCAGATTATGCCGAAGAAACATTCCTAAAAATGCCGTGGCACAACACAGCTTTATACTGAAGAAGACCTTGGAAAGGCTGTGAATGCTGTGAAAGATGGTATGTCTATCAGGAAATCTTCTGAGGTGTACAATGTGCCTCGATCAAAAATAGGAGATAGGATCAGTGGCAAACATGCATTGCACGTGAATAATTCATGACTGTCCGCAACATATACCTATGTGAAGGGGAACACCGCTGAATTTTTGTTCTGAGATGATCTCAATGAAAAGGTAGAAAACTGTGAAAAAGAGGAAAGACGGTCTCAGAAATGGAGTGGACAACAAAATACATTCAAATCAAAGCCTTTTTAGGCCAACATTTCCTAAAAGGGAAATCATACTACCAAACCCAACAACAATCAAATCAAAGACACAACCAAAATTGGGCAAACATGCTCATCGGGGCAAATCCCACACCCAAAGAGGGTCACATCACGGAAGGAAGTATCTGTAAGTAAGACATTTACTGTACAAAACACTCCTCAAAACTTTTGTGGATGGCAAATAGGAAAAATTTGCTCAAAATTGGGAAAAGTTGACATCACGGAAGGAAGTATCTGTAAGTAAGAAATTTACTGTACAAAACACTCCTCAAAACTTTTGTGGATTGGCAAAATTTGATCAAAATTGGGAAAAGTTGACATCTAAACCCTGGACTATTATGTACTGTATCTGGTATTTCAGAAAAAGAAGTTGAACTAAAGAAGTTGGGGAACAAGTTGGTTTCAATATTGAAAGAGTGTGAGAGAGGAGAGGCTGCACTATGTGACGCACGATCTCCATCACCTTCATTCACACAACTTCTATCATCATCTGCCATTCAAACACAGGCAACATCATTTTATATGCAGATGCAAACCAATACCTCATTCTTTCAGCCATCGACCTCTTGTCAGCCAAAATCCCCAAAAGTATACATAGATTTGGATGCATCTGACTCGCAGGTTCAGGAAGAGGGTGATGTGTAACCGTGTTTCATGTATAAGTCATTGTTGGTATTCAGAGGTTATTACTATACAAATTGCTTACCTATACACCAGATAATAATTGGTAGCACGTGACCAGTATAATATATTTTGCGAGTTGATTTGTGTAAGGTCACGTGTGGTCTGACCAAGGATATGGTTTGTCGCGGCACGAGCGAGAATTGAAGGAATGGAACTGAGATCTGCAGTTCATACCAGGTCTTCAGACTGCTAAGACGTAACTAAATAGTATATCGTTATAATATTGTATGGACTTATTTTATATGATATGTGTACAATTGTTGGACTATAGTGAAATAAAATATGATGAACTGGATGAGGTGATTTTGTTGAATCAGTGGACTCTGTCTATAATGTATTTATATAAATTAATAATATAAGTGCATTATAACTAATCCGACAAACCTACATATAAGATCCCGAGGCAATTAGCTCAACTTATCATGAGCAGGCACCAGAAACGGCAACCCTGAGGTTACACAAATGGGGACAACAGAACCTATACACCCGACGGTGAACCCGCAACTTATAGCGGCTACACATCCCCAGAAAACGCCACAGGTGTAAATCAGTCATGTTTTCAGACGATGAATTATATAGTTCTGACGAACATTTTGATGATGAATAACTAGATGACTTTGAGGATATTCCAGGTAATGAGGAACAGTTCAATCCATTAAATGTCACTATTTCTAGTCAGGAATCTATAAAAATAAAGAGAAAATTTGGAAACATAAATATGTGAACTTTACAAAATTATTGCCATTACAGTTTGACCACAATCAGGATGATCAATATCCTTTCCGCTGCCACTATCATACACCGATGCGCTTCCAGAGCCGCCTGATGCAGACTGTATTTTGGTGGTCCCCCATTACCACTATTGTTTGCCGAACAGCTACCAGAGAAGACTTTTACGTACCGGAAAAATACAGGGTCTTGTTTCTACAGTGGAATAATGCAGGGTTTCAGTGAAAATCCATTTTTTTACAATTGAACAAAGAAGGAATTTTCCAAAATATACTACATTTCTACGCTATGGTAGTTGTAGTGTACGACATTGCTACACTGTGGTTGTTCTGTTGATATTATGATATCGGCATTACTACACTGAGGTACGGTTTATAAGATTTTTGCCAAATACAAAAGTCCCCTATGGTACTTGTATTCGAATTGAATATTTTAATTGTTAAGTTTTGTAAGTCCAGCATAATGCTACTACGGTACTCTGAAATACGATTGTTAGTTTTTGTAGGACACACTTCACAATACTGGGATTGCATTTAATATACAAAATTACACCATAGTACTGGCTTTAATCTAAGTTTCCAACTAAATAAAGTTACAATAGCAACACTATTCTTTTGTTTAGTGACTGAAGTACATTTAATTTACTGTGGTCTTAATTCCAGTTGTAATCTACTACAGCAATTAGCAATCGGTCAATTCAAAGATGTAAACAAATCTAGCTGTTGTTAAACCTTTGATATCTAGGCTTTGATATCAACGAAAAGCACATAATACTGATTCCGTTAGCTATTATAGCTAGCGGAATCACGCACATATGTCTGGAATTAGAGAATAAAGGTTATAATTTTTTGGGCATCCATGCTTCCGTACCATCCTATATAATTAACTAACTAACAATTAATTGAATAGAAAAATCCTCCATGCATTTCTGTTCGAAAAACGGTCAGTGTCGGTCTGATTCCCTGGAGCTCGGACACTACAATGAATGCCGGGTGAGTAACTTATTTTAAAACAATATATTTATTACATTTATTGTTTGTCTTGGTATTACTGTATTTCTTACTATGATGCGAATATTTAATCATTCATTATCTTATATCTTGAATTCATTTTTATTTCGAAGAATTGATTTTTATATTTTAATAGTAAGAATTGTTTACTAAAAATAAATAAGCAAAGTAATTATTAAACAGATAATTATCAATTATCATAATATGTAATTGTTATACGAAGTGCAGGCCATGTTTGGAAGGTTTTAGAACGTACGTAGTTCTAATATCAGTCTTTTCAGTTGTATTTATGTTCATGAACAAAATAGTATAAGTATTTGAGAACTTTGAGTAACTTTAACTTCAGAACTTTATTTCCCTCTATGGAAGAGTATATTGAACACAATAAAACTTTATAATTGATACAAGTAAATCATTTACACATTAATAGTCTTTATGAAGCTGAAACACATAGAAAATGTATACGCTAAATCGTCAGTAATATACTAAACGTTCGTGAAATATACATCAAAACAGAATTAGAAACTTATGTTATAAATTAAATAGTTCAATATACGTATACATATCTGCCAGTGAGATTCGAACCCGTGTACCTAGGCTATGCTACGGACCGATTTGCTTATCTTTCAGGATTGTTGATGTTTCAAGTTAACTTCATCTATATAGTACTGATTTTCCAGATCAGGCCGGTATTCCACGTGTATGCATCCGTGTTCCGCTTCCGCGTTCCACATGCGGACACATATACCCTATTTCATGCATCCGCTGACTGGAGAAGCTACATTTAAATCGCAGCGCAGACGCAGATATTCCATATGTTAGTGTCCCGTGTCAGCGTTCCGTATCAGCGTTCACTTACTTGCCTTTCAAAGATTACCACTACAGTTGAATTGTTGTTGATGATGCAAGATTATTTGACAAAATTCCATGAGAAATATGTAAAAAATTAACAAAGGGCATTAACTCTGTCAAAAATGGTCGAATAAAAAAATCCTGACAATATGCGCTGGGGGACATCATAGCAGTTATTTTGTGAAAGTTTGTCGAATTCCTTTAAGAAATGTAGGAGGAGTTGCACACAGAACAACATGAATGAGCAAGAATCAAGGGTCCAAACATTGACAGAAAAGGCACAGGCCATCTACGATGAGAAAGTTCACCATTTCATTCAGGCGTTTGGTAGTTTAGTGGACAGAAAAAATAGTGAAATTCGGTGTATTAACCCCACTGACAACAGTTTTTTTACTGTGATGAACTGAAAGTAATTCACCACATTAAAGACACCTGTGGTGGTGAATTTAGAAACATTTTCAAAGAACAGTTTCAAAGCTACTTAGATTCGCACCCATGAGAGTCTTCAATTACTTCTCGATCAATAAGAGAAATATAAAAGTGTTGAATCTGCTTTACCTGTTGATGGAAGATATTTCCTAGTTCTCGTACCTGGATATGGAAAAAGCTGCCAAAAGGCTCTTCGGACTCCTGTATAAAGAGGCGGAATGGCAGGGTAAGACCCTGTCTGGATTGAGGGTCCAAAAAAGTGGTGATGAGAGTCCGGCTTTGGAGGATCTTTCAAAGATGAAAATTATATAAAAAAATGGTAAAATTTAATTGATGCACAAGAAAATAATTGTTAGGAATGTAGTTAAAAGGTTCTATTAAGGTTCTGTAAGTGCTAAGCATATCGGACAGTCTGACCATTAACAAGTAGAAAAGAATATCGCAAATCCAGGTTAAATGACATAAATCACTTTATGAATCATACTTATTAGTTCTCTATTTATTTATTAGTTCTCTTTTTATTTATTAGTTCTCTTTAAGACTCATGTCCGCCAATCCCTTGACTGGAACCCCCAAGGGAGGAGGAAGAGGGGAAGACCTGTCCTGACATGGAGACGAACGATGGAAAAAGAGCTGAAGGCCATCTCCATGTCATGGAACGAAGCGAAAACAGCGGCTCAAGACAGACTTAGATGGCGAAGAGTGGTGGATGCCCTATGCCCCCCTTGGGGCGAAGAGGATTAGGTAAGTAGGTTAAGACTCATTTAAATCTTACTTAAGCACCTTTAATAGCCAGTAGAAAGAATGCCATTGGGTTGTATTGAGGCAGACTTGAGTGTTTACAATGCCTATTTTCAGAAATTATGAAGGAAAAATATGGGGTTACAGCAGTTCAAGTGAGGGAGAAGATAAGAAACTTGCTGAAGCCAAGCAAGATAAAGAAGAAAAAATAATTATTAAAAAATTGAAAATGAATTTTAAAACAAATTGTTACATGCAAAAAACTAAAATTAAAATGCTGATAGTCACCTTGATAAATCTTGATTGTTTTAATTGTTTAACCAGGCTCCCCTGTCTGCATAAATGCGAAGGTGAACTTATGTGTGATCACTGCAGGACCATGTATCAAACCCACTACCTTTACCTCTTACTCCCAAGATTTTATGCTATGCTGGATAAATGTCCAGGCTTTTCAGGCAGCTTGGACAAGGGTTTTTCTACCATCATGGTAAATTTTCATCCAGACTGGACTTTTTCCACACTCTCATTTAGGGTACCCTGGAAAAGCCTGGAAAAAATATTTCGAATACTCCAGATGGACATTTTACGATAGAATTCCAGGGAATTCCTGGTACTTTTTCACCCGGGAGTGCACATGGTGACATGAAGATCATGCCGTTGGGAGGGACTAATGTAACTGCTAGCGTGTGGAAGGACAAACATCTAGTTCGTCACCTTTCAATTGATTGAGCGACCCATGTGATGTGAGGGATGCGCGTGGTGGTGTGAAGTCCATGTGTTGAATGTTTGACAGCCCCACAGTGTGTTTGGACATATGTCACAGGGTCAAAATAACACTTTTGGCCACCTTGCCCTAGCCAAAATTACTTGTCATTCCCCATGTATCACATAAATCAGATAAGCCAGAGGGACGAAACCAATTACACATATAATAAGTTTACAGGTGGGGTTGATCTTCATGATCAGCTCAGAATGAATTTTAGTGTGGGTCGTAACGGCAAGAAGTGGTGGCGATATCTCTTCTGAACTGTGCTCTGGTGAACAGTTATATAATGTACAAGGATAAAGTGTCGGCCAGAGTCATGAAGAAGAAGAGATATGTCACATTGACTTTCATTTGGAACTCGTGAAACAGCTGAGGGGGGGGGGGTATTCCAAACAAAAGAGGACCTCTAGAGACAATGTGCAGGTGCCCGCTGGGAATGAGAACATTGGATTTCATACGAACGTTCACTTGCCGGGAAATAAAACAACATGTAAGTTCCACAAGCAGGCTTTTCTGGGCAGCCTGGATAAATGTCCAGGCTTTTCCAGGCTATGCTGGATTAATGTCCAGGCTTTTCTGGGCAGCCTGGATTAATGTCTAGGCTTTTCCAGGCTATGCTGGATTAATGTCCAGGCTTTTCCGGGCAGCCTGGATTAATGTCTAGGCTTTTCCAGGGTACGCTGGATTAATGTCCAGGCATTTCCGGGCAGCCTGGATAAATGTCTAGGCTTTTCCAGGCTATGCTGGATTAATGTCCAGGCTTTTCCGGGCAGCCTGGATTAATGTCTAGGCTTTTCCAGGCTACGCTGGATTAATGTCCAGGCTTTTCCAGGCAGCCTGGATAAATGTCCAGGCTTTTCCAGGCTACGCTGGATTGATGTCCAGGCTTTTCCAGGCAGCCTGGACAAATCAAGAACATTGGATTTCATATGTACGTTCACTTGCCGGGAAATAAGCCAACCTGTAAGTTCCATAAGCAGGCTTTTAACAAACGGAAGAAGACAGTGTGTGGGTGTGCTGTTTGCCATGTACACCTGTGTAAGGATGGTTGCCATAGACTTCACCATGGCCAGAATATGTGAACTAAAAGTGACAAGTGACAGTGCAAACTATCATTAACAGCTAAGTGTAAACTAAAAGTGAAGAAAACTCATTATGGATTATTATAAATGTGGATACATCATAATTATACTTATTTAATATTTGTAAAATATTTTAAATTATGAGTGAATGGATTAAAAACTTAGTATCAGACAGACTATAAATAGATACATATTGCAACTGTTATGAAACTGGATCATTTGTTTGAATTAATTGGGCCAAAAATAAAATATTATTTGTTTCCCCTTCCCGACCGACTCAGGCCAAAAATGCCCGACTCAGAATATTTTTTCGACCTTCTGAATTTTTTTTTTTTATTTCGTACCAAAATCGTTCTTTTCCTACCAAAATCGGTCTTTTCATACGAATGTGCACAGTACGAAATGTGGTGAGTACAAAATCGCGTCTGTATCGCGCAGACGCTCATTGATTTTATATTTACAATGTACACGCTCTGGTGACCTAGAATTAGGCGAAAGCACTGGTGAAAACAAAATGGACAAACAATTTGTTTGCGTTTTCGGTGTTGGCAAAAAAAAGGGGCGATGACCGCACTGTGACGACACTTGCCAAGAAAAAAATCACAAAAGTTAGCCCTAAGTTAACCATGGGGGACATTGTTGATGAGGTGATGGGAGACATTGAAATAACTGATGCTATTAATAAGGCACTTGACAATCAAAAACAATCAAAACAATATTTTATTTTTGGCCCTGTGATAAATTAATTCGATTCATTGCTATATTCATGATTATTCATGCATGTATATTTATAATGATCATGACTTGTGTCAGTAAATTATTAAAGTCAAAGAAATTTTAACTGAAACATATGTTGTTATATAGAAATTTCCTTTCTAATAATACCAAATTTATGCATATTCATGTATATAAAAATGTTTAATGACTTTCTTTATTTTTTTCATTTTATCCAGAATATGCATCAAATTGGTACCATTAGAAAGAAAATTTAATTCTGTACAAAATTTACGTTGGTCAATAAGGGATTATATAATTATTTCTTATGATAAACCTTGTTTAAACCAAGTATGGTACAGATTTTACACAATTTCCAATAAACCCATATAAGGGCAGTGTAGTAAACTGAGCATTTATCTATAGGTTACTGATAAGCCATCTACTGATAACACTATATGAATACATGTATTTATTTTTGGTTTATACAGCTATTTATAGAAATTATTGGAACTCCAGGTATGCCCCCAGGGGATTCTAATTTGAATTCTAATGACATTTATGGAGCGTTCGGGCTATTTAGAACATATTTCGATAAACAACTGGAAACTTTAAAAAAGGATGTATTGTCTTGTTCCAAGAGTAACGAGAAAGCTCACAAATTCAAAAGTGAATCCTATAAATCACAATTTGAATTCAACTCAGATATAGAAGAGGGATTAAAGAAAGTGCTAGTCTGCATTACTGACCAAACTGTCTTGTCCATTGTTAATGATTTGTTGAAGAAAATTTGTTACCCGAACAAACTGCTCAAGATAGCGGACGCTTCCACTGGGGGCTGGGGCACAGTAAGGAAATATGAATCTCCTTCACTGTGCGGCAGCGAAGATGATAAAAAGCTTAAAAAAGCTGAGGCTAGAGCAGTAAAAAAGATTAAGACAACCCTTTCGAGATTAAATGGTTCTTGTTTTTCTGTTCCTTTCATGCAACCTGGCGCTCCGGCGCCCGTCTGAGGACCTAATATTACAAACCTTTGGACAGGGATGTTACCTTTTCTACCCAGAGGGAGGTCCAATTATTTTCGAGGCTACAGACAAGACACCGCTGGCATAACCTGTTTCAGCTGTGGAAGAATCGGCCACTTTAGGCATGACTGTTGGCTCGCAAGAGATAGTGGAATGTATGGTAGGAGTACAGAACAGCAAGCAAAGTCAGTCGACAGTGCTACAACAGCAGCTTCCAATAAATGATAAGTATTTTGACACTTTATTTATACATGATGACTTCTTCTTGTATCACGAAAAGTGCTTTAACACTACTGATTCTCTCAATGTAAATGGAAGGTTAAGGTCTCAGATTGCGTTTTGGGAACAGATAGGAGCAAATGAATGCATTTTGAAGTAATTTGAGAAGGCTATAAAAAAACCTTTTATGACACTCCAAGTTTGAGCGTTTCTCATAATAACAAATCGGCATTAGATAACATGGACTTTGTTAAAAATTCCGTAAAAGAAATGTTGAAATGTCAATATATTGTGGAAACCCCCAGTCAAATAAGTGTGTCTATCAATAAACAACGCAAAAAGAGATTTATCTTAGATTTAAGGAAGGTAAATAAACATATTTGGAAAGAAAAAATATCTTTCGAAGACTGGAAAGTTGCCTTAGATTATTTTGCGAAAGATGCATTTTGTTTTAAATCTATATGAATACACGGCCTTACATGGCTATATTGATGGCTTAGAACCAGAAGGTCGTAACTACCAAATCGATGTAAGGCCAAGACAAAATAATGTTGTAGTTACGGTTCCCCGACCGAGCCTATTATTTTGCTGCGACCCTACAACATTTTATTCAAAATTAAAAGCCAAAAAAAAAATCACGGTAAAATTAAAACAAATCACGGTAAAATTAAAACTGTACCAGAGGAACGGTTTTTAGTCACGCCAAATTTTTACGCGCGCACCGTTAGCCTCTTCGGCGAGGTGCTTTACATACTAAATGCATAGAGCGTCTACGACGCAATGGCGAAATCATCTTCTTCGTCAATTTTATTTAATGTTTTACGTAAAAAGTGCAACCATGCTCCGGAATTGAGAGCTTTTAAGTTCTGAGACGACTTTCCACAAAATCGAATCTATCTTAAGATGTCACCAAGATGGGTTCATGGAGGTGTCTCTTGCTGCGACTGAAGGTATGTTTTTCATGCGATGGTGGGTGGGGTAAAACAGTGACTTTTTTCACTGAAAAAATGTATTCGAAAGGTGGTTGTTTTTGTATTTTGTACATGCACAAATCTTGAGGTAAGTCTATTTTACATATCTAAACATTTCTGCACAGGAGAGTAGGTGTTTTCATTAGGATAAATGAAACACCCAAGGCCAAAACTCTCCAGAAAAATTCCATAAATTTGAACAGTACTTCTTTTGCCCCTGCTTCTAAAAGGCTAGAAGAAACTATGCTAAAAAATTTCGTGAAATGCCTAGGCTAGGGGAACCTATGCTCAATTTTTTTGAGTGAAAAGTCGAGACTAGGGGAACCCATGCCCAAAATTTTTAATACATGAAATGTCGAGAATAATCCTGAAAAGCTAGGGGAACCCATGCCCAATTTTTTTTTAAAAGCTACGGGACGCGCGTGTTCATAAAATTCACGAAAAGTCGAGGCTAGGGGAACCAATGCCCAATTTTTTCATGAAATAAAATTTGCTATGGGAACCCATGTCGAACTTAGATGGTAAACAACTGCAGCATAATTTCCAATTGGTATTTTAAAATATAGAAGTGTTTTATATATTAAATATCAAGAGGTGCAAAATATGTATGCAAATATTCTAAATATGAGTTTTTAATTGCATTGTGCATTTTTTAACAAACTTTGTGTTCCTGTTTTATATCCTGTTTTTAAACGTGTGGGGCCATTTTATCTTTCAGGAGGACCATGGACAAAACTAGAAGATGACAACCTGTACGATATCCCAATAGGACAAATAGTATATCGTCGCTGTCGTTCTCAAACCTTGTAGCTCCAAAATTTCCAAAAAAATTGTTTCGTCTTTTCCGAATGTATGAAGTCTGGCGCATATTTTGGGCTATATCTCGTAGCTCTACGCCAATCAGAACCCATTACAAAAGCCACGTGACGAAATGTTGTAGCTTGATTGGTTGCTTTTTTTGTCGGACGAAAAGTCGTAGCGATTGTAGAAAAGCATGAAATTGTGTAGTCGTGAATAAACATTAAAAAAGAGTATTTCATGGAAGTTAAAGGATATTCTGTTAATCGTAAGTACACTTAGCGGCACTTCTAACGCTACCGTTGATATATTTCTGTTTTCTTTAAAACTCCTTAATGGATTTTTGTGAAATTTGGCACACGTATACAGCAATATTTGACACAAGTTCAGGTGAATTTTCCGCTCGATCCGACAATAGACTATCGCATGGCACGTCTTCAAATGACTGAATACTTATATTGAAAGTCGCAATTTATCACGCAATAACGGTCATCTGATCGTTATGTATGCGTGTAGATGTCCCTTTTTCGTAAAATGGTTGCGCATATCAACATTATATTCGCACATGGTTTTTAATAGTTATTAACAATATTTACCAATATGCTAGTAAACGAAAAGTGTTGGTTTTTGCTGCAAAATATAGTGTTTTCCGTACCCATAGCGTGTCTGTTGAGAAAACACAATTCCTGCGAGTAACGCAAACTGAATAAATTCAACTCTACTGCGTACTATTAACATTCGCTATTCAGAAGACATATGAATTTTACCATTCAAGTGGACTTATTTGAGGTTAAACGTTTATTTTAAACGCATCGGTTTTATATTCAGATTATGAGCTGATTTTGAGGCGATCTAAACTTACCAACGACTATTTCGTTACCTAGGAAATTGTAACGTAGATGAATTTTATGATTATTTTTATTGTGTACACTTATTCCATAACACTTGAAGCTGTAAAGAAATAAAATATTGAAAATACTCAATTGACCCCTAATAAATACGCTGTTTAATTTTGTGACTTTGTAATTCCGGGTGATATAAATTACGCGTTTTCCACGAAGTTTCATACACACCAATTTCTGAATTAACAAGTGTAACAATAGGCACACGCTTTGAACTAAAACTGGTGAAAATTTAATAAAGTTATCTCAAACGGTTTTTGATATATCAAGAATAATCAAGTGGCAGCGTTAGGAGTGCTGCCAAGTGTAGTTTAACAATGTTAATTCTAATATCCTGCATTATGGAAGTAACTATTATGTTGCATTTAGAAGACAATATTTATGAGAAATAAAAAAGCAATGTTTTTTGTAAACAATACCCATTATTTATTAAGCTATTACTGTTATTTGATGGAATTGCTGATTAATTATTATGCATTATGCGTACCCTATTTAATCATTCACTTAGAAAGCTATGTTTTTTCTTTCAAATGATCTAATAACAATAAAATCAAGCATGTTTCAAAGCTACGTCCTTTCGTCCTGACACATTGTGATGCGATTTTTATTGCTACGTCATTTCGCCTATAGGTACGCCATTTCGTTCCGACAAATTTGCTAAAAAACATTTTCATATTTTGCAGCTACGAGGTTTCGCCGCACACATGGATACGCCTTTACCAGCCTTGCTACGATTACCAGAGCATATACTAGTTAAAATACTTTCACATATACCTATACAAGAACTGCTCCTATATGTAAATAGAACTTGTAAGCATTTGAATAATGTTATTGAGCACAATAACGCTCTTTGGAAAGATATAAGTCTTGACTTTCCGTTTTGTGGCGACATTGGGACCCTCAAACGAATTCTTAAACACTCATTTGGATTCAGAACATTATTGTTACCATTCGCAGAACTTTCCTGTCGGAGTGACAAACTTGACTTCCTGTTCACAACAAATCTATGTATCGCTAAACTTTTGTACTGGTTGGATGTTAGCACAAGCAAGATATCTACGCTGTGTTTCTTAAAATACTTGCCTATAGTCTCCTAAATTTGATATTTATGGTGCAGAAAACTCGCAGGGAGTGAGGTGGAACAAATATGTTGCTAAATTAGAAAATCTATTTGTTGGATTAAGCATTGATTCTAAGAAAAGGAGGAAGGCTTTACTTCTACATTATGCGGGAGACAAAGTATTTGAAATATACGAAACACTTAATCTTGGTGGGGATGAATCAAATTATGAAGCCATGAAAGAGAGTTAAGCTAAATATTTCAATCCGAAGAAAAACAAAGAATTTGAGAGTGTGATGCTAGGCCCCCGAGACGACAACAATATTTTTTTGTAGACGACAGCGATATTTTTAGAGTGCTTTCGTTTATATGTTGCCATCACGTTTTGCCATTTTCGGCGCTAAGCAAGATTCAAGTCTCGTTTTGTCCTTAGATGCTCTTCTTGGTTGCACTACAGTGTATGTATATCTTTTTTATACTCTCTGGCTGTTGTTGCAACTATTATTTGTAACTGTGTATTGTTAGTTAACATGTTAAACGATTTTCTCTGTTTGCCCCTGTTCGTTCGTACCTAAAAATAGTGGATTCGGACCCATTACTCAACATACCATTGCAAGTTCGGACAGATAAAATCCAGAACCTTTTTGATGTTTGTATAATAACTTTATGCTAATTGCCAGTATTATTGATTCTAGTCATTCACACCGTATTATATGTTTTGCAAGCATTTCTGTTGAATGCGCACTAAATTAGGCTTATATCCTTTCCGCTGCCACTATCATACACCGATGCGCTTCCAGAGCCGCCTGATGCAGACCGTATTTTGGTGGTCCCCCATTACCACTATTGTTTGCCGAACAGCTACCAGAGACGACTTTTACGTACCGGAAAAATACGGGGTCTTATTTCTACAGTGGAATAATGCAGGGTTTCGATGAAAATCCATTTTTTTTACAATTGAACATAGAAGGAATTTTCCAAAATATACTACATTTCTACGCTATGGTAGTTGTAGTGTACGATATTTGCTACACTGTGGTTGTTTTGTTGATATTATGATATCGGCATTACTACACTGAGGTACGGTTTATAAGATTTTTGCCAAATACAAAAGTCCGCTATGGTACTTGTATTCGAATTGACTATTTTAAGTGTTAAGTTTTGTAAGTCCAGCATAATGCTACTACGGTACTCTGAAATACGATGCATTAAATATACTTGTTATTTTTTGTAGGACACACTTCACAATACTGGGATTGCATTTAATATACAAAATTACACCATAGCACTGGCTTTAATCTAAGTTTCCAATTAAACAACGTTACAATAGTAACACTATTCTTTTGTTTAGTGACTGAAGTACATTAAATTTACTGTGGTCTTGATTCCAGTTGTAATCTACTACAGCAATTAGCAATCAGTCAATTCAAAGATGTAAACAATTCTAGCTGTTGTTAAACCTTTGATATCTAGCATATCAAAGAAAAGCACATAAATAGATTCCGTTTGCTATTATAGCTGATTTTTATATTTTAAAAGTAAGAATTGTGTATTAAAAATAAATAAGCAAAGTTATTATTAAACAGATAATTATCAATTATCATAATATGTAATTGTTATACGAAGTGCAGGCCACGTTTGGAAGGTTTTAGAACGCATGTAGTTCTAATATCAGTCTTTTCAGTTGTATTTATGTTCATGAACAAAATAGTATAAGTATTTGAGAACTTTGAGTAACTTCAACTTCAGAACTTTATTTCCCTCTATGGAAAAGTATATTGAACACAATAAAACTTTATAATTGATACAAGTAAATCATTTACACATTAATAGTCTTTATGAAGCTGAAACACGTAGAAAATGTATACGCTAAATCGTCAGTAATATACTAAACGTTCGTGAAATATACATCAAAACAGAATTAGAAACTTATGTTATAAATTAAATAGTTCAATATACGTATACATATCTGCAAGTGAGATTCGCACCCGTGTACCTAGGCTATGCTACGGTCCGATTTGCTTATCTTTCAGGATAGTTGATGTTTCAAGTTAACTTCATCTATATAGTACTGATTTTCCAGATCAGGCCGGTATTCCACGTGTATGCGTCCGTGTTACGCTTCCGCGTTCCACATGCGGACACATATACTCTATTTCATGCATCCGCTAACTGGAGAAGCGACATTTAAATCGCAGCGCAGACGCGGATATTCCATGTGTCCGTGTCCCGCGTCCGCGTTCCGTATCCGCCTTCGCTTACTTGCCTTTCTGTGTAAACACATCAGTGTATTTTTTAATCAAAATACCGTTTTTAGAGTGCATAAGAAACTTATAGTTTACATCTTTTTAATACAAAGTATCATGCACAATGAAATACGTTCCTCTTTAACACCAATGTACATTTGATTCTATGCTAGTATGAAACATTGCAACGCATGTTATTGCGGTGGTTTGGTGCTTTTGGATTTTGGTGATCAAACCTGAAGTGTGTTCAACACCAAATGTTCGTTCCTAACTTCATACACAGGTGACAGACCCGATTGACAAACAAATAACAATGACAGAAGCCATTCTTATTGGAGTGACATCTGTATACTGCGCAGGCTTGCGTAAAAAATCGCTCACCGAACGTCATATGCGGACGACGCATGCAGTCGCGGAACCTAGATATATGGAATATACCCTACGGTTTTTATCCAGTTCGATGTTTTGCGGAAGCGGACATAATGATGCGCACCGCGGACGCGGAAACATGGAATACCGGCCTAACATTTGCTTGATCACGCACTATTTTTATAGTTACTAGTATAACCACTGTGCAACTGCTTGTGTACGCATCCGTGGTCCGTGCCCGCGTTCCGTGGCCGCTTAGGCATACGGACACGGATACCCTATTTCATGTATTCGCTCAGTAGCCTTTCCGTGTTAGCATATCGGGGTGTTTCTATCTAGGAACACACTTTGTGTTGGACGCACTATAGTATTGAACACCATAGTGCGTTTTGGTGATGAACGCACTATGGTGTTAGTTTATACTAATTTATTTTAGGTCGATTGTGAAACAAGTTCTTACAACTTCTATTAATCACTCTCGACACCTCACTCCCGATGGTATCCATCACCAAGAGGGTATGAGAGACAGGAGCCAGGTTTTCCTTTTATGCTGCGCGTATAGCAATGGTATTTTACTGGTACCATTTTCATTTCGTCTTTGGTATGACGCTGCCACGGAAAGAACCCGCGACCTCCCGCACTCGAAGCGCACGCTCTACCACTATGGTGTTGAACAATAAAGTGTGTTTATCAATTTGAGCTACGTATATCGACATCTAACACACTTTGGTGTTAAGGTGAATTGATTTTATACATTTTCTGTTTACTTAAAGTATGTAACGGAATTTGGCTTTTTTGTACTAACTAACTTCACTGTTTATAGTCGTTTTGTTTAATAATTGTCTTACAGCCTCCGTCTTTTAAATCTCCGTCCAACTTCAATACCAAAGATGAACATATAACGCCAAACATAAGACTCTCATTAAACAGAGTACACTTATCAAACTAAATAAAATTATGTTTACAATATTGAACATTTTATCACACACTTATATTATCCTACATAGAATATACATGTGTTTCGATTTTATAGTTATAGTTTGTGTTTTGCTGCTAAATTATGTTCATTTTTACGTTTTCAACACCAATATGCATTTTGATTTAATAACGATATGAAGGATTGCAACGCATTATGTTGTTTCGGTGGTTTGTGTGTTTGCGTTTTGGTTGTCTTAACCGAAGTGCGTTCAACACCAAAGTGCGTTCCTAACCTCCTACAATCGTTACAGACTTTGATGAACAACACGCAATGCCAGTACTTAGCAATTCTTATTGGAGTGACGTCCGCATAATGCGTCCGCTTGCGTAAAAATCGCTCACGATGTGAAACCAGTTGTGTTCTGTTATTATCAAATACAATGTGTATGATTACGGTTCCCTGTGCATAACTGGCACACCTGATTCCAACAATCGATCTATATGTTTCATATACTTGTTTGTATACAATAGTTTCGTTGTCCGTAGTTTTCATTCAGTTGCTCATTTCATTATTACGTATGTGGTTATGTAAATACAACAAAAATGTGTCACTTTTAGACAAACCATTGTTCTTAGCCTTTGTAAATTTGTATGATTTAGAAGTTGTAAATTTTATATTTTTGCATACGCTTGTTTGTTTCAATAGTTTTATAGTCCATAGTTTTCATTCACTAGCTGGTTTCATTATTTTCTTTTTAAGCGTTTATGTAAATGCGTGTACAACAAAAAGGTTTTGCAACCTATCACTTTTAGTATCATATTATGCACATTGGCGGCTCACCCGGGTGCATAAATGGTTACCTGGGAAGGCCATCTGCATCGGGTGTAACAGCCGACTTGCGACACAATGTCTGGGGGTATTTGTACTGTTCGCATTACTGACGTTCGTCAAATTGGTACTTTTTTTAAGTATAACAATAAAAGTGTAATGTAACCTGTTTATTTTTTTTCATTGACAGTATTTACATACAATTGTTTTGAAAGTTTCCTTAAATATTGTTCTCGCAAATTGCCAGAACAATTAGTAAACTTATCATTGAGTTCTGGTTTTAGTTGAATGAATATCTGATATATTTCTAACAAGACAAACATGAAATAAATTCAATTAAGTGTATCCCTTGTTTTGTTTGACTTTGCTAGTTTATGGTACGTGCTGGTCCCCTTCTTCATGCTCAACTCATGTCTGTGCTCATATAGTAAAATGATAAAACTTTATATGTGATAAGTTGCCTTATAGTAAGCAGAGTAATGTTTTTATTATAAAATAAAGATGATTCAATAGTTGCACTCTAAAGGAGCAAATAAAAGTTCATGCTCGAGTTGAGTAGAGCATGGAAAAGGTTTTGTAATCATAGGACCAGATCCTAGTGGAGCTTTCTGTATAATGCTGCCTGTATGTCTGTACTCCGGTTGTCAGAAGTCGCATTGCAGACAAAGAAAACAGCTAAAAAAATGGGGTTTTTCACTTCCAAAGCGAGTCAAAAGACAAGGGACCATCACAAACAGACACTATATCCATAATGGATAAATGGACACACTTCTACTATGCTCCACCACGAACACTACAGAACACTGAAGTGGCATAATGCGACCTATTTGAATTAAGCCTTCAAAACTCGTCAGTGGCAGACAGGTTATCTTTAAACGCTTAGAATACCAAAGCCGCCCAATGCAGACAAAACGGAAAAGCTGAAACTACCATAGCATTCAAATGTTTTTTGTTACTTTAAAAAAAGCCTGAAGACATGGCACCAAAATAAACAGAGACTACGTCCATAGTGTATAAATGTGCATACGTCTGTAACGCCCTTCGGCGCCATTGGACTACCGTAGTGGCATAATGCGCATTATTTGAATTAAGTCTTCAAAACTCGTCAGTGGCAGACAGGTTATCCCCAAACGCTTAGAATACCAAAGCCGCCGAATGCAGACATGACAACAAAGCTGACATTACCATAGCATTCGAATGGGTTTTTCAATTTAAAAAAGAGCCTGAAGTTATGGCACCAAAATAATCAGACACTACATCCGTAGTGGATAAATGCACACATTGACCAAAAACATTATTGTTACCTGCAATGCCATAGTTGAGTAAAATGAAGTTTATGCTACGTAGAACTATACCACAGCGTACTTTAGTATGATGTGTTTTAAATGTATAACTACCATAGTGCATACTGAACACTGTTTCATTTTAGAATCGTCCAATGTGCTTAACTGCAATGACTTATTGAATAAATAACCTGAGTGCTGTTTTGCAGCTTTATCAGAACAATCTCAAAATGACCATAACGTCATTTTGCAAGTCATTCATTCAAAGCCTGCAAAACTCGTCAGTGGCAGATCTGCTTTTTTCGACTCTTAGAATACCAAAGCCGTATAATGCAGACACACCAAATATGTTCAAGTTACCGTAGGGTAGAAATGAAGTACTAATTATTTTTTTTAAAATGAGTTTGATAAGAATCGCAAAGCGCAATCTCTAAAGCTAATTGGTATTTTTTGAAAGTGAGGATCCTTTAATAACTTGAATTGTGTCACTTGCTTATTATTTGGCGATAACCGCCGTTTCTGCTCATAATTAGACATAAGGTGTTTGTTGTTGTACTTAAATACGGAAAACTTGTATTTTTAAAAACAATATTATGCAATATAATATAATAAAAATGATTTAAATGAATTTTTCAGCTAATTGTGTACTATTTGGTTAATAATATAAATGCAGGTTTTATCCTCATAGCAAATCCTGTTACGAGATACAAGCATTTTAAATGCACCTAAATATAAGACAAAACCTAAAAATTCCTGGTAGTCCTGCGCTGTACGATGTTGGTTTTGAGGAATATCATTTTTGTGGTACGTTTTAGGCGTCAGTGGCAGTCCTTCTATGTACACTAGTGGTAATAGCGACCCCCATTTTTATGGTCTGCATTAGTCTGCTTTGGTAGCGGAAAGGATATAAGGTTTTCTGTGTGTTTAGTGTTTTTGTTCTTTGTATTTTCAGTTTTTACCGTAACGTACCGTACAGTTGACGTTAGACAAGAATAAATGATGTTCAGACACCACTCGTTTTTTCTTCTTGGTCGCTGACGCTGGTTAGCCATCTGTAATTTTGGCCCCCCCCCCCATATAAGGCAGAATAGTAAACAAGAGGCCCCTGAGGGGCCAGTAACGCTCACCTGAGTCATGTGGGAAAATTTCAGTTGGTACTTGATATGACTTCATTCATAGATTATTCCGATAGTTTTATCAAAATCTGTCAAGTCGTTTAAAGATTTTTCTATTTTTAGCTCTGGCGGCCATCTTGTCTATCACAGCGGAACGATTTTAGCTATTTTGAATAAGGGTCACCCAAGGATCCGGGTCACCCAAGGATCCTTCCTGTAAAGTTTTATCAAAATCCATCAAGCGGTTAAGGAGAAGTAGCCATTTAAAGGATATTTCTATTTTTAGTTCTGGCGGCCATTTTGTTTAGCTGACTGGAACAATTTTAGCTATTTTGGTTAGGGGTCAACCAAAGATCATTCCTGTAAAGTTTTATCAAAATTTGTCAAACGGTTAAGGAGAAGTAGTAGTTTAAAGGATATTTCTATTTTAAGCTGTGGCGGCCATCTTGTTTAGCGGAGCGGAACGATTTTAGCTATTTTGGTTAAGGGTCACCCAATGATCATTCCTGTATAGTTTTATTGAAATCGGCCAAGTGGTTAAGGAGAAGAAGTCGTTTAAAGGATATTTCTTTTTTTAGCTCTGGCGGCCATCTTGTTTAGCGGAGCGGAACCATTTTAGCTAATTTGATTAAAGGTAACCCATAGCTCATTCCTTGAGAGTTTTATTGAAATCTGCAAAGTGGTTAAGGAGAAGAAGTCGTTTAAAGATTTTTTTATTTATAGCTCTGGCGGCCATCTTGTTTATCGGAGCGGAACGATTTTAGCTATTTTTAATGAGGGTCACCCCAGGATCATTACTGTGAAGTTTGAATGAAATTGGCCAAGCGGTTTGGGAGGAGATGTTATTTGAAGAAATTGTTGACGAAGGAGGACGACGACGGAGGACGGAGGACGACGAGGACGGACATCTCGGTATGACAAATGCGAATGTGCTCAGGTGAGCTAAAAACTGTTTACACCAGAAGTATCTTCGAAGTTTGATGGACACACGTATCCGAACTTTAACACCCAAAGCCATGAGTGTTTATGAAGAAAGGGTAGAACAATACCAAAACAACCTACAGAAGCAGTGGGACATTGTTGAAGACATTATTGAAAGAAATGTCAGTATTGGCCCAGACTGTGATACCATCAAACTCAAAAATGTTAAGTCACAAGTTCTGGAACAGTTTGCAAAATGCGACTATATTGGAACTGAATTTAGTCGTTTTTTAGTAAATACAAGAACTGATGAAAGTCTTAAACAAGCAGAAATTTTGTCAAAAGTGGTGATTGCAAATAGAACAATGACAAATAAATTTGTTGAGAAACTTCGGTCCCTGAAGACAGATAATTGGTCGGTCAGTTCAAGACATAGTCACTCCAACAGGTCAAGTAGATCCTCTACCCCTAGTGAACAGTGGAAACGACTTCAAACAGCAAAGGCAAAGGCTGCCTTTGCGGAACAGTCAGCTCAATTAGAAAGACAAAAGGTGGAAATTGATGAGCAAGAGAAAATACGCGCGGCTGCAGCAATGCGTAAAAAGGCGGAAATTGAAATAGACCTTTAGTTGGTGGAAGATAGGAAAGAAGTTGCTATAGAACAGGGTTCCAGAAGTAGGAATGCGATGGAGCGTGGCCAGCCTCATACAATTACCACCTATTTACATAGTACCAAGTTCCATTATGAAACCTAGCTTGTTTCATTTTAAGTTAGCATTCCTAGTTTTGGGGACAGAGGGATGAACAGATAGATGGAGGGCAAACCATATGATCATAGTCCCCTCAGGTAATATGTCTGAAAACACTGGATCAAGCCCCAAAATACATGTATAATTACTGAAATGGACAATAAAATAACATTTAATAATAACTTCAATTTTTGTATTTGAAATTTCAGCTGGGAAGAAGAATGTCGTGCCTTAAGTAAAAACTTCAGGAAAATCGAGGAACGTGTAGATAGTCTCGAGAATTTGACAGCTGGTAAGACCACTGCTTTCCCAGGTGAAGACAGTAAAGCAACTGATCTCATTTCACATTAATTTGTCTAGCACTGATTATTCAAATGTTGTTAAGGTTTTATCCAGATTCTTATTCACCAAAGGTCATGTGGGGTAAAAAAACTAAGTAACTAGTTCAGCTAGCAAGAATTGAATTACTTGCAGAACTGGTTGCCATGACAACAGAAAGGAACAACTTAAAAATCTTCCTGTTTTTTTTCCAGTTGTGTTTCAATAAAAGACTACCTGTCTTTGAAAGAGGATGTAAGACGGCTGAAGAAAAAACTGACAGCTCAGGACTTGAAAATTGATAACTTACAGTCGAGCGAGTGCTCTGAGACTAATAAAATCAAGATTGCGACCTCTCACAGTCCAGCAAGTGTTTTGATACTCAAATCAGAAGTGGACTGACACCAACAAAATCAACGCCAAAGAAACTACCACGGGCATCATCGTTACAAACACCTTGCACGGAAACTCTGGATGGTCATTTTTTAATTATCTCCCTTTTATGAATTGGTTCCTTTATTGATTTGGCTGCCATCAGGCAACACGTTATTACTAATTGCTTTTGTGATATACTCTTGAAGGCAATACAAGTTGCTTTTTTTTACCTGCCTTGATTACTGATGAATAAAGAGTCTCAATATTTGAAATCCATAATACATTTTTGATATAATTTTGGTTGCAGCATGCTGAAGCCCCCTTGGAAGAGAGAACAATTACAGTGGAAGGGGTGTGTGTTGAAGGAGAAGTGGTTGAACTTTTATGCTCAGATGATTCAATAGTGAAAGCTGTGCTGACAATCATTCATAAGGTGGTACCGGACGGAGAGGACACTGAATCCTTTTTCTGTCAGAGATTGCCTCAACATATGAGGATTTTTGCAAGAGGTGCAGTTCTGGATCGAGTTATTATACTCTGAATAAGTTTTCCTCACAAACTGCCAATCAGTTAGCCAAATTTCAGAGTAACATCTAGAGGGGTGTTAGCTAAAACGCTGAATACTGTTGTCGATAGGGAATACCAAACTTCACCTGTGTTGACTGGGAAAAACCATAAGCATGGACAGTATGCTTCCTTTTCTCCTGAGTCTAAGGCAAAAATGGCTCGGTATGCTGTCAAAAGTGGTAATACAAAGGCTGCCAGGCACTTCAGCAAACAATTCGGAAAAGATATTAATGAAAGCACGATTAGAAATTTCAAAGCTTCATATCTATTGAAGAAAAAATCGGGAGGTGTGGATACTGTATCTGAGCTGCCATGTGGGAAACGTGGTTGGCCTACCATGTTAAGTGAACATTTGAACCTAAAAGTTCAAGATTACATTAAACAATTACGGGATGCTTCAGCAAAAAATAATTTTGTATAATCAAACCATAATAAAATATGCATCCTAACATTTTTACCTTCTTGTAGGTGCAACCAAACATCGTTGGCCATATTTGACGTATTTAAGGCCCATAGAGGCGATGATCTACTTAGCAAACTACGCCAAAACAACATCTGGGTTGTCTATGTACCACCATCTTGCACAGACCAACTTCAGCCATTAGATGCAATATCAAATATATTGATTTATTCAGAATAAATAAATTTATGACAAATATAGGTTTATAATGTTAAAAATTTAAAATGAAAAATACGGCCAAGACCGTACAGATTACAGAAAGGGCTTTTAGCGGTAACCCGCACTGTTGAGCCTCGTTCTGGTTTTTCACACTCTGAGTAAACAAAGGAAAATATTTAAACGTCTTTATTGTTAGATATTCGCTTATTATTAATCGTTATATGTTATTCTATATTACTATAGGATAGTAAAGTATATGTTCAATCGTTTTGCAAGTTAACATCTAAGACGCATTATCTGTGGACTTCATATATTGAGACGGAAATTGTTCCGGGTTCGTCCTCAGGAAGGTTCGTATCATAACAATAAGTGTGTTGTTTTTAGGAAGTTCTCATGTTGGGAGATTTCAGACATTCATGCGCCGTCACATGCATGACGAGCTTAGTGTTAATAGGCTCAGTGACTTTAATTATTGCGAGATAAGCGGTGGAAAAATTAATAGGAATGAACATGTAAACAGATTTACCGCAGCAATCAACAGATACCAACCAAAAGGACTGAAAATAAAAATTGGAGGGAACAGTCTTCGGACTCGTGTGTAAACGATGATGATGTTGAACTTTTTGTTTTGCGATTGGTGTCGGTTTGTAAACTATTTAAGTGTAAAGTTGACAATGTTTACATAAATCAATTTATGCCTAGGACTGCACCAAGGTATTCAAGTGCTAGTGAATACAATGATAGGGTGATCTGTGACCGCCAACCATAGGCTCAAGGAAGAACTTACAGGAGAGACACACATGTTTTATTGGAAACTCAAGGGCTTCAATGCAGTAGTATGCAGGTTTGGTATATATAAATTACATGTCAGTGCCAATTTTTACTGCAGCAGTATGCAGGTTTGGTATATATAAATTACATGTCCGTGCCAATTTTTACTGCAGAAGTATGCAGGTTTGGTATATATAAATTACATGTCAGTGCCAATTTTTACTGCAGCAGTATGCAGGTTTGGTATATATATAAATTACATGTCAGTGCCAATTTTTACTGCAGAAGTATGCAGGTTTGGTATATATAAATTACATGTCAGTGCCAATTTGTACTGCAGCAGTACGCAGGTTTGGTATATATAAATTACATGTCAGTGCCAATTCTATATAAATATATATACAATACAAGAGATTTTAATCAATCCGGCAACAAATATAATTTAATATGATAATGGTTTTATTTCAGAAACGTAAGACCAGTCAAGAGATGTCAACTAAGAGACCACCACGTAAACGCAGGAAGACAAATGCAGTTGATGTTCCTTATACTGGCAGTAGCCTGGTAAATGCTAATCCACTGGCGCCAGTTGACATTGGTGAAATTGTGCGGGCAGTTATTCCTGCAGTCACGGAAGGCGTGGTTAAACCCTACAAACAATGGGGGTAATAAAACCACCTCAAGAGAGTGGAGTCAATGAGGCTCAAACTGACAATGTGAACTCTGATACCAATAAAGGAGATGGAAACCCAGAAAGGACAGATATTCGCCAGGACCACCCATCTTGTAGTGCCACTAGTGGTCAGGATAACTTTGAACTTTATCAAAACATGAACCAGGTGGTTCATGAAAATCCATCGCTATTGGCATCATGGTGCAGAGTAGCGACGTCACCCGCTCGTTTAGTCTAGGCATTGATTCTAAGATCAAGGGCAAAATATGGGTCAACGCCTTTGTCGAATTCTCGTCGCTATTACATGACGCCTCACCGAGGATTGAGCTCGTTCAAGGTGCCAGTGGCAGCCTTGAATTCAAAGAGGTCCGTCAGAATTCGATAACAGCTTTGGATACTTGGTTTAAAGCGTTCCATATTTTTGTCAGCATTTTTCTGCAGAAATCCCCAGAACAGGGTCCTGCCTTATTGAAGTATGCCAACACCATACAGGAGCTCAGTAAACGAGCGGGTGACGACGCTGCATTGCATTACGATAAGCAATTCAGATTTTTAAGGGAAAGCCTTGGGTCTAAATTATCATTTGGCTCAATTCATAATGAATTGTATAATGAGGCACTGGCTATGGGCTTATGTAGGACCGCAAGGCAACAAAACCGGACATTTCATGCATTTCCGAAAGCCAAAAAACCTTGCTTTGCATACAACAACGGAAATTGCTTTCGGAAAACCTGGTCATACGCACACATTTGCCAGTTTTGCAAAGGTCCCATACCAAAAAACAATGTAGCAAAAAAGGCTACAATAAACAAGTTGCCTCTACAAATAACCCACCAGCTCAGCCAAACAACATTATCACTCCAGTTAATGTAGATCAGTTGGAAAGATGGCTACAGGGTTATGACATTGAGTCTAAATTGTTCATAACTAAGGGTTTCAATACAGGGTTTTCCATTCCTTTTACAGGTAACAGACGATGTTTTGGCTCTGTGACAGCACTTTATAGTGTAATTTGGAGAATTTTTTTTTTCTTTTAATTTTCTTTAATTTTATAGGAATTTATATGTGGTAAATGATGAAAATCGGGTTACTACGGACTTCTGAAATGTATATTATCAAAACTGCTCGGTAAAACCTTTCAAAATTTTCAAAACAGGGCTCCTGAAACACAAGTTAGAACTGACCCTGGAGGTAGCGGGTCGGTTTTGATGAGGCTAGGAGGATCGGGGGACGGGAACGCTTAGAGGAAGGAGATGATAGTCTTGTAAATATGTTAACAGTTTATACAATTAATGATGTTGAATCAGTGAACATTTTATACAGTTAATGATGTTGAATCAGTTAACATTTTATACAATTAATGATGTTGAATCAGTTAACATTATATACAGTTAATGATGTTGAATCAGTTAACAGTTCATACATGTAGTTAATGATGTTGAATCAGTTGACAGTTTAGTTAATAATCATGTTTTATATAAGAATAATTCAAAAATTGATAAACATGATGTTACAGGGGATTTGGAAAGTCCTGACTATGATCCTCTGTGGAAGATCCGTCCTCTTATAAGTATTTGTGAACCTAGATACACTCAAGCATATGGTCCTAGGTGTGAACTCGCAATTAATGAGAGTATCGTGAAGGTCATGTGAGTTTTAGACAATATTTACCTTCCAAGCCCTACAAGTGAGGTATCAAACAATTTGCGCTTCGCGAGAGTTAGACGGGTTACACCTATAAATTTCTAACATACACAGTGGTAGCAGACACCATCACTGAGAGTCTTTGTTTGTCACTATTGGAAGGCTTTGAAAATCTTGGACATAAAGTGTTCACTGACAATTTCTATACCTCTTCACATTTACTAAGTGAACTTGAAAACCGAAACATTGGTGGAAATAGGACAGTAAAAGCGGGAAGGAAGGGTATGCCTGCTGATCTCCATCCGAGAGTGCTTAATCTGTCTAAAGGGGACTACCCGAGTATTCATGAGGAGGGGATGACCCGAGTATTCATGAGGAGGGGACGACCCGAGTATTCATGAGGAGGGGACCACCGGAATATTCATGAGGAGGGGACGACCGGAGTACCCGTCTCTAGATATTACGCGGAATTCCACGAAATTTACGCGGATTTCCTTGTAAAAATCTGCCGCGGAGTATTGAGACTCTTTTCCATCAACTTTTCGAAGTGATGAAAAAAAGAAAGAAAAAAAGGATTCCATGGCAGTATGTGTATTTCCGCGGAATTCCGTGTTTTTCCGCGGCATTCCGTGTTTTTCCGCTGAATTCAGTGTTTTTCCGCGGCATTCCGTGTGTTTCTGCGGCAATCCATATTTTCCACGGCTTGCCGTGGAATTACGCGGAACGCCGTGGAGTATTGGGACGGAATTCCATGAAAAATTCCACGGAATTCCACGGCGTTTCCATCAATTCCAGGTTCCCTGAATGCCTGGGATTGCTTAGCTAAATAAAAAAACAAAATGTAATTATCATTTATACAGGGTTTAATTAAGAATAAAAAATTCATTGATTCATGTATAAAACATAAATGCACACATTCAACTTAAAAAAATATAAAAGTGATAACAACTGCCTGTCATTTTGATACATATTAATTATTAATATACCATATATCATAATATATCATTATGGCAACACTAGTCGAAAATATTTGTTCCTTAGGTATACAAATTTTAGCTGTTTTCATCTAAATAAATAATATCATTTCAGTTTGTTAATATCTGTTATAATGGTAAGCACTTAAAGATGAGGAAATATAATCATCTGAAAACTTTTTTATTGAACTTCTTGATAGCTTCAGTAGATCTCCAATGATCTCCAATGATCATCTGT
The DNA here is from genome assembly GCA_963678985.1 of Spisula subtruncata. Taxonomy (NCBI): domain Eukaryota; kingdom Metazoa; phylum Mollusca; class Bivalvia; order Venerida; family Mactridae; genus Spisula; species Spisula subtruncata. The sequence goes on along the minus strand of OY787673.1, from coordinate 13,823,667 downwards.
ATGTCACATTTTGGTGCAGAAGGCTGCTTCTTTAGCAAGCACTCACAGAGATCTGTAAAAAGAAAATAGTTTCATTAATATGATAATTTCAAACAGAACCAATTTACTAATAAATAGCTGAAGTTTTACTTATTTTGTCAATATTAAAACTTATTGTATACCGTCAACATCCACTCCCTTCAATGTAGGGGTAACTCAGATTCCCGGAATCCTAACCAGTGGAGGTAAATGCTGGTTCATAATATTGAACACTTTTGTGACATCTCAGTCTGAGCTGCTACAGTAATCAAGACTTCATGAAGTAAATAAATAAATCATCAAAATAAGTTAGTATAACTAAACTTGATTTGCAATCAATATCAAATAATTATGTTTAAATTTAAAAGTAATTAACTATAAGTTGTGTAATAGCAGCATCACACAGCTTAAATATATGCAGTCTAGAAGTCACCTTTATTTAAAATTCTGTAAATAGTAATGATACAGTTGTATTCCAAATCAATATAATTAGCAATATATTCATTCAGCTCTTACCCTCAAAAAGTCTCAAGTCATTATAATTTCCATTCCTGGCCAGTATCAGACTATTTTCTAGAACTCAAACAATGAGTGCATGGTTGTTGGTCAGTATCATCAGCTGTGAGATGAAGATGAAACAGGCCACCAAGATGCTCCAAACAAACTGCAGTTGGCCATGATTTGGACCTAGAAAGATAAAATTACAGATAAAAAAATCACAAAATAACAACAATCAGTTTAAGACAGTGATATTTTTTCTATGTTTAAGAGTTTATAATCTAAATTTTTTTTTAAAACTATCAGAGTGCCACAAGTTGGCTATCTTAACATAATTTTTGTATTATTATGTTTGGCAAAAGGAGGAAAATCTTTAGAATACTTTAAATAATGAATAATAAAGCTTTGTATTTAAGTTTACTTGAGAATCTTAAGATTAATTCATGAAATTGAGGGAAAAGCATACTTACCATACATTGTTGTTCCACAGCATTGTTTACTGAATTAAAACTTTCTTCTCTTGTTTAAAATCCTCCCAAGTTTATCAAGTTAGTTCATTTTTATTCACAATTATAACACTAACAACTCCTGCCATCAGTAAAATAGTGCAGTCATATGTACACATGCAAATCTATAATCAAACACTACAAAACCCTCAATGTTAAACCACATTTAGCACTGACCTCCAAAATATTTGAATATGAAGGTCAGACAATGACTGTAACATTTGCTCTTGGTGAGCCCATTTGAAAATGTGGATTGTTTTCAAAAGATGCATGATAAATTGAATTCTCTGGTAGTATTATCAAACATTGATTTAGAAGGTGGACTTTCTCAATATAATTCTGTATTTCTCATTTTCAAAATTATAATTTTTTTATTGCTTAATTTATAATAATGGTCATTTTTACAAAGCTAGTGTCTAAAACTCCCCCACATATCTGTATCAATGGAACATTCCGCTGTGTATGCGGATGGCTTATCAGATTTCCAGGGGTGAGTTCATTAAGACCAGATGTATGGTTTCAGTTTACCTCAGGTGCTCTGTCTGATAAATACTCCCCAGGGTTTTATTTATGTATGAGTGTTCACAAGTATATATCTACTACTTTGGTCTGACAATTAATAATCACAGTACTAAATGAGGTGAATTATTATAAGGCACCCCAAATGCATTGCTGCCTGAAAAAAGAAATAAAAGCTTTTAATCACAAACTATCACCAGTAGAGTCAGGATTTCAAGTATTTGAGTCTGATCATAGACTGGTGCAACATGGTATTTCTGTCATTAGCTTACACATACATTTACAAAATATTAATGTATCAAATTATCAATAATTAGTATTTTTGTTAAATATTTAATTTGTTGATGAAATTAAATTACACATTAATAAAATCATTGACTTTTTTCAGTAAAAGAAATATCATTTTGAGACCATTTTTCCACAAAATGTTCTAAGTGTCAGCTTCAATCATTTTCCATCCTCCAAAATGTTAGAGTTCTTTTTCCATGTTATTTTCCATGTCAGATTTTGACTATGTCCAACTTTACGCGGCAGTTTTTGTATTTTCCGTGGAATTCCATGGCAATTTTAAGGGAGTTGATGGAAATCCGCGGCAAATTTTGATGGAAAATATATGTTCTTCAGGAATTCCATGGATTTCCGTGGAATTCTATCAATTGCCACGTTAATTTACGCGTATTTCCGTGGAAATCCATGGATTTCCACGGCATTTGTCTAATTAGGATGGCATATCTAGAGACGGGTATTCATGAGGAGGGGACGACCAGAGTATTCATGAGGAGGGGACTACCCGAGTATTCATGAGGAGGGGACGACCCGAGTATTCATGAGGAGGGGACTACCCGAGTATTCATGAGGAGGGGACGACCGGAGTATTCATGAGGAAGAGACTACCCGAGTATTCATGAGGAGGGGACGACACGAGTATTCATGAGGAGGGGACTACCCGAGTATTCATGAGGAGGGGACGACCCGAGTATTCATGAGGAAGAGACTACCCGAGTATTCATGAGGAGGGGACGACACGAGTATTCATGAGGTCAAACAATATGGAAACAAATAATACGGTGGAGAAGAGAATTCAACAGAGATTGGTTGATGAAGGCATCCAATCCATTGAAAAGCCAGTCGTAGCTGAGGTGTATAATCAACATGTGGGTGGCGTTGATATACTTGACCAAGAACTAGGGATCTCATAAAAGCAGCAAGTGGTATATACAATATATTATTGATTACGGGTAGTGGCCCTCTTTAACGGGTATATTCTTTACAGAAATAATACAAGAAACAAGGTATGCCCAAAAGTGTTTAGGGGGAAAGTAATAAAGATGGACTGTTTGAGGGCTACCAAAAGAAATCAAAACAACATGTGAGGCCATCCATTGAAGTACCCTCACGAGTGACGGAACGACATTTTGTAGGCAAATATGACAACCCGAAATACAAACTGGACTGTGTTGTATGTAGTTCAAGAACTATTCCAGGATGGAAAATTAAAACATCAAACTAACCATAAGTGCAAGCAGTGTGATCTGCCCAGGTGTTTCATGCCTTGCCATGAAATTAAGTTCATACACAAGAAAACTTTCAGCAAGCTGCATCAAGAATTGTGTGTGACTTGTAACAAAATTATGTTATGATGAAATGAGCGTTGAAATGAGTTTTGAACATACAGTTTCAGACAGTGCTATAGTGCATTTATGTGTTATGTTGTAGGCTTGAAATGAAGTTCTATAAAAATTATGTGTTGTGTTGTAGGCTTGAAATGAAGTTCTATATCTGGACAGCATAAGAAATTATTATATTATGTAAATGCTGTTTTATGCACACATAAAACCATTTATGTCATGGGCTAGCTTTAGGGACTTAACGGACTAGGGTCCGTTCTGTTTCGGTGTTTTGTAACACCTTGTTCTATTTATATTAACCAATCAGATACTCGTTATCATGACGTTTAGGTTATCAGCCAATAGCTATTGAACTAGCCATTGTTATTCTATCTTCGACGCAGTTTTCACGCGTCTATTCAGCTTTGCTTTTATTTGCAAGTTTATCGTGTTATCTACACGTTTTTATGGTTGGATTTTTATGCAATATTCAACGTTAGTATTTTTACGTATATATTGGATATACTTTTTAGGGTGGCGATCTCGCTCTTAGTTGCTTTTAGTGTGGAAAGGTGACGGAAGTGTGGACACTGCGAACAAAGGATATTCACCTCTCACATGATTTTACAAGTGCGGGCGGTGAAAAACGAGACTTGACGAGACCAAGATGGTGGCGCCCATGGCAAAAGTTCAACTATTCGGGCATTCGTTTGTGAAAAGACTTAAGGAGTTTGTGAGACAATCCGATGAATTAACATTTGATTAAGGTCTACAAGGACCTCCTATGATTCAGTATTCGGGGTTCTCAGGGGCGAAAGTGGAGGACTAACGTCAGAGATTAGACATAGTGGCGGATTTTAATCCGGACAAAGTGGTTTTGGTAATTGGTACTAATGACATTTACGATGAAGCGGTGTGCACGAGGTCAGTATCGGATAAAATTATCGAGTTAGTGGATACACTATTATTCGATCTGAAAATACCTAAAGTGATAGTTCTTCAGGTGCTCCATAGACAATATTCCTCAAGGTATTCTAGGTATCCTGTGGATCCTTCACGTTATTATCTTTGGGTGGACGAATTGAACTCAATTTTATTGGATACTTTGAACGACACAAATCACAAAAGGAGCTATCTTTGGAAATTGAAAGGATTCTGGACCAGTCAATGTAAGCGGGCAAATTTCGCAGACGATGGATGTCACCTTTCCCTCTTCGGGCAGAAGAAATTGATTCACAATATCAGAGCTGCAGTGGTCGCCGCCCTTAGAGGTTCCATTTGCCAAGATTAAGATAAGTACTGTAACATTGCTTGTTATCATAATGGTCAACCCGCCAATTAGAAATAATATCATCGGTTGACTTATTGATTGATCTTTGGCATAGTTTTAACACTTAATAACAGAGCTCTAGGTTAAAAAGCCTCTTTCGAGTAAGTCAAACCAGGCTCGGTCATAGCCAGATGTTTGCTTAGAATGGCATACAGATTTCAGATATGGTGTTTTGTTTTTCATGTTAGCAAGCTTCATGCATACATCAGGCATATGTTCTAACAACATATGGTTCATATATCATTGGACCTTTAATTTCAAAATTGTTGTAACCGATTCCTTAGTTAAGTACAATTAACAATTTGTCTGTAGTGAGACTAGTACTGCCTGATGCATGGATAAGCCGTACATATTATTTTGCCTTAAGTCTCATTGCGTTACGTTACACTAATAATGCCGGCTGGTGCCATAAAACATATACGCATGTACACAGGGGTTGTAGTTGTACCCACTGCTCCAGGAGTGAGCTGGTTTAGGTGGTTTGGCGCTGCCATACCGAATTCCCCTGTGTATTGTCCTTGATATGATTGTTTAGGAGAACCAGTTATTCAGGCCATAATTTGGTAATACATGGCGGTGCCGTTCTTCCATAACACCTGCTGTTGTACAGTTTGGGCTTTCAGTCTCACAGAGTACATATGCATGGGCCATTTTGGGCCCTGCTGGTTTCAAACCCTTACGAGGGTTTTTTGTTTGCACAGTTCATGTTATTTCATTGCAGACTTTCAACAGAGCTAATTTTAAAGATCATAGTTTTTATGTTAAACAAGTAATTAATACAAGGTGTGTTACTTTCAGATGAAGCCTGGTAGTACCAAGCGGAAGAGGACTCGCGGTCAGAGCAGTGCTAGTGCTACTGTAGCAAAGTGTTCGTGCTGCAGCCCAGGGGACCGGGGTCCCAGCAATCAGAGAAAATGGAGGAATACAAATATGAACTTAGGCTTGGACACTTGCCAGATAGGCGCGGCTATGCCACAAATGTCGGTAAATACGGTCAGTGTACCACTAGTAAATATTAACTCACACATTATGTCGGCTAACCAGCCGCCAACACGCGCATCGAGTGGACTTCAAAGTGTAGCCGCACAAACAAGCGGGTCTCAGGTGAGCCCTTCAATGGTTCAACCAGTAATGAGCCCATCTACTGCTGGAAACAACATACCAGTACAACAGGCTACTGCAAACACGTCAGGTACCAAGCCACAAGAAAATTGGATGCAAGTTCACGAACGCTTAACAAATACGCAAACTTCCGTTGAGTACCAAGCCATTCATGGTACCGGCAGGAATGTGGGCTCCGTTATGGAGTATCATAGGTCTCGGACTCAGATGCATCCGAGGATGAAATGCCCTGTGCGGACCCAGCAAGTTTCACCCAAGCTGTTGCCCAACAGGGGCAGAATATATTACCAGGTAACGGCATCCGGTTTACAGAACCTATCAGTAGTCCTATTCTTAATCAGGTAAAAAAAAATTTTTGTAGGAAAATTTGGAACAACAAGTTTGTGGACATGGTCCTATTGCTCCCAACTACCTCAATTAGGTCATCAAACACCCAATATACTCTTCAGCTTGATAGCCACTCTAACTTCTCTTTTGCCCCATCTAATCGGGCCAGGGAAATAACAAGCATAGAGTCCTGGACTTCAGCTTTCCTAAGATTTGCAGCAGTGTATTGCTCCATGAACCCTATGGAAGCCCCACAGCTGATGAAATACGCAGAGATTGTACGCGACATTGCCAATCGGCGCCATGGCTTGTCATTCCTATTCTATTCCGGCTTATGATATTGCTACTTGCATTATGTACACTAGGTTTTTGTTTGTTAGACGGTGTTAAAGCCGTATTTTACACTTTTGGTACACAATATAGTACACAAGATGAATGTTATTTTACTGATAATGTAATTTGGTTTGTACTTGAGTTCTGATGGTGTAAGGCCACAGATGGAGTGTCAACTATATAGAGTGTTAATGTGATTGAGTTGGCGCATCATCAATGTATTTTGACTTATGATATCAAGCCGCACTTTACGCGGCAAAAGCATGCCGGATGTCTTAGTGTTTGTACTTTTTGTCCTGATGGTGTAAGGCCACAGGTTATATGTCATATATGTATGTTATTGAAACTATGCTCATGTATTTTTGCTAGACCGGTGTTATGTCCCCCTGGGGAACTGTTAAAAACAATATAAACAATTTCTACTATGATTTGAGGTCAGTCAGAGTACCAATTATAGAGGGCCATACAGTGTGTGAGGTAGAAGCTTTAATATGACCCTTGGTACTGTACCCTTGCCCCTCACCGATGTGGGTTCGATTCTTTCATGTGAGGAAGCCATCCAGCTGGCTAACGGAAGGTCGGTGGTTCTACCCGGGTGCCTTCTCGTGGTGAGGCATTTTGAATATGCTCGAAGGGGCACCTGGGGTCTTTCTCCACCAGGAAAAGCTACACATACTCGTGTATAAATATTTTGTGTAAAATATATCTAACAATATTGTATTTTATATGTTTCAATAGTTCTTTTTCTGTCAGGCCTGCAAGGATAGTTTTAAAATATTTACAATTTTTACAGCTAAAGACAGGCTTTACAATGCCATTATTGATGAAATGGCCGTTGACGGAGCAGAATTTCCAGTGACAATGAGTTCTGAGATGGTTTCCCGAGAAATGATGGTGTTGACAGAAAGTCTTTGGCTGATCGATGAAAATCATACCAAAATTGACAAAAGAGCATCTGTACAGATTCCAGAAAGGTGTAATTGGTATTAAATTGTGAAAACATTGAAGTAGACTTGAATTCATTGAATGGTATTTGAAATAAAGCATTTTATATTGAAAATTTGCTGAAATATTTCATATTAAAAAATGTAAGATGTCGCAATACTAGTATTATTCTTCAAATACTCTGCCAAGGGATTTCTTGAACCTGACACCTCTTTGTTGACACTGAGATATACCTGCATTTGTGTCAGAGACAAGTATTAACATAACTCTATCATGTATTTTTACTGAATTATGCCACTTTGATACTAAGTACTACTATTAATAATTATGTCTCCCGAAATTTTCGGAGCCATGTTCAATGGTTTTGCCCTGGTTGTCTTTCCTCCTGTCCATCCGTCTGTCTGCAAAATTTTGCTACAATCTCCTATACAAGTGGTCATTAAGTTCATTGAAAACTGTAAAGTAAAGACTGAAGATCGTGAAACTGGACCACTGAAAGTTTCTGAGATTGCTGAAATAAGAAATGACTTAATAAAAGACACACAGAGAGAATATTTCAGTGATGAGTATATAAGAATCAGAATGTGAAATTGAATATGTCCAGTAAGCTAGTGAAATTAAACCCAAACATTGATTCAGAAGGAATGTTAAGAAGTGAAAGTAGACTCAAATATGCTGAATCCCAAGGAATTCAGACAATAAGTATTGTCTCCAGGGTAAGAATTTAAACATAAAAAAATAAAAACTGGGTCCCCCCATTACATTTGTTAGGATTTCCATTATTATTATTTCACCATGACTGGATTGTATTGTATTCATATTCGGTATCATATCATAAAAGGCCAGAGAATGTAGAATGCCTCCAGGTACCAAAAATAGACGGTTTTCTATGAAATCAACTGAATAACAGAGTAAAATTTCAGGATGTGGGGAGACAGCAGTCCATAGGACATTTGAACAGAGTTGCCACGCCATTGATTCAGGCCATGAACACTGTGGTCAACAATGACAAACCAGACGTTCAGGTTCTGAAGAAATGCATATGGGACTCATTTAAATTAATATGTGGAAGCATACATTCAGTAAATGAGCGAAGAAGAGAATCAGTTAAGAAGGAATTAAATCCAGTATGCTCATCAGAAACTCCAGCATCAGCTACGGGATTGTTTAGAGACAACATGACTGAAATGACGAAGCAATTGGACAGTACAAAGTATATAAAAATGACAGCCAGAGATCAACAGGATTTTTTAGGCAAAGGGAAGGGAGTCAGAAAATTATGTTTCATTAAGTAATCAACACTCCAAGGAATGTAAACTTCTTTGGTCGGGAAGATTCGGTGACATTTGGGCTCATTGCGAGAGTTAATGCTGTTGAAATAAGCACAGTAAACCCACTTTCTAGTTTTAATGATGTTGTTAATGATGAAAGTGCATGTCTGTTTACCGGGTGATTATGAAATCAAGTAAGACGTTAAGGTATTACCAGTACTTCATGTGGCGAGACCAGTTTCTGTTGCTATTCGAATTTAGAGTGTGGTGGAATCATCATGTAAGTTACGGAACCCACTGAATGGGTGAATAGCATGGTCGAGTTTCTTTGATTATTTTAAATGGTGTCAGAAGAGGGAAGTTGATTATTTTACAACAGGGTTGCAGGCCTGTTTCATCACCCCCCTCCTCTTTGAACATATTAAGATATCGACCAGTCACATGCTGATACATAACAAGCTTGTATGCAATAGCAGACCGCAAGGAGCTCTGATGTCAATCGTAATATACGACCAATTAGTTTGTTTCCAAAATTACCAGGCCGTGGAGCTTGTGCTCTCACTAGTGCATTCCAACTACACGGGAAACCATACTGGATAAATAGAGACTACCTGAAATAGATACTTCAAGCATGCGGTCTGATTATAAACAAGCTAAAACCAACCAGCAAAAGCGGCTTAGCCAGTTATAGCTTATCCTGCCAAACTAATAATGAACTAAAAGTCTTTAAGGAATGAGTTTCTGGAATGGGCCCAAGTAATGAAACTCTCAAGAATTGAAGAGAATCGCGAGGAAGTGACAACAACTCATCGTCTTGAAATATCTGCTAGTCAAGTGTCAATGGACAACCAGTCATCAGATTATTCTGAAAACTCAATACCGGATGCTTACAGCAGTTCTATGGCCCAGCTAGCAGCTATAATTCTGCTGTTTGAAGCAATAGCCCAATCAAACAACGCATTGAATAAATCAAAGGCAAGGGAAAAGCCCAATTTCAGTACAAACAAGAATCAAGCTACTCCCCTGCAAAATACTACACAACAATAGAGGTTCGACGGAAATCTGCCTGTGAATACATTAAAAACTGGCTCATTGAACGTTTGCGGCTTAAAAAGACTTAAATTCTATTTCTATTTGTAGGCTAGAAGCCAATTTGAAAGTATACCTTGAAAAATGAATAAAACTTTAATGTTTTTGTTGTAAAAAAAGTATGTTACCCAGACTTTCAATCACTAGTTTCGAACTTACTAGTATGGTGTGTTATTTGTTAGTGAAACTAAACTTGATATACATGAACATGTTGTACTACCAGACTATACATTTATAAGTAAACCAAGAAAGCAACATTTTCATAGAAAATCAGGTGGCCTAGGTGCCTTTGTAAAAAATCCATTGGGGGATACAGGGGGAATTAGACAGACAACTCTTCCCAACAAGCAAGAATTTTACAACCTTATCGACTCCAAGTCCCTGGGAATAGATTTCGTCCAGTTCCAAGACGCAGGAAATACTATATATGATTATGTGTCCCATATCTGGGAACTTAGACAGTAAGCATTGTCTCCAGGGTGGGGGATTTAGGCATTGAAATATCGAAAATGTTTAATTCCCCCTGGGTCGCCCAATTACATTTGTTAGGATTTCCATTATAATTATTAATTCACCATGAATCGCTTGTATAATAATTGGGTTTATATTCTGTATCATATTTACTCAAGTGTCGTATTTATGATTAGGTTTAATAAACGGTATACATGTTCTGTTCTGTGAATTTACATTTTATGATTATTGCCAGTTGTTGGTGTTTTATCAGTACCAAGAATCAACATTGATACGGGAACGACATTGATACGGGAACGACATTGATACAGAAACATAGCTTTGAAATCTGACATCTGAGAACGGAGGTGTTATGACATAAAAGAATCTCCCAAAATAAACAAAACTTACGTTAAGTTGAAATTTGGTTGGGATTTTTTGTAGTCATATATCGGTAACATGAACTCTATATCAGTATGAACAGGTATAATCATCACACGTGTAACACAATAGTAACAACTGGGCGGAATGGACTGAAACTCATAAACACATGGTTAAAACAAAATATCCACATACTAGGTAAAAATCTCAACATAAAATCACCGAAATACAAATGTATACTACCAGTAGCCAATATGAAGTTCCTGTTCCTCTTCAGAATTACTTTCAACTTTGATCACTAAAAGGGTCACATATGACCCCTGAATTGTAGATTCACTGTTCAAACAGACACATCCGATTCCCTTAAAAGGCACAGGTTTAACAACTTTTCATGAACACAGAACTACGACCTAACATGAACACATAGGTGTATATGTATCAAGTTCCTTCACTTTTATCTCCTAGCGACAATGTCTTTTCCCTATTCACTACCGTAGTTATAAATAACTGTAGAAGATTCACATTGGAGATCCGAAGAAATGTGGAGAACTCGGAATCTGAAAATATATAGTTACAGATTACAGTTTATTAGCAATATTTTAAAGGCCATTCTATCTTGTGATACTCATTAAGAGTATTATTGGCACACCCGGTGATTTAAGAAAGAAAACAAGTAAATTATTTTTAAAAGAAGCCCATACACAATGTACTTAACATAAATATGTTTGCATTTAGTGGTAATATGTATATGAATAGCAATGGTATAGCAATATAGAATCATCATAAACTGTAAAATCATTTAATTTCAATGCGCTCAAACAGGTTCAGTTTATGAGGTGACCTTTTCACTTTAGGGCTACCCTATATATGAAAGGAGGAAAACTCACATTAATTTGAAGTGTTCAGCCACAATAGGTATTCAAGCATGGAGAACTACATGTAACTACTAGAACATCAAAATAAGAGATGTTTGTAAAACATGTTTGCTTAAATGGCAGCCCAATAGTTGATGGTCACAGTGACCTTGATGATTTGATGATCATAGGACAAAGCATTCTTGAGTTTTTGAACGGAAACCTTTTTGTCTATTGACAGCAAAGCAATATACCCCTTATCAAAGAAGGGGGGGGGCATAATTAATACACATAGTGACAAAAATGAAACAAATTTACGAAAAATACATACAATGAAAGGTTAACTCACCATCTAACAATGTTAATACTGGAACAATCTCAAGCACAGCCTCTGATTGGCTATCTTTAATCACATGATCAAGTTGTTCTAAATATTGCAGCAATTTGATTGGACAATTCAAATATCCAACACAAACCATGTGACGGTTCAGGAGGTTGTCTTGGTGATGTATGAAGCCAACCTAAAATATTTTCAAATCATTATTTTTTGTATGGAACAGTTGTATGAAGTGGCCATTTGGTTCGCCATATGCTCAATTTCTATTTTCGTAGCATGTTATCAATTTATGGGTTCCGCATAGATTTGCATGTTAGTGAAGGTATCAAATGTCATGAATACATTTCCGACCATATAGCGGATTTCTTAGGTAGATCAGGATAAAGGAACAAAAGCTGCATACAGTTGGGAGGTTCGTAACCTGGCTGTGTCTTATCTGGGACGAAATAAATTAGTTGTCCTTGCTTGAGGCTGAATCTCATTAAGGCTCAATTGAAAAATCATATGAAATTTAAAACAGTGCCGTGAAACCAGGTTTTCTGTGCACTTCCCACCTTTGACCTCGACCCCCACTGACCCCAAATACAATCCCAAGCTAGGTCTCCACGCAAGCTTGCTGTATACCAAATTTCATGAAGATGTGTCCATCCAAACTCAAGCTATTGACCGGAAGCCCATTGTTTAACATCGCCGCCCGCCTGCCATATCACAATCTAGTAACCAGGATTTTTTCGTTGAAAAACCTGGCTAAAAAACCCCACATAATTGAGCTATTACCTCATTGAAACATCTGTATAGGATATATACAAGTCCTGCAGTATATCTGGATAGACAGGTTCCCATCTCAACAACGACATAATCACCACTCTTACAATTCTACAATAGATAAGTTTAATGTCATTATATGATCTCCCTGACAGCCCCTTAAAAATCATCTGAAGTCCCACATACATAATTAGTTTAAACAATATTTATTCAACAACTTTTTACAACATGTGATAATCAATTACAAAGTATAAAGGATTGGGAAACAAGTTTGAAAAACTTATGTAAATCCCGCTCCTTTTTAAAATATAAAATATTCACATACGTAGAAAAACAACGACATACATAGTTGTGTGAAAGTTACATAAAATACTTGAAATTCTGACAAATTGTCAATTTATAGAGAGAAAACAAAGCAAAAACAGACTTTTAGCTACACTCAAAAACCCAAAATCAGATGTCTGTTGCATAAGGAAAACACTATATAGCGAGCACCTTCATTCAGTTACTATATATTTCAATATTACATACATTAAACAATTCAAACAAGAGTTATAAAGCAAACAAACAACAGCATATACTGTAAATCATTTAACTTCGATGGGACGAAATTTCGCAGTTTTAGTTAAAAGGACCATTTTGATGGGATGTTAATAAGTGGATTTTGTATTTCAGGTAATAAATACATGGGTCAAAATAATTGCTCAATGGGATTGGATTTTGTGGTTAAAGGGGAACCACAAAATTTAATCCCCCATGAAAATTAATTATTTTACAGTATTAAATTCATTAAACAATTTAAACAAGAGTTATAAAGCAAACAAATAACAGCATATGCATGAAATAAACAAAAGTTACCTTTAAAATATGTAAGACTACATTGAGGAGCTCCGTGTGTTGCTCTAACTCTAATCTACTGTTTACTGTATCTGATATACTGGAATAAAGTCTGACTGTAACACCATCATCAACTTCTGTGTTCTGTAAAATTAATCATCCAGTTAATTAGTCACTAGGAAACTGTGACATTTGACCTTCAAACACAACATGTTTATCTGGGTATGGGTGGCATGAAGGCCAATTTGCCAGTCAGCTTTCTGCTGAAACAAGGCAGGCATATATATGAGTGCCTCCATGCAGATTTGAACCAGTGTCGCCAGATTGGATGGCAAGAGACTAACCACTGAGCTACCGAGGAACACAATTCGCTCAAATATTATCGCGGAGGTACGAGGTTGGAATCTCGGCTGTGACATGTGTGCACTGGAAATTTCAACTGAGATGTAGTCTTAGGTGCATCAGTTTTATACACCAGGCACATAAATGACCAAAGGAGTCAGGAGTACTGAAACTATAAGAACCCTTCAACATAATAAAGCCATCAAAGAAGATGGGAATTAATCAGTCTCATTATAATCAGATCCTAACATTTGTTCCATTATGTTAGGCTGTTACAGATATCTGACCAAATTCCATAAGAAGTTATGTACCAATGACATCCCTAGTTCATGTTGTATTATGGCTATTCGCCTGTATGTATAGAGAGGGTACTAAAGTTAATCTACACTTAGCTCTCTATGTATAAACATCTCTCTCACTGCAAACTAGGTAGTTCACCAGAGATTCTCTGCACTTTCAGATTTGTGAAAGTACCGATTTGATTGGATGATGTAAAGTTCACTTCGACCCCAAACGGAGTCTCATCCTTTATCAGTGTAAAGTAGTGAAGCGTAATATGGATCTGATTCGAATGAGGTTCAGAATTTATGGGTTACCATTTCAAAGAACCTGTGAGTTATCATACAGACAAAGGGGTCCATATGCATCTAAAGAAGGGGCTTTGACTGTTGAAATTTTCAAAAAGCCTTCAAGATTTTGATTTGAAGGGTCATTTTCACCAAACATCATGGTATTTCGCTTATCAAATACTAAGTATAGAAATGACCCTTTCTATTTAGAAACTAGTCCCTGAGAATTTATGGTTTGCTATTTTTCAAGAAACTGTGATATATCATACTAACCTGTACACACACCTTGTTGAGAACATCTGAACTATGTCCAACTTGGTTAAATGTTATCCCCGTACTTCCAGCAGTTATACTGTCACTTTTCACAGAATCCATGCACAACTTACACAAACGTTCTGACTCATATTCCATATTCTCACCATTAGATAGGATTTTAGAACAATTTGCCGAGCTGTCATGTTCACTCAGTTTATCCCCATTACTTTCAACAGTGGGTATGTTCTCGGTCTGTGCTCCATTATGTATACATTTATTGCGCTCATTAGTAGTTTTCCTCATCTGATGGTAATACTGTACAGTTGCTTCAAGTGTGTCTCGCAACCTTGAAGATATTCTCTCCACCGAAGCTTCATCTATCTTGCATGGTAATGACAACCACTGCAAGGTATAATAAACATGGTTCATTTATTACAATGCAGGAGCTTATTTCTAATTGCGATTTTTTAATTCTGAAATATTTTTACAATGGAGACAATTCATTAAACTAAAGAACTGAAATATAATTTTAAAGGGACTGAGACAAATCATGAGCTTCTTACTTTCCCATATATTATTCCAAGGGAAACAATTCATGAGTATTCCAAGAGAGACAACTATGAATAGCTTACCTTCACATTTTTGATAATATCCTGAGTTGCTGATAGATAGAAACCATCACAGAACCTAGAGCTGTTTATTGTCTGTACTTGTTTACCCAGGGATATACACAGGTTACATATCTCCGTCTCTGACATAACACTGTTAGGACACTTAAAAAATGACATAATATCATAAATACAATATTTTTACAAAAGTGAAATAACATTAAAACTGCACTACAAAAATATACAAAAGTAGGACACAACAATAATGACATATAGTAACTAGAGCTATCACAGGAGTAATGAATCATACCCCCGCAGCACCGCCCTGACACAGGAATATTATTCAAAATTATAGTCTTAACAACACATTTAATGGAAATCTGCTGCTATACAGATTGAAAAACACCATGATTGAAGGCTAATGTGAAAAATGATGAAGAAAAAATTAGTAACACACTAGTACAAAACAAAGTTATATAATTATAATCAACAAAACAAGATTTGCATGACTATATAACCTTTGACCTCTAAGTGTGACCTTGACCTTTGAGATAGGGACCTGGGTCTTGCGCATGACACACCGTCTTGATGTGGTGAACATTTGTACCAAGCAATTTTAAAATACAGTAAGAAATGACAAAGTTACAGAGCGGACACGATTTGCATGACTATATAACTTTTGACCTGTAAGTGTGACCTTTGAGATAGGGACATGGCACACCGTCTTGATGTGGTGAACATTTGTACCAAGCAATTTTAAAATCCAGTAAGAAATGACAAAGTTACAGAGCGGACACGAAGCTAACATACCAACAGACCGACAGACCAACATGGTGACTCCAGTATACCCCCTTCAAACTTTGTTTGCGGGGGTATATTATAAGGGGCACCACAAAAGTGACATAACACTAATACTATTAATTAATGCACTACAAATCATTATGTCAGTGTTAGGACAAAATGACATAGTACCTTTAGGGCACTACGAAAGTGACATATACAATTAGAACACACTAACACTACACAAAGGCAAAGCACATCAGAACACTAACAATTTGTATGTGTAAATTTGAGCTAAAAGACGGTTTTTGTGTGAATATGTCAGTTAGTATGAATTACAAATATTTTGGCAAAAAATTGTAGTTACATGCACGACGTGTCACTTATACTGAAAAAGTTCAAACAACAGTACATACATGAATCCATAAAGAATTGTCCTCTCTACACGCTATATCGTCATATGTTTCAAATGTCTTCAGTTTCTGTTGCCATGGTAATGTAGATAACTCTAAACGTTGATGAAAACTTCCATGAAACTTGCCCTCCAGCTTTGTTTTCACGGCAAACTCCGACTTTCTTCCTTCAGCTGATCTTCTACCCTGTTACAATACAACCACATACTGTAAAATCATTAATTTTGTGGGGGGTAAATTTCATGGATTTTGAGGTTCACCTTCAACCAGGAAATAAAATCCCATTGAACAATAATTTTGACCAGTGTATTAAATTATATTATAAAGCTATGCGCATGACTTAACAAAAATACCTATATCTGTATAGTACCTCCGAAACCTGATATTTCTATTTTCAACCCTCACTGATTGTCTGAACAGGAATTTTCAGTTGTCACTTAGTTGCAACAAATTTTCTTGTAAAGGAAAGGTAAGAGGCGTATCAGCGCATTTCATTCCTGTCTAATTTTTCTTTGTTCTAGTCTGAGAAACAGGGTCTATGATAGTGTTTTGGGACCATTCATATAACAAGAGCACTGCCTACAAGTGCTGGACGCTCACTATTCTCTTTTTAGAAAGTAAACAAGGGCAGATAAATCAATACATAAAGGTCACTTGGTTATTAGCCTTGTCAGTATAGACTCCTCTTATGATGGCCTGGTGAATAACTATTCAAGTGGGTACCTTTGATAGCCTTTGAGAAAATGACAATAACAGAAAACTTAACCAACACACATGCAGACAATCCCATCACGACAATAACTTTTTTCTTTGAAAAGTCGAGCTAAAAATATCAGGTTCCTGTGATAATACTATAGCCTCACCCTCAGTACATTCATGATTCGTGCATAGCCTGCCATTGGCTTCACCATGTTTCGGTTGAAGAAACACTCCACACAGTAATCCTTTTCCATGTCTAACCTTGACCTTTCATCATCAGACATGACCTTGAGAAGGTCAAGGTTACGTTGTATAGAGGTCATCTGGCAGTCTTTGAAGAACTCAATACACTTAGAATGTTGATCAAGGAATGAACGTGGAATGGCTTCCATAGAAAACAAACATCCCTCAGGTTCAGTAGTCCCTGAAAATATACAAGAACACCACTTACAAGTTCTGGATGCTCAACTTTATTGGTTTTTACAGGAACAAGGGCAGATAACTCGATA
Organism: Spisula subtruncata; assembly: GCA_963678985.1. Taxonomy (NCBI): domain Eukaryota; kingdom Metazoa; phylum Mollusca; class Bivalvia; order Venerida; family Mactridae; genus Spisula; species Spisula subtruncata. The sequence goes on along the minus strand of OY787673.1, from coordinate 13,806,303 downwards.
CATAAAGGTCACATGGTTATCAGCCTTATCAGTATGGACTCTTCTTGTGATGGTGAAGCCTCGGGAAAGCCATTAGAAAATATGAGAAATCTCTGTTCCTGATTTTTTCCTGAAAGTCATTTATGTCCTTCAGGAGTACATCGCTGAGGTAACAAAAGCTCAGTGGGACCAAGGCATTATTTTTTGCTCCTGGCTCATGATGGGATAATGGTTGCAACAATCATTTTAGACTTAGTTCTGTCATTGACTAGTTATATACTACATGTGCGCTCATCAATCAATAAACCCTTTGGATAGTATGCAGATTCAGACTTCTATGCAACAGTTTACAAAAATTGTAAGGATACATGAGTTTATAATGTTAGTCTCATTCTGGACTTTTTTACACAATTTCTAGTTTTTTTGCATTGTGAGGGCTATCCATGGTCATGTAACTGAAAATTATAGTGACAGCCTTAAAACTAAATTCACAAACAGACTTTTCTATAATTTCTAAACATCTGTGAGTTTTATATCTATTATAACTTACCAAAGAAACCAGGGGTCATAATTCTTAGTAGATCATTGCACGATTCTCTCCCTTTATACTTCAATCCAATAACATAGACTTCTGAATTACCTCCCTTGCTTGTACATGGCTTGAAAACCTCAACCTGTAATATAGAATTGGCATTAACTGTAAAATCATTAATATTTGTGGAAAATTTTATTTTGTGTATATTGTGGTTGACCAAAGCCACTACTTCAATCCCCGATGGACAATCACTGTAAAATCATTTAATTTAAGTAGGTCAAAATTTGTTGAGTGTTTTTTTTTTCGTGAAAAAAAAGCATATGGTTGAGAGGGAATTTCAAGGATGCATTATCCACTAAATCAGGTACAGTGACAATAGAATAATTAATATTTGTGGGGGGTTTAATTTCGTGGATGAGGTCAGCCTTGCCCAACTGTGTCACCTCATAAAATAAAGTTGTTATTATTATATGTGTCATTATGAAAATTGTATTGTGTAATTTACTTGTTCACATGAGCCCTTGGCTTACTGAAATTTAGGGTGTTATCAAAAAATAAAATTGTCATACCTTTTCAAACACACAATTCAATAGATACATGAGTGAGATGGCTTTACACTCAAACATTGTAAACATTTTGACAACAACAGTGCCCCCTGGTGAGAGAATATGTAGAGCCGTTAAAACTTCACAATGTTGTAGACGAGAAACAACGCTCTCCTGTTCCGCCGGATCACCCTGACAATCTATACTTCCGTCAGCTGTCACCTGTAATGATATAATAGGAACTTGTGAGTTAGCTTTGCCATTTTTTGTTGTCAGCCTGCTTAGCTCAGTCGGTAGTGCACAAGACTTCAGGCCCTGATCTCCAGAACCATCTCAATCTGAGCTAACAATAATCTTTAAATTGACAAGAGTCCTTTGAGTAATTTCCATGGGAGGATGGACTCAAATTTAACATAAAAAGAATTAATAATATTCTTATTCTATTACAGTAAATTTTAATGAGTTTAAACTACACACTCTGATTTGGGAAAAATCTCAATTCGAGATGAGATTTCTACTTGTCATGTGATGCTTCAGGTGGTGGGGCACTGATCTCAGGTTGTGGATTCGAGTCCCAAGGGCTGACCAATTAAATTTTATTATAATTTTTCAGATGAGTTGACCTTATGCCTTAAAGCCTCATGTATGGGTGCTATACCCCTGGCATGTAAAGGAACCAGTGGTGTCTCTGAAACTAGTATGTGCACTATCACCAAAAACCTAAAATGACTAAACTCTTCTTGGGACCTTGCCCATATGGATCATCTGGTAGCGAGGATAAATAACACGAATAATATAATTATATACAACACTTACAAGATTAATTTGATGCTGACTGAGTCGTTTTTTCAGTCCTTCCAGGTTAACTTGTGACATCAGATCTCCTGTACCATCTTCACCAAAGTACCAGTTACCATGACTACTACGTATAAACCTGTCCTCATCTATCATATGTGTGATACCATTACCTTCATAGTATGGGTTCAAGGTCGTTGCTAACCACTGCCAGCTCCCAGAATGATCTGTTCAACAAAATATACATCATTAGTTATAGTGTGACAATTAGCTCTTAAAAGTATGCTGACTTTTTATATGTCAAAGAAAATTAAATGTTCTTAACTTGCATTAAATGACAACATCCTCAAATAATTTGTTTTGAAATTGATAAATAAATTGATACATTTAAAAAAACATGCTTTATCTTTGAATTTCAGATATCAAAGTTTGTTTTAAATTACAGGACAAAGTCACATGAAGGAAATTTCAGACTGTTGTCTAAAAACTGATTGGCAGAAATTGTTTTAAAAAAATAGAAAACAAATTCAACACTTATTAACAATGCATTAAACACATCTTCTTTATATTTCAGCGGATTTCAAGGCAAAAAGACATCAAATAACTGGTCAAACCTACCATGTGTGTACAGGAAATGGTTCAAGCTAGTGATAAAAGCTCCAGGTGCCTCACACAGGTGTACACTGAAGAATGACTCATATTTCTCCACTTTGACATATCTGGAAGCAATCTCATAGAACTTGCACCAAGCTTGAGTACACAACTCTGGTCGTAACCTACTGCGTATCTCAGGTGCAATATTCCCAGCAAGATTCACCTCCCTTGTATGGTCATGCCACGTCAGCATATCTTTATCATTTAAGTTATTTTTCAATGAATTTAGTTCATTTTTCATAGCAATATTTTCTTTAATGACCCACTCCTCGTACAATTTAATCTCATCTAAACTTTCCAAGTCATAGTCGCAAGCAATTGTTGCATCGTAACTGAACTTTTTCTCAAAAAGGTTTTGTATAACAGTTTGCACATTACGTGGCAGTTTTGCTTGTGAGTCAGACAGTCGCCTCTTTCTTTTATGTGAACGAACATTCTGGAATTCTGTATCCATGACTAATAAAAGTCACCTGAAAAAATAATACAGAATCTTCAAAATTATGTTCCAAACGCTTACACACCGTATACCCACAAGGGGCCAGAATTTGGAGAAAATAAACTTATCTTATCTTAATTATCACTTTGCTATAACATACACCGGATGTTACTGGTAGGGCGAGTAAATTAGTTATCAAATTTTGGGACATGAAACAGCAATACTATGTTAAGTCTGTAAAAAATTTTGTATCTGTAATGGAGTGTATCTTAGATTTTTTGATCATTTTTACTGAAATTTGGACACAATACTTTTAGTTTCAATGTATAAACAGTACATGTTTGCTCAGTTAAAAAAGCTATATGTGGGTAATACACTCATTCCAAATGTGTGTACAGTACTGAGGTCAATAGTGTGTGAGCTTTGACCTGAATACTGAGTCATTCAACAGTTACACATACGGGGTAGGCCTGTAACGGTATACCGCGTGACACGAAACACCGCAGATTTCAGTCCCACAATGACATGGTTCACGATACAAGACTTCTAAATTTTCTGTATGGTTCAGTATTTAAGCTTTTTTATGAGCAAAATAAGATTCGGACAACGAAAATATCTGGCATATCACTCATTTTAATTGTTACAATAATTAAGATATGCTCCATATTGTTGAAATTCATTTAAAATAGTTGATAGATAGATAGATTGAAGCAACAAATTTATTGTCACTTAAAATTGAAATACTTTAGCTGCTCTTGAAGAATATTGTATCATACTGAAATATACGAAACCGTTAGAAAAATTGACGTTATGTATCATATCGTGAGGTGAGAGTACCGTCCGTCCATGGTTTCAATTAGGCACTATCTGGTGCAATTAGTGAAATTGTTCCCTATATTAAGGTAACTTTCCCTGCTGAAATTGGAACCCATCAGTGTGTAACCGTGTCAGTAAAGAATTTGATTTTTCAAGTCTGTAACAGCATTTTTTACAAAATTTGTTATACTAAATTAAAATTATACATTTACATTTATGAAATTGATTTTAAAAAAAGAAGAAATATTTTATAAAAAAATGTTTTATCAACAATTGAAATTCATCAATTTGTGTCAAAATCCTGTAAAAGGTACTCACTTGAATTCAATATAAAACACATTGTTGTGTTCTCCAATCTATTATCCAGGTGATAGACTATTCCGTTTATCTATTTGATTAATGACATGCACATATCGAATCAAAACGTTAGGTCACTTTATTACCAAATTTGTAAAATAACATTTACACATAGCTGATTATTTCAAGTGTGTAATTATTGGTTTTCTATCACGTAGACACAAAAGATGACCGTCTAAATTCAATAGAATTGACCGTGACTTGTTTTGATAGCAACCTAATCCCATGAATAGAAAAGTTCTACACACATGTCATCATCAAATGTTTAATACAAATCAGATTTATATGTTGTACATGGTTAAATATTCTGTGATTTATGGATAAAATATGATTCATATACAATAATTCTATAGTCTATCACCTCGATAATAGATTGGAGAAAATAGCAATGTGATTTATATTGAATTTGAGTGAGTACCTTTGGCTTTTTCAGGATTTTGACACAAAAATTGGCAATTTTTAATGTGTAATAAACCGTGTAATAAAGCACTTTTTTACAAACTGCATTTTTATCTCTTCATACAAATATTCATTGTAGATCTAAATAGTTCAATGTAGTATAATGATTTCTGCTGAAAATTATATTGCAGGCTTGAAAAAACAAATTGAAATTGTTTCCCAACACAATTACATGCTGGTGACTTCAATTTCAGCTCAGCAAATTACAAAATCAAAAAATCACAGACATTTTATTTTCAAAACTTATCAAAATTATCAAAGGTGTCTGACAATGTATAATTCAAAAGCACATAACATTAACAGCTAGTAGGCCTATACAGAACAAATGCATCCGAATTTTAATGCAGTTTAGATTATCCGAATACTATACTACTTGAAAGAGAATCGTCGCAAACGAAGTCAAAACATCATTATCATCATCTTTGAAATCAATAAATAAACCAATATAATTAGTAATCAAGTAAATAAAAACAAAATGCAAACCTGAGGTTAGTAAAAGGCGAAAAAGACAGAAACGTTGTCAGCACGTTTAATTTTTGCAGTTGCGTCCGGATTCTGAGAGATGTCCGGATACGGATTTTATACTCAACTGAAATTACGAGAGTGTGTATTTCCCGGCCCATTGACACCTGAAGAGAGAATTCGGGAGTGATGTGACGGCCCCTAGGGTTTAAATTTTTATTTATGGACGGATTTTTAATATTTTAGTATCAAATGAAGGATGAAACTCTCTTGTTTCTAAATATATAAAATAATAGAAATTATCTACATGCAAACATTATATATTTTAGTTTAAAATCGGAGTAATTTTCAGAAAAAAACTCTACATAACTTTATGTTCGAATTCCACGGCCCCCTACTTTAATTTTTTTATTTATTAACACATTTTTATAAAATCGGTAGTATTATAAAGTTGAAGCTCTCTAGTTTTAGGATATGTAAACATATTGAAAATCCGTTCATTAATAATGTAATTATTACTAATTGAATATTGCACAATATTTCAGCCGTGATTTTCTATTTTCGATGTGTTCGAATTTGTTCGAATTCCACGGCCCCCCACTTTTATTTTTTTATTTTCCATTAAATTCTAAATTTCTTTACACCATTATAAAGATGAAGCTCTCTAGTTTTTGGATATGTAAATATATTTAAAATGACACCAATATTAATGAAATGGCAATGATTAGAAAAATGTGATATTTCACGGCCGTGATTTTTTTGTCACACAATTGGTGATAGTTTCCCACATACGGCATACATGTATTTATGTATTATGCACTCGCGTTAAACTATGTTTAAAATGTTAATATTGTGTTTCAGCCATACGTAGAATTGCAAACATTAATCATTTCGTCGTTGATATAAGTAATATAAACGAAGCATTGATTATATTAATGATATAAAGGCAGAAACGAACTGATAAAGGATAGACAAAACGCAGTCCTGAACGGTTGATATCTTTTATTTACACCAATTAACTTAACATTAGAAAACAACAATAAATATATAAATAACAATGATAATAGCAATTCATGGCGATGTTCATCATAAAATATCAAATAAAAAAATCAGTTTAAAGCATATAAACAGTAAATTCGTCAGCAAAAAAAGGTATGAGAAAATCCGACAGGGAAGGTAGCACTCAACCCAACCAGCGGCGAGCCGAGCACAGAAATCAGAAACACCACGACACAACTACCCTGAGCAGTGCCTACAGAAAGTCCCTGGGGAGACTATTTCTATCGTGTGGTGTGGCAGCCAACATCGATCTGCGGCGCCCAGGAATAGACACTGCCCTCACAGGTATCAAACAGGTACCATTTTACACCATGGTAGAGTGGAGCATGTGGGTCTTGTTCAGAGAAATTAACCAGTGGTCCTACCTCTAGGCCACCGCTCCCCACATGTACATAAGAATCGAAATGTTATAATTTCCTAATACATTACATGTATAGTAATTTTAAGAGATACCAATTTCTATCAAATCACGTAAGTGGAAATTTTATTATTTCCTAATACATAATAGCCATCTCATTTCAAGTGTATGTTGACTAATGCAATATAATTCATGAGATATATATATTCTTTATTATCTGAGATGTGTTACCAAAGCATATACGTGTATTTACTCTATGAGTATATAGATATTTTAACAAGTTCACACAATGTTTATAATGGTATGAGAAATTATTATCTAAATATGAATATAATAAAATAAGAATGATTGTCTACGAATATATTGAATGACCCTCGTACTTACATTAATACGCATTCAGAAAAAAAACTATTATTGAAGAATTTTTACAGAGCGTACAAGCGGACGTGAGGCTCAAATGTCGGTAAGTAAATATATATACAGCCTGGCGACTAAAACGAAAAACTTCGGAAAGTAATATGTGTAGTGATATTCTTCTTTTTAAAATGAACAACTTATATGTATCAATGAGTGATTACTTTCTGGTAAAAGGTTCGCATCGTGTCGAGCGAAATAAAACTGATTACAAGATTATACAGCTGAGCGGGATATTCAAATTATTCTAGTGACTTATTTGTTGATAGGTAATATTATCAATAGCAGCAGATTAATATCTGACGAATTAAAATATCAGGTTCATGTGATAAGTCCAGCAAATGGAATGATAAATACCCGAGTATCCTTGTTACGCAATAAATACGTAAAAACGTAATCAAGTTGAATATTATTACTCAATCATACATTAAACGGTAGGCCTAGTCATACAACACGTGCTATTTAGTGTTTATTCCCCTTCTAACCAGAGATTGTGACAACCATACTTAATTATACCGATACTTACACTTTAATTGGATTACCGATGACATTTAACGACCCAATATACAACCTGAGTGGTTTATCGATAACACTTATCAATTATATGGACTAATGGGATTATCGCTTTTCCAGTTGGTGATTGATGAATTACCAAACAATATACATTGTTTGTTAATCAGCAGCAACAACAACAACAACCTTTTATTCGCTCAATTCATGCACAACATGAAAATAAGAGGACTAAATGGTCAAAAGTTACAAGAACGAAGAACGAGGCTATAACTACATTATAGTACCTATTTCATGATGTATTGCATAAGTATGTACATTAATTAGACGGAAATAAAAATAAATATATAGAGGATCTATCACGAGTTGTCAATTGATATAAATTTATATTAAACGAGTTTTCAAAATAATATCAAATTATACTAGAATATATTGGTACATATCATTTAGAAGAAAAATGCGCGATTGATATGTTTTTTAATTTCTTTGATATTTGCATTAATTATTTTACAGTTTTAAAAAGATAGACGCAGTCTTTTAAAACAAGCAGATTACACATAATTAACGCCACGTCTCGATATATGATTATATATTCGTTAATTACCAGGATAAACGAAATGCCGACGCCAAACTGTAAAAACGAGTGCTTCTTGTCAAACATGTTTCTTTGAATTAATTTGACAAATTGGTAATTGATATCATAATAAGGCGTTAATGTAATTATGATTGTATCCTAAAAAGATTTGACATACCGTCTGTTTTTACTTTCATGTTGTGTATTGAAGAAACCTTTGAACACCAACAACAAGATTAGTCAATTGCAAATTAATATGAACAAATGAATAGCAATCATAAGATCTATAATCTCTTTTCAATATAACGTTTTCATATCACTGTACTAATGTTGTATTATCTACTTGTATGTAATTGTTCCTTCTCAGCTCATTATTTGATGACTGGTGATTTTTTTAAATAGTTATTTTTTTAAAGGTTCTTACTTCACTGTACATAGTCTCATAATTTCCATATTTCTATATATTAATAGAACAGATCATAATAAAATACCAAGCTTTCCTATACAAACCTACACCAATTGCCTATAAGAGCATATGTAACAATCCGTGTACATAGCTTTGGTGTTATCTAATCTCCGCCTCATATATTGACAAAAAACCACGGCCGTGAAATATCGCATTTTTTCTAATCACTGTCATTTCATTAATATTGGTGTCATTTTAAATATATTTACATATTCATAAACTAGAGAGCTTCATCTTTATAATTATGTAAAGAAATCTAGAATTTAATGGAAAATAAAAAAATAAAAGTGGGGGGCCGTGGAATTCGAACACATTGAAAATAGAAATTCACGGCCGAAAAATTGTGCAATATTCAATTAGTAATAATTACATTATTAATGAACGGATTTTCACTCTGTTTACATATTCTAAAACTAGAGAGTGTCACCTTAATTATGTGACCAATTTTATAAAAATGTGTTAATAAATAAAAAAATAAAAGTAGGGGGCCGTGGAATTCGAACATAAAAATATGTAGATTTTTTTTCTAAAAATTAGTCTGACTTTGAACTGATATAATTTATGTTTACATATGGATAATTTCAATTGTTGTATATATTTAGAAACTAGAAAGCTTTATCTTTACTTTGATACTAAAATTTTTAAAATCTGTCCATAAATAAAAAAATAAACCATAGGGGCCGTCAACTCACTTCGTTTTTCTTATTTAGAATAGCAATGGGCCGGGGAATACACACTGTCGAAATTACTTCCTGTTATTATTGAAGGGGAATTTTGCTAAAAATAATATACAAAACCAAAACTACTATGACAATAGCTTCTATATATATCACAAATGTGAGTATCAATTATTATGTTTTAGTTTCAAGTGACGTCAGACTGTCAAAATACCCGGATTTTGTGTGAATTGAGTTAATTGACTAATTTGAGTTCTGGCCAAAAACTCATTTTGTAAACAACAACAAAGGGGTTTATCAATTATTAATTAATCATCAATTTCTATATTTAACTTATGTAACCATTGCTGATGTAGTTAACATAGGAATGTAGGGGATCATACTATTGTCAATTAATTTGTGTAATTTGATATCAAATGGTAGGTTTATAATTGAACTGTTAAATTGATGAGTTAGTCATTATTTATTAAAGGAATATTTACTCGGAATATTGAGTGTGGATTTCTAGAAGGAAGTCAATGATGTGTGACAAATCATCAGTCTTTGATCTATTGGTTGGGACTATTTTATCGTGACATGTGTTAACTGCGTTATATTGACTCTCTCGATCGCTTTGTGTTTGACTATCAGACTATGATGAGATGATAGTGTATGTGTTATAATTTATTATGTTATATAAATGTTGATGATGTTTTCTGTGTTCGGCTGGTTAAGAGGAATAATATTTAAGTTGAGTGCTGCCTTCACTGCCTCATAGATTTCCTGATATCGTATTTTTATGATGCTGATAATATACTGATCAATGATAATCATAATGTCCCATCTTTTGAAATCACAAGGTATGGCGTTTATAATATAGTTCTGTATTAATTATATATATTAATTGTTTCAGTGTTTTGTTCCCCACTTTTTTTTCGTTTGGGTTATGTACAATAAAATTATGTTTATTTAGTTTGTGTTTTGAGTTCTTAATCTTATGTGATTTGTTGCAGGGCAGGGTTCAAATGATGCTTTATTAGATCAGTCATTTTCTAGTGCTTTAAAAAATACTATTTTTGAAGGCGTTCACTGGGTGAACTTGAGTCTTATGTGATTTTTTCTGACGGTCTGACACCTAATTCGAAGGTCGGGGATTCTAATTTTCGATCCTTAGTTATTGTTTGATTTTTTGAATAGTGAGTGTGATTTATCTAAGCTGGTGAAATATACTTGGTTACTTTAAGACTTTCACTGGTCTTTCTTAATGTTCACTGGCAACGGGCCAGCAAACAAGTATTAGTGTAGAGCCCTCATGGGTATACTCAACTTCTCAAGCAATCAAAGAAGCAGTGATAATAAACAGATTGTAGCTCAGGGCTTTTTTTCTTTCTATAGCAGAAAAAAATCAGGAAAATTCATTTAAAGCATGCAGTTTAACTTTAATTTTTTTTGTTTGTTATTTCTTCAGGAAGAAATTTACTGATGAGTTCTAACTTAAAGTACGATAGTATATCTGATGATGCATTGTTTGGTTCGGGGACAGATTCATGGAATGTAGACACACGGTCATCACCACTGTTGCCTAGAGACAGGAACACTGTGAATACTATGACACTTCACAACCAAGATGAACCTAGAAGCAGAACTAATGGCAGACATAGACAAGATCAGGTATATTCATCAGGGTTATAAATTACTGTTTTAAGTTATGTAACTCGGGGCTTTCATTTGACTCTTGAAACTGCATTTTGACTCTTGGATTTGACAAAAGTGCATATTTTGACTCTTGAAAATTAAAGCCCAGGAGTCAAATTTACTATACACGTAATACAAATTTTCTTGCTATATTTTGACGACTCTTGAAAATTGAGAGTCAGAAGTCATTTTGACTGTTCACTTTTGGAGCCTAGTGAAAGCCCTGTTAAACTTATTGCAGTTACTGTTACGTACACTAACCATATAACTTACACATTTTCTAACCTATTTTATTAGTTATAACATTCTGAAAAATCATTTAATTTCAATGGGATGAAATTTCAAGGTATTTATGAAAGTCACCATTTTGTGGTAACATCGATAATTTCAAGGATTTCATACTCCACTAAGTGAGATGCTATAGAACAATTATTATTCACGGCGGATTTAATTCTGTGGTTAAGATCATCCAACAAAATTATATCCACCACAAATTTTGAAGATGTTAGTTTAGAGAGGTTGTTGCTCTACAGAGAACATCTCTTGAGAGATTGCACTGTAATGCTGTATTATAAGATATTCTATTTTTTGTTTTGCCAGGTCCTGCGTCCACTACCTGACTCCACACAGTCAACCAACGATATGTTTCGTGCCGTATATGAACCCGATCCCATTCTGGAACATCCTCCTTCCCGACAGACAAACTTAGACTCAGGGGCTCAGATAAATGCAGGGGCTCATGTAGAAGTAGGGGCCCGGGTACATGCAGGGGCTCGGGTAGATACAGGGGCACGTGCAAAAGTTTTAAAAAACAAGGAGAACAAGAATAAAAATAATACAAAAAGAACTCAAGTGATGAAAAATGGGGAAAATAAAGTAGTTCCACATCAGTTTCGTCCACGTGATCAGACCTCGGATTGGCAACCTGTATTACAATATAAACAGTATGAAGAGGATGAGGATGAAACATCTTTGTTGAAACCAGTCAACAGCAGTAAAAATAAAAAACAGAATAAAAACAAAAATACACCAATCACCAGGTCGGCTCCTCTGACGACGACCAGCTCTTTCAGTGATAATGACATGCTTTCTTTGGATAGTATTCCAATGCCTGCTGGTCTAAATCCTAATTCTCGTCCGCATGATATTGTGCATCCTATTTATATAAAGGATAATAACCAATTACAAAATGGACTTGAGAGTCTGTATCGAGGTAACATGATCGCTCCTTCTATGCATAGAGAAGATCAGGGCGGTGAGAATCTCCCAGGGTGTAGTAGCCACCCACAAAATGTTACACCCATTTATAACAACTTATGGGAGGGACAGAAACGCGGTAAGAAGCAAAGTAATGAAGATAGTATGTCGGTGGTGCATTTGAATACAAGTGGGACGCCAAACAGTGAAGCCGTGCACGTGGTAAACAATGATTTAGAGATGAATATGATACCCCAAAAACAAGACACGGGGACGTTCACCGATCCTAGACACTTACCTAGAACACACTCTGCGTCTAGAATGGACAGTCAAATAGTGGTGCCATATCAGTCGCAGAACAAACGTACAATACAAATGCAAAACTTACAGTGTAATGCTGAAACATCGCCAAGCGATAACGTTCCTGCAATGACTTTTAATTCATCTTCAAATTCACTTCCAAATTCTTTTATTGTTGACGATAGTTTATCTTCAAGTATTTCATCGAACGTTTTGTTCGGTGATGGTAGTAACTACACTAACGATTTCTTGTTGGCTCAACAACTTCAGCGTAAGTACGACCGAGAAAACGAGGAAATACAACGTCAGCGACAATTCGACTTACCGAGCTCTGTGCATCGTTTTAACGTCACTGAAGAGCGAGCTGTAAATCTGCCTCAGAATGTAGTGACCCCTCAGCCCCAGGGGACAGAGAATACAGAACCTGTGGAAACACATAATGCTGTAGACGACAGCCTCAGTACCTTAGACTATGTTACTGCTTTGGATAACAGTCTAGTGTATGATGGTGACCCAGTCTATGTTCCCGAAGAAATGGTTAACCCAGCAAATCCTTCGGAAACTATTGTTATACCTATTGAGAATGAAAGAGACAATAATGGCCCTAGGCATGAAGATGACACAGAAAGGGTCAGTGAGCCTCGAGTGGTCACAATCCCTTACGAAAGAACATCTCAACCTATACAAAATGATGAACAATATCCAGTTACTGTTAGTTTAAGAGAAAATATCCATATTCCTCTAGAAGGTAAGGATGATCTTAGAAACTTTTTGTTTGTTGTAGCTAATACTGTAAAATCATTAATTTTCGTGGGCGATTAAATTTCGTGGATTTCGTGGTTCACTTCAACCACAAACTTTAATCCCAACGAACATCGATTTTGACCTTTGTTTTGTTTCCTTAAATGCAAAATCCACGAATTCAAGTGCCAACGAAATTGTCTTTTTTACCAAAACCACGAAATTTCGTCCCAACGAAATTAAATGATTTTACAGTATCTCTGATAATTATGACAGCCATCTTTGATGAGGGGGTATATATTGCTTTGCTCATGTCTGTCTGTCGACAAAATGGTTTCTGTTCAATAGTTCAAGAACACTTTGCCCTAGGATCATCAAACTTAACATGGATGTTGGTCAGCAACAGTAGATTACCCCTATTGATTTTGAGGTCAGCTACTCAGTAGATCAAAAGTTAAGGTCTTTGTATCCGTTACTTACCCATTTATCATGTGTATTTTGTTTGTATTACATGTTTATTTATAAACATTGTATATCAGAGTTGTAGACTATATACTTGTTACTTGTCGTAATAAATATATGTTCTGTCCTGTTCTGTTCTGTAACCTTAATCATTTTTGACTATTGGGCTACTTTCGGGGCATATGTCATGATTTGTGTTTTACAAACATCTCTTGTTTCAACTACTTTATAATTTGTTAGTGCACCAGGCAGGGGTTAATTACAACTTTTAACTATGTTATCCATTATTTATATCAAATAAAACTATTTTTGTCTGTCAGATTTTGAATTTAATGTAATTGTGTATTTGGTCAATAACTTATAAGACATTTGTGTAAAAAGTAAATTTCAACTTATTCTTGGCACTGCATTAAATTCACACTTGAATTCGACGAAAGTGCCTATTTTGACTCTTGAATATTTAAGCTGAAGAGTCACATTTGCTATACTTATAATATAAATTTCTTGCAATATCTCGAGGACTCTTGAAAATACAGAGTCAGGAGTCATTTTGACTATTCACGTTTGGTGCCTAGTGAAAGCCCTGCTTATATTTATAACCCGGGCTGTATGTTTTCATAATCAGGAGTATCACTAAGAAGCTCTGGATGTAGTACAAACACAAATCTGAAATACCGATATTACTCGATTTGCTTGCAGAAATTGATAAATTCAAAGCAAGAACCTGTTATTATATTCTTGCATAATGGTCAAGGTCAGGTCAATATCTCCAAGCTATACCCATATAATGAATATCTCATATAATTTTAAATACTTTTGTTGGTGCACCCAGCGCATGTTCATTTACAACTTTTTAACCATTTTTGATATCAAAAGACAATAATTATTATTTTCATAAATTTATAAGTTTTTGGAATTAATGTAATTTTGTATTTGGTCAATAAAAGTAAATTTCAACTTTTTTTCTGAAGTTTTATAAAATGACAGCTCGTCAAAAAGTTGTCTTGACTCATCATTTTTAGTATTCTAGACGTTATGGTATGATATTGTATTTATAAATAAATTGATAGATTCTGGAATGTCCAACTTTCCACAACCTTATGCAGAGCATGCAGGCACTATGGTTGCTAGGGGTAGCAGATCACCGCGGCAACAAGATAGACCCAGTACTGATTTAGAGATGGCTAGGCAAATACAGGAACAGGAAGATGAAGAATTAGCCAGACGGTTACAGGTAATACTGCTTTTTTAAAAAAAAACTTGGTAACGTATAGATCTGCTGAATATTGCATTTTGAGCAATTATTTAAGTCCCAATGGTGGAAAACACAGGAGGAAACAAAATATAGGCGCCATGTGTTTTTTTGACAATTTTTTAGACAATTTGTATAAATAATAAAGGTTTGATTTACAGTCTAAGGCAAAGTGACTCTTTCGTAAAATCAGTATTGTGTTTTGAATTCACACATTTAACTTGATTTAATTGATGGCATACTATTTAATTGTTTAGTTGTTATCGATTGAGTGGGTATAGATATACATGTACCAGTAAACAGTGTAGAAATAAGTGAGCTCATTGAATACTGTAAAATCATAAATGTTTGTGGGGGATTAAATTTTGTGGATTTCGTGGTTCACCTTAAACCACAAAATTTAATCCTATCAAACAATAATTTTGACCCTTGTATTTATTACCTCAAATGCAAAGTCCACAAATTAAGGTCCCATTTTTGTGCTTTTTTTAGCAAAACCACAAAATTTTGTCCCATTAAAATTAAATGATTTTACAGTATACAGTACAATAATGATTAATTGGTGTAGAAATAAGTGCCACCATTGAATACTTGGATCTGTTTGCAGGAGGGTTATGAAAGAAGAAGTCAGAGTCATTATATGAGTAGAAACAACACAAGAACTGGTCCCCATCACCACCCTCCAACTGGTCCCCATCATCACCCGCCACATCGTACTGCTGAGCCTTTACGGCAGAGATTCTCAGACACATGGACAAGGAGACCCTTAATAGTTGTAAGTCCTTACATACATGCCAGCTCTCCAGCAACATGCAGGAGTCTCCTGCATTTGAGACTCTACTCCTGTGTGATTTTCGGCAAATTGATCAAATCTCCTGCATTTCTTGGAATACTGGAACCTGGACATTTTTCGTTTGCATGATGGAAATGATATTAATTTAAATAGCTTTATGAAGTATGCATGGTAATGTCCTACATGTAAAATAGGTAAAAACTGCATATTAATTTCATTTAAGTTTTAGCAAGAACAATCTCCTGCATTTCTTTGAAATCTCCTGCATTTCTATCACCAATCTCCTGCATAGGCTTCAGGAAAATATGGCATGTATGCATTTATTCCATCGTCTGTTTATTTGGTTATTCATTTGTTCATTCATTGCCGTGTATTTCAGTCTTCCGGTGCTTTAAATAACAACACATCAGACGGTGTGAGCAGACGTCCATACACATCATCAGACCGCCCTCTAGTGACGGGAAATGGAAACGACTTTTCTTACCTGGACAATGTACATAGTATCCCTATACATGAAGGTATAATAATAAAATTATTGCTTTGTTTTCAATCCTAGTGTTTGAGATTGACTTGAAATTAAGATAATCATTTTATTATATATACACTGCAAGCTTTTATAAAAAATTTATGTAGTTTGTTTTCCTGTTGCATGACCTGTGTCAATAAGGGTTGGGGTGTAAGGATTTTTATGCCCCGGCATCTACTGATGATAAGGCATATAGCCATGCACCAGTCCTTTCGTCTGTCCATTTGTTCGTCTGTCTGTTACAAAATGTTGATACCCAAATATTTTTGAAGTTAATCAATGCATTGCTTTCAAACTTTGTATACCGGTTAACCATCATAAATGCAATGCATTATAAAAGCCATGTAACTCTATCAAACATTTCAACAGAATTATGGTCTCTGAATGACTTAGCCATTTGTTATGGACAAGGCTTCCACCGGGGCATAAGTAATTACCCGACGCAGTCTTGTGTTTTAATAAGGCTTCCACCGGGGCATAAGCCTTTAATGAATGCAGTCTTGTTCATGGACAAAGCTTCCATGGAGGCATAAGCGTTCACTGAATGCAGTCTTGTTTATGGGCAAGACTTCACGCGGGCAAAAGCGTTTACTGAATGCAGTCTTGTTTATGGATAAGGCTTCCATGGGGGCATAAGCGTTTACTGAATCCAGTCTTATTTATGGATAAGGCTTCCATGGGGGCATAAGCGTTTACTGAATCCAGTCTTATTTATGGATAAGGCTTCCATGGGGGCATAAGCCTTTACTGAATCCAGTCTTATTTATGGATAAGGCTTCCATGGGGGCATAAGCGTTTACTGAATGCAGTCTTGTTTATGGATAAGGCTTCCATGGGGGCATAAGCGTTTACTGAATGCAGTCTTGTTTATGGATAAGGCTTCCATGGGGGCATAAGCGTTCACTGAACACACTTTTGTAAAGTATTCTGTCACTGTGACACTATGATTATATTTTCAGGTTATGATATACCACCAGGTCATGATTATTATTATCGGTATGAGAATGATCCGGACTATATGCTAGATGAACACGGGGAAGACAGGCTTATCAGTATCAATGTAAGTAACCAGTCTTTTCCAATATCCCATTCCACAATTTTTGTAGGGGTGTTATTTGGATGTACGGTATGTCATAAGTTTGTCTGCACTTGTTTTTCTTAACCACTGTGAGGTTGATTTTTGTTGCAGTTATTTCGCTTTGTGGGGGCCAGTTTTGTGCCACAATTCCTTCTTGTCCAACTCTCCTTTAAAATTCAATGTTTTCCACCCAACTAGAGCTGAGCTGGTTGGCAACCCAGAGGTAGTCCCGCGTGTATCAGTGCTATACATTGAGCATGATAAAGAACCAAGGTGTCCATTCGGAATAAGCTAGGGCAGTGCGCCCAGATACCTTGTCTCTTTAACTTGCTGTCCCTTCAGCAAAAGAACAGGAACCCATTGGAAATAAATGCATACATAGATCACATGCTTGCACTTTGATGGGTTGTCTTTGGACAAAAGGTTTAAATAATTTCTACTACTTAGGGTTCTCAATAAGAGCTGCTTAAAATCCATTTTGGACCAGCTGAAAATGTTAAATATATGGACAATTTGAAGAAAAAAGTTTCATTAAGGACCTTATTAGGCCTGTTGGTAAAGCATTGATAAAAACGTATTGAGAACCCAGATACTACTACTACTTAGTTACATGTTTTGTACTATAGAGAGATCCACAGTTGTTGGCTACTCTCCTGATGACTCGAGATCCCAACATGATGATACCAAATGACGTGGATTTGAACGATTATGAGGCATTGTGGGAGCTTGCCGAAGATCTCGGCGAAGTCCGACGTGTCGGAATGGATCATAAGGATATTTCATTATTACCCGTTCATGTCCATGAAGCTTCGAGAAAAGAGAAAAGTGATGATGATAAAATAGACTGTCTAGTATGCTTGTCGGAGTTCAAGACGGGCGAACGGTTAAAAACCCTGCCATGTTGCCATATATACCATGTGAACTGTATCGATGAATGGTTAAAAGTAAGTAAGCCTTACTCACAAGATTATGAAATATAATAAGCTCTCTACCGGTTTTTAACAATAGGTTTGTCTGTCAGTCTGTCAAGAAAATCTGGATTCTGCCATAACTCAAACAGTTTTCAAGCTAGATTTATGAAACTTGGTAATACAATGTAAATAGGGGCCTATTTTTTATTCAGACAAAAAATGCGGTTACCATAGCAACAGAAACTTTGACAACCTGAAAACCAGGTAGGGGACTTCTGTACTGCTTGCAATTCCTAATTACTTGTTTAATGTAGACTAAGAACATCTAACACTGGAAGATTATTGGATCCCGACATTTATGAGAAGATTAATAGTAAAAAAATGAAGAAAAAAATCTCAAGGTCAAATGGTTAATTCAGTAGGTTATGAATGAAACTTTGACCATTTTTATGTTGGGAATGCGTATTGAAAGAAATGCAGAGTCAGGTTAGGGGATCCCTGTGATCCATGTTCCATTCACCGTTGTGGCAAGACTTGTCATACCCTTCAATAAAATGCTGATCTTCCTACATGGACTATTCTCATAAATCAGTGGTTAGTCAAGTACCTAGACTAACTGATGTAATTGAAAAAAAAATACGCTGGTTGAACGAGAATGCCATGGACACACTGCTCAGGAAAACTGGTTAGGACTGTTAATCAGTCCAGGATAATGTTTAGCAGTCCAGGAAAACTATATATTATATTAGGTGTATCAACTGCCAAATATTACTGTTTTTAAAAAAGCAATGGAATGCAAGTGGAGATAGGTTGTATTAGTTGGGATCTAAGACTGGGGGTCCAACAATTCCAGAATTCTGCATTTGCTGCATTTGAACAAATGATCTTTTCCGCACAAAATAAAAGTTATTTGGTGAAAATATTCAAAGAACTGACAAAGTTAATATGGTCATTTGAAGTTAAATAAAGGTTAGAAACCACCAAATAGAGTTGCTCTATAGCTCAATGTAAATTGGCCATAGTAGGCCCCAAATTTCAACTTTTTTTAGTCTACCTAGACCACATAAATCATTGTAAAGAGGGGCAGTTAAGCTTCAAAATAATGCAATAAAAAGGGGGATTCATGTATCTTCTAAGAAAGTTTTTGTCCTTCAAACACGGTCTATCCGTTTTAATGCATGTCCGGATTTATAAGTTCTGGGTTTTACCCTAATCTACTTTCACTTTGGTATCAAGAACAAAATAGCGGAATAATACAAATATTACAGTTTTACTACACCACATGTATATTTACCAACCATTTAAACTCAATTTCATCATTCAACTCCACATTTGTCAACAAATATCTCCATTTACAGGCAAACCAAAGTTTTTTTAAGGACTACTTGAGTGTATCACCACTTGGTCCGCGGAGGCATTTAGTGGTTCTTTACCTAAACTAAATTTTAATAATAAAACAATGTTTGAAGCCTTGTTAAGGTGTTGGGATGTGTTCTTATGGCACCAAAATCCAATTTGCGACTCATTTTCAGGATTGGGAATTATGCCATAGTAGAACCCCTGTTATATAATAAGCATGTATGAATGTTGTTTTATTTTCCAGAGAAATGCTGTGTGTCCAGTGTGCCGACGTTCAGCCAAACAAGGAGAAAACTGAAGTTTGCAGAGATCTGTAATCACTAATAAACTGTAGTGGACACGTTAAGTTCCGCTTATAGAATGAAACAAAACAAAGGGGATACTCTAGTTTTATCAATACCTTGTACCTATCTGATGCCAAGTACTAGAAATTGATATGCATAATGCATGATTTATAATTATACTGATTGTTGCTCTGAGTGGATGAGTGAAAAGCGAAGTTTACTAGCTAGGTGAAAGGGAAATACTGTACACGGGCTAGGTGAAAGTGTGAAAACATAGGTAAAATGGCTATAGGTCAGTGTCACATCTCATGTATAAGACTAAAAATGAATCATCAGCAAAATATGCTGCATTAAAGATACACAATAAAGGAGGGAGGAGTGTAGTGATTATTTAATTTTAGAATTTGTTCAATATATTGAATGAATCTGCTCTTGTTTTTAATGTTTTTGGTTGAAGGTTTAAAAAGTAGGTGACAAAAAAAGGTGACATTTGCAAATATACATATTCAGATACCACAATCCCATTAAAATCTGACCCATAATACACTCCATACTTTATGCTGATATAGGATCTGACTACATCCCATATGAGGTCATGTTGATGTGAACCAATCAAATCGCTACTTTCACAACTATGAAAGTTCAGAGAATCTCTCTGTTGTACTACCTAGTTTACAGTGAGAGAGATGGTTTATATATATGGTTTATACTAGACTGACCTTAGTACACATACAGGTGAATAGCTATACTATAACATGCACTAGAGAGGTCATTTGAATGTGACCTCTTATGTGATGTTAACAGATCTAACTAATAGCTTAAGGGAATGGAGCAAATTTTAGAATATGATTTAAATGAAATTGCAGATACTATTACTGATGATTGATACAAATGGTGTTTACCTGATACTGACACATATCTTTTATCTGTTCAAGTGACCAACCCTAGTACATGAAGTAGATATAAGTTGTAAGTGCTAAATAGTCAAACCGGTTATAAATAGTGTCATTTATGCATTCAAAGTTATCCAGGATACTAAATGTTTAACAAAGAATTACAAAGAATATATTAATGATTAATCAGAAAACTTTGATAAGTAGTTGTTACGTATTGTTGATATGGTGGAGGGGAAAGGGGACAGACAGGTGATGGCATTTACTTTGTTCAACATATTTCTAAATGTATACCCGTTATAGTTGAGAAAGTTGTTGCAGGAATTTCGTTTGTTTAACGGATACAGTCATAGGCTGATAGTTTGTGACAATTCAGTTTCTAATCACAAGACTTACTGTATACCCAGAATAAACACCCCCGGGGGCCATGCATTTTGCAAAAGGGGGCTTTTATTTGGAGTTTCAATTTTCAAAAAAAGGATATTTTTAAAGAAAATGGTAAAAAATTACTTACTGTATACCCTGAATAAACGCGCCTGGGGGCCATGCATTTTGCAAAAGGGGGGCTTTTATTTGACGTTTCAATTTTCAAAAAAATCATGATATTTTTTAAGAAAATGGTGAAAAATTATAAGAAATGTCTATTTTATTGATGAAGCAACTACAAAATATTGATAACCATCATATAACAATATATGTTATGTATATTAAAATAATATATGATTTTTTAAAAAAAACCAGTAACATTTTTTTTTAAATGAGGGGGGGGGGCTACTATTAGAGGAGGGGCATTATTATTCGGGGGAATATGGTAGTTATAATTGAGAAAATTGCAGGATTGTATTTATTTACTGAGACATTTGTAGTGCCTGGTCATTTGGTTCTATCCTTGCCTAATTATCGGCCAATGGTTTCCTGCCTCGATGTTGCAGGACTGCCTATTAGCATGCAAAGTTGTACATCTGATGAAAGATTTTTGCTATAGGCCACTTTGAACAGAGTTACCAACCTTGTCAGATATTTTATGGCATTGTTAACGACACCTTTTAATGACAGTTTTAAAGCTGGTGTAGACAATGGCTCATACTGTCTTATGAGTTTGCCATAGTTTTATTGATAACCTAGCTTTCTAAAACTATAAAAACATGGTTTGTTTTTCATCAGTAATTATATATTTTCTGTGACAGTCAGTTTCTTTCTTTCTTCCATGTAATTTGCAGGGCCCACTCTGGGGCATTATCGCAACTTTTTAGAGACAGAGTTTGTCTGGTACTTTGAAAGGATATCTCAACATTACAGAGGCTCTTTGAGAAATCTACACATGTGCTTTAAATCTGTTATGATTTCATGGGTTCCACTACAGCTTCTGAATCTGAAGGATCATCTTTTTTATATTTTACTTCATTTTACCATTTTATAGGCAAAATTCCTATGCTTTTATATTAAGAGGAAACTTCAACCCAAACTGTTGAGGGTTATGTTTTGGGTTTTTGGAAATTTCAAGTGTGAAACCCCTTACGCCCAAGTCCAATGGAACCCCTTTATGATGAATGATAATATGTTGTTAAAAATGAATGATGAGTGATATGTTGTACTTCTGTTGTTGTTATGCCCCCCATCTTTGATGAGAGGGTATATTGCTTTGCACATGTCGGTCTGTCAGTTGACCAGAATTGATTCTGTTCAATAATTCTAAAACACTTTGCCCTAGGACCTTCAAACTTTGGGTCGAGGTAGGCCAGCAACGGTAGATGACCCCTATTGATTTTGAGGTAATGCCCTAGGACCTTCAAACTTTGGGTTGAGGTAGGCCAGAAACAGTAGATGACCCCTATTGATTTTGAGGTCAGTAGGACAAAGGTCAAGGTCACTGAGACCTTTTACCATTTTTGACAATTCGGCTGCCGGGTGGGACACCAGGTTTCACAAACATCTGTTGTTATTGTCTGTCTTTACACCTTTACTGTGATACAAAGCTGTGTAATGTAAGTATTGTTATTTATATATCCATGTATAATAAAGGGAGGTCACTCTTGATGCTTTACTATTCATTACAGAGTTGTTGTTCTTTAACGATACCTGGGTGTAAAAACGTTTTCAAAAAATGTTGAGGAATGTATTTTAAACATGCTCAATCTATTGTATACCCATTAAGACACCTGCATGTGATTTTTGAAAAACTTTAATAGTCGGTTGAGAGAGTAATTACTATGCTTATTTCCCTATACCCAGCGCAAAAACTTACTGCAAAAACAAATGGAAGCAAGCCAACTGCATGATAAATAAAGTAACTCTCATACAGATGACACAATAAATACAAGAGTGTGTTTAAATCTAATGTTATGATTATTTTGTCAATTGAAAGTGTAAAAAACGATGTTTGGACTAATTATGAAGTAGAAAAATAAATAACGTAACCCTGCCCCCACCCCCAATTAAAATCAAGGCAAAATGTCTGCCTATTACCAATAAGTACCATATTGGTAAATGCCAATAAAATATGAACTAAGCATTTGTCACCATTGGATTTTTCTCAAAATTAACTTCAATGTGTGTGTGTGTAATGTAACAAAACATTTAAAGGTTTAAGAGGTTTGAAATATACATTTGAGATATCAACAGTAACCCGATTGTCAACCATTCACCACGTGATTAATTCCTATCAACTAAAATAAAGTTTTTAACATAAATATTTTTCTCTAAATTACACTATAAAGTCATAATGTGCTAAAAATAACAGGAAATTGAAAAAAAAATAGTTTGACTCTTGTGTAGATGTGGGGCAGTCTGCTAGGAGATTTTTTTAATTTCTGACTTTTATCTCCATCACAAGAGATGAGTAGTATTGTTTGACTAGACTCTAGTGGGGTTTGAACCCACGGCATCTTCAAGAGGAGATTCTTTATTACATCCTGATATCATTAAATTTGAATCATCAACGACACCAACGTGTAAATGTAGCTACAGGATCAACGCAGATTAAGTTGATCATTTTTATTAAGACTGACGTTTCGGCTTTCACCTAGCCTTTATCAGGGTTTGAATGTAAATGTATAGCTGACGTTTCTATTGGCACTCGTCAAATGGTCGGAAGGTACGTACCCTATCTAAAGACAGGATCTACTCTATTAAAATCCCTGCTAAAGAGAAGCAGAAACACTTTTTACAACAACCTGAAAGAAGATGTTTTAAATATGTACAACAGTTATGATATCATTTGAAAGTTGTCATTCGTACTTTTTGTGACAACTTACATACCATCTTGAGTGACTCCATACCCATTGTGGTTATACATGCCAACTGGAAAACATTTTCATCATACTTATTACGTCCACCTGTAACAGTATATGGACTTGGCAAACACTGGACCATGTGCTTATGGGATTTATCTTCCCACTAAGCAAGAGCAGTCAGAAGAGCTCTAGATTTTGTTTCTCTGACAGTCTTTGTTTTGAATGCTTGGCGGGGAAGTTCAAAATATTGCTATGACATTGGCCACAATGCGGGGAGTGATAAGATAAAAACATGATCAGAGCTCAGTAATAAGGACTTCTGTATTGTGGTTACCATAGCAACAGAAACATTGACAACCTGAAAACCAGGTTGGGGACTTCTGTATTGCTTGCAGTTCCTTATTACTTGTTTAATGTTGACTTAGAACATCTTTTAGAACACTGGAAGATTATTGGATCCCGACATTTATGAGAAGATTAATAGTAAAAAAATGAAGAAAAAAATCTCAAGGTAAAATGGTCAATTCAGTAGGTTATGAATGAAACTTTGACCATTTTTATGTTGGGAGTGCGTATTGAAAGAAATGCAGAGTCAGGTTAGGGGACACCCTGTGATCCATGTTCCATTTACTGTTGTGGCAAGACTTGTCATACCCTTCAATAAAATGCTGATCTTCCTACATGGACTATTCTCATAAATCAGTGGTTAGTCAAGTACCTAGACTAACTGATGTAATTGAAAAAAAAATACGCTGGTTGAACGAGAATGCCATGGACACACTGCTCAGGAAAACTGGTATGGCTGTTTAGTCAGTCCAGGGTTCTGTTTAGCAGTCCAGGAAAACTATATATTATATTAGGTGTATCAACTGCCAAATATTACTGTTTTGAAAAAAGCAATGGAATGCAAGTGGAGATAGGTTGTATTAGGTGGAATCTAAGACTGGGGGTCCAACAATTCCAGAATTCTGCATTTGCTGCATTAGAACAAATGATCTTTTCTGCACAAAATTAAAGTTATTTGGTGAAAATATTCAAAGAACTGACAAAGTTAATATGGTCATTTGAAGTTCCATAAAGGTTAGAAACCACCAAATAGATTTGCTCTATAGCTCAATGTAAATTGGCCATAGTAGGCCCCAAATTTCAACTTTTTTTAGTCTATGGCCACCTAGACCACATAAATCATTGTAAAGAGGGGCAGTTAAGCTTCAAAATAATGCAATAAAAAAGGGGGGTCATGCATCTTCTAAGAAAGTTTTTTTGTCCTTCAAACACGGTCTGTCCGTTTTAATGCATGTCCGGATTTATAAGTTCTTGGTTTTACCCTAATCTACTTTTACTTTGGTATCAAGAACAAAATAGCGGAATAATACAAATATTACAGTTTTACTACACCACATGTATATTTACCAACCATTTAAACTCAATTTCATCATTCAACTCCACATTTGTCAACAAATATCTCCATTTACAGGCAAACCAAAGTTTTTTTAAGGACTACTTGAGTGTATCACCACTTGGTCCGCGGAGGCATTTAGTGGTTCTTTACCTTAACTAAATTTTAATAATAAAACAAAGTTTGAAGCCTTGTTAAGGTGTTGGAATGTGTTCTTATGGCACCAAAATCCGATTTGCGACTCATTTTCAGGATTGGGAATTATGCCATAGTAGAATCCCTGTTATATAATAAACATGTATGAGTGTTGTTTTATTTTCCAGAGAAACGCTGTGTGTCCAGTGTGCCGTCGTTCAGCCAAACAAGGAGAAAACTGAAGTTTGCAGAGAGCTAGAATAAACTATAGTGAACATGGTTAAGTTCCGCTTATAGAATGAAACATAACAAAGGGGATACTCTAGTTTTATCAATACCTTGTACCAAACTGATGCCAAGTACTAGAAATTGATATGCATAATGCATGCTTGATTTATAATTATACTAGTTGTTGCTCTGAGTGGATGAGTGAAAAGTGAAGTATTATACACCGGCTAGGTGCAAATGTGAAAACATAGGTAAAATGGCTTTAGATCGATGTCACAGCTCATGTAAAAGACTGAAAATGAATCACCAAGTAAGTGCCGGATTAAAGATACAAAATAAAGGAGGGAGGAGTGTAGTGATTATTTAATTTTAGATTTTTTTTCAATATATTGAAGGAATCTGCTCTTGTTTTTAATGTTTTTGGTTGAAGGTTTAAAAAGTAGAAGTTGGCGTTTACAAATAAACAGAGATTAATATAATGACAAGTACCTCAAACCCCGTACAAGTGACCAAACCTAGTACATGAAGTAGATATAAGTTGTAAGTGCTAAATAATCAGACCCATGACTGGTTATAAATATTGTCTTTTTATACATTCAGAATTTAACAGGATATAAAATGTTAAAGAGGCATTCCCTATAACTCGCATATTTTTCTCTACTATCACATTTAATGAGCTAAATGTACACAGCACTATCAATTATCATAATTTGTCAGAAGAAAGTGTGCACAAATATGCCTCTATAATGTCAAAAATATGGTCCAATCACAAATAATAATTTATTGCCTCCAGCGATTTATTATTGTGTGGTCAAAGGGAAACAACTCGTGACTATTTTGGCTCGTTACGGAAATTTATTTTCAGTTTTTCTTGTTAATTGGTGGGAGCTTTTTGTCGAAGACTTGAGGAGTTTAAGCAATAATGATTTGATTTAAACAATCAAAGTCATAGTGAACGCCTCTTTAAACAAAGAAATACAAAGTAATATATATTAATGATTATTCAGAGAACTGATACTGTAAAATCATTTAATTTTGATGGGATGAAATTTCATGGTTTTGGTAAAAAAGACAATTTCGATGGGATGTTAATTTGTGGATTTTGCAGTTCAGGTAATAAACACAAGTGTCAAAATTGTTGTTCAATGGATTTGATTTTGTGGTTGAGAGTGAACCACGAAATTCACAAAATTTAATCCCACACAAAAATTAACAAATTTACAGTATCTAGTAGTTAAGTATTGTTGATATGGTGGAGGGGGAGATGGACAGACAGGTAATGGCATTTATTTTGTTCAACATATTTCTAAATGTATACCCGTTATAGTTGAGAAAGTTGTTGCAGGAATTTCGTTTGTTTAACGGATACAGTGATAGACTGATAGTTTGTGACAATTCAGTTTCTAATCACAAGACTTACTGTATACCCAGAATAAACACCCCCCGGGGGCCATGCATTTTGCAAAAGGGGGCTTTTATTTGGAGTTTCAATTTTCAAAAAAAGGATATTTTTAAAGAAAATGGTAAAAAATTACTTACTGTATACCCTGAATAAACGCGCCTGGGGGCCATGCATTTTGCAAAAGGGGGGCTTTTATTTGACGTTTCAATTTTCAAAAAAATCATGATATTTTTTAAGAAAATGGTGAAAAATTATAAGAAATGTCTATTTTATTGATGAAGCAACTACAAAATATTGATAACCATCATATAACAATATATGTTATGTATATTAAAATAATATATGATTTTTTCAAAAAAAACAGTAACATTTTTTTTTAAATGAGGGGGGGGGGGCTACTATTAGAGGAGGGGCATTATTATTCGGGGGAATATGGTAGTTATAATTGAGAAAATTGCAGGATTGTATTTATTTACTAAGACATTTGTAGTGCCTGGTCATTTGGTTCTATCCTTGCCTAATTATTGGCAAGTGGTTACCTGCCTCGAGTTTGCAGGACTGCCTATTAGCATGCAAAGTTGTACATCTGATGAAAGATTTTTGCTATAGGCCACTTTGAACAGAGTTACCAACCTTGTCAGATATTTTATGGCATTGTTAACGACACCTTTAAATGACAGTTTTAAAGCTGGTGTAGACAATGGCTCATACTGTCTTATGAGTTTGCCATAGTTTTATTGACAACCTAGCTTTCTAAAACTATAAAAACATGGTTTGTTTTTCATCAGTAATTATATATTTTGTGTGACAGTCAGTTTCTTTCTTTCTTACATGTAATTTGCAGGGCCCACTCTGGGGCATTATCGCAACTCTTTAGAGACAGAGTTTGTCTGGTACTTTGAAAGGATATCTCAACATTACAGAGGCTCTTTGAGAAATCTACACATGTGCTTTTAATCTGTTATGATTTCATGGGTTCCACTACAGCTTCTGAATCTGAAGGATCATCTTTTTTATATTTTACTTCATTTTACCATTTTATAGGCAAAATTCCTATGCTTTTATATTAAGAGGAAAACTTCAACCCAAACTGTTGAGGGTTATGTTTTGGGTTTTTGGAAATTTCAAGTGTCAAACCCCTTACGCCCAAGTCCAATGGAACCCCTGTATGATGAATGATAATATGTTGTTAAAAATGAATGATGAGTGATATGTTGTACTTCTGTTGTTGTTATGCCCCCCATCTTTGATGAGAGGGTATATTGCTTTGCACATGTCGGTCGGTCGGTCTGTCAGTTTACCAGAATGGATTCTGTTCAATAATTCTAAAACGCTTTGCCCTAGGACCTTCAAATTTTGGGTTGAGGTAGGCCAGCAACAGTAGATGACCCCTATTGATTTTGAGGTCATTAGGACAAAGGTCAAGGTCACTGAGACCTTTTACCATTTTTGACAATTCGGCTGCCGGGTGGGACACCAGGTTTCACAAACATCTGTTGTTATTGTCTGTCTTTACACCTTTACTGTGATACAAAGCTGTGTAATGTAAGTATTGTTATTTATATATCCATGTATAATAAAGGGAGGTCACTCTTCATGCTTTACTATTCATTACAGAGTTGTTGTTCTTTAACGATGCCTGGGTGTAAAAACTTTTTCAAAAAATGTTGAGGAATGTATTTTAAACATGTTCAATCTATCGTATACCCATTAAGACACCTGCATATGATTTTTGAAAAACTTTAACAGTCAGTTAAGAGAGTAATTACTATGTTTATTTTCCTACACCCAGCGTAAAAACTTACTGCAAAAACAAATGGAAGCAAGCCAACTGCATGATAGATAAAACAACTCTCCTACAGATGACACAATAAATACAAGAGTGTGTTTAAATCTAATGGTAATGATTATTTTGTCAATTGAAATTGTAAAAAATGATGTTTGGACTAATTATGAAGTAGAAAAATAAATAACGTAACCCTGCCCCCACCCCCAATTAAAATCAAGGCAAAATGTACCATATTGGTAAATGCCAATAAAATATGCACTGACGTTACGCACGATGTTGCGAGAAATGTTGAAATTACGTGAGTAGCACACGCATAAAATGTAGTAGTGTGCTTATTGTTAAGAATACTTAAATAAATAACATATCCAACTATTCAGAAAAGAAAAGTTAATCAATTTATTGCGTCCAAAAATGATTAATTAATTACATTATCCGCAATTATTATGCTTTTATTGACGCGCGGGTGCTAAAATACAATGTCCCAACGTAACATGATTTCTCCGCTCGATAAACAAAACATGATACAACTTTTTTATTCTTTAACCAATTCAACTAAATACTCGCCAACATATTGGCAGGACATGAAGTTATACGTATTTGAGGCAGAAGTGGCGAAGTATCGGGCATGTTCCGGTTATATACATTTGTTTGATGATGAATAAAATGTCCCATTTGATATTTTCATAAGAAAAAAGGTCGACTGGTTGTTCAAGAAGTTGTTTCAGAAATAAATAATGGCAGGGAAATGTAATATATTATGTACGTAATGAAATCTCATTTGATAACGACTACGTTAGTATCATTTTCCTAAGAAATATATTATTTAATCCTTGCGATTTGTTTGATTGAAAAAGTCTAGCCACGGCGACATTTTTTAATTATTTTCATCGGTACCGACACAAATGTGCATTTTAAAAGCAAATAAAGTACAATTCCATTGTGTGTATGAAAACGGTATCGTGGTTATGTACGACTCATTTAACAAAGTTTCTTATGCACTAATTTGTGTTGTGATACATGCAAAACTATGAAAGTTATAGATTTTGAGCTAGGTCTAGCCATGGCACAAAACTGACAAAAAACGCGACGTCGACGTTATAATTTGCAAGTGATGATTTTTAGGTTGGCGATTTCGCGCCAGACTATTACAATCCTAAAAAATAAAATCCACTAAGATGAATTTACTCCCAAAACTGACAACACAGAATCTATACACTCGATGCAAATAGTTCCTCCTCGTTAGTCAGTTTTGCAAGATAAGAACATTCAACTTTCCTTGTTTTATTTATTCTGTTCGATTGTAATATATTAGTTTCTTCTTGTAATGGAAGGAAATTGTATGAAATTAAAAGAATAGGTGTTTTAATGCGTTGATAATTATTACTACGCGTTATATACTAACGCGATATAGCGCGCGCAACAATGATTTCATTATGGTTAATTATTTAGGTCAACATTCTTCAACGAGATCGTGGTCGAGTGGTTGAGCAACTCGCTTAGTAATTTACTGATGCTAAGCTCCAGCGATCGAATCACGGCCGCTCCAATTTTTTTATATTTTTAATTTTTTTAATTTTTTAAATTTTTTGTTAAGTCCAGCACTTACCTCTCTTTCGACTTAGAAAACCACTTGATGTTATATTACTTGAAAAGCTATTGTTCCTTAGCAGTTCGCCAGCCTGTCAGTACTTTCAGTAATTTGATTATATCTAACTTTGTGCTCTGTTTCGAGTGTAATTACATTCGACATCGTACTTAGATAATTGTTAGAGGAAATCTATTATAAATAATATTGGTAACGGAATAAATATGAAACATTTATCATTTTCCTTTTCATAATGTTTTCCATTACATTATTAATGAATGGTTTCTGTTATGTATTTGTAACAATATAACGCTATAAAATAGTAAATGCAATAATTTAAATATAGTTTAAAGAACTATCAAATGCAGACAAAATGAAGAATATCGTGAAAGAACTTGGGGTAATCGTTTTTTCTTGAGGTTCACATGTGGTTGAAGGGGTATACTTTAATAGAACTAATCATGACAGTTACAGGATAAAAAAGATAAAACAGTTCTGTTTCCTGTGACGAATGTGGTTTAAATTGTGCCGTTATCTGTATGTCAAACCAGGACATAATTAGGTTGGAATCTCAACAACAAACAAATTATTGTTGCATCGTGTAATAAGAATACAAATTCAAACACAGTATAGATGTATTAAACATGTAAAACGCATGTGTAAAATAAATTCTTGTATCTGTTTACATCATTGTTCATATTTTCTTTCGTTTAAAGGGCAATACAAATAGACGATATATACGCAAATTTGCCAACCAAACGTTAAAAGTACTACATGCCTGTACTACCGTATATTTATGATTTTATTTTAATGTTCATTACCTACATGTCTAATCAATAATCTAGATAACAGCTAAAACTACAACACGCATCAATGCGAGTGACGTAGATTTTGAACTAAAATAACGTCAACGTCATGTTACTGAATGGTATCGCAACATCGTGCGTAACGCCACTAAGCATTTGTCTACATTGGATTTTTCTCAAAATTAACTTCAATGTGTGTGTGTAATGTAACAAAACATTTAAAGGTTTAACAGGTTTGAAATATACATTTGAGATATCAACAGTAACCCGATTGTCAACCATTCACCACGTAATTAATTCCTATCAACTAAATAAAGTTTTTAACATAAATATTTTTCTCTAAATTACACTATAAAGTCATAATGTGCTAAAAATAACAGAAAATTGAAAAAAAAATTGTTTGACTCTTGTGTAGATGTGGGGCAGTCTGCTAGGAGATTTTTTAATTTCTGACTTTTATCTCCATCGCAAGAGACGAGTAGTATTGTTTGACTAGACTCTAGTGGAGTTTGAACCCACGGCATTCTCAAGAGCAGATTCTTTATTACATCCTGATATCATTAACTTTGAATCATCAAAGACATCAACAGGATCAACGCAGATTAAGTTGATCATTTTTAGGCTGGCGATTTCGCGCCAGACTATTACAATCCAAAAAATGAAATCCACTATATTAAGATGAATTTACTCCCGAAACTGACAACACAGAATCTATACACTCAATGCAAATAGTTCCTTCTCATTAATCAGTTGTGCAAGATAAGAACATTCAACTTTCCTTGTTTCATTTATTCTGTTCGATTGTAATATATTAGTTTCTTCTTGAAATGGAAGGAAATTGTATGAAAATAAAAGAAAAGGTGTTTAAAGGCGTTGATAATTATTACTACGCCTTACGAACGCGATATAAAAAATTAAATTATTTAGGTCAACATTCTCCAACGAGATCGTGGTCGAGTGGTTAAGCAACTCGCTTAGTAATTTTCTGATGCTAAGGTCCAGCGATCGAATCACGGCGGCTCCAATTTTTTTATTTTTTTATTTTTATTTTTTTGTTAAGTCCAGCACTTACCTCTCTTTCGACTTAGAAAACCACTTGATGTTATATTACATGAAAAGCTATTGTTCTTTAGAAGTTCGCCAGCCTGTCAGTACTTTCAGTACTTTGATTATTAAGACTGACGTTTCGGCTTTCACCAAGCCATTGACGTTTCGGCTTTCACCAAGCCGGGGCCTTTATCAGAATTTGAATGTAAATATATACATGGCTGAAGTTTCTATTGGCACTTATCAAATTGTCTGAAGGTACGTACCCTATCTAAAGACAGGATCTACTTTATTAAAATCCCTGATAAAGACAAGCAGAAACACTTTTAACAACAAGTTCAATCGTGACTGAAAGCTACCATGTTTTAACTATGTACAACGGTTATGATATGTGAAAGTTGTTATTCGTATTTTTTGTGACAACTTACGTACCAGCTTGAGTGACTCCATACCCATTGTGGTTTTACATGCGCAAATATATACCTTTTCTTCATACTTAGTACTTCCATCTGTAACAGTAAGGACTTGGCAAACACTGGACCACGTGCTTATGGGATTTATCTTCCCACTCAGCAAGAGCAGCCAGAAGAGCTCTAGATTTTGTCTTTGTTTTGAATGCTTAGCAGAGAAGGTCAAACTTCTGTTATGACATTGGTCACAGTGCGGGGAGTGATAAGATAAAATACATGATCAGAGCTCAGTAATAAGAACTTCAGTGAGCGCCAGTCAAAGACACCATCACTGGAGATGGAAACTTACGAGCGAGGCACGTTTTGTTTGCAAAATATGAACTTTATAGATTTATTAGTCCCCTACCGGTGAAACCTGATGAGACTTATGGTTTACGCTCCGTCAGTCCGTCAGTCGGTCCGTCAGTCAGTCCGTCACACTTTTTTGTCCGGAGCATAACTTCAAAACTAAGCAAGCTATGATTTTGAAACTTTAAATGTGGATAGATATTAATGAGGAGAAGTGCAGTGCACAAGAACCATAACTCTCCCTTGCTTAATTTTTTAGTTATTCCCCTTTGTTAATTTTCATACTTAAATTTTGTCCGGATCATAACTCCATTACCGAAAGAGATATGATTTTGAAACTTTACATGTGGATAGATATTAATGAGGAGAAGTGCAGTGCACAAGAACCATAACTCTCCCTTGCTTAATTTTTGAGTTATTCCCCTTTGTTAATTTTCATACTTAAATTTTGTCCGGATCATAACTCCATTACCAAAAGAGATATGATTTTGAAACTTTACATGTGGATAGATATTAATTAGGAGAAGTGCAGTGCACAAAAACCATAACTCTCCCTGTTACAATAGGCTACCGGTAGGGGACTTTCATTGCTTGGCAATAGTCTTGTTTAATTAACCATTATACAGAGTGAGTATGTAGTGAGCCATCTTAAAAAGTCATTATAAAGGTTTGTTAGCAACATCAAGAAATCATTTCCGGTTTAGAAATCACTGAAAAAAAACTGTTATCTAAATATACATCAATAAGTCCCGTTGTTCAGTCGAATGCAAATAGGTGTCAAATGAGAAAAAGTCATGGTCACCGATTTAATTTTAAGCAGTTGTATAATATAGGAAAATCTATAAGATTTAAAGTGTCTCATAAATTATGATAACATAGTTTCCGTCGTTGCTATGGCGACCATTTTTCAAAAACCTTTATCGACCTTAAATAAGTCGAACCCAGTTACTTCCCCTGATTTTCAAAGGGTAGTAACTCGACTTTTCTCCTCTGATTTTCAGAAAAAGTCACTCTAATCGACTTAAAACACGCCGAATACAGTTGCTTTTCTTGATTTTCAAAGGGTAGTTACTCTGCACTACAGAGTTCTCTCCTCTGATTTTAACTGTGAATGACTCTTCAATAGTTGCCATACCATGATCTTAAACATGTCAAATCTCTAAATATGGGCATGCTCAATGGATAGGTTAGAAAATGGCACGAGGCATCCACATAGATTGGTTACCCAGGAATTCATTATGATTCAGTAAATAACTCAATTTCACATTCGGGTACACCACCATGTACGAAATAAAATAGGTAAGATAACGTGGATCCTTATTGTATGTCAGTATATAGCTCTCGTGTGCGTTCAATAAATAGGTTAGATAACGCTGGTCATCAGTAGTTTTCAGTTTAGCTCTGGCATTCGTTCAACCTGGTTCGATATTGCGATTTAAATCAGAATCAAGATATCTCTAAGTTGGACATATTTTATTTCACCGGACAATGAGGCATAAAGACAGTTTCGTGTTTCTCGTGTTGTGTATTGCTTCATGTCAACAATGTCTCGCTCAGAATCCACTAAGCCAACTTGCGAACCAAATACAAGACGCGCTGAATCAAACCGGAACCGGAAATGAAACATTCTCATTCGGAAATATATTGGCACCGCTGCAAACTGGATTAATAAACGAAATAGCGAACGAGGTGAAGGACGCATTGAATCCGACTGGCACGGAAAAGACAACACCATCAATCGGCGATTTCTTGGCACCGCTCCAAACTGAACTGTTATCACGTGCTGAGGAAGCACTTGGTGACTTCATTGCCGGAAACGGTACCACTTATGACGTCAGTGAAAACTGTTTGAATGACGTCAAGGCATGGTTGGCTGCGCTTACAAGAAGAGAATATTGGGCCGTGCGCAGTAAGTGCTATCTCTCATTTCAATTGCTCTATAGCCACGATGATCAAGAACTCTACTTTAAAAAAGTCTGCTTTTATTATTAGCGCTTTATTTTCACTGACAATTTTTATTTCGCACCACAAGTGTAACAATTAGGCCCATATATAGCTAAAATGCACACTGCATACAAAACAGAACAAATAAATAAACATATCAAACATGCAATGAATGCACAGTTACAAGTCCATCGGACATTAAATGTTACAGGGCAATCCATGCATGCAACCCCAGCAAATGTACATATGCCAGTAAGTGCAATATGATTTAGATGTGGGGCAATCTGCTAGGAGATTTTTTAATTTCTGACCTTTATCTCCATCGCAGATAGAAGTGGATACTCTAAGTCGAGATTGTTTGACTAAATATGATGCGACCCCATCGGGTTGCGGATACCTACATCCGAAACATAAAGGACAGATGAAAACGCCACGGATAACACTCTAACAGTGAAATTACAAGCTACAAGGAAACACGTAAAGTGAACAATACATGTATAATTAAAAAGGATAGTAACACGTACGATCCACACTTAAATATCATATCACCACAGTTAACCAAACATGTAGGATTTCTGATCTTAAAGAGGCATTCCCTATAACTCGCATATTTTTCTCTGCTATCACAATGAGCTAAATGTACACAGCACTATCAATTATCATAAGTTGTCAGAAGAAAGTGTGCGCAAATATGTCACTATAATGTCAAAAATATGGTCAAATCACAAAAAATAATTTATTGCTTCCAGCGATTTATTATTGTGGGATTAAAGGGTAACAACTCGTGATTATTGTGGCCTCTTTAAGCCAAGAACGAGCCACAAAGGCAACCACACACTCAATACTTACAATGTACAAGGCCGCACTTATAACGAGAACACACAATGTCGGAAACCTTTTTAATTTTTTCTCCAGGAACTGTTATTTTGATGTCGTATTCGTGTTCGTGGTAAGTACTGTCCGAGGCATCAACTATAGATCGTAGATCATTTAATTTAAGAATATCGAGTTTGCCATCGTATAGAAATAATAGAATTGTATATTACAAGAAGCCCCACGAACTTTGATCACCATAAAAAGACATTTTGCTATCATTACTGAATCTAGACCTACTGCTATTGCATGTACTTTCTTGTAGTGATAGATGCAATGGGAAAGCCACCAAGCGGTCTGCAGGATTTCAATTTAAAATGGATTGGAAATTGGGGTGAATGTTTAAGTGTGGATGCTAATGCATTCGAAGACCCGGTACGACAGAAAGGCACACCCCGCAAGTTTGGAGGACAATATTGTCTGGGTACCATACAAATAAAAGGTGTTCCGGTACGTATATATTACATAAATTATTTCAATATAATAATAATTATTATTTATTATTATTATAATAAGAATAAGAATAATAACGACTTTATTTATTGTGGATTACATATTTGACAGTTAGATCAATTTCAATAAGGTCCCTGATTTTAGCAGTTAAAGTGTTTAGAGCTATATCGGACGATAAGTATTAAAAAAGTTTCAAAAATTGAAAAAATATCCATTAGATCATTTTTCGCTTCAGTTTCACTAGAAACTCTCTCTGTGCTGTATTGGACATGCGAGCTGTCCATTTGCATACGATAGTGTTCTAGAACACCCTATGGAATTATAAGAATCGTCTATTTTTCGACGATTGAATTAAAGTACACGGAACCCATCCAAAGTTTTAATTTGCAATTAAGGTAGTCTAGTAGAATACTAAAAACGATGCTAGTAATTATTTTGACATTAAGTGACTGTTAGAAAACAGCTCTATACACTTTAAGTATTTAACTTTGGTTTTTCATGTGTCTACACATACATGGATATCATCATTTTGGGTTTCTTACGTAATTTTTAAGAAACATAAGAGTAAGATCAATGTACAATATATTAAAATCTCATCCTCTGAAACGTTTTTGTTGGAAAGATTTGTACGCAATAAACCGCGAACAACTATTATAGTCATTTATGTTAAAAATTTCATTGACCTTGATCTTTGACCTACTGCTATCAGAATAGGGACCATTTAGCTTTGGTGACCAGTCACCCTACACAATCATGTTGAATATTCCACGCAAAACCGTTCTTGAGGTTTTGGTTGAAAATTGAGTTTTTTCGGACGATGTACTTTGTATAAGGCCTAATAAAAAATATGTTCTGTTCTGATTTTCCAACCATTCATACTATGATACATTAGTTATGTTGACTTTGACCTACTGTCCTCATTCTAAGGGGTATATCTATTGTTGTTGGTCGCCTCCATGAACAGATGTGCCGTTTGAGGTTCTTCGTCCATTGCTTCACGGGTCATTTGGATATAACCATTTGACTTAATGATCGTCAAAGCCAAGCATTCTGTTCCACTTGGAGTACATATGAACCACTTATATTGTTGCATACTTGCAGGCTGCACTGGGACAAACTCCTGCGGTCATGATTGGCTTTTGTGTGCCGAACTCGTGTTTGAATACAGACAGTTCGTCTCTGTTTAATATGTGTAAGTTCTTACCATCTTATCGATCAGCATGCATCAAATAATTCTACAAGAAGTTGAACAAATTTCTGTTTTGAATCATCAATGCTGTTGCACTTTGGCTTTTATGAGCATCCGGTTTATCTCGAGCATTTGACTGGACCCGATCACTCGACCTACTATCCAAACTTTTACAAGATTAATGTCTTCATCTAGAAAAATGATACTATGCAAATTAGCAAAATATGTACACCTAGCATTTCAAAGGCGTAACTCATATTTAGATAACCAGTAGTATTTTTGTAATCATTAATTGGTATCTAAACATGTATCGTTATATTATTTGTACATATCGGGACTATTGTTATGTTATTGTGTTCACATTTTTCATTGTTTTTTGTGTTTTGTACATGCTCTTCTTATGTTGATTACATGCCGCCTATTGTTTGGTTAAGGCGACGAACATAAATAATGTTCTTATGCTAATAAACTGAAACTGAAACTCCCTCCTCGGGATAACGAGGTTTAGCTGTATATTGGTTTGACAAGTAATTTATGAAAGGACCATGTATTCACTGGATGGAACATCAATTGAAACTGTTAAAAACAGTCAAGTTTGTATAAATTTGTATACATGTATCTCCAAACATGGTCCAGAGCCTCTATTGTTCTTTATACTTCTACACAGACATTTATCAACTTTAAGCATACAATAAACAAAACTATGAATACAATCGCCATCATTAGTTTACACGCAATGGAAATGAAATTTTAGCCACTTTAACTTGTGTAACCCGTTTAATACGAGTACATGTCACTTGATGTCACCGTTTTGGCATATGTTTGTGAAACAAGGTAATCCTACTCTTTTACCGCAGGAACTAGGGGAACTAGGTCGGGTCTTATCTGCGTTCCTTTCGATCACTTTGGGTCACCGTTTTTGGTACTTCTTGTAAAACTAGGTCACCCTGTTCTTTGATAGCGGGGACTTGGGCTTTTGTTTCGTTATATTACTTGTGTATGTGTTGGCATTGCTCCATTTAATTGTGTAATGTTGTGTTGTAACCGTTTTATGTGCTGGGCTGGTTAAATAGACTGCTGCATTCCTTGCCCGATTTCCTCATATCTTTTTTCATGGTCCTATAACTAATGCTCCTACAACTAATGCACCTATAACTATTCAACTTGATGAATTTGTTTCAGTGATAGACGTTATTCCAATGAATTTATCATCAAGTATCGTCACTCCTGCTGCTGTGGTATGTCAAGAGAAAGAACTGGAATATACCACTGCAGCAAAAACAGTATTGTAAGTATTCGTATGCGTAGCAACATAAAAATCACTGCGGTATAACGTACGCCGGATATTGCTAGTAAAGTGAGTAATGTTACCAATTTTAAGGACAAGAAATGACGACCAGTGTGAGTTTAGAGTCGGTATTTCTCAATCTACTGGCTACTTATGCATATCCCAATTGAGTTTTAGCTTCTTCGGGCATTTTGGTAACTTTATAGCACACTATCGTATATCAGCTTGTAAGTATTCGTATACGTAGCAACATAAGAATGCTCCAATGTTTTACCTGTTTATGACTTAATTCTGTGGAGCGGACGTTTAAACACCAAAGTACCTTTAGAAGACGTATCTTAAGCGTCATCGGCATCTTTTCATATCTTAAAATCGAGATTGTTCTGAATACTAATAGTTGCTATTTTACATTATTGATAAAAAAGAAGACACTATTGTCGAAACCTTACAAATGATTGATTCATGATGCGTTTAAACACCAGGGCACTGTTTTATCAACGAACTTACGGAAATCGTAAACTTACGATCAAATTTAATTTCTTTATAATACCTTTACATCTATAAAATGTGGTAAATGGAGGTGATATACTAATCAAGGTTTATTTAATGAATTCTCACAAACACTATATGTCCCCAATGTGTAGTTGTTAAATGGTTATACTGAATCTACATCTGAACGTAAGTTTAAGATTTGCGTAAGTACGTTGATAAAACGGCATCCAGATCTCGCGAATTGGTTACATAGTAGGAAGAGCGTATTAAATTTTTATGCATCCATATAAAACTATAATCATCATTTTAAAACAGCATCCCGAATATTTTGGAGAAAGGTTCTTTTGCATTTTGTCTTAAGAATATTGACTAGCAAATACAGAATAACAGAACTTAAACATATTTATTTATTAACTAAAAAAAGAACAATTATCGCGAAAAAACTGCGCTCAACGGATGCAAAATGTTGGTTCATTCGGTAACCTATTTCCTTTTTTCAACATTTCTGAATTCACTAAAACTTAATATTTAAAAGATATCTAGCCGAGATTTTGTCTTTGAACTTTGGTATGAAGCTTTTATAATTGTTATTCTTCGTGTTCCATATACAAATTAAAACAGTTCCAAACTTATTTGTTTTTCAAAAAGCAAAAACAACATATTTTAAAATAATATTTAGAATGCAAATAACTTGCGCAGTCTAAATGAACTATGGTTCCTTACACGAGAAGTTTCATGTATGTCAGGTTTTATGCTGTTCAAAGCAAAGTTTTTATACGAGATATATATTATTTAATTAATTATTATCAAAATAATTTGCTATCTGCCAAAACAATTTATTTGATATTAATGTTAACTTTTAAATTAATACAATGCTTTTCCTTGAAAGTTAATTTCCCCTGCCCTTATATTAAAGTCCACCCCCCCCCTTTTTTCATCAGTTGTATCTTGCGGAGATGCTGGATGAGATACTTTTTAATTAGGTTACTGTGCTGTTTGGTCATTATGATAAACGTTTTTTGGCATATATATTTTCGCCCTCTTTTTGCCTATTATTGTAAACTAGGTCAAGTCGCATAAATGCATCTTTAACGTATTAACGTTAGGTCACTGTACTTGGTTTTTTAAACTAGTTCAGGGGTGGTTGTGCCTCATTTGGTCGCCGTTTCGGCACGAGTTTATGCGGGTTGTTTGCCGTGCAGTGGGGCCTTGGGGAACTTGGTCGAATATTGGCTGCGTTTCATTCGACAATAATCGCTATTATATAATTTCTTTGTGAAAGTGGGTCATCATGCATTTTATTGGCGGGGACTTGGATTTTTAATTGTTTCTTCGGCTTATATGTGTGGGCATTGCTCAGTGTAGTTGCTAGGAATTTATAATTTTATTTCCCACCCTATAACTACCTTGTCCATTATTTGAACTAGGTCAAGTCGTAGGTGTGCCTCTTGAGGTCGCATACCGTCAGGTCACCGTCCTTAGTGTTTTAAACTAGGTCACGCCCCGGGGTTGTAGTGCCTCATTTGGTCGCCGTTTTGGCATAGGTTTGTGTGGGCATTGCTCAGGGTAGTGGTGTCGTGGTGGTTCATATTTCTGTGCTCGGCTGGTTGAGTGCCACCTTCCCTGTCGGATTGTCTGATACCTTTTTGCTTTATTTTTATTTTTTTCAGCACAGTGTGTGGAATATTTGCAATTATTATTGCTATAGCAACAACCTATGACGTCATTATACAGACAACTCAAAACAAAACCGTGTCAACTCCTCAAATGATCGTAAGTAATGTGACGACGAAAGGCTGAAAGTTATACATGTAGTTCAAATCAAAGAAAATGAAGATGATATCGTATTTTTTTTCTAAACTGAAATCGGTTATTAGAACATCAAAATTGACGCCAAATAAGAACACTTACCACCTTTGGTGTTATTTCGCTATGACGGAGGCAGGGCTCTTCAATTACAGAAATATACTGGCGATGTTTCATTATCTACTCATAATATTTTTTATGTGTAGTTCGCTTACACTTTGATAGGGTCAAAATTGATACATGGAAGTAAGACTTTGTTTCTTTGTTGCTATACAGTTCCATTTTTGTATTGTTGCTTTTGTTGATTGTCATGGTTGGGAGTGCTTATGGTCTGTGTCTTTCGTTTTTGTGTTTTCCTGTTTTTGAGTGCTGCTTTCCATGTCTGATTTTGTGATCGTATTTTTGGTACTGTTTGTTTCTTTGAATATTACTGATAAGTATATACAGTTACTGTAATTGTGAAGGCCTATCTATATAATTTCCTCGATAGTATTTCACTAATGAGTAATGTCCTCGAGGTGTGTATGCTATGGTTTATTCTGTTGTAAGTGAATCTTGTGTATCGCATTACAGAATGACAATACTGTGAAAGGTTCATACATGAACAAACCAAGTAATCAGACAAACGGCCACACAACTTTAGAGGGAAAAACGAACGATGCTTATGTAGTATCTACCCAAGATATTTCACCCGTTGTCAATGGTGACATGGAAAAGAGCAAAGCTTCACCGGTACCAATAGAATTCTCACAGACAACATACACTCCTGGTATGAGCCAATTTCTTCTAAACAAACCTACATTAATTGTTTTGAGATTATGGCCATCTTTGGAATTAAATATGACAACGATTTTGTGGATTTTGTGGTATCGTTTGTTAAAAGGCTATGTCCCGCACACGTATCACTGTCTTAGAACGATAAGCTCGTTGAAAAATCAGCTTAAAAAGGCGCTTCTCATGATCATTGTTCATGAAAATCGGAACGTGTCATGTTGACCAAACTGAAGTTGTAACAGCTAGTTTACTTTATTAGTAAAGATTAGTTAACGTCCGGACAATATATTTTTGTACTTGCAACCTTCTCATTCTAAGCCAGCGATAAATGTGTATTTTAAAAAAAAACAACGTTTTATTAAAGGTACTGCGGGGAGGTTGTTGTTGTCCTTCTCTGTTTATACAAACGCTCCGAAGATTTTGAACACCAGACAAACGGCAGGAACATTAACGGCAGTGAATGGTATCCGATTTTTCAGCATGACGTGGGTGATGTTGGGACATACCTTCAGTTTCGGTTTCCAAACCGTTGGTAAGTGCATCTGTAACAAAAGCAGGAGTTAAATAATACGTTACTTTCATAACTGTATCTCCGAGTTTCTGCTCTTTTATCCCAAGGCAAATGTCTGGATTATTACCAACAAACCGTAAAAATGTAAGCACTACATTTATTTAACTTAGTCTAGTACTATTTTATCGGTCATTTTAATCAGTTACCATATGTCAGATTTTAGTGAAACTTCGCAATACGAAAGGCTTTGATAAACATACATTTTGTGGATAAATCATGCAGATGTCACTTGCTGAGATGTACATGGAATAGTTAGAGTAATGATCATACATTTCATAGTTTTATTTCAATAAGTGTACCGAGAATACTATCCTCGTTTGTTGCTAACGAAATTAGTTCAAGTTTCAGTCAGTACAGTGTTTCTTTTCAATTTTGGAGAAAATGAGGCCCGCTCCCATTGGAAGGGGAAAATGAGGGCACTAAAAGGGGATTTTTTAATTATTGATTATTGGTGGTATTTTAAGCCTGGGTCGTCAAAATAACTTACATGCATTTCAATCCATTCTGCATCATTTATAATTTACTTTTAATTGATTTATGGTGAAACAATATTGATCAAGACTCAAAGAGAAATTTAGAAATTGTAAAAACAATATATACTCTATGGAGAGGGGAAAATGGGCCTAATATCTCCATATATTTAGCGAAAATACAACAACTGCAGTATGTCAATGAAGTTCTCTTAAAAAAAAAAAAAGAAAAAAGATTGTTATTCTGAAGAAGGCTTCGGCCGAAACGTAAATATAATAATAATTCTACAAAATACGTGTTGTTGTTGAACAAATTCCCAATTAATGAAGTTCTCTTCAATTCTCTTCCAGATATACCATTTGGTTGATATGAATGTCTTGGACACTAGCTATCCATTAAATATTAAAACGCATGTTATTTTCTGTTGAGTGGGACTGAAGGTTATGTCTTTCGCAACATCGAACTAACTATGATAATGTCATGTGTTCATAATTACAGACAACATGGGTTCGTACGGAGTTGATGTTATGAAGAGAGTTACATTTCAAGCCATCGAAAATGCTACCGTGTCGGTCGACACCTTCTTTCTGCTTAGGTAATAACTAAACTAAAGTGTTCATTCTTTGTACATAGGTATTCAACAATTTTAAATTGTTTATTCTTTGTACTTAGAAACAAAACACAGTTTCGTTTATATTTCTTATATTTTAGCCCAATTTTCTCAAAATGCTCAAGGGTGACAAAATGTCATCAACCTGATATTTCATTTCGAATGCCATGTCTACCAAAATCAGCAAAGAAAAAACTATGTACTCGAATGCTAGGTGCGGTCAATTTTTGGAGATTTCGGGCCGAACTTTATGGAAACAACACATATTCCGTCTTTATTGTAAGGTTACCAACATAATTAAAGAGGCATTCCCTATAACTGGCATATTTTTCTCTACTACATGTATCACATTAAATGAGCTAAATATACAAAGCAATACCAATTATCATAATTTGTCAGAAGAAAGTGTGCGCAAATATGTTTCTATAATGTCAAAAATATATTCAAATCACAAATTATAATTTACCGCTTCCAGCGAGTTATTATTATGTGGTCAAAGGGATACGACTCGTGACTACTGTGGCTCGTTTCGGAAATATTTTTTCTCGGTTATTGGTGGGAGCTTTTTGTTGAAGATTTGAGGAGTTTAAGCAATAACGATTCTCATTCCTGACTCGATTTAAACGATTAAAGTTATAGGGAACGCCTCTTTAATTGTGTTGATTACCGTAATTGTATACTTGCATTCTTTCTTCTTGCCTAGTTAAACGTTTGTACACGTACACATATCTGTACATGTGCGTTTTTGAAGTACTCCAAAGGTAAACTTAAAACACTTTGTAAATTAAAAATGGTTGCTTGCAAGACTGCAGTAGCTGCTCTGAAGTAATATTCAGTTTTGCGGTCAACTTTCGAGTTTATGCTCGTGTTGTTACAGTTTGTTGTACTTAAAAGGTAATGTTTAATTTTAAACTTTCTTACAGTGGTTTGCTGGTGGCCTATCTCTCACTGAAAGAAATGAAGAAATGTGGAGGCGCCAAGAAGTTTAAATGGGTGATGTTTTACTTCCATCGGTATTGGAGGTACGTAATCAAACGTGTATATAATCATATACGCGAACATATGACGTCATCAATATTGGAGGCACGTTATCCTCCTCCAGTGTATATATTCATACGCCAAGATATGACGTCATCGATAATGGATGTATGTATTCTCTATGCGAACATAC
Source organism: Spisula subtruncata (assembly GCA_963678985.1). Lineage (NCBI taxonomy): Eukaryota > Metazoa > Mollusca > Bivalvia > Venerida > Mactridae > Spisula > Spisula subtruncata. Next base: position 13,761,713 of record OY787673.1, on the reverse strand, counting down.
ATGACGTCATCGATACTGGAGGTTCGTTATCTCTCGTGAAAATATTCATGACGTCACTGATGATGTAAGTATGTACTCAAGTTAACACATGCATACGCAATAATGTGGCATGTAATGTACATTATGTGATATCTAATAATATCAGTATTTATTGCAATTGTCAACTGATATTTTACAGATTAACTCCACCTTACATGTTGTTTTTGATGGTGTATGTTGTGACATTTAAATACTGGGGTGATGGACCAGGGTGGCCTCAGAAAGGACTGGAAGCGAATGATTGCAAGGACAGTTGGTGGATGAACATGCTGTATATAAATAACTTTTTCGGGATGGACAAACAGGTAATTTAATATTTCGTCTGTCGGTCGTCTACAGGAGCTATGACACACTCTAATATATCTACATTTTCAGTAGCCTACTGGTTTGTTTTCGGGATAAAGTATTACTAGCATGACTAAAGGTAATTGTTTTGTTCTTATGAGCCATTCTCATACATCAGAGATAAGTCACGTTTCCAGGCTAAGTTTCGGACTAAACAATACACTGGTTGAACAGGAATGTTATGAGCAAGCCAATTATTTAGTTTATAATAATTTATTTAAGGTCGATTGTGAAACAAGTTTTTCCAACTTATATTAATCACTCTCGACACCTCATTCCTGATGTTATCCATCGCCACGAGAGTATGAGAGAAGAGAAGCCAGTTTCCCTTATATGCTGAGCGTCAAGCAAGAGAATTGCCGGTACCATTTTTATTTCGTCTTTGGTATGGCGCGGCATGCGATCGAACCCGGGACATCTCGCACTCGAAGCAAACGCTCAACCACTAGGCTATCGAGGAGGCGGTTAGCCAATGACTATATAATTATAGTTATAGGTCCACCGATGTTAATCCTAGCCATTAGAATAATGTTTTTTATAAGGGTAATGCCAGAAATAGTAAAGCTTTACCTTTCAACCATTTCCCAATCAATGTAAACTCTTAAATTTTCTTATAAATGTGTCCACGATATTCACGTAGTAAACGAGAAGAAAATTGCCAAGTTTCATGAAATTTGAATGAGTACAAAAAAAGTTATGACAAAAAAGGAGGTAAAAAATGTCATGAGTGTAACAAATTTCCGTGACATTTTTTAAAAATCTTGTTTTGTAATACTTACTAAGAAAATTCAAGGTCTTCAATCATGACAATTGCAATAGTTTTGCATTGTAGAATATGTTGGCTTTTACTTCATATCCATTTCCATGTTCAGATAGTTATAACTAAGATTTAACCAACATGATTATAAAATTGCTGCTTCGGGAAAAACACCTAAATTTTGCTTTGCATTTTTACTAATATCACAATTTCTTCTAATATATGTACAAATGAATCCTTTGCATCTTTCAAACATTTTCTTTGATCGTATCTTCTATATACATGTAGAAACGTTTATACTTTTTATGTTGGACTTTCGTTGTCGAGTAGGGGACTTATAACAAAATTGTACATGAAAGTGTCATGAGTGTAACATTTTGAGTTTAACATACTATGTTGAAATCAGACAACTCTTTATACAACTTTCAGCTTTCTGATATAGTAGGATGCTATCAGTAACAATTATTCATGCATTAACCCAGTATATATTTTTCTAACATGGTCTTAGGTTATGTCATAAGTGAAACTCTGAATTTGAAGTTTTGTGTTTTTTTTTTATTCCTGTCTACCGTTTATACGTTTTCGATTAGCATTTGATGTTCTGCATTTTTCATCAGGCAAGGTATGGGAATTTAATAATTCATGCTGAAAATATGCTTAAGTGATATATAATTATTTTATTTGGCACTTTAAAATAAAAATGCACATTATCACAACAAAAAAACAGAGAAAAAGTGAGAAATTTTCAAAAAGATTTCCCATTGTTGTAACTGGGTTGGTAAAATATTGTTCAGTGTACATAAAAACGCACAAGGAAACTGAAAGTGTTACACTTTTTATCTGCCATGATGTCATTTTTTAGTCTATCCATAAGTGTTACACTCATGACATTGTTTTATAATTTATGTATTTGCTAAAATTTAAACTTGTTTAAGGCTGCAAATTTTATTCATTAAAAAAGAATTGTCGTCACTTATCCAGTATTCACTAACAATTGAACGTCTATATTTAACACATCCATTAATAACAAATCAAACCAAAACATGTAATATCAAAAATCAATAAAATGTTATATGCTTTTTTATGGAATAATCGAAGAGAGAAGATCAAAAGAAGCATATTAATTAACACCCTCTCTGATGGGGGTTTAGGCATGATAGATATAGTTTCTTATATTAAATCACTATGGATTAAATGGCTGAAACAATTCTTAGAAAATGATACAATCGCGAATTGGAAAACAATGCCAAAATCTTACTTCAATCAATATGGAAAGAATTTGCTCATCTTTTATACCAAGCCTGGTTCTGAAAAAAGCCTACCAGTAATTCAACGTAAACTTCCAACTTTTTACAATGATATCCTCACGGTTTGGCTTGAATTTCAAAATAATGTAAACAAACTAATACCTAAAGCATTCCGAGAAATCCGACAAGAAGTCCTCTGGGGAAACAAACACATAAAATCAAAATCAAACACAACGTTATTTCACAAATATTGGATAAACTCGGACATTTACTTTCTTAAAGACATACTGGACAAGAAAGGCCTAATCAATGAAACTTTCATACTTAATAAGTTAAAAAATAAATCAAACTGGATATCTGAAAAGAATCGACACCATCAGCATGGAAGAAACTAGTACAAACAAAAGAATCTTACCTCACTAAAGTGAAAACAAACTTACATTTGAAACTTGAGGACTTAAAACATCCTTTCAAAACAATGCAAAACAAAGACTTCTATAATGTATTTATTAAACAAAAATTTGAAGTTCCCTACATTCATAAATCTTGGGAAAATAAATTAGACAAACAACAGTTCTATTGGACTCTTTTCTATAGTAGCTGGAAAGCAACTTGTTTAGACAACCGAGTAAAGCAGTTCAAATACAAATTAATACACAACATCATTGCCACAAATGAAAACCTTATGAAATGGAGAATTTTTAAT